>OY998254.1:68086991-68686991 GCA_963922045.1 Persicaria maculosa
TATATATATATGTATATATATATATGTATATATATGTATATGTATATATATATATGTATATATATGTATATGTATATGTATATATATATATATATATGTATATATATATATGTATATATATATATGTATATATATATATGTATATATATATATATATATATGTATATATATATATGTATATATATATATATATATATATATATATATATATATATATATAGTTATTGCAAAAATCACAGTACTCGCAACTAAGCCCACCCAAACGCTCTCCCTAATTAAAACAACGCCAACACAAAGCCGCCCCAAACAACAACCCCTTTAATTTCTTGCAAATAACCACCACTATATATGATTGGCGTTTTCGATCAACCACTATCGCCATGTTCGTTACTAGTTGATCGGCCTCGACAACCTCGACCGCCCCACCATCACCTCCCCTCAAAGAAAGCCAAGACGCCAAGAGAATAATAAAATAGCCACAACCCTAATTCATCACTTACGTTAAAGAAGAGAAGAAAACATTAGTTTTACAAATATTTTTTCAATGAAAAAAGTGCTTGTGTGCAATTGTATAAACAATATTTTTTATTTTTTATTTTTTTTTACAGTAGGCAAAAATTTGGATGTATTAACGACATCCATGATCATCTCGCAAGATGATGTTCTGGAACTCACAACAACTAGTGCTCAAAATAAAATTACAATTCAAGTGAGATTTGGCAATAAAATTAGCTGCACCATTGGCCTCGCGATAGCAATGCAGAAAAATGATGCTCTCAAAGTCTCTTCTAAAAGAAATGATCTCTTGGACAATTTGATTGATTTCCCATGGACAATTGTTCACATGATTGATGGCGTCGATGATGATTGCACAATCACTCTCAAGTATCAATTTACGGATCCCCATCTCCACTGTCAATCTTATACCTGTATAAACAGCAAGAGCTTCTGCCAAGATGACAGAACCCATCCTAACATTACATTTATGTATCCGAATAACCTGACCATCATTATTCCTCACAACACAACCAACCTGTGGTTGAGTATCACTTTTCACTGAAGCGTCAACATTGATCTTAACTCTATCTGTTGGAGGACATTTCCACTTCATTTTATCAGGAGGCCTAACACGTTTAGGTAATTTTGTGTTAATCTGACCTTTATTCCAACAAGAGATATTATCAATAGCTCTAGTTAACGCATAGATTATACCTGTATCAGAAGTATTGCGGAAAATAATTCTATTTCTGAGCTCCCAAATTGAATGCCATAAATGGCATAAATCTGTAAAATCTAGATTAAGAGCCCTAGTATTTAGAATATTCTCTTGAACATCACTAGTTAAATTTGGCATACTGAAACATTTGTTCAACTTAATACCCAGATTTTGAATAAGTGATTTTGTAATTTGACAATTAAACAATAAATGATTTGTATCTTCAATATCAGAATTACAAAGAGAACAAGTACTAGGAACTCTATTTATATATCTATTTAACCGGGCAATTGTTGGCAGGATATCCGAGAAAATTTTCCAAATAAAATTTTTAATATTCGGAGGGATATTAAGTTTCCAAATCCAATCTGCTGGAACTTTCGTCGTATTCCTATTTTTATATAGCGAGGAAGTGGATTTAACAGAAAAACTTCCATTATTACTGTAAATCCAGATTAACTTGTCTGGAATATCAGTTACAGGAATATGGATTTTAGTAATTGCATGAACTATATGAGAAGGAAATATAGAATTTAACTTATTAGTATCCCAAGAGTTGGTATTTGTAAAAAACTCGCATACTTTTAAATTAGGATCACGATTATTCTGAAACCTATGAAGATATTGCGCATCTACCCAAATGTCAGACCATACATTAATGGTTTTCCCATTACCAACTAACCAGAGCAACCCTTTAGAGAAAAGATTCCTAATATTAAGAAGCCTACCAAACTGCCAAGAGGTTTTGAAACTGCCTCTTTCCATCAAAGATTCTGTCGAGAGATATTTATCCGTAATAACCTTCGACCAAATATTATCAGGATTAGCCATAATTCTCCAAAGAAGTTTCATTTGCATACCAATATTAATTTGCTCAGCTGATTTAAAACCTAACCCACCATCTTTTTTAGGAGTACACAGATGTTCCCAGCTGATAAGAGAATGATAGTTATCCGATTGAATTTTATTCCAGAAGAAATTTTTGTTGATCTGATCAATTTTTTGTAGAACTCCTTTTGGAAGAAGAAAAGACTGCATTAAATAATTTGTTTTAGAATTTAGGTTTGCCTGAATAAGAACCGATCTACCAGCTTGAGAAAGAGTATTAGATTTCCACTTTGATAGCTGCTTTTTAAGACTATTAATCGCCTCATCAAACAAGACGTTACAAACCCTGCCACTAATAAGTGGTATACCCAGATATTTTTCCATTGATTTTGTAACTGGAATATTTAGCTGTTGAGCAAGGGACTGGGCTTTACTAAAAGGAATATTTTTAGAAACTTGTAGAGAACTTTTATTATAGTTTATAGTTAATCCAGACATATTGGAGAAAGTATTCAGAAGATTTCTAATCGTATGAAGACTTAAATCATCAGCTCGTCCAAAAATTAGAGTGTCATCTGCAAATGAAAGAAATGGAATGGGATCACTATTATTTGTAAGTTTGATTCCAACCAAAGGGTCACATTCCAATGATTCCTGTTGCAACATTCTCCCTAATAGTTCCATAACATATAAACAATATTTTGACCATAACTCTTTTCTCATCAGTAGCCCTTATGAATATTTTTTTGAAAATTCTGGGTGATATCCCTAAAGTTTTGGCAATTTCAGATAATGTTCCACAACTTTTAATTTTTCGAATTGAATAGTGCCCCTAAGGTTTTGCAAAAATTTGTCTAATGCCCAAAATTAATGTTTTCATTTTTTTTATAAACAAAAATGGACCTTTATTTTTTCAATATTGCACAAAATCACCCTTTACATTTAAATTACACATAACTATCTATATTTATGCCAAAAATGCAACACAAAAGCAAACTCATTTTTTAAAATTAAACAAAAATCACCTATTATTTTAAATAAATTCAGCACAAAACACCCTGTATATTTAAAACATCATAACATATCAATTACTTGTCAAAATTTGCACATAACCACCCTTTTTTGTGAACAAAACGGTTAAGCTATACAATGCTAAAAATCTTTATTAAAATAATACTTGTTACAAAACCATCCGGCCTTTATGTGTTTTTATGGGATGTATATGAAATTTACTTGATAAAAACAAATATTATATGTAGGATGATGACCCTGCTGGAACCTGTTAATACAGCAACTAGCAAACTCGTTAGTGATGTAGGCCGAAATTTACTTCGAAATCCTCCTTAGCCCGCAAGCAAAGGAGAGTTTCGAGTCTATCAACAGAAGATATGTGCTCATCCAAAACGGTTTTAAAAGATAATTTTCCAGTGAAAAAATAGATATTCGCGGATAAGCACGAACAAGCTAATCCGTAATAACTTCGGCCTCAATAATAATTTTTTCCGCAAAAAATTAACTCCAACTCCTATCTCGGAGCACGAGCACGAGCCGAGCCGAGCCGAGCCGAACGGACGGCGGCGGCGGGCGCGCGTGTGGGTGCCCCATCTCCTCCTCAACCTCTCAATGTAGGTAGTGGAAGAGACTCCTTAAAAACCCTTTAGGGTACCCTTTGAATTTTCCATGTGGGATGTGGGAAGTCCAAAGGGCACCTCCTTTAAACCCACCTTCTATATGCATTACTTCCAACAATCCCCCACAAATGCAGATAGAAGGGTTTAAAAACTGAGGTTTTGAAAACAAGTTCTGAGCGTGTCGAGGTTAGTGCTTAAATGCTGATGTCTTGCGACTTGAATCAGCACATAGTGAAACTAGCAATCCTTTAGTTAGAGCGAATGGCCAGAGGCCTTGAATTCCTCCACTTCGGGGTAAACCAGCAATACACACCTTCCACGGGGTCCTGTAACGTTCCGCTAAGTCTTATCACATAAGACATCCAAGTTTTGGCACACCTTGGGTGCTCGTGAGTGTTCTAGTGAGGACTGCCCTAAGTCTTACCTTGGAGGGTTGCCAATCCCTCACACTCACGTAGGTAACTTCAACATATTCGTCTCAATACAGAATACCCCCACAATGGGTTATGAAGTTATTAAGAGCGCTAAGGCTCAACCTCTCATTCGTTGTTCGGTGACCTATCAAGTCCGTCTCAAAGGACCACCCAATGCTTGGGCTATAGAATCATTAAGAGCGTTAGCTCAACCTCACTATACACTTTCCATAGGAATAGGAGATGTGTATCTCATATGAGTCTTTCCATGGCTTGCGTTCGACCAAATTAATGGTTTCCGCCACAGATTCCTCATCTCACGGGCTTTAGCCCCATTCCCCTCGACGTGTCAAGGACTAGCCTTCTACAAAGTCCTTTGGTCAATGGATCCGCAATGTTCCTCTCTGACCGCACATACTCTAAAGAGAGTACCCCATTCCTTATTAACTGCCTCACAGCCTCATGTCGGATACGTATATGCCTCTTCTTGCCATTATACGCTCCGTTGTTTGCTACTCCAATGGCAGCCTGTGAGTCACGGTGTAGAGAAATCGCAGGAGCTGGATGCCCCCACATTGGTATATCTGCCAGTAGGCTTCTCAGCCACTCAGCCTCTTGCCCTGCTAGGTCTAGAGCTATAAACTCTGACTCCATCGTCGATCGCGCTATGCAACTCTGCTTTGCAGATTTCCATGAGACAGCTGCACCACACAATGTAAAAACATATCCACTAGTGGAGCAAATTTCATCAGTCCCACTTACCCAGTTTGCATCACAATATCCTTCAAGAACGCAGGGAAAACCCTCAAAATGTAATCCCCAATCAAGAGTGCCTCTAAGGTATCTCATTAACCTTCTAAGTGCAATCCAGTGTTCTTTGCTAGGATTATGTGTATATCTACTGAGTCTATTTACTGCATAAGCTATGTCAGGCCGAGTATAGTTCATCAAAAACATTAGACTCCCAATCACTTTAGCGTATTCCTCTTGGGAAACACCTATGCCTGAGTTCTTCACTAACTCTATGGTAGCATCATATGGGGTCCTAACTGGCGTCACATCATAGTTGTTGAACTTTTTCAATACCTTCTCTACATAATGGGATTGAGACAAAGTAAAGCCATTTTTAGTTCTAGTTACTTTAACACCTAGAATCACATCAGCTTCACCTAAGTCTTTCATTTCAAAGCGAGAGGAAAGAAACTTTTTGGTTTCATTTATCACATGCATGTTAGTGCCAAATAACAACATATCATCAACATATAGGCACACAATAACACAACCAGAATTGTACATCTTGGTATAAACACATGCATCAGATCCACTAACGACAAATCCAAAACTCAACACAGTGTTATGGAATTTCTCATACCATTGTTTAGGTGCTTGCTTTAGGCCATAGAGAGATTTCTTTAACCTACAAACCTTATTCTCCTTACCTGGAACCATAAAACCCGGAGGTTGTTCCATGTATATTTTCTCATCTAGAACACCATTCAGAAAAGCAGTCTTTACATCCATTTGATGTACTAAGAGCTTGTAATTAGATGCTAAAGCAAATAATGTTCTAATGGTTGCAATCTTAGTTACAGGAGAATATGTGTCAAAATAATCTACTCCATGTTTCTGTGTGAATCCTTTGATTACTAGTCTTGCCTTAAATCTTTCAATAGAACCATCTGTTCTAAGTTTCCTCTTAAAGATCCATTTACAACCAATGGCCTTATAACCTCTAGGCAAATCAACTAGTTCCCAAGTGTGATTACTTGTGCTAGATTCAATTTCACTGTTTACAGCATCTTTCCAAAAACTAGCATCAACAGAACTCATAGCTTCTTTATATGTTCTAGGTTCATCCTCTATCATGTGAATATAAACTAGAGCTTCATTGATTTCATCTAAATCACGGAGTTCAGTTAAGAAAGCAGTCATAAAATCAGGACCATAGCTAGTTTCAGTTCTACGTCTTTTACTTCTTCTAATTTCACTAGGTTCATCAACATTGATAGAAGCAGGTAAAGACAAAGATGCAGGTTCAGAAACAGCAGGAATACTATCATGATCTTTCTTCAAAGGAAAAATATGCTCAAAAAATTCAGCATCACGATATTCACACATAGATCTGTCATGCAAGCACATAAACCTATAGGCAGCACTGTTCTCAGCATAACCAACAAACATGGCATCAACAGTCTTAGATGCAAGGTTATCTCTCTTAAATGCAGGGATCCAAAATTTAGCTAAACACCCCCACACTCTCATCAACCCTAGGTTAGGAGGATGTCCTTTCCATAGTTCATAAGGGGTCTTCTCTAACTTCTTATGGGGTACCTTGTTAAGAATGTAGTTTGCAGAAAGAACAGCTTCACCCCACAAAGAGTCGGGTGACCCAGAACTCACAAGCATAGAAAGCATCATGTTTTTTAAAGTTCTGTTCTTTCTTTCTGCTACTCCATTCGATTGAGGTCTGTAGGGTGCAGTACGTTCATGAATTATGCCATTATTCTCACAGAATTCTTTCAAAAACATTGCCCCATATTCCCCACCTCTATCGGATCTAAGTCTTTTAACTTTTCTGTCAAGTTGGTTTTCTACCTCAGCTTTGTAGATTAAGAACATTTTCTCTGCCTCATCTTTAGATCTCAGCAAATACAACTTGGTGTATCTAGAATAATCATCTACAAATGTGATGTAATACCTCTTACCACCTCTTCCTCCTCAATATAGGTAGTGGAAGAGACTCCTTAAAAACCCTTTAGGGTACCATTTGAACTTTCCATGTGGGATGTGGGAAGTCCAAAGGGCACCTCCTTTAAACCCACCTTCTATATGCATTACTTCCAACATTATAGATAATATAAATGTTGGCTCGATTATGTGATGAGAAATCCTTACAAATTAAAAAACAATGTTAACCCAATTACTTGTGTTCATATTTGATTCACATATGGAAGATCTCATTTAATATATATATTAGCATTTTATAGCTTAATCATTATGGGGT
This sequence comes from Persicaria maculosa, assembly GCA_963922045.1. NCBI lineage: Eukaryota > Viridiplantae > Streptophyta > Magnoliopsida > Caryophyllales > Polygonaceae > Persicaria > Persicaria maculosa. Next base: position 68,094,084 of record OY998254.1, read on the forward strand.
TATGTGCAAAATTTGATAAGTAATTGATTTGGGGCACCAAATGGACTTTTGCAAAAACCTTAGAGGCACCATCTAAAAAATAAAAATTTGTGGGACACCATCTGAAATTGCCAATACCTCTGCTAAACCGATATATATTAAATGAGACACCATCTGAAATTGCCAATAAAAATTTGTGGGACACCATCTGAAATTGCCAATACCTCTGCTAAACCGATATATATTAAATGAGACACCATTTGAAATTGTCAATAAAAATTTGTGGGACACCATCTGGAATTTGTGGGTACCAACTACCAACCAGAATTTGTCTATTTTTTATAAGGTAATTAATGATTTGGGTGGAGAGTTAGACTTTGTTAAACTGATACAAAGAGCATCCTTACAGATGAAGACACACCTCAAGAATCACATACCTATGTCTTACGAGTTACAAGCCTACGTCTATATAGGATACTTAAACAGTAGTTTTTTTTAACAACATTTAAATCAATTTAATTGCAGGCAATTTTATCTAGGTGGGAAACTAAAGGCAAAAGAGAGCATAGATTTGGAAAAAACATGGATAAAATCTTAAGAAAAACTTTCTCCTCTCTCTAGAAATCTAGAGTGGAGAGCAATAACTCCCTTTATAGGATTTCAACCCCGCCGGAAGGTTGCCGACCACCACCTTCGCTCCTCCAGGCGTTGCCATGCTTGTCCGGTGTCACTAGAAATTTAGAGCGGGGGAGCAATAACTCCCTTTATAGGATTTCAACCCCGCCGGAAGGTTGCCGACCAGCACCTTCGCTCCTCCAGGCGTTGCCATGCTTGTCCGGTGTCACTCGTCTCTCTACACTCCACCGCACCACCCTCTATCGATCACCCCCGCTACTCTATCCTATCTCTCTTTTGCGAGAGAACCCAAAAATTCTCCTAAAACCAGTGGCCTGGTTTCTAGGGGTGGAAATTGGGTGGGTTATGGGTGGATGGCTTGACTCCATCACCCGCCTCGCGGGTAAAAAATTTCACCCGATCCATCCATCACCCGCATACATTTTCACTCGCATCCGACCCGCGCGGATGATGCGGGTGGAGGGGGTACCCAATGGGTGAAACCAACGAAAAAACCAAATTAACACAAGTAGTCAAATTCTAACTCAAAATTACAAAGGGGGTGGGTAGGGTTTTATGTATTTATATTTTTGATCGGCAAAGCACTGAAATCACGAGCTAATTGAAATTTGAAAGTGGAAGGGTATATATCTCTATACTAATCATATACTAATTCAGTATATCCCTTACTAACGTGGAAGAGCAATCCGAGACCATATCCATTCTAATTGAAATTTGGTGGGTAAAGCACTTATCAACGATTAGGGTTTGCAGAAGTTAAACTTGAAAAGGGTAAAATAGTAAAATCACACACATCTACTAATCTATTAATATTACTAATTATGCTAGCATTTTGCTGACGTGTCACTCCCACAATTAAAGTTGAATTTTTTAATTCAAATGGTATTTTCTTATTGGTCAATATTATTGCTAAAATTATTTATTTCCTATTTGATATATATTTGTTTCCTATTTTTCATATGAAGATTATTTAAATTGATATGCTTATATCAAGTTTTTATCTATTTTAAATATATTTATTTCCTTTTTTCATAAACAAGATTATATAAGTTGATACGTTGGACCACAAATTTGGATATTATAATTCTGTGTGGTCTTTTATATCATTATTTCATTAATATCACGACTTTCTTTATACATCCTAGATGTCCCTTATTATAATTTTCATACTAGTATTCGGTACCCGCGCGTTTGCGCGTTTTGTTAATAAATTATATTTTATTATGTTAATTTGTTTGAAATAATTTTTAATAAATTTTATGCTTGAAATATTTTAATAAAAACGTTCAATCAATTCTAAAATAAATTAAAGTAAAATTATGTTCGATGAAATTGAATATACAACTAAGAGGTCAATTTCACATATGTGTCGCTTATTCGTGTAGTTGAAACCTTTTTAATCATATCAATTAATAATTTTATATCTTTTATCTAACTTATTTGACTAAATTTGTCTAAAATTATTAAAAATATATCAAACTCATTCGGATGATATCTTTTATGTTATATATCTTTTAGTTCAAATCGTTTTATAATACCTCAACAAATAACACTATCTTTTGAAGAAAAAAAAGGTCGAGGTATATAAAGAATAGTAATTAATTATGAAAAGATAAGTTGTTGTTTTTTAAGTAAGAAAAGATAAGTTGTTGGAAATCACAACTTTTTAAGGATTTATCTTTTTAAGCTTATGATTTAAATATACAATTCAAATATCACAATACATGTATTAATTAAGGAACTACCAAATTAATTCACATAGGATGCAAAGTAGTAAGTACTGAGTATCATTTTGTTTAATCAAATTAAAGACATCTATTAATTAATTATGAAAAATTACATTAAATATACAAATAATATTATTATTTTCTCCCATTAAATATGAAGGCAATATATATTAACATCATAAAAAAATAATGATGGTATTATATATATTGGAAAAGCTAATCAATCTTTTATTTTTCCATTGTAAAAAAAGTGACTGGATTGAATTTTTAGATATAACATTCTATGCATCCCAATTCCCAACACATGTCGTGTACTCCGTATAAATTATCTTCCTATGTACTGTATACAATATCATTAGGGTTTAGGGTTAGGGTTTAGGTTTTCCGACGGTTTTGTAATGTTAATTGATAAAATTGTGTTTAGTTAGGGTCAAATTAAACAGAACACAAGAATTGTTAAGCTTTTCATTTGGATAATATGCGAATAACGTTACAAGGAACGGAAAAAGGTTTAAATTCATAATTTTAATAAAGTTGTGGAATACAATCTAGGAAAATAGTAAAGGACGACCGGACTCGGCACGCAAGGCTCTAAATCTCTCAATCTGAGCTTGAAACGGAGCATCCCATCCTTCGACGCTTGGATGATGATGTTCGACCCATTCTAGTGGAGGCGGCGGAAGAAGAGCGTTAGGACGCAACCAGATCTATGAGAACAAAAATTTAGAGTTAGAGTATTGACATATGTATGAAAAGCATGAATAGGTAATAAAAAAGACGTTTGAAGTCGTACCGCGGCAAAATGGTCTTGGTTTCCGATGCAGGCTACACCAAGAGTTGCTGATTGGGGAGGGTTGTTAGCAGATGTCGGCGAGATCATGGGGAGACACGTGAACGGATGATGCCAAGCTAGGACGACGAGAGGAATCTGATATACCGTCGCAAATACTAAACCCATGATGGGTAGCTCTATCCACCGTCTCCTATCACCATGTGTGGCTCCAGCCCATCTCTGGTAGTCGATGAACTGCTGGAATGGGTACTCTCCCGTATAACAACCGGCGTACAGATCGGCGTGATCCTCCAAGGACGTGCTCTATTGCACGTCCCCAAGGACGTGCAAGCACGTTATCAAAAAAAAAACGTGCAAGCACGTCCGGGTTTGGGTGGCTCTCACCCCACTTGCACGTCCTTAAGGACGTGCAAGCACGTCTTTAAGAACGTGCAAACACGTCCTTAAGGATGTGGGGATTTGCGTGTATATAGCCGAAACGAAAATATAATGCAACTTTAATCCAGAATATGACACGTCAGTAAAAATAATCCCGTTTAATCCAGAAAATTCCGTGCCCGTGAGGTCCCGCCAGCGGTCTCTGTTTTAGTATTTTATATAGATTTTAAGACCTATAATTTTTTTATATATATAAAGTTAGTAAAAATATCTAATTTGTGAATATTCGATTTCAAAAGTTAATTATAAAAATCAATTAGAGCCAAAAAAGTTTTTTTTACAATTTACTTAATTTAAAAGTTTATTAAGACTTACAAGCATTACTTATTTTACATCTTATATGAGGCACCTTAGATCACTTTTTTTTTTTACCATTTTACCTTTATTTTCTCTATTTATTCTCCCTCTTTCTAGCCATCTTTCTCGTGAAAATAATGAATAAGTTATGTAATAAGTTATGTATATCTACATAACTTCAAAAGTATTCGTACAATCATGTGCTTATGATTTTTTTAATCATTATATGACAGTTTATATTTTCCTTTATAGTTTTATCATAATGATAATAATTATATTAGTAATAAATTTCCGTTTGGGGTTGAGCAAACTCCTTTATTTCCTAAATCCGGCTAGGGTTTGAGATAACAATAGTATTAGATTAGTAATAAATTTATGGGTGCGTTCTGTTCATGGTGTTTTTGGCTTCGCTTGGTGGGACGTGGCGGTCTTTGGTGTTGTTGGAGTTCTGGTAGTCGAAGTCGGGATTGACTGAGATCGTGGTGATGTGTATGGTGCGACTCCGTGTACGGAATGATTCCTTGGAGATTCGTCTTCACTACCCACAAGGATGCCTGGTGTATCGCTTGCCAATGGTGTCATATCACGATGGTGCTTGGCTTCGTCCGTAGTAGGATTGTGCACAACCGGGTATCCGACACGATACGACACGACAGAAACACGAAACCGATAAGGGGAAAAAGTGCCGATCCGAACACGACACGATAAGTACCGAGTATCCGACACGATAACACGACACGGTTTCGTGTCGAATACCCGTATAACACGACACGACACGATTTGTAAAAAACCTCCTTTTTTTTCTCCTAATGTTGCCGTACAGTGCCGGATTTGAGAGCGGCCGTCGACCGAGGCCGAGGGCGGCCGTCGATCGAGGTCGAGGGCGACCGCAAGCGCCGGATCTGAATCGAGGCTCGAGAGGGCAAGTGAGCAAGGAATCGAGATGAGACTGAGGAGCGAGGAGAAGAGAGGGAGAGGCGAGTCGTGGCCGGGCTGGGCGGCGCCGCGGCGAGTCTGCTAGAGTGAGAGGGGGGAAATCAAAGAAGAATACGCAAGATCTGAAGTCTGAACAAGGGCGCCGTCGAGCAAGACCGAGGGCAATCGCTAGTGCCGGATCTGTCAAGCACCACTGAGGCTCGAGAGGGCGAGTGAGAGAGGAATTGAGACGAGATTGAGGAGTGAGGAGAGGAGAGGGAGAGGGAGAGGTGAGCCGTGGGCGTGGGCGTGGGCGTGGGCGCCGCCGGGAAGATGAAAGAAGAAGACGAAACCCTAGCCGCTAGTCTGCAAGAGCGAGAGGACTGGTGACAGAGGCGGATCTGTGGGGGGGCTCGGGATGGCTGAAGCCCCCCTATCCTGAGAAAGGGTATGTGTATTTATACATCTGTTAATTTAGTAATATATAAAAGTAGGGTAAAAATAAGACATAAAAACAGATTGGCTCAACGGTTAGGAAGCGGGTGCTGTTCAATTGCGGATGCTGTGAACCCAGGTTCGAATCCCATTCCCTTGCCCTTTTTCCCTGTATCTTTTTTTTTTTAAAAAACATCAAACCCTCTTTTTTTCTTTGAATACAGAATACAGCGACAACCGACAGATCAACCTTTGCGCGCACACAGCGAATGGAGAAAGCAAATCCCCGAGCGGCCGAGCCAAGCAGGCCGCCGGCGCTGCTGCCATCACCACCTCCGGCCGACCACCACCGCAACCTGCTGTCTGCGAAGGCTTAGCGAGCACTCCCATTTCCCGCTGCGAAATCTTCAATTCTTCACACCTTTGATCTAGATTTCAAGGTTTGTTAGTTTTCTTCCTCATCCTTTGAATTTGATTGTTTTAATTCCAATTGATTGATTGAGAATCAATTTAGAAGTTGTGGATTTAGATTAGAAATCTTCAATTCTTCACACCTTTGATCTAAATTTCAAGGTTTGTTAGTTTTCTTCCTCTTCCTTTGAATTTGATTGTTTTAATTCCAATTGATTGATTGAGAATCAATTTAGATTAGAAGTTGTGGATTTGATGATCAAATTGGGAGAATTTCGATCAGGATTTATGATTTGTGAGGAATACGTTTGTTAGTTTTCTTCCTCATCCTTTGAATTTGATTGTTTTTAAGTCCAATTGATTGATTGAGAATCAATTTAGATTAGAAGTTGTGAATTTGAGAATCAAATTGGGAGAATTTCGATTAGGGTTTATGATTTTTGAGAAATAGGTTTGTTAGTTTTCTTTATCTTTCTTTGAATTTGATTGTTTTTAAGTTTAATTGATTGATTGAGAATCAATTTAGATTAGAAGATGTGGATTTGAGAATCAATTTTGGGAGTTTCGATTAAGGTCTGTGATCCGTGAGAAATAATTTTGTGCCTTTGTGATTTGTGATTTGAAAATTGAAATTGTGGTTGTTTATGTTTATGATTTGGAATTGTGGTTTGTGATTTTGGTTGTGAGAAATGTATTTGTGAATTTGTGAATTTGTGATTTGTGGATTTGATTTGTTCTTTACAATTTTCAATCAAAATTGCCAGATAAATGCATTGAAAATATCAGACAAGCTGAAGGTTGAAACCAATGATATTAACCCACGAAGCTTGTTTCCAAAATCCAAGGACAAAATCCTGAGCTAACTGTGTCCAAAACCAAGTATTTTTTTTTATTGTTCATCTCAATGAACTCAAAACTTTGGTATCTTTTTTCCTATGAAATTATGTATTCATATGAAATTATGTATTCGTATAGGTTGTGTACCTGTTTTAAGTTTCTTTTCTCAAAAAAAAAATTTAGCCCCCCCTAAACAAATTTCTGGATCCGCCACTGACTGGTGAGGCTGAGATCCGAAAATGAAAGAAGAAGATTTGAAGATGCCTAGATGCGTTTAAGACAAAAAAAAATTAAGAAAAGAAAGGCTGAAAAAATAAGCAAGGGAAAAGGTTCGAACTTGGGACCTCACACGCCTCTACCCACACGCATTTCCCTTATCACCGCACAAACTGGGCAAACTACATTTTATGATATTCAAACACATTTATTCTATATCTACTATCACATAATGCTAATATTTTTTTAAAAAAAATTTATCGTGTCGTGTCGGATACCCGATAAGGGAAATAAGCCGATCCGAATACGACACGATTATTGTCGTGTTTTACCGTTTCGTGTCATAATCGTGTCGTATCTATTTCGTTTCGTGTTTTTTCGTATCGTTTTGTTGCGGTTTCGTGTCGTGTCAACCGTGTCGTATTTTTCTGCACAGCCCTAGTCCGTAGTCTACGTCCCCGACCTGCTAGCTTTAGATTTGCTGTATTTCATCTTTCGTTGTTGTATAGCTTGTTCTTTTGCATCTTTTATGTATTTGTTGTATGTTTGACAATTTACCGTCTGCCGATTTGTCGACCTCTTGAGCTTCTGAGCTCGAATTCTTACTCAATCAAAGAGAGGGAGCATAGATTTGGAGTGTGTTTGGCAGCTTCTTCTTGATTAATTAAAAAAAAAAAGGTATTTCACTTTGGCTGCAGACAATACAACTGGACCAAGTTCAACTGGGTAGAGCAAAGAAGTCACTCACAAAGAATGAACTCTCCCACAATATTGAGTACAAAACCCAATCACTCAAAAATATCTGAATTCATGATGACTTCGAGTCTTGTTGGAAGACGATGAATTGACAATATGATCGAGCAAGTCAGTACGTACTTGCCTGGAAATTTCGGGGGACAATCGGGCAGCGAGGGGAAAGCGACGCCATTAACGGCAACTTTCGTGTTCGAAACACATTGTAAATCGATGGATCAGCAACTTGTATAGATCGAACATTCAAATGTGCATATGCATTCAACGTACCGACACCAACTTGTATATATCATTCATTACGCGGCAAACAGGCCGGGCGGTCTCAGACCAATTCAACTGAAGAACAAGGCAGCGTCCTCTATGGTCTCTTCGATCGATCGATTGCCTCGGCTTTAATCCTTTCCTCATCTGCTTTCTGGAACGGACCTCTCTCTCTCTTCGATTTCCATACTCCTCAATCCTCATGTTGATTCAAGTCATCTACTTATTTGGTCCTCCAAAAAAAAAAATTGGTTTGATATTTAAAGGGTAAATTTTTTTATCAATTCACGGCTTCGATAGAAATTGATAAACATTTTTTAGTTGGTAGACAGTTTCCCGATATGAAAAGCCGGTGTGGATATCGTGCACTTGACTCCGTTTTAAAATAAATGTCGTTTGACTTTTATGCACGTTTTTTAAGAAAGTAAAAACTCTATAAAATATTATTTGTTTAATGAATTTTTTTATACTCCATCCGTCTCGCAATACTTGTTGCTTTAACTCTAAACACAGTACTTATTAATGAAACCTATATTTACTTTACTTTTATAAGTTAAAATACCTAAAAGCAGTAATTATTACCTATATAAAGAGGAATCATTATCTATAAAGATAATAACTATGACTAAAACAACAAGTATTGCGAGACGGAGGGAGTAAATTGATACTTATTAGTAATAAGTATGAAGGCTTTGGGTACGGAGTTCGGAACGACAGTGGGCTCGCTCTTTTGGAGTTTGCAGTAGCTTTTGATTGCGTTATTGCGAATTCCCTCTTCGCGAAGAGAGACAACCACCTGGTTACTTACGAAAGTGGGAGCGGGCGCTCACAGATTGACTACTTCCTTGTCAGGAGAGGTGACAGGAATCGATGCAGAGACTGTAAGACTATCCCGTATGGGGGTTTGACTACCCCGCACCATTTACTAGTGTTACAGATCGAATTTCAGGGTTGCAGGAAAAGGTCCATCAGCATACACAGTCCTAAAATCAGATGGTGGCGCCTGAACGAGGAGAACGGGGCGCTCTTGAGAGAGAAGATTTTGGCAGAGGCAAATTGGGGAGGCGCGTGGATAGGTAGGGAGAATGCAGATTTAATGTGGGGATCTGTCGCTGATTGCATCCGGAGAGCAGCTTCTGATGTCTTAGGCGTTTCTCGAGGGAGCAGCAGGTACAAAGGTAACGAGACTTGGTGGAATGAAGAGGTGCGTGCAGCGGTTAAGGAGAAACAGATGGCTTACAGAAGAGTGATCTGTAGTTCCAGTGAGGTGGAGAAAGAGGGTCGGCTAGCGGAGTACAAAAGGGCTAAGAAAGAAGCCAAAGTTGTTGTGGCAAAAGCTAAAGAGAAGGCTTTCCAACAAATGTAAAAGGCGTTGGATGATAAAGGGGGGGATAGATTGCTTCTATCCCTGGCTCGGGTCAGGGAACATCAGAGTAGAGATTTGGACAAACCAAGATGTGTTAAAGACGAGTCGGGCAGAGTGCTGGTGGATGACTCACAGATTCAGCAGAGATGGAAGAGATACTTCTCTGAGTTGCTTAACGAGGGATATAGAGCAACAAATGTTACTTCCGGTAGGGGCTTTGAGGAGTTTACCTATTGTAGACGCATATCTTTCGAGGAAGTGAAGGGGGTCATTAATAGAATGAAGAGCAGGAGAGCAGTGGGGCCTGACGAGATCCCAGTTGAAGTGTGGAAGTGTTTGGGCGTTAAGGGAGTGGAGTGGCTCACCAAGCTTTTCAACGTCATTCTCAGAACTGCGAGGATGCCAGAGGAATGGAGACTCAGCAAGTTAATTCCAATTTACAAGAACAAGGGCGATGTACAACAATGCAACAATTATAGAGGAATTAAACTCCTTAGCCACACGATGAAGATTTGGGAGAGAGTTATTGAATGGCGGATGAGGAGTTTGGTTAGCGTATCCGAGAACCAGTTTGGTTTTATGCCAGGGAGGTCTACTACAGAGGCTATACATTTGATGAGACGCTTGGTGGAGAAATACAGGGAACGGAAGAGAAATTTACATATGGTCTTCATTGATTTGGAAAAGGCATACGATAGAGTACCAAGAGACCTTATATGGGAATGTTTGGGAGCTAAAGGGGTCCCAGAATCTTACATGAGGGTTGTCAAGGATATGTATGATGGATCAAAGACTAGTGTGTACTCACACGGTGGGGACCCTGACTACTTTGCGGTGCAAGTGGGGTTGCACCAAGGTTCGGCTTTGAGCCCATTTCTCTTTACAGTTGTCATGGATGTGGTGTCGAGTAGTATCCAGGGTGGGATCCCGTGGTGCATGCTTTTTGTAGATGATGTTGTTCTCGTGGACGAGACGAGAGTAGGGGTTAGCAGCAAGCTTGATCTATGGAGGGATAGGCTTGAGCAGAAGGGCTTTCGTTTGAGCAGGACGAAGACAGAGTACGTGGTGTTCAGGCTGGGCGAAGAGGAAGAAGGAGACGGGGGTGTCAGCATGGGTGGGGATCTTGTTCCGGAGAAAGATAGTTTCAAGTATCTGGGATCTGTGATGCAGAGCGATGGAAGTGTAAACTTGGATGTCAAGCATCGGATTCAAGTAGGCTGGCAGAAATGGAGGGCTGCGTCAGGAGTCTTATGTGACAGAAAAGTTCCTCTGAAACTGAAGGGTAAGTTCTACAGAGTGGTGGTGAGACCGGCTTTATTATATGGGGCAGAGTGTTGGGCGACAACGAAGGCACAGGAACAGAAACTCTTGGTGGCTGAGATGAGGATGCTGAGGTGGATGTGTGGGGTTACCTTGCGAGACAGAATCAGAAATGAGACTATCCGTGAAAGGGTGGGAGTGGCTAGTATTCAGGCTAAGTTACGAGAATCGAGACTACGATGGTATGGACATGTGCAGAGGAGAGATCCAAGTGCGCCGGTACGCAGATGCGAAAATTTGGCTATCGAAGGGGTTCGTCGGGGCAGAGGACGTCCGAAGAAGAGTTGGGGTGAAGTGATTAGACATGATCTGACCGCTTTGGGACTCTCAGAGGAGATGACGCGTGATAGGATACAGTGGAGGAGTGCTATTCGGGTTGACGAACCTTAGTCGGGTGCAACGTTTTACCGCATCATGCTTTTTACGCGTATCCTTTACACCGTGTGAATTACAGTTTATGTAGGATATGTGCTACCATCTTCCCTTGTTGCCTTGTCTTTGGGTCACTAGGAAACACCCTCTCGACCTAGTCGGGGAAAGGGTGCGTACAATCCGACCCCCCAGACCCTGCTCTTTGAGCGGGATATACTGGATTTGTTGTTGTTGTTGTTGTTGTTGTTGTTGTTAGTAATAAGTATGAAATTATTTAAAAAAAATATTTTATAGAATTTTTATCTCCTTAAAAAGCGTGCACTAAAAACAAACGACATTTATTATGAAACAGAGGGACTACCTTTTACTCATTTGAAAATTTTTAATTTTGTTATACCACCTACATTTTAAGATTTTTACATATTTTTTAATTTATATTGCTTATTGTATATTAACTTTTGTTTTTTTTTTAAAAGGAAAGAACTTGGGTGGGAAACACTCACTACAAGAAAAATAACTTTGGGCCACCGAATTTTAAAAATTAAGGTGACAGATTTATTTTTGTCGCCCAAATTAACTTTTTCGTGACAAAAATAATTTTAGTCGCACAAAACATATTTTTTGTGATGAAAATCAGAATTTGTCGCCCATACTAAAGCATAGGGCTACAAAAGGTATCTTTTTGTCGCCCAATTAATGTTTTTTTTTAATAACTAAAACCTCCTTGCTCCTCTCTTCGTTCTCAGATCTGAAAGACTGGAACCCTAACATGGCGATTGCGTTCTCCTTGGTCGCCATACTTGAGCGTCCACCTTTGCATTCTCTCCTCCACCTCTACAAACTCTCCTTCACCGATCTCTACTACCTTGGCAATCTCTCTCCCCTGTTCTCCCTCTCGTTTCTGAATCTCGATGAGCACTTCCTTCAACTTCAATAGCTTGAGTACGAAATTGTTCCGGATTTCGTTGTTGTCTTCCAGGAAATCGAGAAGGTTCTACGAATCCTCCGTGGATTCATAACTTGTATTTATAATCGCTCAATTTCTCCCTCAATTTCATTTCTAAAGTTTAGATTGGTAGGAGAAGAGCCGCTAGGGCTTCCCGACCTTGGTAGAAGCCTAGAAGGTACACGCCGGTCATTCAGATGTCTTCGATGGATCCTGTCCAGTCGTCGTCTTCTACCACCAGGTGTACTGTTTCTTCTTAGATCCTTGCTTATTGATCAAAATTGTGTTTGTATTCAATATGAGATGTGTGGTTCTGCATTGGAGTAAGGTTAGGAGGTCTGCAATGTTGGTGGAGTGCAAGGTTCATTGATTTGTTTTTCAGTTCCAAACCCTAGCTAAGTATGTCTGTGGATGTTTTTCTCAGTAGCCAGGGATGTTGATTTAGTGATTTCATAGTCAAAAGACACCTTGTTTGGCCCTTTCCCTGTGTATTTGATCATTGGCTTTGTTGTGGAATTAACAAAATTTTTATGAGGATGAAAGGAATGTGGCTTCTATTTGATGAATTTATTGTTTTTAATCTGGTTATGGTTGTTTACTATTGAATGTATACATTATCTTATGCTCATGTAGGTTGTGGAGGCACTGGGAACATTATGTGTTCAGAATGTGGGGGGAGTCCAAAATTAGACAGTATGTAAAAATTATCAATTTTTCTTATTCCCTTGCTATTTTCCCGTTTTTAACTTTACATTGTTTTCTGTTCATTGCAGAATAAAGCAAGTTTCTGTTGACATGGACAAGCTTCAGGCGGCTCAGGCTCATGAGAATCTGACCAAGGCCTGTGATCTCAGACTCAAAAGGGCCCTAAAGATGGTGGCATGTCTAGAAGCTCAAATTAAAGAGATGAATCCTAATCTTGATTCGATTGTAGAGTATGTTCGTCACATTTAATCTCCTCGCGACTGTGCTTCTTTTTGGTATTCATGATATATATGTCAAATAAAATTTGAAATTCTAGATTCAAACGCAAGCTGGCTCTGTACAATGAAGGGGTTTAGGAACTTAATGTGGTTACACGAGTATGTGATGATTTAAAGAAGCAATATGGTGAATTGAGAAAGAAACGGTAAGTGTCTTGATATGTACATTTTTAGGAACCATAGAAGTATTTTGTTATGTCTAGTGACTTGGTAAAGAAGCAGCGTAATTTTTTAAAAAGAGAAGGCTTCACTATGTCCTTCAAGACTCAGTCTGTCTATGTATTTTAAATATCTATGCCTTAATCTGCATATTCAAATATTTACTTATATATTGACTACTGTTACAGGTTAGATGAGTTTATAGCTGGATTTAATGCAATATCTTTGAAGTTGAAATAAATGTATCAGGTTTGTTAATAAGTGCCACTACTTATACCCCCTTATGTTTGCATTTGTGATCATATAAGTGCCACTACTTATATTATCTTCTAATTCTTTCAGTTGTTGAATTGATTTATTTTATTTTAGACGTTTTCATCACCATTGAATTGGTAGGGTTCAGATAATATGAATCACTCAATCTCAATCTAATGATTGAGATACATATCATATGAATCACTCAAAACATTGCATATTTCCAGTGCATATTTTCTCAATTTTGCCTTCAATTTTATTTGTTCTTTTATCTAATTTTATTTGTTCTCTTATTTCCGTTGTTATTTATTGATTACAACAGTTCGGTTGAATTCGGCCAAATTCGTGCTTGTCTCATTGAGGAGGTTTTAGAGACTGCTCGTTCTTGTACGCTTTTATTTGACAGTAGAGGAGACCAAGATTCATTCTGAGAATTTTTTGAGAGTGCTCATTCCAGGTGAATTATTTTTCATTCAGAGAACTATTTTATTGTCTTAAACTTCTGAAATCTAATTGCAAATATTTATTCCTTATTTATTTTGTGTGTTTTATCTTCCATGCTTATTTATATCTTCCCGACAGCCATCTAACATGTTCTGATGTTAGAGAATTCGACCTTATGTTTTCTTTCATTTGTGATCATATAATTCTGATAGCCTTTGTTATCTTTCATCCATTGAGTAGATATTAGATACTAAACAATTAGTATGAACGTTGCTATCCTCTTGAGAATCTCAAACTTGAACGTTGCTCTGTAATGTTTAAGTTATCCTTTGCCCCTTAGCCAATTTTCTATACTGGGCAGTTATTTGTATTTGTAGTTGGGTTATTTTATTAGCTGGTTGTGCACTTATTTAACTCCATTATACACGACAGGAAAAATGGTTGTACACCTATTGGCTGGCTGGGCAGATGTGGTGGAGCAAAATCGGGATGGACACTTATTTTATCGAATCTTTAGTGATAAGTGTTAAAGTTTTTAGCATTGAAATGCAAATGTTATAAATATAGTCATTTGTAATCTTTTGGTACTTATTAGGAACCTTTAATATTAAGTAAAGATGTAATGTTTTGGATTGAATGTATTTTATACCAAGTTTTTTTAATATAATACCAGCTGAGATTAAACTAATTGTCTACTATTATATTGTATGTATGTTTTGTATATATAGTGGGTTAAACGTGTTAAATGGGTTGAAAAAGATAAATGTGGAAATTTAGGGAGAAATGATGTTTTTATCACTTTTATCTTTTGTGACAAAATAAAAAAATTAGTCACAAAAAACCGGGTAGGATGGGTGACAAAAGAGAATTCATCACAAAAAACAGGTACTTTGGGCGACAAAAGTAGGACTTTTGGGCGACAAAATTAGAAATTTTGTCACAAAAACTCCAGGGCAACGAAATTCTAGTTTCATCACAAAAGGGTTATATATGGCGACGAAATTTTTTACTGTCGCCCAAACTTTGTGCGACGGGGCTGAGGCGACGAACAGGGGACGAAACTCTTTTTGTCACAAAGCACTTTGGGCGACGGAAAAACCACTTTTGGCGACGAAATGTTCTGTCGCACAAAGTAAATTTTCTTGTAGTGACTATCTAATAGCATCTCATGATCTCATCGGATGAGGTTTCGATGAATTAGGTTATTATATATATCATAGTCCCTGATCCAACGGTAAGGTGTGCTACTTTACCATTGCTAGTTCGGACCACGGCAAAGGTGTGCTACCAGCTTATCCGTTGTCTTGTGATGCAAAAAGTTTGTTGTCGGCCATAAAGAGCTCAATGGCTGTGGGTGACCTGATCGGCCAAGTGCGGAATGGCTGTGGGTGAACTGATCGGCCTTTCCTCGTGCTCTAGTACGCCTGTAAACGACTAAAAGTAGGCCTGATACATGAGCCGAGTAGCTCGGGATCGACTCGGGTTCGGCTCGGTAAAAACTCGACTTGGGATCGCTCGAATATTACATGAGCCGAGTTCGAGCCTATACCTGAGCTTGAGCTCGAGCTCGAGTAGCTCCCCAGCTCGTAACTCACTTGAATTGACAAAATTACCCCTCAAAATTAGTATGTGTGTTTCACCCACCCCGTCACCCGTCATCCCCCAAGCCGTCAAACATGAAACCCTAAATCCATGGCTGCTGCGTAACCTCTCATTCACCCTCAAGCCGTCAACCATCGTCCGTCAGCCAGTCAGGCGCCCTATTCCGTTCGAAGGTGCGACCTCTCTCTGGCGGTGCAGCCTCTGTCCGGTGGTGCGCCCTATTTGCTGCTGCTCGGTGGTAAGTTAAGATTATTTTCAGATCTGATTTTCGACTCCATCGGTGCTAACCAGCACCCTGATTTTGTTTGATTTTCGACTCCATTCGCTGCTGCTCTCTCCGAGTCTCCGTCTGTTCTTCATTTGATTTTGTGCTTCGATGTTGATTTCGATTTTGCAGATCTGATTTCGTTTTTGTTCTTCATTCTGCAGATCTGCAAAAATCAGATCTGCTGCTCTCTCCGAGTCTCCGATTGTTCTTCATTTTAGTTGCTGCAGTTGTTTATGGACTTCCAATGTTGTTGTTGCTGGATTTTTAGTTATATTGTTGCTGTTTCTGGACTTCGAATGTTGCTGTTTTGGACTTCCAATGTTGCTGTTGCTGAAATTTTGTTGTTTCTGGAATGTTGTTACTACTGTAAGGTCTGATACGGGGTTAGCCGTGTGATGGTCCGATCTTCGACAACAAACAAGAAACTGAACAAGAAAGCAAGAACTCGATCAAGATGATCAAGATCTTCCAAGAACGCAGCAAGACTCGAAAGAAATAAACAAGAATTGAAAATAAAGGACAAGAACTCGCAAGAACACCAAGATCCAAGGCTGGACTCAATGTCGACCAAAAGAAATAACAAAGACTCGATAAAGATAGATAAAGACTCGAAATTTAATGCGAGAATTGAAAGACACGACCGATAAGGACTGAAACGATCTATATAGAACAAGATAGAGACCCCATGCTTCCGAAGAAGGTAGGAACCAATACCAATGACTATATAACCCGCCTCTGCAACCCTACACAACCAAGCGGACAACTTGGAGGCACAAGGAGGGGGCTCGTGGATACTAGGATCACCAAGTCTTGCGAAGTTGATGAACGCAAAGCAAACCAAGCTAGATCAATACCAATAGTTTCAATTGAAGAGCACAGCTCTATTCAATCGACAAACACTCATTGTGTTTCACACAAAAAGAGAGCTTTTCTCATAAAATTCAACGTTAATGATTACAAAGAAGGCATTCGGCTTATATAGACCTAACTAGGGCCGAATGGGCTGATTTTAATAAAACTAACAACTATAGGAATTAATTAAAATAACCTTAAAGTTTCCTAAAATAACTTAAGTAAAAGAAATACTAAATAGGAAATAAATATAATGTTCCATAACTTAACAAAATCCCGTCAAAACCAGCAGCAGCTCAAAGAATGTGGATTTCGGCCAAGCTATAGGTTGAATCTGGAAAAACCTTCAACAGTAAAGTTGTAGATCTCTTCGTCCTCGTTCCAACAAGGTATGACACGCCTCAATCCGATAA
Source organism: Persicaria maculosa (assembly GCA_963922045.1). Classification (NCBI taxonomy): domain Eukaryota; kingdom Viridiplantae; phylum Streptophyta; class Magnoliopsida; order Caryophyllales; family Polygonaceae; genus Persicaria; species Persicaria maculosa. Next base: position 68,110,762 of record OY998254.1, read on the forward strand.
ATATTGAATCCGTACGACCCATTTTACAGAGACGTCGAAAAGCTGTCAAAAGTCTGAACGAGTGTAAAAACGTCACTTGCACCTTTGAATCTTCTCCCAAGGTGGAGCCTTCTTCTTCCTTTTGAGAAGGACATCATCCGAAGGTGTCTTTGCTGATGGCTTGGATGGTCCCACATCAAGGTCACTAGTAAAAAAATAGCCTTTGGCGACACTTAAATTACCACGGTTCCGTGTCTTATTGTGGTAAAGTTGTAAGGTTTGCAAAATTACCTCGGTTCCTTGAACAACCGTAGTAATTTAATACAATATTTTACCGCAACCCCATTTTAGGGATAGAAATGGGTCTGGTGATGGATGGGTGAAGCCATTTTTCCACCCGACTCGTCACAAAAAAATTTCACCCGATCCATCACCCGTCCGTCTAATATTTCACCCATCACCCGATCCGTCGGGTGAATCGGGTGGGTCGGGTGGGTAATCGGGTGAAGTAAATTAAAAGAAAAAGATTCATAGGTCATACTTAGAAATCGATCATATTTGATAATTTCACAAACCACGTCAACGTGGAAATGTTATTAATTGTATAAAAGGTTTATTCATACATTATATCATTATTCTCATCTTACAAAGTTAGCATTAAAAGTTTAATATCAAATCAAAATATGAGATGAATTTTAGCCCTTTGCTAAACTCGTAGTTAAAAAAAGGAAAAATAATTTGGCTAAATCATGTCTTATATTAGCACACTAAATGTTAAGTCGTTGAAATGAGTGAAATTGTTAACATTCTAGTAGTATATGCAAAACAAATAAAATAACTTTTATTAAAAGATGTGATATGAGGTTAAATAAAATAAGTTTATATTCTTTTAGATTTTTTTTGCACAAAAACAATTAGAGAATAGAGAAGATAAAATTAGAAAAAAAGTAAAATATGTAGTTATGTTAGGCTATATTTGTTTTACAAACTAATATTTTTTTTTAATAATCGGGTGGGTTAACGGATAGTTAAGCGGGTCGGGTAATGGGTCGGGTGATGGGTCGGGTAATGGGTGAAAAACATATCACCCATCACCCGACCCATCACCCATTTCACCCACCCATCACCCATCCATCACCCGGGTTTTTTTCGGGTTTTCACCCGTATAATCGGATCGGGTGGGTCTGGTGAATCGGTCATCCACAGGTGATTTCCAGCCCTACTCCATTTCTTGTTGTGGTAAATTTTAAGGTCGGGAAAATTACTACTGTTCCTTGAATAACCGTGGTAATTTAGTATAACAATTTACCACTTTGGCAAATTTACCTCGGTTTCTTGGGCGTCATAATTTAGAAAGAGTCGAAAGACCCTTTAAACCTAGAACTTCCTTCTTCTACAGTTATGCTCCAGTTAGGAGTTCTTTGTCGTCCGCCATGAAAGCTTTGCCCCATGGTTTCTCTCCATCTCTTTTGATGCGGGACCATCCAAGCCATCATCAAAGACACCTTCGGATGATGTTCTTCTCTAAAGGAAGAAGAAGGCTCCACCTTGGGAGAAGATCCAAAGGTGCAAGTGGCGTTTTTACACTCGTTCAGACTTTTGACAGCTTTTCGACGTCTCTGTAAAATGGGTCGTACGGATTCAATATTTATCGGATTGAGGCGTGTCATACCTTGTTAGAACGAGGACGAAGAGATCTACAACTTTGCTGTTGAAGGTTTTTCCAGATTCGACCTATAGCTTGGCCGAAATCCACATTCTCTTGGTGTTCTTGCCAGTTCTTGGTCGAATCTTGGCAATTCTTATCGAGTTTCTTGAGTTTCTTTGAGTCTTTCTTTGCTGCGTTCTTTAGTTCTTGCTTGTTGTTGAAGATCGGACCATCACACGGCTAACCCCGTATCAAATTGGTATCAGAGCTTTGGTTTCCGACATCAAGATTGAGTCTTTTCTTTTTCATAAACACAAAACCCACAAAAAGAGTCTTTTTCTTGTTTTGGTTATTTACTTCTTGCTTTCTTTATTGATTCTTGCACTAACCTTCTTGTTTGTGATTTTGTGGTTGCATAAGCCTAAACACAAAGCCTAGCCGAGACCGTGGAGTCGACCAAAGGTGCACACATCTCTTTGTGAACACCCCAAAGCCGGCGGCATTCAACTGTCCCCATAGTTTCTCTTGGCCGAAAATCAGTCCTCCACACACAAGAAACCCTAGTTTGTTATCTTTTCTATCCTTTGCTATCTTTGAGATATTTAATTCTATCTATTTTCTTGCCTTATTGAAAATCAGATTTTATTTGGTGGAATTAATCCTATTATATCTATCAAATATATCTAAAGGCTAAAGATAGATCTTATTACCATATTTATCCAAAGAGTTGTCTATATATTTATCACTAGGGCTGAATTTTTATCTTTTATCACCATCCTTTCCAGATTTTCGAGTCCTTTCATACATAGGGTGTCTTTCTTGCATTAGATTAAAAAAAAAATTAATTCAGTTTCGAAAATTCAAAAAAAAAAATATAATAGATTTATCTTGGACCTAGGAGGATAAAATTCACTGGGGGTAAAAGTAAGTCAAAAAAAAAAGTGTTTGTTTGATCTAGTGCAAGAAAGCTCCCAAGGACATTCTTTTGGTGAAACTCTCCAGCCCTAATCGACATACCTATTCCCTAAACACATACACCTCCACAAAATTGAAACCCTACCTTGCAACTACAACATCATAACTTAAGGTTTTCAATCACAAGAGGTAAATTTCCAAGTTTTCTTTTGTTTTTCTTATTTTCTATTTGTGTCAAGCACTGATTTTCTTGTTCAAAGTGTTGTTGTGTGTGTCGAGCACTCTTCTCACCTTGGTCGAGTACTTTGAGTGTCCTATTGCTACTGTCGAGTTCTCTTTGTGCATATTGAGTTGCTGAGTTGTTTGAGTCGAGTAGATCTCAGCCCTTGCGAGTTCTCTCTTGAGTGTGTCGAGTGATCTCAGCCCCTGCCGAGTGATCTCCTTGTTGTGTCGAGTTGATTCATTGCAATTTCCCATCTGTTTTGCTTGAATCTAAGTTTGTTGCTTACATCGAGTTCTCTACAACCCTTGTTGAGTACTCTTCTGCGTTGTTTTATTCATTACATACTTTGATTGCTTAGTCTATTGCTTGGTTGTTGATTTGCCCAAAGCGGATTGCCCCAACAAGCGTGACATACCAATTAGAGAGGGAGTGTGAGCGAAACACATTGTGAGGTTGTTTATATTTTTCTAACCTTTCACATAGTTCTTTGTTTGTCTTTATTTGCGATGTCTAATAGCCAGTGCAATGACTGGTACAATACCTTCATGGAGAACATAGCTAAGATGAATGCCAGCATAGCTAAGATGGAAAACAGCCTTGCGACAATAGAATTTTAGCATTTTGGCTCTAATACGGTGTTTGTACAAGGAGCCTTACCTAGAGATGACGTGCCACCAATTGAAAGGGAAGAAACTCATCCTATTTCTACTCAACATAATGTTTCTTCTACCATAGATAATTCTCTTGTTGCTGGAAATATAGAGCATGTTGTTAATAATGATCAAGACCTAAATTTAATTGCCTATGATGATAATGTTTGCATTGAATCTGAGCATGATGATTCTTTGATTGATAGTAAAGTTTTAAGTGTTCAACCTAGTCCTTCTGAGGATAATCAAAGAGAGGATTTCTGCTTAGAAATAGGCAAAGTGTCTAATTTGATCATTGATGGTGAAAATTCTTCTACTATTGCTAGCCTTGAATTAGTTGAAAATTCAACTTTGAAAAAGGAAGAAAACTTGCTAGCATTGGATGGAAACTTAGGGATTATTGACCAAGCTAAAGTGCATATTACGTTAGAACATAATGATGATATAAAATATGAATTATGCACTCCTAAAGTTTCTTTTCTTGATTTTGTAGATGAAGCTGAGATAATAACCATCGAGGAGTGGTCAATCCCTACACCAATCAGCCTTGAGAAGGGTTTCCATGGACATGTGGTATTCGATCCAGGAGCTCGTGTGGATGCAATTGCGGAATCAAATGCGACCTTGGATTCGAGGACGAATCCTTTTCAAGAAAGGGAGATTGATGCGGGACCATCCAAGCCATCATCAAAGACACCTTCGGATGATGTCCTTCTCAAAAGGAAGAAGAAGGCTCCACCTTGGGAGAAGATCCAAAGGTGCAAGTGACGTTTTTACACTCGTTCAGACTTTTGACAGCCTTTCGACGTCTCTGTAAAATGGGTCCTACGGATTCAATATTTATCGGATTGAGGCGTGCCATACCTTGTTGGAAAGAGGACGAAGAGATCTACAACTTTGCTGTTGAAGGTTTTCCAGATTCGACTTATAGCTTGGCCGAAATCCACATTCTTTGAGCTGCTGCTGGTTTTGACGGGATTTTGTTAAGTTATGGAACATTATATTTATTTCCTATTTAGTATTTCTTTTACTTAAGTTTTTTTAGGAAATTTTAAGGTTATTTTAATTAATTCCTATAGTTGTTAGTTTTATTAAAATCAGCCCATTCGGCCCTAGTTAGGTCTATATAAGCCGAATGCCTTCTTTGTAATCATTAACGTTGAATTTTATGAGAAAAGCTCTCTTTTTGTGTGAAACACAATGAGTGTTTGTCGATTGAATAGAGTTGTGCTCCTCAATTGAAACTATTGGTATTGATCTAGCTTGGTTTGCTTTGCGTTCATCAACTTCGCAAGACTTGGTGATCCTAGTATCCACGAGCCCCCTCCTTGTGCCTCCAAGTTGTCCGCTTGGTTGTGTAGGGTTGCAGAGGCGGGTTATATAGTCATTGGTATTGGTTCATACCTTCTTCAGAAGCCTGGGATCTCTATCTTGTTCTATATAGATCGTTTCAGTCCTTATCGGTCGCGTCTTTCAATTCTTGCATTAAATTTCGAGTCTTTATGTATCTTTATCGAGTCTTTGTTATTTCTTTTGGTCGACATTGAGTCCAGCCTTGGATCTTGGTGTTCTTGCGAGTTCTTGGTCGAATCTTGGCAATTCTTGTCGAGTTTCTTGAGTTTCTTTGAGTCTTTCTTTGCTGCGTTCTTTAGTTCTTGCTTGTTTTCGAAGATCGGACCATCACACGGCTAACCCCGTATCATCCTTCCTCTGACTTCATCCACCCCTTTCTCTCTTTCTCTGACCTCGCATGCTCCCATGGACCCATGCCTTGAAGAATGAAAGTCAGCACTATAGGCCACCATCGACGGCCTATCCGCCTCCCCGTTCTTGATTTTGGATGTTTTCCCTCATTCATTTGACTAAATTAATGGCTACACGCGTACACCAACGGATCACCATCATGCGAAGTCATATCGAAGCAGTCGCCAACATATCCTCCTTTGAATAATGACGCCGGCATCGACGTTCCAGTCATCCAGAAGCGAATTAGGGAATGACCACCAACCCAAATCTCCACATACCTGCGATCCCGACCCCGCTTCATCGAGCCTTAGAACTCCCAGTGAGCCCCTCTAACTTTAATCTAAATATTTATGTATTGAGATTTGTTAAGGTTGATTGAATCTGCCTTGACCTAGATTGATTTAGTGGAGTTGATTGGTTGGTGAATCAACTGAATTGATGAATTTGGTGTTGGATGGAAGAATGTTTGACTTGGCATTAGTAATTTGAGAATTGATAATTGAGTTTTGATAGTTTGTTAAATTTATGCTCATTAGGTGTTTGATGAAATGTCTAATAGAGGGTTTCATTGGAATTTGAGTCGAGAATGACTAGAATTAGTAGTTAACTTCCACATTAATTTGACTATGTCGAATTTTTGTTATGGAGTTTACATAAACGTGTTTGATGAGTTGAGAAAATGATTTTTGCTTGGATAAGTGGTTCATTGACGATCCTTGTCAAGTTAAATTGATGATGTAGTCTTTATTTGATACACGATGGTTTATTGAACCCATAAAATCGTTAGACAGGACATATATATTTAGACTGTTGGTTGGGTAGAATTTCTTGAATAACCAAGTTTGATGAGAAGACTTTGCAAGTGCACGACTTGTTTTACTATTTGCTTCTATATATAAAACACATGATGTCTTTAGCTTCTATGCAAACTCGTTTTACTATTTGATTTCTTTCCGGTATAATTATTCAAGACGAAGAATAGATGATCCAATCTTCTTCTACCATAGATCACATTTACACATGACATTGCTTGGTTTATATATTATCGTAGAATATTTACTCCGCAGTTTAGCAAACAAAACAAGACACCACAAGATATCCTCAGTATAATATATAAAATAAAATCACCATCTTCTAAAAATATTTTTGTGGGAGAAATTGACACATAAATGACGACCTTCTGATTTTAATTAGCATTGATAGGATCCACGAGCCTATTGACATTTACCACTGACTACATGTATCTTGATAAAATACGAGTGTATGGTTAGGATATCAAACTGATCACTAGCTTCATATTATCCAGCTTCTTACCCCAAACGTGAATTTCTCAAATATTAATAGGTAGTGAATGGATTGCTTGAAAGAGAAGATTGGAACACCGCAATCAAGATGCCAATTGGAGTAATTCCCACAAGTAGACACGGCCATAGGTCCGACCTGCCGGGTCGACAACCCGAGGAGGGTGACTCTAACCCTAACTCGGGGTTGGGACGTGATGCGGGACCATCTTCTACAGCTCCAGACACACCCATCATTCTTGGAGAAGGACCAATGATTCGAGCTAGAGCTAAGAAGCTTCAGAGAGACTCATTCCAATTCGTCACTCATGCTTTGTTCACGAGCAAGGTTCAACTCCCCGAGCCAACATTGAAGACATACATGTGCATTGGAGCACAAATGGAGGCCGAGCCACCTTAGAGCAAGCCTTGGCCGAAATTACTAAGTGTTATTCCCCCATTTTCAGCTTAAGTGTTCTGTTGGGCTGAATTGGGCTTTTCTAGTCATTCTTTTTAGAGACCTTATTTATTTATGTTCTTAGGTTTATTTTAAAGCCCATTAATAATTAGATCTATCTAGTTCTATCTACTATGGCCGGCCAACAGCCCTCATAAGGCCTATATATTTTCGATTCCATCATTGTAATCAATTGGAACTTTATGAATGAAATTGCTTTCTCTTAAACGTGTGAAACACTTAGAGAGTTGTCGATTGAATAGAGCAGCGCTCTTCAATTGTCGAATTGATAATCTCAGCTTGGTTTGCTTTGCCGTTCATCAACTTCGCAAGACTTGGTGAATCTAGTATCCACAAGCCCCCTCCTTGTGCCTTCAAGTTGTCCGCTTGATTGTGTAGGGTTGTAGAGGCAGGTTGTGTAGTCATTGGTATTGGTTCCTACCTTCTACGGAAGCCTGGGGTCTCTATCTTGTTCTATACAGATCGACTCAGTCCTTATTAGGTCGTGTCTTTTCATTCTTTACATTAAATTTCGAGTCTTTCTTTGTTCTTGCTGCGTTCTTGAGATTCTTGATCAATCTTGGTTGTTTCTTGAATCGAATCTTGCTGTTCTTGTTGAGTCTTGATTTGTGTCTTTCATTTCTTGATGTTTCTTGTTGAGTCTTGAACGAATCTTGAGCTTTCTTGAATCGTTTCTTTGAGTCCAGTTGCTGTGTTCTTGCTTTCTTGTTTGCTTCTTTGAGTTCTTGCTTGATTGTCGAAGATCGGATTATCCCACGGCTAACCCCGTATCAAATTGGCATCAGAGCTTTGGTTTCCGACATCAAGATTGAGTTTTTTCTTTTCATAAACACAAAAACCCACAAAAAGAGTCATTTTCTTGTTTTGGTCTTTTACTTCTTGTTTCTTTAATTGATTATTGCACTAATCTTGAGTTTGTGATTGTTTGTGGTTGCATAGCCTAAACACAAAGCCTAGCCGAGACCAGTGGAGTCGACCAAGCCGTGTGCATAACCCTTGTGTTCACCCTAGAGCCGACGGCAATCCTTGTCCCCATAAGTCTAGCTTGGCCGAAAATCAGCCTCCACACAAGGACAAACCCTAGTTTGTTATCCTTTCTATCCTTTGTTCTATCTTTGGGAATTTTGATATATCTTTTATCTAAATTCTATTTATCTATTGCTTTTATTATAAATATGATTTTTGGTAGATATAATCCCTATTTATCTATCATTTATCTTTAAAGCTATAGATAGATCCACTTACCAAAGATAGCAAAAGCCTCACCTATAAATTTATCTTTAGGGCTGAAATTTTTATCTTTTCACCATTCTTCTTCAAATTTTCGAGTCCTACACTTTATTTTGAGTCTTTTCTTGCATTAGTTTCAGATTAAAAAAAAAAACAGTAGAAAATCAGTCCGAAAATTACAAAAAAAAAAAAAGAGAGAAAGTGTTTGTTAGTTGTTGTTGATCTAGTGCAAGAAAGCTCCCAAGGACCAATTGGTGACCCCTTTTCTCAGCCCTAATCGACATATCTATTCCCTAAACACATTACCTCCACAAAATTGAAACCCTACCTTGCAACTACAACATCATAACTTAAGGTTTTCAATCAAAAGAGGTAAATTTCCATTCTTTCTTTTATTTTTCTCTATTTCTCTTGTGTCGAGCACTGTTTTATGTGTTCAAGTGCTGCTGTGTTTGAGTCGAGTGGAGCTCAGCCTTGTCGAGTTCTTTTTTGTTGCATATTGAGTTGCTGAGTTGTTGGAGTAGAGTAGAGCTCAGCCCTTGCCGAGTTCTCTCTTGTGTGTGTCGAGTGCATTAGACCCCTGTCGAGTGCACCATAGCTTGTGTCGAGTACTTCCCCACTTTGTCGAGTACTCTTTGGTTTACTTTGAGTTGAATTCTTGCAAAGTCCCATCTGTTTTGCTTGAATTGAGTCGTTTGCTTGCATCGAGTTCTCTACAGCCTTTGTTGAGTACTCTTCTGTGTTGTTTCATTCATATACTTTGATTGCTTTGTTCTTTGCTTGGTAGTTGATTTGCCCAAAGCGGATTGCCCTAGCAAGTTTGATATATCAATCGGAGAGGGAGTGTGAGTGAAACACAATTGTGAGCTGTTTATAAGTTTTACTAACCTTTAACTTAGTTCTTTGTTTCTTTTGTCTTTGTGATAATGTCTAACAATCAGGGAAACAATGGTGGTAACCACCCCAACAATGAGGGTAACTCGAGTGCCACTGTAACACCTGAGCAATTCAACACATTGACCGCCAACATAGTCACCTTGACGGATACATTGGCTGCGTTGCAAGCCAAGATGGCAACTTGGGAAAGCTCTAGGCCTAGTGGTTCGAACACCATAGGAGGTCAGCAAGAGCGAGTTGAGATACCTCAAGAAGAAAGAGAGGTCGTTAATCCTAACCCTATTCCTAATCCTAATCCTCATGTCAATATTAATTTAGATAATCCTTTATTCAATGAAAACAACTCTCCACGAGGTGGAAGAAATGATCGGAATAATGGGTTTGTTAATGTGCAAGGTCAAGGACAAGGAAGGGGAAGAGGACGTGGCTATCAAGAGCGTTTCTATTACTCGGAGCAAGATGATGACTTCCAAGAAGAGGAGTATTGGGAGCAACGTCCGAGACGGAATCAAAGGGGAAATCAGAACCGACCACCTAGGTTCAATGACGACGACGGCATAGGTAAGGTTAAGGTAAAGATCCCTCCTTTTTATGGTAAGACTGATCCAGATGCTTATATTCATTGGGAGATTAAAATGGAACAAATATGGAACTGTCATAATTTCTCAGATGCTAAGAAAGTACAATTAGCTTCCCTAGAGTTTCAAGGTTTTGCATTAATCTGGTGGGATAATCTTGTTAAAGAAAGAAGAAGATCCCTTGATGCACCTATTGCTTCTTGGGAACAATTGAAAGTAGTTATGAGAAATAGGTTTGTACCTCAACATTATGATAGGGAACTACTGAATCGATTAGAAAACCTTAAACAAGGTAGTAAAACTGTTGAGGAAACCTTTAATGTTATGCAAGAAGCTATGGCTCGAGCTAATGTAGTAGAAACTCATGAGAAAACCAATGTTAGATATCTTAGGATCTTGCATCCCGCTTTAGCTCATGAAATTGATTACTTTCCCTATACTACTCCTACTGATTTGTTACATCTAGCTATGAAAGTAGAAAAGGGACAACACTACAAGAGCCAAGCTAATAGGGTGTCGAGTGGCCAGCAACAAGGGTGGCGCCAAAACCGGCCTCAACAGCCCCAAGGACGCTCGGATATGGGTTCTAGGGAACGAACTCAGCAGCCCCAAGGGAGGACTGATTGTCGACAGCCCCAGCAGCCCCTCGACAAGGGAAAAGGTCCATGGAATGGACGAGAATCGTCTGGGACATCTACTGGTCCCAAAGGGAGTAATCCTAACCCTTCTACCCTTAGATCTAGAGATATAGTATGCTTTAAATGCCAAGGTAGATGACATTATATGAAGGATTGCCCTAATAAGAAAACTCTCATGGTTAATCACTTAGGAGAATATGAATCTAAAAATTCTTGTGATGAACATGACGAGCATGCTAATGACAATGATCAGAACTTAAACCTTGTTTGTTATGAAAATGATGATGATGAGGTTGAATATGAGCATGGAGAATCTTTGATTGTTAGGAGAGTTTTAAGTGTTGTTCCTACACCATGTGATGATAATCAAAGAGAAAACTTGTTTCATACTCGTTGTCTAGTTAAAGGAAAGGTTGTAAATGTGATCATTGATGGAGGTAGTTGCTGTAATTTAGCTAGTCAAGAAATGGTTGACAAATTGCATTTACCTACTGTCTAACACCCTAGACCTTACAAATTGCATTGGATGAATGATTGTGGCTTATTGAAAGTGAATAGGCAAGTTAAAGTGCATATTGAACTAGGACATTATGAAGATGATGTTTTATGTGATATAGTGCCTATGCAAGCTTGTCATATTCTATTAGGCCGTCCTTGGCAATCTGATCGTAAGGTTATTCATGATGGGTTTACTAATCGCTATACCTTTACTTTTCAGGGAAAGAATGTCATTCTCAAGCCCATGACACCTACGCAAGTAGCTGATGAGATTGAGAAGCGCAAGGTAAGTAAAGGTGAGTTAGATCAGGAGGCTCAGTCGAGCCAAGTGGACCCTCAAACTCGATCTAAGAGTGTGTTCTTGGCTTCCAAAAGCACATTCATGAACGAATTTGCGGATGGTGGAACTATTCTTATGCGTCTTTGCAAGAGCTTGAGTATGTTGAGTGAAGAGCTTAAAGCTTCTCTTCCATCGAACATTCTCGCTCTCCTTGAGGAGTTTAAGGATGTGTTTCCCGATGACATACCACCAGGTCTACCCCCTATTCATGGAATTGAGCATCAAATTGATCTTATTCCAGGGGCTGCATTGCCTAATAGGCCTGCGTATCGTATGAATCCCACTGAGACCCAAGAGGTCCAAACCCAAGTCCAGGAACTGTTGGATAAGGGTTATATTCAAATTAGCTTAAGTCCTACTGCTGTACCTGTGTTATTAGTCCCTAAGAAAGATGGATCATGGAGAATGTGTGTAGATTGTAGGGCTATTAACAACATCACTATTAAATATCGTCACCATATTCCCAGATTAGATGATATGCTAGATGAGTTACATGGAGCTTCTATATTTTCTAAAATTGATCTTAGGAGTGGTTATCATCAAATTAGAATGAAAAAGGGTGATGAGTGGAAAACACCCTTTAAGACTAAGCTAGGCTTATATGAGTGGTTGGTTATGCCTTTTGGTTTAACTAATGCTCCTAGTACTTTTATGCGCTTAATGAATCATGTGCTTCGAGATTTCATTGGAAAGTTTGTTGTAGTTTATTTTGATGATATTCTGATTTATAGCAAGTCTTCTAATGAACATGAATCACATCTTAGAGAAGTGCTTAAAACGCTGAGAATTGAACGCTTGTATGCTAATTTAAAGAAATGTGAGCTATGTAATGAACAAGTGTCTTTTCTTGGTTTTGTAGTAAGCTCTAATGGACTGCGTGTTGATGAATCAAAGATCAAGGCTATACAGGAGTGGCCGACCCCCACCAACATAGGCCATGTATGCAGCTTCCAAGGTCTTGCGAGCTTCTACCGACGCTTTGTGCGAGACTTCAGCACCATCTCAGCCCCACTAACAGAGCTTACAAAGAAAAGGAGTGAGTTCACATGGGGAGCAGCTCAGGAGGAAGCTTTCAACACACTTAAGGACAAGCTCACTCACGCACCTCTACTGGCTTTACCGGACTTCTCCCAGCCCTTTGAAGTAGACTGTGATGCCAGCGGAGTTGGAATTGGTGGAGTCCTTATGCAAGGAGGTAAGCCTATAGCCTTCTTTTCTGAGAAACTTAAAGGTGCTTGTCTTAAATACTCTACCTATGATAAGGAATTGTATGCTTTGTTTAGAGTACTTAAGACATGGTCTCACTATCTATGGCCTAGCGAGTTTATTCTTAGGACTGATCATGAGTCTTTAAAACACTTTAAAAGCCAAGATAAACTTGATAGAAGGCATGGTAGATGGATGGAATTCATTGAAACATTTCCTTATGTGATTAAGTATAAGAAGGGCAAAGACAATGTGGTAGCTGATGCATTATCTAGGAGACCTATTCTAGAAGAAGATATCGAGTCTAATGTGTTAGCTAGGAGACATGTTCTTTTAACCACTTTGGATTCTAGAGTCTTAGGCTTTGTCTACATAAAGGAATTGTATGAATCTGATGAGGATTTTGGAGAGGTCTATCGAAATTGCTTAGAAAAGGGTCCAAATGACAGTTTTTATATACATGAAGGATTCTTATTTCGAAAAGATCAAGTGTGCATTCCTAGATGTTCTCTACGATTATTACTTGTTAGTGAAGCCCATAGTGGTGGATTAATGGGACATTTTGGTAGAGATAAGACTTATCATACTCTGAAATCACATTTCTATTGGCCACATATGCTTAGGGATGTTGAATATTGTCTTAAAAGATGCATAGATTGCATTAAAGCTAAAGCTAAGCTTATGCCCCATGGCCTTTATACACCACTACCAACCCCATCAGCCCCTTGGGAAGACATATCCATGGATTTCATATCTGGGTTGCCTAGAACTAAGAAGGGGAGGGATTTTATATTTGTGGTAGTGGATAGGTTTTCTAAAATGGCTCATTTCATTGCATGTCATAAAACTGATGATGCTACCAACGTTGCTAATCTATTCTTTAGAGAAGTAGTTAGGTTGCATGGCGTGCCTAAAACCATTGTTAGTGATAGGGATGTGAAATTCTTAAGTCATTTTTGGCGTACCTTATGGAATAAATTGGGAACTAGATTGCTATTCTCTACTTCTAGCCACCCCCAAACTGATGGCCAAACTGAGGTGACTAATAGAACACTTGGTACCATCCTTAGGGCCATTATTAGGAAGAATTTGAAGCTTTGGGAAGAAGCCTTACCTCATGTGGAATTTTCATATAATAGAACTATGCATTCGGCTACTAAACTCACCCCATTTGAATGTGTGTATGATGTTAATCCACTAACCCCTTTTGATCTTACTCCATATCCTGTGAGAGACAAAGAATCATTTGAGGAAGGTAAACATATCGAGTTCATTAAGGAGATGCATGAACGAACTCGTGAGAAGCTGAAGCTAAAGGCCGAATACAATGCTAACAAGGCCAACAAGGGACGTCGCTTGGTCACATTTCAGCCTCGAGATCTTGTATGGGTGCACTTGAGGAAGGAGCGGTTTCCAGAGGCCTGGAAGAACAAGCTGTCACCTCGCGGTGATGGACCATTTCGGATCAAGAAGAGAGTGGGCGACAATGCCTACCAATTGGAGCTTCCTAGAGACATGGGCGTGAGCGCTACATTCAACGTCGTGGATCTAATCCCTTACTTCGCTGTGGATGAAGACTTGGATTCGTGGTCGAATCCTTTTCAAGAAGGGGAGGTTGATGCGGGACCATCTTCTACAGCTCCAGACACACCCATCATTCTTGGAGAAGGACCAATGACTCGAGCTAGAGCTAAGAAGCTTCAGAGAGACTCATTCCAATTCGTCACTCATGCTTTGTTCTCGAGCAAGGTTCAACTCCCCGAGCCAACATTGAAGACATACATGTGCATTGGAGCACAAATGGAGGCCGAGCCACCTTAGAGCAAGCCTTGGCCGAAATTACTAAGTGTTATTCCCCCATTTTCAGCTTAAGTGTTCTGTTGGGCTGAATTGGGCTTTTCTAGTCATTCTTTTTAGAGACCTTATTTATTTACGTTCTTAGGTTTATTTTAAAGCCCATTAGTAATTAGATCTATCTAGTTCTATCTACTATGGCCGGCCAACAGCCCTCATAAGGCCTATATATTTTCGATTCCAGCATTGTAATCAATTGGAACTTTATGAATGAAATTGCTTTCTCTTAAACGTGTGAAACACTTAGAGAGTTGTCGATTGAATAGAGCAGCGCTCTTCAATTGTCGAATTGATAATCTCAGCTTGGTTTGCTTTGCCGTTCATCAACTTCGCAAGACTTGGTGAATCTAGTATCCACAAGCCCCCTCCTTGTGCCTTCAAGTTGTCCGCTTGATTGTGTAGGGTTGTAGAGGCGGGTTGTGTAGTCATTGGTATTGGTTCCTACCTTCTACGGAAGCCTGGGGTCTCTATCTTGTTCTATACAGATCGACTCAGTCCTTATCAGGTCGTGTCTTTTCATTCTTTACATTAAATTTCGAGTCTTTCTTTGTTCTTGTTGCGTTCTTGAGATTCTTGATCAATCTTGGTTGTTTCTTGAATCGAATCTTGCTGTTCTTGTTGAGTCTTGATTCGTGTCTTTCGTTTCTTGATGTTTCTTGTTGAGTCTTGAACGAATCTTGAGCTTTCTTGAATCGTTTCTTTGAGTCTAGTTGCTGCGTTCTTGCTTTCTTGTTTGCTTCTTTGAGTTCTTGCTTGATTGTCGAAGATCGGACCATCCCACGGCTAAGGGTCGACGGGTCGGACTACCCAACGAGTTTTGCGGGTCGACCCGCCAGGTCAACCATATTTTTTTAAAAAAAATTGTTTTAAACCAAAAATAAAACTCAACTCAAGTCTTTCACCACACTTTCGAAATAGAAAGATTTAAGGTTGACAAAACATGGTATGTGGGAAGATATATATAGATATCTTCATTCCACTCCCATCATTTCATCACACTTTAGATGTGGGAAAGAAAAGGTTGGATTGTGGGAATGACAAGTAGGGTATGAGGATCTATATATAGAGAAAATAGAGGTATGTAGCCCACTTTCGATGTGGGACAGAAATATGAGATATGAAAGAAAATGTGAGAAATTGATATATATTTAAGTATATGATGTAAAATGTAATGTAATTAAAGTTTTTGGATTATATGGTGGAATATAATGTAATTTAAGTATTTGGATTGTATGATGTAACATATAATAATATAATTAAAGTGTTTACCTCTTAGGATTTAATGAAATGAATAACACATGGTGATGAAACATCATGATACAATATATCAAGTTATGTTGGATTAATCTTTCTATTTAATTTAATTGATAATTGTGTTGATCCATTAATCAATCATAAGTATTTTATTTTACTTGCATTATTATGTTAATTTCTTGATCAATGATTTCAAATCTAGGTTCTTCTTCATATAGATATGTTAAACTTTCTCGTTTAAAGTTGAATTAGCCACATGTTGTGTATACACTTAATGATGATGTTATTAGAATTACATACTTGGGTTTCTTGTTATGACGTACATGAAAAGACACATTGAAAAAGTATTGCCAATATTATATTTCATTCTTGTGTTTGAAAATCCGAAGTTCTATATCATTTTGAAAATAAACGAAAACTCGACATTAAGGATACTATATAAGTGTAACGACTTTATCAATAACAATATTTGTATTATTTGAAATTATATCATAAAGACTCCTAACTTAGTATCATATAGAATGATATAGAATGATTTAATAGTGGATCCACCAAATAACACAAATGTTTAAGGTATATTGTTGAACTTCACACTTTCTTGTTACCCGTTCGTTATTTCTTTCATAATTGATAGGTAAAATATATTTTTTTTAAAATAATATTTATATAAAGTATAGTACTAGTGTTTGTATATGATAAAAATTTATAAGTATGGATTGACATTAAAAACCGAATGGTAGAGATTGAAGACATGGTGTAGTTTCTAGTTTCTACACTTATTCTTGTCCCACATTGAAAACTAGAGGAAAGGGGGGTGCTAAGTCTATAAAAGGAGAAGCATGGGGTGCTAAGTCTCACATTGCCGTTTCATATTACATTATGTAATATTATGAATATGAATTATTCTAAGAATAATTTATATAATTTACATAATAATAATAATTATAAATTTATTTTATTAAAAATAATTTTTTTTTAAAAAAAAATATATTTTAAAATGGCGGGTTGACCCGGCGGGTCGAACCGGGTCGGACCTGCCGGGTCACGGGTTATCTTTTCCCCGACCCTAACCTTGACCTTCAACTCGAGCTGACCCTTGGACCCGTGGACCCTGACTCGACGGGTCATTGACCCGACGGGTCACGAGTCGACCCGCCAGACCCGTGACCCGTGGCCATGTCTACCCACAGGTACTCAATCTCGTCCATTTTCAAAATAAAAATCTCACAGCACTTTCTGACTCCATATCATTTTGGGCTAGTTATGCAGAACAAAGTCTGCTTGTATAAGTCATTGGAATAGTAATTTGCCTATTCGCCTATTCGCAGATTCAAAATTGAATTCAAGCCTTGCATATAAGCTGGTGGGCTATCCCACCTAACACCAATTGATTTTAGGATGGAACCTCACTCGGCTTGTGTGTTCGGCTTGGTTGTGCGCGTATTGCGCTTGGGTGTGCGTGGCCCCCCCACGTCGTATATGACCCACCGTAATTTAACATGGTATCAGAGCCGAGGTTCGGCTAAGTGCGGTGTGGTTTGGGTTCCTGGTCTAATTGGCTGGCCGGCCTTAAGGCTTAAGTCATCAAGTGCAACTGGCAATAATGCGTGGCCAGGCAGTTGCACTTGAGGGGGGTGTGTTGAGAATATGAGTTGTGGGGAATCACAAATTGATTAAAAATTGAATCCAAGCCTTGCATATAAGCTGGTGGGCTACCCCAACTAACACCAATTGGTTTTAGGATGGAACCTCACTCGGCTTGTGTGTTCGGCTTGGTTGGTGCGTGTATTGCGCTTGGGCGTGCGTGGCCCCCCCACGTCGTATATAACCCACCGTAATTTAACAGTATAGATTAGACTAACGGAAAGCTAGCAAGTCACAGTTCATTGGTAATAAGAGTAACAACTTATCATCAATTGAAGAATATTACTAGATAGAGTATTGTGTTGCCTTAGCCGGCAGATAACTTCTTCTTCTTCTTTAGAGCAAAGCCTGCAGATATCTAGAGCCCTTCGATTATTGGATAGAACTCTAGAGTTTGGCGACACTTAAATTTCCCCCTTTGGAAACCTATCTCTACAATTGCTGATGGTGATGTTTTATCTACGGATTTCACTATGTATTCTTGTAGTTGGCGCGACTTTAATAAATTAAGATCCAGATCAACAGATTCCACCGGCCATGTAATCTTCCTTGCAAGATTCTCTGCCGTGTTGTTGACATCATATTATGGGTAAGAGATGAGCCATTTCCTTTCTTGAATCTAGGCGTTTTCTTCCTTGTGTCATGATTTGAGCTTGAAAACATTCAATTTTTGGTAATTTTTTGAGTTATGTATTTGATCCAATAACCACCAGGTTGAGTATTTTTGTTACATCTAAGAGATTAGTTGCTGGAGATGCATTTATTTTCTTGAGGTATTTGAGTCATGGTGTTTGATACTAGTCTATTGCAATATTTCAAGTCTCGGGAGTTCAGGTGTATTTACTTTCTAACAGATTAAGCCAGCTCTTGATTTATGTGTTATTTTCGTTTGCAAGGTAGAAAATTATTTCAAGTCTCAGGAGTTCAGGTGTATTTACTTTCTAACAGATTGAGCTAGCTCTTGATTTATGTGTTATTTTCGTTTGCAAGGTAGAAAATTATGCTATTATTTTATTTAAGTCTATTAGCTCAAATGGTAGAGCGATGTGTTTATACACAAAGATGTGGGTTCAAATCCCGCATAGGCTACTATAATAATCAATTACCACAATACATGCATATTTACTTCGGTTCAACAATTTACCACGGTTCAAAACACCATTACAATCTGCATATTTACTTCGGTTCACAAATTTACCACGGTTCAACACAATTACCACACTACCTATTTACCACGGTTGACACATTTACAAGGGTTCACAAGACCTATAGCTATAGACAGATTTACCACGGGTGGACGGTTTTACCACGGTTCTGTTCACGTGGTAAACAAATTTACCATAGCCACTTTTACCTCGGTTCAGAACTGTGGTAAAGCTTGCACACGGAACCGATGTAAAACTGGCTTTCTCTACCAGTGGGTGTCAAAAGTTGTTGCCGGAGTGTTGTTGCTGCTGTAAGGTGTGGAAAGTTGTTTATGGAATGTTGCTGATGGCCGCTGCTGTTGCTGCTGGATTGCTGCTGTTGTAAGCCGTCTAGAATGTTGCTGCTCATTCTACTTATTTTCTCTCAATCTTGTGTTGTTGAACTTTAATTTCAAGCTGTATGTTTGCTAAGCTGTTTGTAAGCTAGATTGGTGAATTAGAATGTTGCTCATTGAATGTTGTTGATGTATGTTTGAATTTTAATTTTGGTTTGTTTTAATTTCAATTTCAATTGGGTTTTGTTTGTTGTTGAATTAATTCGAGTCATAAGGAGCTCATCGAGCCTGAGTTCGAGCTCATAACGAGCCCAGTCGAGCTTATCGAGCTCGAGCTCGTGTTCGGGCTCGAGGACAAGTGAGCTCATCGAGTCGAGCTCGAGTTCTATACCCAGCTCGCGAGCCGAGCTTGAGCACATAAATATACTCGAATAGAAATTGAGCTCGAGCTCGTTTATAAATGAGCTTGAACATCCAGTACTCGAGTTCGTAGGCTCGCATATCAGGCCAAACCAAAAGTGCTGCGACTACCAAACTAAAATTATTGCGGCCTGTTCCAAAACTCGCGACTATATAAAACCCGCCGTTCAAGACAAAATCAGTCGGAGTGCCTGCAGCTACGCCTACCCTTACAGTCCTCCACCTCCATATAATTAAACACACCCAGCCAAGGCAGCCATACTAGAATTATCCAAGTCAAATAAAATATGTTATTTATTATATTTATTTATGTTTTTTAATACGATAAAATTATATAAAATATCAATTATTTGTAAATAATTTCATACTTATTAGTACAGTGAAGTATGATTTTTTTTTTTGATATTTTATATAATTTTTAACTTTTAAAAAATCGTATACAAATAATAAAAAATGACATATTTATCGTTTTTTAAAGATATCCTTAAATAAAGTTTTTTTTTCTTTTTAAAGAAAAGGGTCAGAGATGTTTTTTTTTTGACGCAAGATAAGAATTAAGTCGGGTCCGCCGTAGCAGAGGTCCTTCCTAGCGCATCCTTCCGGACGAGAACTAGCAGTTCTGGATCATCCTCACAACAAACGTCGGCAGGGGAGACATGGGCACTACGAGCAAGGTAGTCAGCCACGGCATTCGATTCCCTGAAAATATGATGAATAGCAACATAAGTAAAGGACGAGATATCAGACAGTATATCAGCTTGTAGCATCTCTATTGTCCAGGGGCATTTCCAATCCCCCAGTAGAGCTTTAATCACTAATAGGTTGTCTCCTTCGATCAAAAGTGTAGATAGTTGCAACTCCTTTGCCCGTAACAAACCCATTCTGAGTCCGAGATTTTCGGCATAAATCACCGAGATATTTGTGCAAATAGATCTGTCAGAAGAGACAACTAAACCAGTAGAGTCACGGATGACAAAACCATAAGACGAGTTGCCACTCGGGAGTACCGAACCATCAAAGTTGAGCTTATAACAATTCGGTGGGGGTTTATCCCATTTCCCGGACCGATCCTGAGCTCTGGCTTTCGTAACACTACCCCTAATAGTCTAGTTGTGCGGGCCACTATGAATGCGATGTTTGGGGATCAACGGTCCAGACGGATCATCGTCTAAAAGCTTTGATTGTTTCCAACAATGACTAGTAGTGCTTTGAAACAGCAAAATTTCATTGATAGTAACCTTGTTAGTATGATCGAAAACCAGTTGGTTTCTAAAGAACCACATGGCCCACCAAGCCGAGGCTAAAACGGCAAAAGTGTTGGTCCCAATTGCACATTTTATAGCAGTAAGTGGAAACACATTTCCCATGACAACAAAAGTAGTAATAAGCCCCGGAATGTGGATACGTAAAGCTTTAAGCAAAGCAGTAGCCATGGGACATCGAAGGAGCAAGTGATCATTCGATTCATTTGTATTGCCACAGAAAACACAACCAGCAGATACAACCACGTGCGACTTCTGTAATCTGGTTTTAGTCGGGAGACCATCCCGGGAGATTTTCCAGAGAAAGTGTCGAACCTTAGGGGGCACATCGAGACTCCAGATCCAATCGCAATCGAAATCTGGCGACCCGGTGTTTACAGATAGAAAAGAGTTGGTAGAGGCGGTTGAGAACCAACCATTTTTGCTAGGACCCCAATACAGACGATCCGTGATTGGGTTACTTGGTAGAGTTAAACCCATAATGTGGTTGATATCATCCTGTTTCAAAACATTTGTTAAAGAGTCATTTATAAATGTTTTGTTCCACTGGCGGTTGGTGGTGAAGTGAGCCACCGAAACACCCTTGAGGCAATCCGGGATGGGTCTCAGTGTTTTGGAACTCAACGGCTTCTCGAAAGCCTAGTTATGGGACCAGAAATCAATTGTTTCCCCATTTCCGACCCGCCACTGTAGAGCCGAGAGGAACTGGGGTCTGATGGACATAAGGCGGGACCATTGCCAAGAGGTATTACCCTTTTTGTTATAACTGGAAAGGTCGTGACCTTTAAGGTATTTTTGTGAGATGACTCGAACCCAGATGTTGTCTGGTTCAACAATTATTTTCCAAAGAAGCTTCATCTGAAGGGCTATATTCATAGACTCTGCCTTATGAATCCCCAAACCACCTCTCATTGTGTCCGAACAGATTTTGTCCCAACTAATCAGCGGTGGAGCTTTAGAGGTTTTATTCCCAAAAAATTGTCTATATACTTTGTTAAGTTCATGAAGAACATGAGAAGGCAGCAAGAATGCTTGCATAAGAAAAATCGGTTTGGCACTCAAATTTGCTTTGATAAGCACCCGTCGCCCTTCGGCAGAAAGATTCAAGGCTTTCCATTTTGTGAGTTGGTTTTTGGTCTTTAGAACCACATCAGCGAATGTGTCCCTATTAGTCCTACCGTTTACGACAGGGCAGCCCAAATATTTGTCAAAATTGTTAGCCTGGGGAATACCAAGTACTGCAATAGTAGACGCTATGGCAGTAGCAGTTGTGTTAGGAGATGCTTTGAAGCTGGATTTATGCAGATTCACCTTTTGTCTCGAGATTAAACATTATTTGTCTAAAATGGACAACACAGAAGTACATGCCGATTGGGAGGCTTTACAGAAAATAAGAATATCGTCAGCAAACGCTAAAAAAGGAACCTTAATACCCGGACGACCGAAAGAGATACCCAGGTCCTTACTAAGTAGCCCTTTGTTATGCAGTGTACGTGCTAATACCTCAGAGGCTAGGATAAAGATAAAAGGGGAGAGGGGGTCTCCTTGTCTTAAACCTCTAGTGGGTTGAAATATGTGGTTGGTTCATCATTAACGAGGACCGAGTAGGATACAGTTGAAACACATTCTTTTATTCTATTAATAAAGAGGTCATTGAAACCATACTTAGATAAAACTTGGAACAGAAATGACCATTCGATGCGATCGTATGCCTTTTCCATATCTAATTTAAGAGCAACCTGATAGCATCTATTTAGCGATGAATATAGGGCATGTTTGCATCGGGTTTAGGGTCTTTGAGTTAAGTATTATATATATTTTTGGCCCTTTTTGGTTTAGTTTGGTGGAATCGGTGTCTACCGCTCGTTTGTTATGATTTCAGGTGCTTTTGAGTGGTTTTGGTGTCAATGAGAGAGCTAATGGAGAATGACAAGCTTCGAGGCTTTTCGGTGCACTCGGAAGGCGTCAAAGATGCACTAGGAAGGACGGAATCAAGGATGTGGAGCACCGGAATCGTGACGAGCTTGGCAAAAGACAATGAAGGAAGGAAGCCCAAACACTCGGTCGAGTGAATGTGAACTCGAGTAGTTGTATGCTCGAGTGGCCCTCAAAAGCGAGAAATAACACCCACTCGGCCGAGTGCCCTATACACTCGGGCAGTTATGGGCTCGAGTGGTCTCCAGTACTTTACAGAACCAAACACTCGGCCGAGTGCCTTTGACACTCGAGATGTGTTATGCCCGAGTGTCGTCCCCTGAACCCTTTTTCTTCCGTTTTTAATTTATTTTTATTGAGGGGGTATTTAAGGGACGTTTTTTAGAGAACCAAGGGGCCGAAAAATCTGACATTGTTGAGTGCTTGGAAGAACTTTGTGAGAACTCGAAGCGGAGATTCGAATCGTTTCAATTCAGAATTGGTACTTTTACTCTTATCTCTTGTTTGCCTTTGATTTCTATGCTTAGTCTAATTGAATTGAATATGAAAATCTCCATGCTAGGCTAGTTCTCCTTGTTCTAGGGTTAGGGATAATCCCGACGATGCAGAAATAGACTTGCTCTTCATATCGCCCGAATGATTTCTCATTTGAATTGTGATTTAATCCTATTGTACTTAATCTAATCGATGTGAATTGATTAGATCTGATTTAGGGTTTGAGATCGAAAGAAGATAACCCTAAGTTGGAATTTAGATGGTGAATTGAGACCGAAAGGTGATCTGATCCATCAGAACTATAGGATTAAACCTAAGGTTTAATTGTGCGAAAGTGAATTAAGCTTTTTGAGGATCAATAGGTTGTCGTAGAAATCTTAGGTTGTATTGATATTGATTGAGACCGAAAGGAGATATTGATATGATTATCGCCTAGATTCTAAGAGCTCAAGGGGTTTGAATTGGTTGCATGAGACCGAAAGGAGATTGTTATCCAATTCAGACACAATTGCATTGAGACCGAAAGGAGATTTGCAATTACATTAGATAACCTACCTTCACATAGAATTGGAAATGATTCGGGTGAGACTACATTTTATTCTATTGAGGATGCATCGTTCGCAGAATCCCTAGCCCTGGAATGTCTCTCACATATATATTTCTCATCATTCTATAGTTATTTGTCACTTTCAATTACAATTTCTCTTAAATTGTCTGCTACTTTTGGGCTTGGTCAAACTGGTTTAAAGCTAATAATTGACACTCCACCAGTCCTTGTGATACGATACTTGAATACTACAATTGACACCGTATTCTTGCGGGGTTGGTTTTAGCAACATCAAGTTTTTGGCGCCGTTGCCGGGGACTGGTGCTAGTATCAATCGTTTCCTGACAACTGGTTTGCTAAGTCCTTGTTTCTGCTTTGATTTATTTCCTTTTGTCGTTGGTTTCAGGTTGTGCTTTGCTCTGAATGCGAAAAACTGAAAGCTCTAGTGATCTATTCCCTTTTGATCCTGAACCAGAACGCACCTTTCGTAGAAGAAGAGCCGAACAACGCACTGCTAGAAATCAAACAATGGGTGACAACGCTAATCGTTTAGCTGAACTCGAGCGACTGATGGCTCAGAAAGATCTAGAGAATGCTGCTCTGCGACAAGAGCTTGCTAATCGTCAAATTGTGGTGAATCCACTACCACAACCCCAAGGGCCGCAAACTCTAGGAGAGCGTATGGATCCGGCTCAGTACCTACCTCAACCGGGTAGAGTTCTTCCTACATTAACACCCGCCAATTTTGAGCTAAAGCCTGCACTGTTGAATATGATAAGACAGAACATGTTCAATGGGCTTCCTGCTGAGAGCCCCCATCAACACATATCCACATTCAAGGAATTGATGGATATTGTGAAGGTTCAAGGTGTCACCCCTGAAGAGTTCTTAATGCGATCATTCTCCTTCTCACTTGCTGGAAAAGCTAGACACTGGTACAACTCTATCCCTGCTGGCACTATTACTACTTGGGAGGAATTGTCATCTGAGTTTCTGAATCAGTTCTTCCCGCCATCCAAGACTGATGAGATGAGGCGGAAGATAAATTCTTTCATGGTTAGTGATGGGGAGAACATTCATGAGTCATGGGAGAGATTCAAAGACCTTTTGTTTGAGTGTCCGCACCACGGGATACCGAAGCTGAATCTGTTAGAAATTTTCTACAAAGCTGTCAGTGACAACACTAGGGTGCTTATTGACTCCTCATCTGGAGGAGAATTTTTGGAAATGGGAGCTGAAGATGCTTGGGCATTCATCGAGAAGACCGCTAAGCGATGTGGGAAGTACTCACAACCCAAGGCTCTTTCTAATGCCAAAAGAGGTTCAGGGATCTACGAAGTGGGAGCTGAAACCTTCAAGGATGCTAGATATGATGCATTGGCTTCTGAAATCAAACGATTGAGCTCAGCATTGGAGAAGTCTTTGTCTGTCAAAGAAGTGAGTGCTACTACAAACACCAGACCAGTGCCTTGTCAGTTTTGTGGAGCTCAAGATCACACCATTTCTGGCTGCCAGATTTATGCCTCTCAAGATATCAGCAGTCAGGAGGAGGAAGCAAATTTCATGGGAAATTATAATAGGGGTCAAGGCTATAACAGGAACTTCAATAATTACAACCCTCGAGCGAGGGATCACCCCGGATTTTCATATGCTAATAAGCAAGCTGCAGAATCGCCACCACCTGGATTCCCACCGAAAGGCCAATCTCAGAAGGATAAAATGGAGTTGATGATGGAACAACTTATGGGCACCGTTCAGAATCTGGCTGGCGAAGTACAGAACCTTAGTAAGAGCCAAAAGATGCTTGAGACACAGGTAGCTCAACAGGCCAACAATGCCCCTAGACAGAATGGTCAATTTCCAGGGCGTACCGAAGATAATCCTAAAGGACAGGTTTCTGCTGTGTCCCTAAGGAATGGAAAGCAACTAGAAGAGTTGAAGCCTGCAGAGCAAAGAGAAGCTCAGGAGAATGTTGAAACTGAGAAGGAAAAGGCTCCTGAGCCAGAGAAACAATCCGTATATGTGCCACCTCCCGCTTACAAGCCACCCCTTCCTTTTCCACAGAGACGGGCTCGGGCTCAAATTGAAAAGCAGTATGGGAAATTCTTGGAGGTGCTAAAGAAGCTCTACATCAACATTCCTTTCACTGATGCTCTATCTCAAATGCCATCCTATGTAAAGTTTCTGAAGGAGATCTTGTCAAACAAGAGGAAGCTTGAAGAGTGTCAGACTATCTCGTTGAATCGGGAGTGCAGCGCTCTTATTCAGAACAAGCTCCCTCCTAAGCTTGAAGATCCTGGGAGCTTCTGTGTCCCTATCACCATGGGAAACTTCACCTACTTTGCCCTTTGCGATTTGGGGGCTAGCGTGAGTATCATTCCCCTTTCCATCTGCAAGAAGCTAGGATTGGGAGACCCCAGACCAGTCCGGATGACGCTCTGCATGGCTGATAGGTCGATTAGACATCCATCAGGTATACTGGAAGACATTCCTATTCAGGTTGGTAAGTTTTTCATCCCAGTAGACTTTATAGTTCTTGATATTGAAGCAAATTGTCCTGTACCTATTATACTAGGAAGGCCCTTCCTAGCTACTGCATGTACCAATATAGATGTCAAGAACGCTGTTCTTACCTTCACTGTGGGAGATGAAAAACTTGAGTTTAATTTTTCTAATGCTATTTGATAGCATGCATTTAGGTAGGAATAATAGGATGCATTTAGCATGATTTAGATGTGCATAATGCATAGTTTAAGCTAGATTTGCATTTATACTTGTGTTGTTGGTGGAATCGGAATCTACACGCTTTTATGGATTATTTCAGGTATATGTGGATCCGACTAGGAATGAGGAGGCTCATCGATGAAGGAAGAGTGAAGAGGAGGAGGAAAAGTGAAGAGCCCGGGAGCGGAATCGAAGTTAGAGAGCCTAAGTGAAGAACAAGTCAACAGAAGTTGTCGACAGACATGCTGAACTTGTTTCGCACTTTCTGGAGGCCTCGGTGGTCCGATTGACTATTATGACCATGCGTTGGAAAGCTCTTTCCGAGATCTACAACTTTCATGTTGACATCGAGACCAAATTCGAAACGGAAAAATTACTGTGAACAGTAAAAGCCGCCCCGCGGCTTGAAGCTCTGTCGAACGATTTCGCTGATCGCCTGGCCGCCCCGCGGCCTGTGGTGGCTGCCCCGCGGCCTTCACAGAAACGCCGATTCAAGACTGGACTTTACTTAGGGTTTTTATTAAGTTATTTGGCCGACTTTCTAAAGACTATTTATGTTTTTTCTAGTTATTATTTTCATTGACCTTATGCACATTATTCCATTGTTGAGAGCGCCGTTGAGCATGAGCAACTAAACTCTCAAGGTTTCGCCTACAGTTTGGATCTTTGATTGTTGAATTGTGAGTTTCTTAATCTAGTTCTTATTCCTATTGCAATGTTTTGACTTCTTTGTGCTTAATTCCTTGAATGTGTTTTATTCTCTCTGGCCTGGCCGACTAGTTAGAGTAGATTCATTCAATTGCTAGGGTTTTGTAGATTCCTCGTAGCGAACCTTAACCCAAGTGGCAATCATATCCCTTTAGGACTCGTAGGACTAATTGGATGTGTAGGAAGTTGAATACATGTTGAATATCGACTCGTAGCTTGATATTATGTGTACCTTGGTTAATTCATAATCTTAATGCTATCTCTAGGTTGAATCTTAACCGTGTTAGGGTTATTTAGAGATAAGGGTTGCTAGGACTCGTAGGACTAGTAATTTACCTAAGATCTGGACAAGGACATTGATAGGAAAGGACAAGAACTAGAGGCTGAAACAAGGATCGAATTCATCAATCGAAGTGACGAATTGTAGGTGAACCTATTCCTCTCCACTGCATTCTTAAACCAACTCACTTTGTTTGCTTGCTTCTGCTTTGCTAAAAGGCGGATCTTTTCACACTAAAAACTCCCCCTTTTCTCTCTTAGCAATTATAATTAGACTTGAATTTAATAGATTTCCCTGTGGATCGATCTCTTGCTTGCACGCTATACTAGTTAGTAAGTTTGAGTATTCTTTGGCAAGAACAACGACAGGTTTTCCTCTTGTCAAATTTGGCGCCGTTGCCGGGGAAATCTTATTAAATTCTTGTGTTGTTTAATCGCTAACCTTAGTGTGGACCACATACATGGTCTGCACTCTTGCTACTAACATATGTTGAAGGTGAGGTTATTGCAGTTAGACGGAGAGAGTTTTCATCAATACTTCATCAGACTGCAGGAGTACATTAACGATGTTTATTCATGGGGATATCAAGCTAGTATAAGGGAAGTGCTTCTATGCATCTTTGATGGCATAACTCCTGAGACACGGAGTCTTGCTGAGCGCATGAGTGATGGAGGTTTATTAGATATGGGACTCTCGGAGATGTGGGAATTTTTCTGCTACATGGATAATCAATGTGCGCAGAACGAGTCACTTTCTCCAGTATCTCAAATCGTTGATACCTCTGTTGCACCTCTTGAAGTCATTGTGGAAAATCACATTGAGAAGATTGAGGAAGAAGACACTCCATCTGATGAGATCATCCCTAACTCGCCCATTGATGAATCAGGTCCAGAGCCTATTGTTGAGGCTACAGAGCAGGTAAAGGTTGTCTCCTACACTAGAGAGAATATTGGTGAATACTTTGATCCATTTGGCGGCTACTTTGACAAGCCACCAATAGAACTGAATTGGTGGTATTATATACCCTCTGTGGGTAGTCAAGCTCATGCATACAATAAGTCGAAACAACTCTTACATTCTTTATTATTTCGTTTCAATTTATTGGTATGTAGTGCATGCTTGTTTGGTAGTTGTGCACAAGAGTTTGATAGGTTACTGAGGGCTTTGACTATGTCTGATTAATTAGTGTTTTAAGCTTAAAGAAACTGTCGAGCCAACGACAGTAAACAAAGGCGCTGCTTGGGAGGCAACCCAAGGTAAGTTTTCTATTTTCCTCTGTGTCTTTTGTTTTATCAGACTAGTTTTGGTTTTGTTCGGTTGTAGGATGCTAACAACCGCAGGGAGAAAAGGTGTTGCAGAGCTAAATTTCGCAGGCCGCCCCGCGGCCAAGAAAGCCGCCCCGCGGCTAAGTTGTGTCCTTATCCGCCCCGCGGCCTCTGACGGGACAGAAAAGTTTCCTTTCCTCACCTCCCTCCTGACCTACCACCAATGCAATCAACAAGTCAGTTTTTCTTTCTTTCCTTCGTATTTTTATATTTTGTTGTCTTTAATTTTCATTGAGGACAATGAAACATTTAAGTGTGGGGGAGGGATTGCATTGCATATAGACAGATTTTGCATATCATGTTTATTTATGTTTTCATATTTATTTTTACTCATATATTGCATTTGCAAAAAAAAAAATCCAAAAATATCATGCATTTCATACACTTTAGGTCTTATTTTCCCATCTAGGCTACTTGTCCTCTATATTTATCTTATCATGTGCCCCATGACTTGCTTGAAGTGTTTGAAACTTTGAATTGTTTTATAGACTTTTTGGGAACGTGATTGATGAGAAAATTGAGCATGTATAGTCTTTGGAATTTAAGTGGTATTGAAGTTCTAACAATTTGACCTTGTGAGTTATTTTGGCCTTATTGGGACTACACATATATGTCCTCTAGTTTCTTTGTGTGTGAATACTCTCCTTGATTACTTCCTCTTTAAATTGCGTTAAGATATCTTTATTGAGGCTGCATTTACATGATTTTTGCATGTAACCATAAAGTGATTGAGGCATGATTTTCTTTTAGCCATTATATACTCTATCCACCCGTACACATTATCCTTTGCTTGAAGCCAATTTGAGCCTTATAAGCCTATTTTGTTAGCTCCACAAAATCTTCCTAGCCAATTATTAGCCTAACCCATCCGGGAATTAGGAGAAGAGTTGGTGAATATCTTGATGTATAGATGGAGTTGCTTTGAGTTGAAAAGTTATGTTGGGTGATTCATTTGTACTTCATAGAGATGGTTTATATGTGCTCATTACTTGGGACCTAAGGAGGATAAAATTCACTTAGGGGTAAAAGTCAAGAAAATAAAAAGAAGAAAAGAAAAAAAATCATTATCAAAAGAGAAAAAAAGAAATGAATGAGTTTGTGTGGATATTGGAAAATTGTGTGCGAATTTATATTGTGAAGGAGTACGTGTTATTGGAATGGTATACGAAGTGTTTTGGTGTTGGTGTTTTTCTGGTTGTTTACTAACCCTTTTTCCAGGATGTTTAGCACCACATAACCTAAATAATTTCCATACCCTATGTTCCTACCATGACCCCATTACAACCAATACAAAGACCTTATGATTTTGGTTGCATGTGAAGTCACTAGCGGTGGAGATTTAGACCACTGACGCAATTTTGTTGTAGCTAAGTTTTCAAAGATTGAGTTTGAGCGTGAATGTTTAACCCTAAACACATGAGCGAGAGTGAAAATACATTTTCCTGGTGAGGTTGAATGAATATGCTTGCTTTATTCATTGGATTGCACCTATACATGTTATGACGTTAATTGTCAATCTTCGTTTCCCTATTTTTAGCTTTTAAATGTTTTACCAAAGTAATTACATGGATTGCTTGTCTGTGGGGTGTTGATTAGATTTGGTTTTAATTGCTTGAGGACAAGCAAAGGCTTAAGTGTGGGGGAATTTGATAGCATGCATTTAGGTAGGAATATTAGGATGCATTTAGCATGATTTAGATGTGCATAATGCATAGTTTAAGCTAGATTTGCATTTATACTTGTGTTGTTGGTGGAATCGGAATCTACACGCTTTTATGGATTATTTCAGGTATATGTGGATCCGACTAGGAATGAGGAGGCTCATGGATGAAGGAAGAGTGAAGAGGAGGAGGAAAAGTGAAGAGCCCGGGAGCGGAATCGAAGTTAGAGAGCCTAAGTGAAGAACAAGTCAACAGAAGTTGTCGACAAACATGCTGAATTTGTTTCGCACTTTCTGGAGGCCTCGGTGGTCCGATTGACTATTATGACCATGCGTTGGAAAGCTCTTTCCGAGATCTGCAACTTTCATGTTGACATCAAGACCAAATTCGAAACGGAAAAATTACTGTGAATAGTAAAAGCCGCCCCGCGGCCAAGCTAGCCGCCCCGCGGCTTGAAGCTCTGTCGAACGATTTCGCTGATCGCCTGGCCGCCCCGCGGCCTATGGTGGCTGCCCCGCGGCCTTCACAGAAACGCCAATTCAAGACTGGACTTTACTTAGGGTTTTTATTAAGTTATTTGGCCGACTTTCTAAAGACTATTTAAGGTTTTTCTAGTTATTATTTTCATTGACCTTATGCACATTATTCCATTGTTGAGAGCGCCGTTGAGCATGAGCAACTAAACTCTCAAGGTTTCGCCTACAGTTTGGATCTTTGATTGTTGAATTGTGAGTTTCTTAATCTAGTTCCTATTCCTATTGCAATGTTTTGACTTCTTTGTGCTTAATTCCTTGAATGTGTTTTATTCTCTCTGGCCTGGCCGACTAGTTAGAGTAGATTCATTCAATTGCTAGGGTTTTGTAGATTCCTCGTAGCGAACCTTAACCCAAGTGGCAATCATATCCCTTTAGGACTCGTAGGACTAATTGGATGTGTAGGAAGTTGAATACATGTTGAATATCGACTCGTAGCTTGATATTATGTGTACCTTGGTTAATTCATAATCTTAATGCTATCTCTAGGTTGAATCTTAACCGTGTTAGGGTTATTTAGAGATAAGGGTTGCTAGGACTCGTAGGACTAGTAATTTACCTAAGATCTGGACAAGGACATTGATAGGAAAGGACAAGAACTAGAGGCTGAAACAAGGATCGAATTCATCAATCGAAGTGACGAATTGTAGGTGAACCTATTCCTCTCCACTGCATTCTTAAACCAATTCACTTTGTTTGCTTGCTTCTGCTTTGCTAAAAGGCGGATCTTTTCACACTAAAAACTCCCCCTTTTCTCTCTTAGCAATTATAATTAGACTTGAATTTAGTAGATTTCCCTGTGGATCGATCTCTTGCTTGCACGCTATACTAGTTAGTAAGTTTGAGTATTCTTTGGCAAGAACAACGACAGGTTTTCCTCTTGTCACTATTAAACAACCTGCTTTTGAGGATGAGTGTTACAGGATTGATGTGGTAGATGAAGGAACTCAGGTTGATATGAAGGTGGTGGTCGTTCAAGACCCTCTGGAGTTTTGTTTGATTGAAAGTGTGACTGAAGGCGATGAAGATGAACTACTTGCTGCTGTAGTTCGGGATTTAGAAGTTGCTGAGGAAGATCCTGAAGCGGTGTTTGAGGTCTTGAAGGAAGATGACGGAGACTCTAAGGGCGAAGCTAAAGGAGCACCAAAAGTGGAGTTGAAGCCACTTCCATCCACATTGAGGTATGAGTTTTTAGGCCCTGATGCTACTTATCCTGTGATTGTGAGTGCTACTCTGAATCCTGATGAAACTGAGAAGTTGTTGCATGAGCTTAGATTGCATAGAAAGGCCATAGGATACTCAATTGATGATTTGAAGGGGATTAGTCCCTCAATGTGTATGCACAGAACTTTAATGGAAGATGATCATAAACCCTCCATAGAGCATCAAAGAAGACTTAACCCAAACTTGAAAGAGGTTAATTGTGAGAAAAGAAGTGCTAAAATTGTTAGATGCAGGCATTATTTTTCCTATTTCTGACAGTAATTGGGTGAGTCCTGTGCATGTGGTCCCTAAGAAAGGTGGGATGACAGTTGTAAAGAATGAAAAGAATGAATTAATTCCCACTAGGACTGTCACAGGGTGGAGGATGTGCATAGATTATCGGAAGTTAAATGCTGCAACCCGAAAGGACCACTTCCCCCTCCCCTTCATCGATCAGATGCTTGAAAGATTAGCTAGGCGTTCTTATTACTGTTATTTGGATGGTTACAGTGGTTTCTTTCAGATTCCTATCCATCCGGATGACCAGGAAAAGACTACTTTCACGTGCCCTTATGGCACCTTCGCTTACAGGAGGATGCCTTTTGGCTTGTGTAATGCCCCTGCCACTTTTCAGCGCTGTATGATGGCCATTTTTTCTGATTTCATAGAGGACATAATGGAAGTTTTCATGGATGACTTTTCTGTGTATGGATCTTCTTTCGATAACTGCTTGTCTAACTTATCTCGAGTTTTGCAGCGTTGTGAAGAGGTTAACTTGGTTTTAAATTGGGAGAAATGTCATTTCATGGTGAAGGAAGGGATTGTCTTAGGCCATCTGGTGTCAAATCGAGGTATCGAGGTGGATAAGGCTAAGATAGACTTGATTGAGAAATTGCCACCTCCTACATCGGTTAAGGGAGTTAGGAGTTTTTTGGGTCATGCTGGGTTTTATAGGAGGTTTATTAAAGATTTTTCAAAGATTGCAAAACCTCTTACCAATTTACTCCTAAAGGATGTTGCGTTTAACTTTTCTCCAGAGTGCCATGAGTCTTTTTGCAGGTTGAAGCAGGCATTGATTTCAGCCCCCATAATGCAATCGCGTGACTGGGATCTCCTTTTTGAGATCATGTGTGATGCCAGCGATCATGCAGTTGGGGCTGTTCTGGGCCAAAAGAAAGACAACAAGCTCCATGCAATCTATTATGCTAGCAGGACTTTGGATGAAGCTCAGAGGAACTATGCTACCATCGAAAAAGAGTTGCTTGTTGTCGTCTTTGCTTTCGAAAAGTTTCGGTCATATTTGGTAGGTGCCAAAGTTATTGTGTATACTGATCATGCTGCGATCGGGTACTTGCTGCATAAGAAGGATGCTAAACCTCGTCTCATTCGATGGATCCTCCTCCTCCAAGAGTTCGACTTGGAGATAAAGGACAAGAAAGGGACTGAGAATCTGGTTGCTGATCATTTATCCAGGCTACCGCCAGAGCAGTTAGAGCACACTACTATTGAGCCTCCCATCAATGATTCTTTCCCCGATGAGCATCTACTCAGGATCACTGCTGAGATCTTGAATATAGCCACTTCTGAGGTACCATGGTATGCTGACTTTGTGAACTATATTGTTTGTCATGAGTTGCCTAGTGGTTTATCATTTCAGCAGAAGAAGAAGTTCATGTCAGATGTGAGACATTATTTCTGGAATGAGCCTTTTCTTTTCAAAAGGTGCGGTGATGGAGTTTACCGACGTTGCATTCCAGAAGAGGAGGTGGAGAGTGTCATACACCACTGCCATTCTCTCCCTTGTGGTGGTCATATGAGCTCTTCAAAAACCACCACCAAGATAATACAATCTGGATTTTTCTGGCCTTCTTTGTTCAAAGATGTTCACCGTTTCATTGTTTCTTGTGATGCTTGTCAGAGAACAGGAAACATTTCTAGAAGGAACGAGATGCCATTGAACACCATACAAGAGGTGGAGATTTTTGATGTATGGGGAATCGACTTCATGGGTCCTTTCCCCCCATCTTGCAATAACAAGTACATCTTGGTGGCGGTAGATTACGTTTCAAAGTGGGTGGAAGCCATTGCGTCTCCAACAAATGACTCAAGAGTGGTCTCTAGATTCTTCAACAAGGTAATCTTCCCTAGATTTGGTACTCCGCGAGTTGTCATTAGTGATGGGGGTTCCCATTTTATTGAGAAGAATTTTAAGGCACTTTTGAGCAAGTATGGGGTGATCCATAAGGTGGCGACACCATACCATCCGCAGACTAGTGGTCAGGTTGAGGTGTCTAATAGGCAAATTAAGAGCATCTTGGAAAAGACCGTGTCCCGATCTCGCAAGGATTGGGCAATGAAGCTAGACGATGCACTTTGGGCCTATAGAACGGCGTACAAGACTCCCATAGGTACTACGCCCTACAGACTAGTATATGGGAAGTCTTGTCATCTTCCTGTGGAGCTTGAACACAAGGCCTATTGGGCAATCAAGTTGTTCAATTTTGATATGAAGGAAGCCGGTGAGAAGAGGAATCTGCAACTTCAGGAGCTTGAGGAATTGAGGCTAGATGCATATGAGAACGCCAAGATTTACAAGGAGAGAACCAAGAAATGGCATGACAGGCATATCATCCCCAAAACTTTCAAGATTGGTGATCTTGTGTTGCTTTATAACTCTAGATTGAAGCTTTTTCCTGGCAAGCTAAAATCTAAGTGGGGAGGTCCATTTGAGGTGAAGAAGATATACCCTCATGGAGCGGTCGATGTATGGAGTGAAGAGACCGGTGAGTTCAAAGTTAATGGGCAAAGGTTGAAGAAGTACTTCGTCGGTCATCCGATTGAGAAGGTAGTTTCCATTGACCTTCTTGATCCGATTGCTTGAAAGGAATGGAAAGTCGGCTTCAGACCATAAACCAGCGCTTCTCGGGAGGCAACCCGAGGTAAGTATTCTTAATTTATTCTCTTTTTCTGCTCTTAAAAAAAAAAGGCCCGAGTGGTATTTCCGAAGAAAGACCGCCACTCGGTCGAGTGGTTATTCCACTCGGCCGAGTGGGATCTGCCAGTGTTTTTTTTATTAAAAAAAAAACAAAAAAAAAATCAGTTTTATTTTTTTTAATTTTTTTTTCTCTTTTTCTTTTCCTTCTTTCTTTTTCTCTCTAGTCCTTCACTCGCCCTTTTTGTCACAAACTCGGCCCTCCTGCTGAACGCTCTCACGCTCTCACGCTGTGGAAGGGCTCGTTCTCTCACTCACACGCCCTCTCACTCAGCCCCACCCCACTTGCTCTGGCCACCCCACCTGCGCACCAGCCGCCGCCCTCGTGCCCAGCCGGCGCCGCCTCCCAGTGCCGCCCTGCAGCCGCCAGCGCCGCCACTCCCATTCCTCTCTTTCTTCCATTGCTAGTCTCTCTTTTCTCCTCCTTTTCTTCAAGAACTTGGTACTTTCAATGGGAGACCCACCACCCATCCGTTTGACCACATCCGAGCAGAGGAAGCTTTATGCCAAAGTGCAGAAAAGAGATGTGCGCTCAACTCAGTTCATGAACACTAGAGTCCTGGAGAGTTTGGGTCTACTAGAGGATATGAATTTTCTTGTCAACAAGCTCTCTCTTCGAGCTATTTGGGATTGTCGGTTGCCTTCCTGCCCTCAGCTGATTAGGGAGTTGGTGTGCACATTCAACACGGACGAGGTGACATTCCGGTTGGGGAATAATAATCACACACTCACCTTGGAGTAATTCTGCACTGTCTTCGGCATCCCTAACACCGGGGAGACATCTACTTTGGGGCAGGGAGAGAGGGACCGCTTCTGGTATCAGCTAACGCACGAATCTGGCTATCGTGCCGATAGGGCTAAGAGTTCTTCCTGTTTACATCCGGTTATCCGCTTGTTCCACCGCTTTCTCGCGAGTACAGTCTTTGCTCGAGAGGGAAGTCAAGGGTGCTTGGGGGCACTTGAGCTGCGAACCTTGTATGGCGCCCTCAGCGACCGACCTGGCAATCTGGGGCATATAATGGGGACGCGGTGGGAGAAGGAGGCGAGAGGTTCATCCGCTATCTCTATTGGGGCAATGGTTTTCATGCTTGCTGGTGCCGTCAATATCGACATCTCCATCTATCAGCAGATCACCCCTCAGATCGAGTGGTCTCATGAGGAACTAGAGCGCTGTCAGATACTTGTGTTCAACGGGGAGCAAGCCTTCTACAAGGATAGGTCTACGACGAAGCGCCATTTACCGCTCCCCCTTCCACCGCACCTGACGGTCCAAAATGCACACAATTGGTATGACGGGATTTCAGCCCACTTGGATACTCTCTACGGTGCTGCAGCTGTGCAGCCTTCTGATGTTGCTGGACCCTCTAGGACCTCTCGTGCCCCCAATGCTGCTGATTACATGGACGCTGCGCCGAGCGAGCCTCCTCAGTTTACCAGCGATAGAGCTTATTTCGATTACCAGTTCGGCCAGCTGCGATCTTACTTCGATAGGCGTTTTGATGCTATCGACTCTAGCTACACAACTTGCAGTCTCGACAAGAAGAGGAGCATCAAGAGGACTCTGAAGAGGAAGAGGAGGAAGAGCAGAACGACTCAGATGACTCGGTTGAGGGCGAGTCGGATACTTTCTAGACACTTGCCCCCCGCGCTAATCACCAAATTGTGAGTACCCTGTCTCATTTTACTTTTTGTGGTCTCATTGAGGACAATGTTTCATTTAAGTATGGGGTGGGGTGAACTTCACATTTGGTGTACTATTTGTGTCTTTTTCCTTTTGTTTTTCCTTTCTATTTAGAGTCTGCACTTTTATTATTATCGTATTTATCATGTGTATATCTTGTGTCATGTATATATTTTTTATCATGGGTTATGAGTCTTGCTTCTTTTGATCTGATTCTGGAATGTTGTGGTGGTTGGAATATTTGATGATTGCTTGAGCATTGAGCTGCTGCCTTGTTTGACTAGATAACATATATATCCTCTTGCTCGATTATGTGTATATCTCGCCTCATTCTGGGATACTCAAGCTTGTCACCGCATTATTGGGTTTATATGCACAAATTGAAAAATAATTGAGGCAGTTTTTCAGCCCATTTATCTTTACCTCCCTTACATTTGACCATCTGCTTGAAGCCTTCTGAGCCTTAGAAGCTTGTTTCTTTGGTAGCTCCACAAGATTTTCATAGCCCACTATTTGCCTTTACCCAATCCGGGATTTTGGGTCATGATAGTGTGTTTTGTTGTGTGGATGTGCTTCAAGTATGAGATGATTTCTCTTGATTGTGATTGAAAAAAAGAAAAGAAAAAAAAAAGAGAAAAAGTCTTGGGATAAGAGGAGGATAAAATTCACTCTTGTGCAAAAGTCAAGAAAGAAAAAATACGGTTAGTAACCGATCCTGCTTGTGGAGAATAAAATTCACACAAGGAGGAAAAAGTGCAAAGTGAGATGGTCAAGACACTTAGTAACCGGGTGCATTCATCACAAATGTTTGTATTCGCGTAAAACGGTGTCGAGACTAGAGAGTGAAGAAAAAAATCTTGAAAAAAAAAAAGAAAAGAAGAAAAAAAAACAGAATTTTTAGTGTGGTTGACAAAAGTTAAGATGAAAAAGTTGTTGTGATGGAGCTTGTTTGATGGATTGGTATGAATTTGATTCTTTGAAGTTGGTGTTTCTTCTGGTTGTTCTCGCATGATCCTTTTTCCCGGATTTTAGCACCAAATGACCTTAAATTTGCCATACCTAACTGTTTTTGTCTTAGACCCATCATAACCTTATAAAGTCCTCATGATTTCTTTGTGTGCGCAGTTCCAATCGTTGGAGATTTCTGAGATTGTTCAAGCTTTGTGGATGATGAGTTTTGAGGTTGAGATTAGAAGAGCTAGTCAAGCTTGGTTGTTGGCTATGATATGCTAGGACGACATTCGTCGAATATTTTGAAATAGTAGATGCTATTTTGTGATTATTGTCTTAGTCCTGCTTGGGGACAAGTAAGGTTAAGTATGGGGTGTTTTGATAGCATCTATTTAGCGATGAATATAGGGCATGTTTGCATCGGGTTTAGGGTCTTTGAGTTAAGTATTATATATATTTTTGGCCCTTTTTGGTTTAGTTTGGTGGAATCGGTGTCTACCGCTCGTTTGTTATGATTTCAGGTGCTTTTGATTGGTTTTGGTGTCAATGAGAGAGCTAATGGAGAATAACAAGCTTCGAGGCTTTTCGGTGCACTCGGAAGGCGTCAAAGATGCACTAGGAGGGACGGAATCAAGGATGTGGAGCACCGGAATCGTGACGAGCTTGGCAAAAGACAATGAAGGAAGGAAGCCCAAACACTCGGTCGAGTGAATGTGAACTCGAGTAGTTGTATGCTCGAGTGACCCTCAAAAGCGAGAAATAACACCCACTCGGCCGAGTGCCCTATACACTCGGGCAGTTATGGGCTCGAGTGGTCTCCAGTACTTTACAGAACCAAACACTCGGCCGAGTGCCTTTGACACTCGAGATGTGTTATGCCCGAGTGTCGTCCCCTGAACCCTTTTTCTTCCGTTTTTAATTTATTTTTATTGAGGGGGTATTTAAGGGACGTTTTTTAGAGAACCAAGGGGCCGAAAAATCTGACATTGTTGAGTGCTTGGAAGAACTTTGTGAGAACTCGAAGCGGAGATTCGAATCGTTTCAATTCAGAATTGGTACTTTTACTCTTATCTCTTGTTTGCCTTTGATTTCTATGCTTAGTCTAATTGAATTGAATATGAAAATCTCCATGCTAGGCTAGTTCTCCTTGTTCTAGGGTTAGGGATAATCCCGACGATGCAGAAATAGACTTGCTCTTCATATCGCCCGAATGATTTCTCATTTGAATTGTGATTTAATCCTATTGTACTTAATCTAATCGATGTGAATTGATTAGATCTGATTTAGGGTTTGAGATCGAAAGAAGATAACCCTAAGTTGGAATTTAGATGGTGAATTGAGACCGAAAGGTGATCTGATCCATCAGAACTATAGGATTAAACCTAAGGTTTAATTGTGCGAAAGTGAATTAAGCTTTTTGAGGATCAATAGGTTGTCGTAGAAATCTTAGGTTGTATTGATATTGATTGAGACCGAAAGGAGATATTGATATGATTATCGCCTAGATTCTAAGAGCTCAAGGGGTTTGAATTGGTTGCATGAGACCGAAAGGAGATTGTTATCCAATTCAGACACAATTGCATTGAGACCGAAAGGAGATTTGCAATTACATTAGATAACCTACCTTCACATAGAATTGGAAATGATTCGGGTGAGACTACATTTTATTCTATTGAGGATGCATCGTTCGCAGAATCCCTAGCCCTGGAATGTCTCTCACATATATATTTCTCATCATTCTATAGTTATTTGTCACTTTCAATTACAATTTCTCTTAAATTGTCTGCTACTTTTGGGCTTGGTCAAACTGGTTTAAAGCTAATAATTGACACTCCACCAGTCCTTGTGATACGATACTTGAATACTACAATTGACACCGTATTCTTGCGGGGTTGGTTTTAGCAACATCACAACCATGCCCATTTTGCCTTTCTTTATCCGAAATGAATCCAAAGCTTCATGAGCAATCATAATATTGTCCTGGATAGATCTCCCTTTTGTGAAAGCTCCCTGGAGTGGGTGTATAAGTTTGTCAAAAATCTTGGTTAACCATGCTGAAATTACTTTAGCTATGATTTTATAGATTGTAGAGTATAGACTGATAGGTCTGTAGTGGTTTACTGCAGTCGGGTCATCGCATTTTGGTAGCAGCGTAATGAAAGTATGGTTTGTCTGACGCAGTAGCCTACCGCTGGTGAAGAATGCTTTGACGGCTTTTGTTACAGAAGGGCCCACTGTAGGCCAGAACTTTTGGTAGAAACCAGCTGGGAAGCCTTCAGGGCCCGGAGCCTTGTCCGGGCTCATAGAAAATACAGCTGCTTTTATCTCATTGTTTGTACCAGGAGCAGAGAGCATGTCGTTATCTGCTTGTGAAACTAAGGATGGGATGACCGCTAGGTCTGGAGACAGATCCGAAATAGGGTTCGAAGAGGCTTTGAAACGAGCTTTGAAGTCGCGGACAAATTCTTGTTGGATTGTGTGGAAGTCAGCTGTGGACTCCCCACCGGGAAGTAGGATAGACTTGATCATTTTCCTGCCTCTTTTTGCAGTAGCGATCTTGTGGAAATAGCCCGAATTGGAGTCATTAAGTTTGGTGTGTTTAACTTTAGCCCGCTGGCTCCAATAGCGACGATGAAAGTCGAGCATGCGTTCTCTTTTGTTGAGTAATTATTTTAGGATTTGGACATCCTGATTGTTGTAATTTGAGATAAGAGATGTCTGTAAACTAAGGAGCTTTTGATCCGTTACTAGAATTTGGTTATGAATATTGCGTATTGTATTCTTGTGCCAGGTTTTAGAAAGTTTTTTTAAAAACTTTTTCCTTCTGAAGCAATTTAAACATCAAAGAACCTTGTGGGTTCGCTCTCCAAACTTGTGAGACTAAGTTTCTGTAATCAGCCCTTGAGGCCCAAGCCAATTCGAACTTAAATGGCCTATTCTTAGGCTGAATATTGTGACGAAAATCTGTCGAGATCGGAGCATGATCAGATCTAGTAAAGGGATAGATCTGAATACGCAGTGAGTCAAAAATGGTAAGCATGTCCGTGTGGATTAGTAGGCGATCAAGTTTTTCCAGACAAATGACTACATATTTCGATTTTCGTTGCCAGGTAAACTGACCCCCGCTAGATGGAACTTCTAGTAGTGATAGTCTGTTATTTAAATCTAGTAAACGCGTGAAGCGTGATATTGAAGGATAGACTCCTCCAAGTTTATCAGCTGGGGTAGCTATTTCGTTAAGGTCTCCCATAATGCAGAACGGAATAACAAGTGACTGTATATAAAGGGAGATCGTATCCCAGAAGGCTGGTTTGCGCCGCTCATCCGGTGGGGTATAGACCACAAGAACAGCAAAACAGCGCTTCGTAGCGTAGTCCGAGTAGTTAAAATGAATAAAACGGCGGTGAACTGAAATAAGTTCAATGGATCCTTGTGAGGCAAGGATATCTTTCCACAGAAGACAGATACCCCCCGAAAAGCCAATCGCTGGATCAAAAGCAACATTCGAGAAACCACACTTACGTAGTGTGCTTTCGGAAGGAACCTTATCAGTCTTAGTTTCTAAAAGAGCTAAAACGTTGATATTATTATTTTGACAGAAAATATCTACATTTGTCCAGAAATTACGGCTCCGGATGCCGAGGGAGTTCCAGGAACAGATATTCATAAAAACCTTTTAAGGCGAACAGTTTGTACTAATCTAGGACCGACGTGCTCTGTCTTTAAAGAAGGAACCATAAGAGAGATGGTTTGATTGGAGTAAATGATTTGTACAAATTCATTTGTGATTCAAACAGACGAGTGTGACGAAGCTTTGGAAGGGATATTTCGAATAGAATATATGATCATGACAGTATCAATTGTTATTTTAGACTTTAAGTAGGGTATTGGTTTGCCGATCTGGCTTTGTACGTAGCTCATGGTGGGAGCAAGATGGTCATGTGTGGCCCTTAGAGATGAGTTGTTTAAAATAAGGGGGGGAGGGGGGGGGGGATCCCAGGATCTGTCGACATGTCAGTGTCCGACTTGGATAAACGAATTTCGTAATCGAGCTTATATCTCGATTGAATTGTTTAGGAACTCTGAATAAGAGTGATTTGTTCTGTTAAGACCCATTTATGAATTTTGTTGAATAAAAGGTTTGGGTCTCCAAAACAGTTAGAGTAAACCACACAGAACACAAAAGGGAAGGCAACGAACACGTCACATCCTTTTATAATTTTGGGTGTGCCATGGAAGCCAGCTTTTGGACTGATAAGTAATCGTTGAAGGGTGAACATGTCCGGTAAGGACAAAGGACTGAACCACTTGTGAATTGGTGTGAAAGAAAGATAGTAACCGTGTAGATATACATATATTACAGATTGTATAAATGAATGGTGATCCAAAAGTTTGGCCCGGTAAGGCTTATAAATGTTTTTACAATGGTAACACAGTTCTTGTGAGTCGAAGGAGCCCGAAGTGGGCGTACTGGAGAAAGTTTGGAAGCTTTTAGACAGCAGCAAAGACTCCCCCAAACGAGCGCAGCAGGACTGCAAGAGGCTCCTCCGAAGCCGAGAGCACCCACGCACAGCCAACCAAGAACAACATATAGGCAGGAGCACGAGAGCCCTACACACCCGAGTGGCCGACGGGAATAAAACACACAGCAAGGGTACACAGAATTCGGATAAGAAATCTGTAAAAGAGAAGGTGTACAAAATTAGATGAAAAAAGATAACACCAACATCAATTTGTATATAGAAATTGGGTATAAGGTCTGTCAAATAAAATGATACAAATTCAATAATCATAGACACAACCCATGGTTGGTTCACGAAGTGAAAAATTTGCACATGAGCCGAAAAGAAACTTTTATGCCCAAGATGCTGAAACCGATATATGTATGGAGAGGCGTTGAACCAAGAAGAGGTCGTAAAGTCCTCTTGAAAATTAACTGAATCCAAGCAAAGCAAGTTCAGACTAAGTTCTAATTTTTTTAGTAGATATAATTGGGTAGCTCTTCTCAAAGAAGAGTTAGAAAAGGTAGTGGCTTGTAGGCCAAAGAACGGATGAACCATTTGATTGAAACCCAAAACCTTTACCTTTGACAGTCCATGAGTAGACGAAAAGCCACCCAGAAGACCCAGCTTACAGCGACAAACCGAAGACCTACAAGGTGAACAAGACAACCAGCAGAACAAACTCGAAAAGGCAACCCAACGAACGAGTTTGCCAAAGCAAGAGAACACATATATGGTAGTAAAAGGAGGGCGATGAACCCCAATACATACGCAAGTATGATATATATCGAACATTTGCTAGTGAGCAATAGGGTAGATCA
Organism: Persicaria maculosa; assembly: GCA_963922045.1. Lineage (NCBI taxonomy): Eukaryota > Viridiplantae > Streptophyta > Magnoliopsida > Caryophyllales > Polygonaceae > Persicaria > Persicaria maculosa. Next base: position 68,153,340 of record OY998254.1, read on the forward strand.
AGTGTATCATAAGAGAGAGGAACCCAATTTTTGATCGGTGGAGCCGGGGGCTGGTAAACCCAATTAGAGACCAGCGATGGTCGTGAAATGGCCGAGCAGCACAAATCTGGTAGGGGTTGAGTCTTGACAGAGGGCCAAGATGGAGTGAAGAGACTACACTACCGTCAGGGACATAAGAGCACCAGCGAACCCGCCGAACACCGAGGGCCAAACGCCACCAGAACCGCCAACCAATAGCAGATCTCCTTCTTAAGATCAGCAAGAATTTTAGCTTCTCCTTCCATTTGTTGAACCATCTCAGCCAAACTGAGGAACTGGATGTAATTCCCCTCACGTTTTTCATTGGATTGAGGAGGATACCACTATGTTTATTTTGATTTGTAGAAGGTTTTTGATTTCTCTGACGCTTTTCAGATTTACGGGAGTGGCTCACTCTATTGTTTCTTGCTCTCTTGATTGGAGAAGGCGATGGCTTGTGTTGACTGATGGCGGCGGTCGGAGGTCCGACATATGGCGGTTGGGCCGAGTTGCTGGTGGCGGCGGGATGGGAACTAGGGTTTTGTTTACCCAAGAGGACTTTTTTTTCATCCGGCCAATTTGATATGTCAAGGGTCAGAGATGTAATCGATCTATATCGTTGCTCCTTATTTTCTTTTCTTTTTTTTTTTTTAACCGGAAATAATTCGAAGTCCCAAACTTCAACTGAAGTCTGGGACAACGAGAGGCCGAGAAACGGCAGACGGACTAACCGTCATGATATAACCAAAGAAACATAAAACAACAAAACACCCAAATACAAAAGATCATAGCGAAGAAGGCCAACGGAGAGGAAGACATAGGACACCGGATGGAGGCTGCGAATGCCGAGAACATGGGAAAGCCGAAGGACAAACACGACGTCCCAACGTCGGGGAGACAAAAGCAGAAACCCAATAGCAGAACGGACGTCTCCTTGGGAAATATGGATCAACGACGTTCCCCCCACCTAGATGAGAGATCTTCGAGAATCACAAACACTTCCACGGTCAACACGAACAACAGGGCGCCCGAGACTGCAATTTCATCCGGAAACTAAACGAAGCCACATCCAAGAAAACGACTCCACTCAGCTAGACCAAAACTCAAGATCAAAAGAAATGGGTAAAAGGGTAAAAACGAGTGAGTTAGAAAACGGGTAAAAAGGATGACCCACACAAATTAATTATTTTTAGGTGGAGTTGATAATGTTGGTGTAAATCCATGTAAAAAAATAAATATATAAATAAACACACGATTTTTTGTTTAACTAGGGGGCATGCCCGTGCATACGCACGGGACATAATTTAATCAGATCGAATCATATAGTATTAAAGTTTATCAAATCATATATTATTAAAGTTTTATGTGATTGGTTCTTATTAGCGAAAATTATATCAAAGAAATAATTATATATAGTTAAACTACGTGGAATTGAATTTATTATGAATATATTTGGTTTATATAGATTTGAGAAGAAAGCTCGATATTATTTATAGTCATCCATAATATATTTATAAATAAGCTTAACATTTTGAGCTCTTCTCTTCCAATCATGAAGTGAAAGATTTTGCAAGTATGCATCTCTATGCAAGTATATAGGAGGAAAAATGTAAATAAATAAGGTACATAACTACTCCATGTATTTTTTTACTTTATATATATCTCTGTGCTTATACATATATTTCAACGCACTACAACTACAACCACACTCATTAAACTAAAGGTGACATATTAATATAAATTGAATATAGAGAGAGAGATCGGTCCATTAATATATTTATTTCTCGTTAAGATCCCGCCATGGTGAATATGATTCTTCTTTCAACAATGGTGCATGGTTGTAAGTTTTTCCATATATCAACAAAAAAAAAAAGAAATCAAAATAGAGAAAAATAATAATTAAAGATTATTTAAACAAATAAGAAATAATATATGATATAAAATAACAAAAAAGGAAAATAAAATCATATATAATCTACAATATAAATAAGAAAGTGCAATAAAAAAATAAAATAATTGTAGAAAAAAAATAAACAAAAATAGGGGAAAACAAATAAATGATGAATAAAACCTCCAAATATGAGTCTTCTTGCAACAATGGTTCATAAAAACTTAATAGCAATTAAAGAAAACTAAAAACCCTATATTATCATAAAATAATTAAGAAATGCAAAATAAAATATGATAGTATAAAGTAACAACATAAAAACTGAAAAATAAAATCATGCATAATATCATAATAGAAATAAGAAAGTACAATGAAACAATATATTAAAGCAATAAATAATAAAAAATTGTAAGAAAAAAAGGAATAGAAAATGCCACCTAACAATATATGATTAATCTCTTATTTGTTTGCAAAAAAATTGAGTTTTAGAAGATAACATTGAAACAATTGACTATTTATAAGAAAAATCCAACATTTAACCAAATAAAAACTCTCAACCTTTGGACTAACCCATTTTAATTTCCTATTTATCATCTCTAAAAAGAAAAATTAATGCGATGTATGTTTCATTTAACAAAAAAAAAAAACTTCCACCCCTTTGACTACCCTATTTAAAGCATTGATTGGCAATTATAGTAATTTTTTATTTGAAATAAAAAATTTGGGTAAACATTAATATAAAAATATGAGAGAAATATAATAAAAAAATTATCATTATTATATTGTATTTTTGGTCAAAGAGAAAATAATTATTACAGAAAAATAACAATTAAAGAATATTTAATCAAATAAGAAATATGATATAAAGTAACAACAAAAACAATTGAAAAATAAAATCATATATAATCTACTATATAAATAAGAAAGTGCAATAGATAATAAATTAATTAAAGAAAAAAAAGTCAAAATTAGGGGAAAAATAAATAAATGATAAATAAAACCTCCAAATATGAGTCTTCTTGCAACAATGGTTCATCAAAACCTAATAGGAATTAGAGAAAATTAAAAATCATATATTATTTCAACAAATAAGAAATGCAAAATAAAATATGATATAAAGTAACATCATAAAAAATGAAAAATAAAACCATGCCTAATATCATAATAGAAATAGGAAAGTGCATTGAACAATATATTAAAGCCATAAATAAATAAAAATTGGAAGAAAAAAAAAGTGATGAACAAAGTGTCACCTAACAATATATGATTTCTCTCTCATTTGTTTGACGAACATTGAAACAATTGACTATTTATAAGAAAAATCTAGCATTTAACCAAAGAAAAACTCTCAACCTTTGGACTAACCCACTTTAATTTCCTATTTATCATCTTTAAAAAGTAAAATTAATGTGATGCATTATTAATTTGACAAAAAAAACTTCCACCCATTTGACTACCCTATTTAAAGCATTGTTTGACCATTATAGTCATTTTTTATTTGACATAAAAAAAGTTGGGTGGCATTAATATAAAATTATGAGACAAATATAATCAAAACTTTGTCATTATTATATTTTATTTTCGGTCAAAAAGATAACAATTATTAGGGAAAAATAATAATTAAAGAATAATTAAAAATTAAGAAATAATAAAATGATATAAAGTAACGACAAAAACAATTGAAAAATATAATCATATATAAATAATCAAGAAATTACAATAAATAAATAAATAAATTAAACCAAACAAATAAACAAAAATAGGGGAAAGTTTAAGTGATAGGGAAAACATAGACAATATAGAATTTTTGTATATATAAAAATAGGAGTCTAAAACATCTTAACCACAACTCAAAACTAAAAAGAAGAGAGTCCACACACACAAAAAAAATTAAAATAAATTCCAACAAAACTAAAAATAAAGAAAATAAAAGTTCAAGTAAAGGATTGTATTACAACCACTCACCTTAGATTTTATTTATCAATATGAGCTTCTTCTTTTTCACCAATGAAACTTCTCAATATGTACTTCTTCTTTTTCACCAATAACACTATAAAAAATACAATAAACAAAAAGAAAATATTAGTATGAAAGTTGAAAACAATATCAATCAACAAACGATAGATTAGGATAATAGAAATTCAATATTATATCAAAAAATCTATTTTGACATAATATGAGAATGAAAGAAAAAGAAAGAGTTGATTTGATTGTAAAAAGATGAGGTGTGTCTTTATATAGCATTAGCATGCTTTAATTGAATTAGGAGTTTCAATTTTTTACTTATTATTTAAGGAAAATAAATTTCAAATTAAATAGGCTAAAGGTGTTACATTTTTTGTATTCAATGTTTGTTGGAGTTACTTTTTTATGTTATTGGTTGTTTACTCTTTATAAACTATACATGTTACATATGAAAAATTATACCATTAATATATGAGAGAAAAGAAATTTAATCAAATTAAAATATAATATTTTGTATGATTAAGACCATAATATATTCTATAAAGAATGGGCACAAAGATAATATTTTGAAATTAGTTGAAAATAAATAGTAACAAAAAGATTATGATGATGGTATGATAAATTATCCCATCCACACATTCATATAGTATAAACTATATATGATAAATTTTTATTAAAAAAAACTCAAAGTTTTTTTTAAAACATTACATATAAACAAAAAACATATAATGTTCTCCACATTTTGAATGTGAGACAAAAATATTATAGCAAGGTAGCTAGTGATTACACAATATTTTATAGCAAGGTTGTGAGATTAAATTCAACATTTAATCGCACCGTGCGGATAACCGGTTAAGCGGATAACCGAGAACACAATTATAGCATTTATGGTGGGCTGAACACAACTTTTACTAGATATATTATAGATATTCCAAAGAGGGGAAGGGAGAATTTTTTTTTTAATTAAGTGATTGCCGTGCAAGGATAAGAAAAACCGTTGCACGCCAAGAAAGACGGTAGCAGGTTAGCAGCGAAGATAGGTTGGCGAAGACAAGACACGCAGGACGGTGAAGGCACAGCCAAAGGCGGCCGGCCGGCGGCGCACGAGGCCAGGAGGTTGGTGGAAGAGGATCTAGGGCGACCGGGGGGTCTCAGGGGCTGGATTAGAGGAGGCTTTGAGGCCGAAATCGAAGCAGTACTCACTACTACATATATGCACATAATGTAACACCTAAAAATATTACATTATCATCTAAATATGTTACATTAGGGCAAAGATAACATTTTTTTGGATTACATTTGCGGCCGTTGCCTTTGATCTAGTGTAACAGTTTTTAATAGCTAATGTAACATTGTTTCTTTCATGATACTAAGTGTTACATTTGATACTAAAATTGTTACCTTTGAGTTAAATGTTACATTTTAGAATAAATGTTACCTTAATAGAATTTGTTACATTTAACTAAATATGTTACATCTAAACAATAGTGTTACATTTGAAGAACAATGTTACTCTTAATTTCAAATATTACATTTCAATTAAATTTGTAGCCAATGCGGGATTTGAACCCGCTTCTTTGTGCTTGAGCACAACGCTCTACCAATTTGAGCTAAGAGGCTTTAAACAAGCAAAAACAATTAAAAAAAGGCTGATTTTATACTAGTCCACATGAACGGATAGAAAGTATAAAAAATCAGTAGAAAATCAAGCATAAATGACATAGTAGGCCAAAAAAATTCAGCATAGGAATCCCTAAAACATCATTATTTAGTTCTTATAGAAGTTGAACCAACACAAGGTTATATACAACGTGATATATACAACTTGATCCACAATTATATTTACTTCACAAACTATGGCCTGCTTTTATTTTAGCTTTTAGACCAGCTAATTGACCTTTGTAGAATCTACTTCCTAATCCTATTGTGGTTTGTCATCCATCATTCTCCATTGTAGCTACAATCTTCCTTCAATTTAGAAACTGTGTTTAATAAACATACAGGTATATAATCATATTCGAGAACATACCTTGGATTTCTAAAGGTCCAATTGATCCTAAAGCTTTAGTCAGCCCCATGCTCGTTCTTGATCACCACTCTCCATTGCAGCTGGAGCAAGGCCTTCTGCATGTCTACCTTTAATTTATAAAATGTGTTTAATAAATATACAATCTTTCTCTTACACTCCCAATTTCAAAAGGCCATAAAAGTTCACCACGGACAGAATTTTGTCCACAATAAGGCAAATATCAGTAGCTTGAAAGGACATAGGGAAGGTTATGTGTGAGTGGAATGAACTGTTTAAAAACAAAAGAGCCTACATATTATGCTAGTTAATAGAACAATACTAGCTAGTAAATAAAACAAATAAACCATTACATCCATAAAGAACATAGGCAAAACTACGAAATAAGAATTTAGATGCAACAACCAAAATTGCAAAGGGAAAGGATAAGACAAATTCTTAGCTATATAAATTCAAATTTAGAATGTGAATCACCTTATAACTCATTAACCTAAGGCTACTAGTTGAATCATTCATCATACAAACCATAAAAAGTACTTTGAGATTACCAATTACATCTTATCATTCAGCCCACAAATTCAAATAGTAGTGAGTTAAAAGATTTTTACTTATTCTAAAGCACTGATAGGCAGCACATTGAGTCCATCCTGAACAGCTCCAATGACTATAAGCTTAACAAACACCAAGTATCCATGCTCACAAGTCAAAACATAGTCTTAATCAAATTGAACCAAAACTATTCTTAATCAAACCAAGGCGTCGAGCCTAAGGACTCTGGTCACAATTCACACTCCAATTTAATTCAATCGAGAGCCAAAAGTTCCAAAACCAACAACAATTTCTCAATTCAACAATCTAACCAAACAGTCAATTAAAGCAGGGATTCAGAAGTTATACCCCATCTCGGATTCAAGACGAAGAGGCTCCAGGTGGTCTCGCAGACTCGCGTCAAGTTAGGCAGAAGGCTGCAGCTTCGGTGGTTGAGAAATTCAAGCTCTGGCGGTATCGACTAGGCCTCGGCGTCGGTCTTCAATGCCAGTAAGGTTTCGGCGTTGGCGTTCAAATGCTCGAACTCGGAGGTTCACGCCTCCTTCTCATTGGCTGCTTGACGTTGCCACGGTTTGCCATTGTTGGGTCGGGCTTGGCGTGGGAGAAGCGGCTAGACGCAGAACAAAAGGGAGAGGGGTTGAGATCTGAGAGGGAATGTGGTCGAGCGACAGAGGGACAGAGATCTGTGGGAGCAGGAAGTTGAGAAGAAGGAGACCAACACCAAGTCACCAATGGCGGTTTTGGGGGAGAACTATCGTCCAGTTGTACAGATCCAAAGTGGATTGAAGATAGAAAGATGAGGGTTTTGAGGGGATGACTCTTGGACCGTCAGATTGAATAAAGGGGTATAAATCAACGACTATTATTCATTATAAACCTTTAACATGGATTGTTGACATGTTAAAGAGTTTGATTTTTATTCTAAATAAATTTAATACTGTATAATGCTTTATCCAAAATAAAATTACTATAATTTTTTTTCTAAATTAAATTGACATAATATATTATTAAAATTGATATTTATCTTTATACATATTAGTGTATGTTCCGTCTCATGTAAGGGGATATTCTAATACAATATTCTCAAATTGCATTAATATAAACTAAAGAAACAAGAAACGTAGGCTTAATAAAAACTCGCAAATGTCACCTGCTTATGTCAAGTTATTTTTGGAGAGTCTATCTAATTTATACTCCCTCCGTCCAAAAATACATTGCCTTTTATCATTTTGCACAAGTTTTAATAAAATACCTTACTTTTAAAAAAAATCATCATTGCACTAACTTTTTCATAAATTTTATTATTTTTTAACACCCACTACACATTTTAACCAATCAAATTATTTTAAAAAGTCAACAACACACAAACCAATACAAATAATTACAACTTTTTACCTAGAAAACCTAAAAGATCATCTATTGTTGGACAAAAATTTACATCTAAAAGTCCATGTATTGTTGGACGGAGGGAGTATTAACTAAAAAGACACAATATCATTTTATACTACATTTTTTAACAAATAAGAATAATTCAAAACTTTTTTATAATAAAAATCAAAATATATGAATTTTTTTTGGAACAAACAATCCATATATATATATAATGAAAACTATTTTTGTTTTTGTAATAACCTTATATTTGGATTTTCACCCAACCAACCTAATCTACAAAAAATTTCAACTGATATAACCAATGGGATTTATCTATTCTAAGTTCTAACTATTACATGAAAAACATTTTTACTTATATGTCATAGTCACATTAATTTTATGATTTTCTCCCAATCAACCGAACCTTGAAAAAATCCAACTAATGAAATTTTTAAAAGTTTCTTTAATTAAACTACCTATATATCTAACTAATAAAACACAATTTTTTTTTATTAGATGTTATAACCATCTTTATTTTAGGATTTTTCACCCAAAATCAACCTATTATACGTAAATATTAAACTCATGTAATTTTTACATATTTTGTCATAAATATTTTTATTTTTATTTACTCTATCAAATCTTTTTTTTTCTGTTTTATGTAATCATTTGGTAATAGTTTATTTAATTTTATAATATAATCTTTTCATACTTACAAAATTTTATTTGTATTTTTTTTAAAAATATGCGCCATGGTGCGGGGATTGCATATACTAGTTATATGTTAAGAGTGCAACAAATTACATATTGACTATAGTTGTTATTCGAGTCGAAAAAGCCTGGTATGGCTTGATAATAATAATTTTAAATTGAAATATTTATTCATCGAAATTAATTTATATTGGAAGGTGAAGGAAAATATTAATTGTCATCTTTTTTTTACATTGGAAGGTGAAGGAAATTAATTTATATTCATGGAAATTAATTTAAATATTTATTCATGGAAATTAATTTATATTCTATTTATAGTTTTTTTTTACTTTCACGTAGAATTTTTAATTATATAGCAGGTGTTACAATAGAATTTTTTATTATATAGCAGGTGTTACAATAGAATTTATATTATATTTATAGTTTTTTTTTGTACTAATGTAACAATTTACTAAAACATGTTTAAATATGTTACAATAGATACCTATGGTAACACTTTATAAAAATGTTACACAAAAAATGTTACATTAGGACCAAAAATGTAGTAGAGTGGACGGCGATGCATCGCCAAAGGCGGCCGGCTGGCGGCGCACGCGTCCAGGAGTGGTGATGGTAGGGGGTTTAGGGCGGCCGAAGGATCTCATAGGCCGAAATTAAGTAAGCTTTGGGGTCGAAATCGAGCCGGAATCAAGGGATTGAGTTCAGAAAACCAGAAAGGTCCGAAATCAACACAGATCTAGGCCAAACCACTAAGGGACGGGAAGCTATGGTGGTGGGCGATGTTGTGGTGGCAGCGACACCGGCGATCGGGCCACGGAGGGACCGCGATCTAAGCCAAGAATCGTCATCAGAGCATGAAGAAGGATTTCTTGTTTTGTGTTTTTCTAGATCTGACAGTGAAGAGGGGGAATGGAAGGGGGTGGGTGGAGAATCTGGAATGGGGGAGGTCAGACCGTTGTCGGCGCCCATGGAGGAGCAACAGGCCAACGACGGCCGAAGCCAAGGATGGAGGGAATAGAGTGGGTCTGGTCGGAATAGTGGAAGTGGTGAGGACAGCCCTTGTAGGAGCTGTTGGGAGGCCAAGTATAGGGTTGAAACTGGAAGCGTTGAGCAATCCAACAAAGCCAAACCAGAATCCTGTTCACAGTGCGAAACGGAGCAAGGGGTTTGAGTCTTGTTTGTTCATGGGGTGTTACCCAAAAGTTGATTTTTTCCCCAAAAATTAATTTGGGATGAGATAGTTGGGGTTGAGATTTGTGATCTCGGTTGTTCCCCTAAGTTGTTAATAGTTGTTAGTATTAGTTGGGGTTGAGATTTTAGATCTCAGTTGTTCCCCTAAATTGCTTGTAGTTGTTTGTATTGATGACGGTGGTGGTTGTGTGGGATCGATGATGATCAGATGGTGTTTTGGTAACTGGTGTTTGTTGTTGGTGGAATTGGGGTTTTGGGTTTCTAGAGAGAGAAGCTCTCTCTCTAGAAGAAGTTAGGCCCAGACCTCTCCTTATTTTCTTAATGTTTATCATCTTTTAAGCTCCTACGTACTTGTTTAATTAAGCATGTGTATTAAACTTATTTTTTTGGTTAACAAACGGGTAGTGCCCACTCCACAGGGGGAGTATTTATTCAGGGTCGGCTACAACATTAGGCCGGATATAGATGGGGTGTTAGAGCCCCTTTTGCATCATCCCAAACACATTGCACCAAACACCCAGGAACACAGTTTAAACAAGTAAAACAAAGCGGAAAATTAAAGGCGTGACTAGCTAACCCATCCACAAGGCGATTAGCCTCACGGAGGGCATGACGAAACTGGAGATCCTAGTACCTACGACAGAAGCCTTGACAAGTGTTCACCAGGCTAGCACATGGATGCGTTGGATTCACCGGCTTCGATAGGAGCTCCAACGCCATCATCGAATCCACCTCGCAGACTACTTTCTTGAAGCTACAGACCCAGGCTAACTCAAGCCCCTTCACAATTCCCTACAGCTCCGCGGAGACCACCGAGCACATGCCAATGTGGTGGACGAAGCCAACAATCCATTCGCCTCTGTCGTTGCGGATAGCGCCTCTAGTAGCAGCAAGCCCGGACCTTCTCACCGACCGGTCAGTGTTAAGTTTGACCCAATCCTTGGCGGGTGAGCTCCAGCAGACGTGATCCCGGACTTCCTTATTCCCTTAAGTGGTTCTCAACAGCTATTTCTTAGCCAAGGCGAACTCTTTGACAGCATTACAACAACTTTCCGTAGTGATCGGCGCAGCTCTCCTTCCTCTGAACACAACATCGTTCCTTCTCGTCCATATTCTCCAAAGCCCTGCAGCAAAGAAGTCCTTCCAATCCACTCCTTTACGTCCTGGCTTGTCCGATGAAAGGTTGGTCCTGATCCACGCAACGAACGGAAGAGAGAAGAACTCCCCCTTCCGTTCGGCGCCTTCAACCTGCATCAAAAAACCTTTCACAGTATCGCAATCTCGAAAAAGATGGGTGAGAATCTCGCTATGCTTATGATAGACGGGGAAAGTATCGATATTACCTATATGCCTACGAAGTCTTTCAGCATTGGACATGATTCCTCCTTTGCTGGCTAAACAAACAAAAGCACGAATCCTCTCGGCGACCCTTAGCTTCCAAATTTTGTTAAAAAACATGCCATCAGTAGACTGGTAGTCCGAGTCCCTGCGCACCAAGGAGTACCCTGAGCACACAGAATAGGCACCATCGCAGTTGTTGGTCCAGTGAAGTCTGTCCTCCTCTTCCCAAACTATCATGGCGGCAAGTTTCATGGTCGTTCCTACATGCAGGAGATGGGCGAAACTATTCCACAACCATCCTTTCCCAGGGTCCCAATGGTCCTTCACCATAGAAGCACTCAGCGACTGCGCATCAGCAGGTTTAATCAAGTGGCGGAGGGGCACATTCTCAACCCAACAGTCGTCCCAAAAGCGGATGTTCTGTCCGTTCCCGAGGTTCCAATTCACATGAGGTTTAATAACCGTATCCGCAGCTTTGATGATACTCTTCCAAACAGTGGAGGCACCTGCCGATCTTCCTAGCTCCTTGTTAACGTACTTGTGGAACAAGATGTCAGTCCAAGCTCCCTTTTCACCATTAAAAAGCCGCCAGCTCATCTTCTCCACTAACGAAAGATTCAACTCTGTCATCTTTTTTATCCCAAGACCTCCCATGGCCCTCGGCTTCGTAACCTCGCTCCAGGCCACCTTGCGCATTCTCCTCTTTTCAGGGGCTGAGCCCCATAGGAAGCTTCTGCGGTACTTGTCAGTTTGCTTACACACGTTGTCCGGGGGGATTGTTGTGACCATGGTGTAGACTAGGAGCTCGACGAGCATAGATCTAACGAGAGTCGTTCTACCAACAAAGCTTAGGAGATTCGCTTTCCATCCCGGGAGCTTAGCTGTGAACTTCTCCAAAACAGGGGCATAAGTAGCTTTAGACACTCTTTTATGGAGAATAGGAACCCCAAGGTAATTACCAAGGTCATTAGAAACGTCAATGCCGGCCGTAGCTTGTATCCTCTCCTCGAGGTTGGCACTAACATTCCGGGAGATAAAAACTTTCGATTTGCTCAGGCTGATTCTCAAACCCGATTGGCTACATAACTGATCGATGCACTTCTTGACCACTTTAACCTGTGCAAGGGAGGCTTCGGCGAACAACAAGATATCGTCGGCGAAGAAAAGATGCGACAACTTGGTGCATCCTCTGGCGATTCTTATAGCTTTCCAGTCACCGTTCTCAACGGCCTCTGTTATCAGGTGTCCCAATCTCTTCATACATAAAATAAATATATACGGAGAGATCGGATCACCCTGCCGGATACCATGCGATGGAGTAAACTGCTCGGACACTTCACCATTCCAGAGGATATGCATTCTCGGAGTCCTGATGCATTCCATGATCCTGCTGATCCAAAACCTGGGCATGCCGACACAGTTCAGGGTATCCTCAATGAACTCCCAACTTAGTCTATCATAAGCCTTCTCAAGATCCAATTTAAGTCAGATCCACCCTTTGACACCCTGCTTCCTTCTCATGGAGTGGACAATTTCCTGGGCAACGACGATATTATCCGAGATAAATCTGCCTGGTATAAAGCTACCTTGCATAGGTCCGACCAGTTTAGGCATGAGGGGTTGCAGACGATTCGTAATGATCTTCGTAATCGCCTTATACAGGACATTGCAGAGGCTGATTGGCCGGAATTGCTTGATGTCTTTCGGTTTACCAACTTTAGGCAGGAGAACGATTAAAGTGTCATTAACACCCACTGGCAGCTCCGAGGACACGAAGAACTCTTTGACGAAGTTGCTGGCAGAATCCCCAACTGTCTCCCCATTTCTGGTAAAACACCAGTTGGAATCCATCGATGCCCGGGGATTTAAGCGCCCCCATACTGCAGAAGGCCTTTCGAATCTCCCAATCCGAGATATCACAGTTCAAGCTAGCCCACTCTTCAGCCTGCAGCGTCGGGAAAAGATTCGGCAGGGGTATCGGGTCCTTTTCAGCAGCCTCCCATCTATAAAAGATTCTTAAAATACTCCAGGGCAAGGTTATCTAATTCATGTTTCTCATCAACCCAGCGCCCATCATCGTCCCTAAGGCCTTCAATTCTGTTTCACTTCCGACGAATGATAGTGTCGGCATGGAAGAACTTGGTGTTACGATCTCCGAGGACAAGCCATTTCTCCCTCGATTTTTGAAATCAGAGTATTTCCTCCTGCTCCAGAGTAGTTTCGAGCGACTCCCGAATGAGACTTTCCCAGGCCACCGCAACAGGGCTCAGATTCCTCACAACCTTTTGTTGAGTGACATCCAGGGCCTTCGATAGATTATCTTTGACAATCCCTCATCCAATTCGACGTAAGGAACTCAGGGAATTCCTCATGGGTTAACCATGCAACTTCGAAGCGGAACGGGCGCCTCTCCTTCTTCTTATGGGTCACTGGCTCCAACTCAAGCAGCAGAGGACAGTGATCCGAAGAGTAGCGTCGGAGGTGCCTAACCCTAGCCTCAGGCCACTGGAGCCGACTCTCGAGATTAAAAAGGACTCTATCAAGTCTTTTAGATATGACCCTTCCTCCAATGCAGGTTTTACTCCAAGTGTAGTCTTGGCCAGTGAAGCCCATATCAATGATTCCCGTGTTGTTTATTAGCTATCTGAACTTTGGAGTGTCGCGATGCACTTCTCCCAAGCCTCCCTGAGTGTCTTCGGAGCTGATAACACAATTGAAATCACCTCCCACAATGAGAAGCCCAGAGAAAACTTCGATCGTTTTTTCCAGATTAGACCAAAAGGGGGCCCTTCTAGTAGTAGTAGGAGGGGCATATACTGCAACTAGGTGAGTTCTGACCAAGTCAGTAAGCCATGACGCATGTATGAAGTCAACAACCTCAGCGTGGATGGTGATATCACACTTCTCAGAGTCCCAAAGTAGCCAAACCCTTCCCGCGAAACCGGAGGCATCTATGCGGGCGCAGCCAGTGAAATTGAGTTTGTCACAAGCCTTAGCTTTCTTGCTTCTTCCCCAGAGACCCGAGTCTCCATGAGAGAGAGGATGTTAATGGAGTTATTCATCTAAACAAACAGCAACAAGGGAAAACGACAAAGGATTGATCAAGGGATTAGGAGTCCTGTTCAAGCGGAGTACTAGTCTCCTCCCCAAGGCCGGTATGCTTGGTGTTCCCAGTAGCCTCGGAGTCTCTGTCTTCAGCCTCCGTTTCTTGGGACCAGAACTTCCCGGCGATAGGAGTCGTGGCCGCCGCGGAGTCGCTGACCACCCAACTGATCTCTTTCTCCCCTTCACTGGGCTCCGGCTGAATGTGGGATACATCCCGAGGATTTGACTTGGGCCTTTTCTTTGGGCCTCCTGAGCCTTTGCCCAACTTTCCTATCCTCCCTGTGATCTTCAGCTTATACTGTTTCTTCGATGGGTTTTGGGTTTTGTCAAGGCCCACATTTAAGTCACTACATTGGCCTATCCCAATGTTACTTGGGCTACTCTCTTCAACTTTCCTCTCAGGCCCACCTTTGCTAGGCCCATTGTTCTGAAAAATAAAGTTTTCCCTTTATCGGTAGTAATAATGACCGTCTGGGGAGCAGTATCCTTCCATTCTATTCCCACGTTTCTCCCATCATTAATGACGGCACCTTTATTCTTCTTGGACTTCCCATTTTGGCCGTTACTGCCTCTTCTATCCCTATGCTCCTCGAACCTTGGTCCTCTCGCAACGGGTGGCGCATTTTTTTTTGTGGCGCGTGAGACTCTGCTTGTTGCCGCTTCAATTTTCCAGTCAGATTCGCCGTTGGTTCCGGTCGCTTTGGCTTCACGCTTCCTTGTTTCTTCCGGCGCGCCATCACCATCCAGGGACCATGACTATCCCCTTCATCCTCCTGGGCCACCGACTTCTCCTGGTTGACGTGGTTCGAGGGGCCACCATCCTGGACATCAGCATTCTTTTCCTTGTCCTCAGTTTATCCATTCTGCACCGTGTACTGGCATTGTGCCTTCAAGTGCCATGGTGATCACAACCAAAACAAATACTTGGAATTCCTTCATACTCGAGCTTGTGCCTTTTGCCATTGATGCAGATCGACCCTTTGAGAGGCTCCTCAAGGTTGACTTCCACACAAACCCTAGCAAAGTTTCCCCTGTTGGTGTAGATTGTCCGGTGGTCGACTTTGATCGGCCCTCCTAAGCCCTCAACGATCTTAAGCAGGACATCTTCTTGGTAGAATATAAGGGGGAGATTCAGTATTCTAATCCGGGCGGGGGCATTTTTGAAAGCGTCGAACGACCTGAAATCCGGAGACCAGGCCGTAATGATAAGGCATCGTCCAAAAACCGACCACGGCCCCCCGTGAGGATCTTCAAGCAATCTTCTTTGTTATCTAAGCGCACCAAGAAGTTCCTTTGTGGGAGATCGATAACTTGGACTCTTCCACACTCCTTCCAGAGCTCCTTGAGCTTCCTCTCCATAACATACAACGGAATTCTTGGACCCAGCATTCTAATGATTAGGGAGTTCGCCCATACACCTGCCAAGGCAGCGAGGACCTCCGACTGGACAGTGATAGCCAGCTCTTCGTTCTGGCCTTGCGGGAAGGAGATCGAGATCTTGTCCCTAATCAGATCCTTGTGGATGCCGGTCTTCTATTGCTCCATACCACCAAGGACCACCTTGTCTCTCCATGAGAGCACACTAGTCGGTGCCGGTGCTTGGCTTGATTGGTTCTCGTTCGCCGTCTTCGTCCCTCCAGGATCACCGAGTGGTGGAGGGTCGGGAACCCGATCTATTTGCATATCTTCGGTGTTGTTGGCGGTTGTCGTCTCCGGCGCACCTTGTGCTTTTTCGCTCATAGAAAGAGAGGGTTTTTTCAAAACCATCACAAGTGTGCTTCAATCTATATCTAGAATATATATATAATAATAATAATAATAATAATAATATAATATATAATAATAATAATACATAAAAAGTTGTGTTCAAGAGCCATTTATTGCCACCATTAAGTACATAAAAATTTACACTATTTTTGTTTTCTTATTCAAATTTGAATAAACCTGCTTTCTTTAGCCCAATGGTTATAGTTTTTGGGGATTACCTCTTGGTTGAAGGTTCGAACCTTGATAGCTACATTTTTTATTTTAATTTTCCACTTCTTCATACCTACATCTTTTATTATCAATTTATTTATAAATGTAATATATAATATTCGTTTTTTTATCAATTTATTTATATATGTAATATATAATGTTCATTTTTTTTATCAATTTAATAAATTGTCAATTCAATTTGATCATTAAACCAATTATATAAAAATTATGTTTATTTATTAATTTAACTTTATTTTTTTCATTAGAAGGATTATCTTTAATTAAAAAAAATAATGTGCCCAATTAATTAATTACAATTTTTTTACAAAAATAATAAAAATCAAAATCAAATAAATAAATAAATAGGGATGTATGTAGATATAAAATCAAGTATTTGGTTTATTAAACCGGATGAACCGGACCAAACCAAGAAAAATAAAATAAAATGGAGAACCGGTTCAGGTGAACTGCTCCTTCCTTCTTCCTCCTCCTCCCGTGTACAGTTTATTAAACCCTTCAACGGTGGTTTTTAATTCAGCGACGTTTCACCTCCAAAACGTCTTCATTAACTTTGATTCAACATCCCCATGTCAAAAACATGTTTAATTTGTGATATCATCAACGCATTCAGCCTCGTTTTCGTCCAAGTTCGTTTTGCCCCAAATCGAATTCGGTGTCGTTTGGGATGGTTTTTCAACCGTTTTTTTGCAACTGAATACACCACATTAATCAACGGAAGAAGAGGAAGAGAACGGTACAATCAATTTGATATTTCGTTCTCATTTTAAGATCGACTATAAAAACCCTTTCGACCTTCGGAAGCTCCGTCCACCATTGCAGGCCAATCTCTAACCTCTGAATCTGATTCATCGTGTGCAGGTGAATACCGAGACCAGTGTGACAGGTGTAAGTGGCATTCAGTTCAGGTTCTTGGGATGTTTGCGCACGGTTTCGATGATGATGGCGGGGTTCAACGCGATGAGACAGGGCAGCCACCTTTGGAGGGCGTATGCATATGCATTCATCACCATTGCACTCTCATTCGGATTGGGGACCTTGATCTACTCTCTCCCTGTATGGGTCAAAGGGTACAAGTAGGCTGCGTCAATCTACAATCCCATTCGCACTTGCAATGTCGGGCTGTAGGAAGAAGAAGGCCTAATTACGAAAAACCTCCCAAACATTATGTTTTGGTAACATATGCCCTTATTTCAGTTTTACAATTTATAAAAAGTATCACATAGAAACACGGAACCAAAATTTCATACATGACAATTTACATTCTATTTGTATGATAATTTATAAGTTATATAATGTATCATAGATTCTAATTTATATTCCATTTATTTAATGTGCAAGTTTAAAAAAGTTTACAATCGAAAATTTTAATTGGTTATCATATGCAAAAAACCTAATAAAAAAAGTGTGTATAATTTGATTTGGTTAGCATAAAATATTTTTTTATTGATTCTTTTCATGTTATAAAAAATTATAACATTATCAAATACATGAAAAATATTTCATCTTTAAATTATAACCTAATGATAAATTTTATCTCTTCACTCATGAGTTAGATTTTTTATTTTTTTTTGCTATATATGTAGTAATAGATGTTATTTTATTTTTTATGTTTGAATAATAATATTTTAATTTAATTGTTGTTTGTAAGAACTACACTATGACATAGGGCTGTTATTCGAGTCGAACGAGCCGAGTATTACTTGTTCATATTTAGTTCATTTAGAATATGAACGAGCTCGAATCGAGCATACATTTTGACTCGAGCTTAAAAATGTGCTCATATTCGGCTCATTTAGGAAATGAGCGAGCTCGAGCCGAGCTTTTTTCGAGCTTTAGGCAATTCTACTTGCTCATTATACAATAACTTTAAGAAAATTTTAGAAATTTCATAAAATTCGAGCTATTCGAGTTTAATTCGAACGATCCGAGCTTTGGACCGAGCTTTAAAATGTGCTCATACTCGGCTTGTTTAGAAAATGAACGAGCTCGAGTCGAGTTTTATACGAGCCGAACCCGAACCGATCACGAGTAGCTTGTCTCACATAACACCCCTACTATGACAGTATGACATGTTGACGGAGATACCAATTGGTTATGCAATGAATTATAAGAATCGTTAATATAATTACATAATAATTATGTATAATTACATTGAATTCCAAACGGTTATGGCATTAAGTGTCTAAATTATATGTCTTTTAATTTCTAACCTTTTGCATTCTCACTATTAAAGGCATAATATGTGTGCATGATCATCTAGCTATCTTCTAATCTATTTATCTATAACCGCTCATATGTTTTAATCTTAGACCCTTCATATGCTTTGGATCTCATAATCCCATTAAATTTAATAGCAATTACGGAGTATAATATGTACATAATCATATGGCAATTTAAACACACCATTTTCATTTAATTTCCAATTAATTTCCCAAAGTGAGTATAAATAGTTTGGAGAACATACTCTCTCATATGGTAAAAAAAAATTGATTTCCTCTTCTATCTTTGATTCATCTATTTGTACGTTTGTTGTTCTATGTCCATAAGATTTTTTTATCTCTCCGTCTTCCATCTTTCATTATTTGATTAATCATTTATTTTGCTTTTTTTTTATCATTACCCTTTCTCATATGTAGCAATGGATTTGATATATGTTGATCTATTCTTTCTATTGTTTATCAATCACAATTCAAAATTTTATGCCTATATGATAGTTATTTTTCTAATTTTTATTCTTTTTTTGGTTCATAGATAGGCACTTAGGCCATTACAATATGGGGGAGGGGGGATTCGAACTCGTGACCTATTGGTCACTACATGTCATCCTTACCAGAAGCTAGCAAGGCTTAACTCTAATTTTTATTCTTATATTTTGTTTTGCAGATTAGTTGGGAAGAGCTATATATCTTCCCTCGATCATTCGATGACCTATAAAGAAAAATTATAGTTTATTGAATTAAAAAAATAATGACTATCTTTTATTTCGTAGATTATTTATCAAGTTTGATCATCATTATATATTTGTTACTGTATAAAAACGTATATCCCGGACGTAGCACGGGTATGCCTACCTAGTATATACGTATATCTATATCTATATCTATCTATAATACATAAAAAGTTGTGTTCAGTGCCAATTTAATGCTCATTTATTTAATTATTCATATTTTATATTTTTTGTTTCAATTTCACAAATGATCACAAACATCTTCATAGCTCAATGGTTAGTAGAGTTGTTTGGTAGGAATAAGGTCTTGAGTTCGAATCCTAATAGTTACATATTGATCATATTTTGCAATTTTTAATACATAAAAAGTTGTGGTATTAATTGTCAAAATTATACAAGATAATTATGTATATAATTACATTGATTCTAAACGGTTATGGTATTAATAATTGTGTAAATTATTATATGACTTTTAATTTCCAACCTTTTGCAATCTCGCAGTTTTTTATACATAAAAAGTTGTGGTATTAATTGTCAAAATTATACAAGATAATTATGTATAATTACATTGATTCCAAACGGTTATGGTATTAATTGTGTAAATTATTATATGGCTTTTAATTTCTAACCTTTTACATTCTCACTATTAAAGACATAAAATTGTCCCAAATTATTATATGACAACATTATCATGTAACGATTCAATACCTAATAACCTGCACCATTTCCTTAATTATGATCATGTAACACTAGATAAATCTCTTTAATACGTAGCATATATTTTATACTTACATAATAATAATAATCTATATTGCCTTATTCAAAGAAGGGGCCTTTACATAAATATCCAAAAAAAATGGCCAAATTACAAGAGTATCCATGTATTTGAAAATTTTACAAAAGTGTCCATCCTCCTTGCCCCCCTCGCTGACCATTGACCGGTCAACGTTGACCGTTGACCGGTCAACGTTGACCGGTCAACTCCTTCAGATTTATTTATTTTTTTATTTTATTTTTTTTAAAAAAAAAATTACATGTCAGCAATTTCAGATATGCAACTATAACCCGATGTTATGCAAATAGAATATTATGATATGCAAATATAATATTATGTTATGCAAGCTTAAAAAACCTTATGGGAAGAATATGCAAATCCATATGTATTTTAAAATTGCATTAATATATCTTATTTGCACATAAGCACATCGCTCTACCATTTATTGACATAAGAGGCTTTAAAATTGCATTAATGTCAAACCCGATGTTGTTGACACCAACATTCCTGACATCGTTGACACTGACATTGTTGACATTGTTGGCACTGTCACCACTAACATTGCGAACACCACCAACATTTTCCGTATTATCGTTGACGTTAATGTCGGCTGACGCTGACATCGGAGATGTTGACGCTGCTGACGCTGACATCGGAGATGTCGGCTGACGCCGACATCGATGTTGCGAACACTGTTGACGCCGACGTCGAAGATCCTTTTTTTTGTGCCAACGCTTTTTTTTTTGTAAGCACTAATATTGTTGACACTGCTGACACTGTCACCATTAACATTGCGAACACCACTAACATTTTCCGTGTCAGCGCTGACGCTGATGTCGGCTGACGCCGACATCGGAGATGCTGACACTGCTGACATTAATACTGATCAGTATAAAAGAAAGAATAATTGTGCTACTATTATGTAGTACCTATGCAAACCTCGGATGCTGCTGACAAGTATTAGTTGAGTTCAATCTAAGGTGTTGGTTGAATGACTTCTAATGTAAAATGCAGTGAGATGTTGTGTTAGTAGCTTGTCATGATTATGCACAACCAAAATCTGATTTTGATTTCAGAATGAATTGAATTACTATAAAAATCTGTTACACTGCTGACGTTTGATATAATGAAGTAAAATTTGTGCCTTCGGCACAAATTTAGATTGAAATTTATGAAGTTGCTACTCTTTGTATTGAAACTAAAAATAAATTAATAGTGATCCATATAAAAGAAATACCAGTTGTGCTACTATTATGTAGTACATATGCAAACCTCGGATTCTGCTGACAAGTATTAGTTGAGCTCAATATAAGGTGTTGGTTGAATGACTTCTAATGTAAAATGCAGTGAGATGTTGTGTTAGTAGCTTGTAATGATTATGCACAACCAAAATCAGATTTTGATTTCAGAATGAATTGAATTACTATAAAAATCCGTTACACTGCTGACGTTTGATATAATGAAGTAAAATTTGTGCCTTCGGCACAAATTTAGATTGAAATTTATGAAGTTACTACTCTTTGTATTGAAACTAAAAAGAAATTAATAGTGATCAGGATAAAAGAAATACCAGTTGTGCTACTATTATGTAGTACATATGCAAACCTCGGATGTTGTTGACAAGTATTAGTTGAGTTCAATATAAGGTGTTGGTTGAATGACTTCTAATGTAAAATGAAGTGAGATGTTGTGTTATTAGCTTGTAATGATTATGCACAACTAAAATCTGATTTTGATTTTAGAATTAATTGAATTACTGTAAAAATTTGTTACAGTGCTGACGTTTGATATAATGAAGTAAAATTTGTGCCTTCGGCACAAATTTAGATTGAAATTTATGAAGTTACTTCTCTTTATATTGAAACTAAAAATAAATTAGTAGTGATAAGTCTAAAAGAAAGAATAGTTGTGCTACTACTAATTAATGCTTATGCAAAAAATCTGTTGTTGTTGACAAGTGATAATTGAGCTCGGTCTAATGTGTTGGTTGAATCGCTTCTAATGCTAAAATGTAGTGAGATGTTGTGTTAGTAGTTTGTAATGATTATGCACAACCAAAATCTGATTTTGATTTCAGAATGAATTGAATTACTGTAAAAATCTATTACACTGCTGACATTTGATATAATGAAGTAAAATTTGTGCCTTCGGCACAAATTTAGATTGAAATTAATGAAGTTACTACTCTTTGTATTGAAACTAAAAATAAATTAATAGTGATAAGTCTAAAAGAAAGAATAGTTGTGCTACTACTAATTAATACTTATGCAAAAATCCGGTGTTGTTGACAAGTGATAGTTGAGTTCGGTCTAATGTGTTGGTTGAATGACTTCTAATGCTAAAATGCAGTGAGATATTATGTTACTAGCTTGTAATGATTATGCACAACCAAAATCTGATTTTTGATTTTAGAATGAATTGAATTAATGTAAAAATCTGTTATAGTGCTGACATTTGATGTAATGAAGTAAAATTTGTGCCTTCGGCACAAATTTAGATTGAAATTTATGAAGTTACTATTCTTTGTATTGAAACTAAAGAGAAATTAATAGTGATCAGTCTAAAAGAAAGAATAGTTGTGCTACTACTAATTAATACTTATGCAAAAATCTAGTGTTGTTGACAAGTGATAGTTGAACTCGTTCTAATGTGTTGGTTGAATGACTTCTAATGCTAAAATGCAGTGAGATGTTGTGTTAGTAGCTTGTAATGTTTACGCACAACAAAAATCTGATTTTGATGTCAGAACGAATTGAATTACTGTAAAAATCTTTTACACTGTTGACGTTTGATATAATGAAGTAAAATTTGTGCCTTCGGCACAAATTTAGATTGAAATATATGAAGTTACTACTCTTTGTATTGAAACTAAAAATAAATTAGTAGTGATAAGTCTAAAAGAAAGAATAGTTGTGCTACTACTAATTAATACTTATGCAAAAATCCGGTGTTGTTGACAAGTGATAGTTGAGCTCGGTCTAATGTGTTGGTTGAATGACTTCTAATGCTAAAATGCAGTGAGATATTGTGTTACTAGCTTGTAATGATTATGCACAACCAAAATCTAATTTTGATGTCAGAACGAATTGAATTACTGTAAAAATCTGTTACACTGCTGACGTTTGATATAATGAAGTAAAATTTGTGCCTTCGGCACAAATTTAGATTGAAATTTATGAAGCTAGTACTATTTGTATTGAAACTAAAAATAAATTAGTAGTGATAAGTCTAAAAGAAAGAATAGTTGTGCTACTATTATGTAGTACCTATGCAAAAATCTGGTGCTGTTGACAAGTGATAGTTGAGTTCGGTCTAATGTGTTGGTTGAATGGCTTATAATGCTAACAAGCAGTGAGATATTATGTTACTAGCTTGTAATGATTATGCACAACCAAAATCTGATTTTGATGTCCGAACTAATTGAATTACTGTAAAAATCTGTTACACTGCTGACGTTTGATATAATGAAATAAAATTTGTGCCGAAGGCACAAATTTAGATTGAAATTTATGAAGTTACTACTCTTTGTATTGAAACTAAAAATAAATTAGTAGTGATAAGTCTAAAAAAAAGAATAGTTGTGCTACTACTAATTAATACTTATACAAAAATCTAGTGCTGTTGACAAGTGATAGGTGAGCTCGTTCTAATGTGTTGGTTGAATGACTTCTAATGTTAAAATGCAGTGAGATATTGTGTTACTAGCTTGTAATGATTATGCACAACCAAAATCGAATTTTGAAAGCCCGGGTTCCAAGTCAAGGGTCAAAAGGTAGACAACCTAAGACCCCCACACTTGCAATGCAGCAGGCGAACAAGGGTGTATTGCACATTAAAACTGATGGCATAGTGTTACTTTTATGAGAGATATGACTTATAATTTTATAATTTATAATGATTGCGGAAGCGATAAGATGATGCCATAAGGTGCTGACATGAAATAAATTAGTGCTAACATAAGCTGTTGACACGAGGATTAAGGAATAAAAAAACATCTATAAAAATAATGAATTGATATGCTCCTGCTGACATGAGTAGGTGATATTCTTCCTTCCAGATTCCTTGCACAAATCATTCACCCTACAACACAAACCCCACACAAAAATCTGAATTTTCACAAAAAGAGGTCATGTTAGCACACATTTAGAAATTAAAAAAAAAAACATATACATCAACTTGAATTGCTGGAATTACATATTAAAATGTGAATATAAATATTTTAAAACTTAATTTTTTGCAGATTATAGATTTTCACAGATTACAGATTTTTTACAGATTACAGATTTTCACAGATTATAGATTTTTTTACAGATTTTTACAGATTACAGATTTCTTTACAGATTTTCAGAGATTACAGATTACAGAATTTCACAGATTACAAATTATAGATTTTTTGCAGATTACAGATTTTCACAGATTACATATTTTTTTACAGATTTGAACAGATTACAGATTTTTTACAGATTACAAATTTGCACAGATTACAGTTTTTCACAGATTACAGATTTTTTTACAAATTTTCACAGATTACAGATTACAGATTTTTACAGATTACAGATTTTTTACAGATTACAGATTTTTTACAGATTACAGATTTTCACATAGCACAGATTACAAATTTTTTTTACAGATTACAGATTTCACAGATTACACAGATTTCACAGATTTTTTACAGCTTGTACAGATTTTTTTTCCTGATTATAGATTTACAGCTTCTGCATGAGTGATGACAGATTTACAGCTTCTGTTTACATATTTTTTGTTACACAAGCATGTCACCACACAAGCATCAGCAGCTGCTCGTAAAAAACCATGGTATGTTCTAACATAACCAACATTGAAGCTAAATGTCAACATTTAGGCTAAATGTCAATATTTAGGCTAAATGTCAACATTTAGGCTAAATGTCAACATTTAGGCTAAATGTCAACATTTAGGCTAAATGTCAACATTTAGGCTAAATGTCAACATTTAGGCTAAATGTCAACATTTAGGCTAAATGTCAACATTGAAGCTAAATGTCAACATTGAAGCTAAACGTCAACATTGAAGCTAAACGTCAACATTTAAGTTACATCAAATACAACAACAGAAGACGAAATTCAGAAGCTACAGCATCCCCGAAAAAAGACCCGAAATCAGCAGAAGCAAGATGCAAGCGAAAATCAGAATTTAGATCCAATATGCAAAACTTTGATGCTGCTGACATATATACATTGCACTACACCTAAGGTATTATATTTGTGAATTTTAATGCTAAGATGCACTGAGATGGTGTGCTTATAAGTAGTCATGTTTATGAACATCAAAGCCTTGCTTTGTCTCTAATAATGAATTAAATTAGTATAAGGATCTGTTACTCTGTTGACATTTTAATTTAAAATTAATAATTAGTGCCAAAAGCCAAAAATTTAGATCCAATTTAATAAAGTTACTGCTGTTTAAAACCAATATTAAAAGAAATTAAAACGGATCAATCTAGAACCTATGTCACTTATGCAAAAAATTGATGATGTTGAAATATAGAGACTACGTTAAATCTAAGGTATGCATAGGGTGATGTGCAACTAACTTAAATTAATTTTGTACAAGTGTAAAATTATGATATGCAACTACATTTTACTGATATGCAACCCCATATGACTGATATGCAAAATTAAGATTATTATATGCATAAGTTGATGTTGATGACATATAGAGACTTAGCTAAATCTAACATATTAAGTTACTGATTTTTAATGCTTAAATGCAAGGTGATGTCCTAAAAGATTTTAATGATGATACACATCAAAAGTTTCCTTTCCCACCTTTAAATGGATTGAATTAATATAACAATATGCTACTATGCTGACATGTGATATATATAACGACTCAACCACATCTAAGGTATTAGATATGTGAATTTTAATGCTAAAATGCACTGAGATGGTGTGTGTCTCTTGTGATGAATTGAAGTAATATATAACAATCTGTCACACTGCCGACATTTGGCTTAAAAAAACAGAATTTGTGCCAAAAGGTGCGAATTTAGACCCAATCTAATAAAGTTACTGCTCTTAACTGCATATAGCTTCTTTAAAGATTGGATTTGATTTATAGGGCCTTTCGATATTATAATTTAGAGGCGTAAATATGAGTGTACCTGATTAAATTTAAATAGCACAGGGCGGAGATCTCGTTCTAGCGTTGCTTGATTCTGTGCTGGGCTATCCACATTTTCAGACCCTTCACTGCTAGACTTTTTAAATCTGTATATTAAAAGGAGGAAGAGAAAGGTTAAGAAGGAAATAAAGGGCTATGTCCCAATTCAAGAGGCAAAACTCCATCACTACATTTGGAAGAGATTTTTGTAGGAGATATATTGAAAGAACAAATATGAGCCATTTAGAATTTAGTAGGAGCATAGATCAAGATCACCATGTACCTCTCGAAGAAATTGAAGGATCCAGTAGAGGCCTTCTTTGGTCCTCCTAAGGCCTTCTGCTTTATAACTGGAGAACTTGTATCTGAGACAACAGTCAAAGGACCTTTACAGACGCTGGATTCAGGTTCAATCGTTTGAGGCTTCTTTCTTGCTTGCTCAACGATGGGGGGCAAAAAATACACAAAATGTATAAGGGGGGGAAAAACTATTTTCTCATAATTGAAGAAATATATCTAGGGTTATCCATCAGTTTCTCCCGCTAATCTCACAAATCTCATATGGATAAAAATAAAGAAAAGCACATGAAATAAGTTGAGCAAAAAAAAAAGGCTCAGCCATATCTTCAATCATCGTTGCCTTCTCTCGTGCAATGGCAGCGGCAAGTTCTGCTTTTGCGAATTCCTGAACTTCTTTAACCTTCGATTCTGCTTCTTTTTCCTGCACATGAAGCTAGCAACCATCAGGAGGTGGATTTCTATTACAAACTGGTTTCGATGAGTAACAATAGACTGCACCTTCTGTTCAAGTTCTGACTTCAGAATCTCTTCAGCACTTTCTTGAAGAGACTTCAGAGCTGCAACTGCTTTTGCTTTCTCTTTCTTGATCTCCTAAATGAGGTCAGGCGCTCATCAGTCCCCAGTAAGAAGAGCAGTGGAGATGCAAAGACAAATCAAGAAAGCGGAATAGTTGCAGATAAATGCCCAGATAATACATTAAATCTTGGATTCCAGCATGCTACATATGGTAGTGGCTTTAGTATGCAAAAGATTATCCAAGATGCAGTTGCAATTTCTCCAATGTTCACTCCAACTTGACCCTTGTTTCTTATCACTTATGTTGTGCCATCGAAAGATAAGACATGGAATAGTGTGGTGTTGTAGCAATACTAGAAGGGAAAGTGAGACTCGGTTGTCAAAAACAAGCATGAATTTAAGCCAACAAATATAAAACAAAGATACAAGGAGGTGATGTAACCTTCTCCAGCATTGCAACTTCTTCAGCATACATCAGCTCTCTTGCCCTTGCATCCTTTAACTCCTTGTCATATTTTTCCTACATCATAGCAAAATTAGAAGGATATTAATATTAATATCAATAAGAGCACCATAAGAGTGAAATTCAAGAATTAAACCAACCTTCATTTTCCTCTTTTCTTCAGAATGAATGCGAGCATCTAACTCTGCTTGCCTTTGCTCAGCAGTATGAATGGCTTGTAAGAAATCCAATATAAACTTCCCATCCTTTGACTCGTGGATATCATCTAAATCTTTTGATGTCTCATTAGGAGCCTAGAATAAGTCAAGTGGAACAAATTAACAATATCGCCGATATATCTTGTGATGAAACCACATAAATCAGATCAAGATGCGTGAAAAGCCAAGCATTTTAAGATTACATCTAAGTGTACTCCCTCCGTTTTTATTAAGTGATGTTTACTATTCATGCACACTTTATAAGGAGGATAAGACCATGTCAGCATATAAGAGTGACAAATACCACTTTTACTCTTGTTGCAAGTTTAAAATTGAATACATACAGTATACAGTATAAATAAAGGAGATCAGTAAATTAATGACATGAACAAAGGTAGTTCAACAATGAAAAATAAATTACACACGTGTGACCATCACACGCTCTGAATAAAGATCACTGTGTACTAATAGGAAAAGGGCATTTCCCACCAACCAAAAAAAATCCCTAAATTCAGACCTAAATATGCAGATTCGAGCACGAAAAGAGAACATGTCAGCACATGTCAGCATATAAGAGATATGTAGATGTCAGCATTGATTTCACAGATGTCAACACTGATATTGATTTCACAGATGTCAGCACTCATATTGATTTCACAAATGTCAGCACTGATATTGATTTCACAAATGTCAGCACTGATATTGATTTCCCAGATGTCAGCACTGATATTGATTTCACAGATATGTGGATGTGCAATTTCATTGCAAAATTGTGTGATTTCACAATGAAATCTACGAATTAATATTAATTTCATTGTGAATAGCAGCGGTAAGAGATGCCAAAACAAATAGAAGCACAATCGAATAGATGCAAATAGCAGCAAAATTTGTGCATGGTTGTGATTTCCCAGATGTCAGCACTGATATTGATTTCACAGATATGTGGATGTGCAATTTCATTGCAAAATTGTGTGATTTCACAATGAAATCTACGAATTAATATTAATTTCATTGTGAATAGCAGCGGTAAGAGATGCCAAAACAAATAGAAGCACAATCGAATAGATGCAAATAGCAGCAAAATTTGTCCATGGTTGTCAACTCAGACTTACTAGGTGCCAATAAGAAGGTAAAATGCTATACAAGGCAGTTAGACAGTCAACCATACCTTTACTTCTTCCCCGTCATGAGAAGTCAAATCACCATTTATGTCCACAACTAAAGGAAACAAGTTCCAGTTATACTCTCCAATCAGCTTTAAAAATCTACAAACCAATTAGAAAGCAAAATGTCATCCGAATTCTGAAGAGCATCTAAAAGATTTGTGCATGTGAAGGTGAGAAACAAAGTGATTGGATATATGGAGAAAACACTACCTTAAGAAACCCACGATCCTTGAAGAAGGTGCACTAAATGGACGAGGCTTCAAAAAGAGATGAGCGACCAAGAGCTCAATAGCTGCACCCAGCATCTGAATACAGTAGCAGCAAGACTCAACAAAAAATCAAAATAAATAAGCAATGGTGTTCAATATACAATGCACATTATGCACTCAAGGGATTCATCTTAATGCAGTTTAGATCATGACAAGCACAAAACTGTCATCGTTCTCTGATGCCAACCAATTATCAATAACCCATAGCAACATTAACTATCACCAAAAAAAAAGATAAAGAGCAACATCAATTAGGAGTGTACATACTCGCATGAAACATTTGATTCGTTATTTTTACACTACAACAGATTATTCCAACAATTGGAGCAGTAGGATTCAAAAATAATCGTAAGAGTATAAGCAAATGGCCTTGAATATCCCCACTATAGGGATTAAGCTTAATAAAATTTGCATCATGAGAAGTACTAATGCCAATGATTTCTCAGTAACTCATATCAAAACAATTACCACCGAATAGAAAACGAAAAAACAAGGATTAGGATCCTACAGAGCAAATTTACTTGGTTGAAACATCTAGATTCTAGACTCCTCATTGCTGGCTAGTTTTTCCATTACAACAATTCAGGGGAACGTCTTACTTGATTGAAATATTCTCAATGCGCAGTTGAACAGTGGAATTTGCCAGCGTTCTGAAGGCGTATATTTTTAGCTGGCCCTCAAAGGAGTCAGAAACTTCTTCAGCCAAAGCTAAGGCTTCTTTATCCCACCATGTCCCTGCGAGTGAAATACCACCTCCAGCTGCTCCATCCCCAACCTGTTTCCCCAAAACCTAAGTAATGAGATCCCCCCAAACAACACCAGATTCAAAAAAGATGAAACAACCGTAGGGCCAAATGCTTACACGAGTCTCGGCCTCTTCATCCTCAAAATACTCCTCGTCGAAATCATCATCTAACAATTCCTCTGCACAACAAGAAAAATCGATTCCCAAATAAATCGACATCTTAAGAATGCAGTAAAAAAAACAGCGGAGAATTGCTCTAGCTGTGGATTTAAATCGATGTCATGCTCCAAACCTCGAATTCAACAAGACAGCAAAACAAAATCAGAAGGAAGCATCGAAACGGCTCAATTACTGATCAATTCCACACGAAATAAGAGATAATCGAAGAAGCAGAAGATAGATACCATCATCAAAGTCATCGTCGACAAGGAGAAGGTCATCCTCTTCGTCGCCGTCTTCTACTGTGGCCTCTGCTGCTCGGATCCTGCAACTGCGGCTTCGTTTTGGCTTCTTGAATGCCAGCGTGGCTCTGCACCGGGAGGAGAGCGATGCGGCGAGGTTGGATGAGAGGCGGCGGGAGGCGGAGGACCCTGCTCCTTGTCCACCATCTGCAGATCTGCGATATCCGCCTCGGAGATTTGGCAGCCAGGCGGTGACGAGAGCCGGTGATGAGGGTTTCAGGCGGAAGACCCGGCGGGAGGTGGTGAGGGAGACGGTGATGGAGGTGCGAGCCGGGCGGAGCGGTGGTGGAGGTGGTGGTGGAGGTGGTGGTGAGGGAGGCGGTGACGGAGGAGTATAAGGTAGCCATGGAGGGATTTGAGATCTGATATCACTCGATGAACACAGGTAGGAGGGGACGGTTTTGTTTTCTTATTCTTTAGTTTTTATTAGGTTAATAACTGGAGGGGTAAAAACGTCAAATAGCCAGCGGAAAGTATTAGAGTGGACACTTTTGTAAAATTTACAAAAGGTTGGATGGAGCTATAATTAGGTTGAAAATTTGTGCCTGCGGCACAAATTTTCCCATCAAAGAATTCTAATAGTGCGTTTTGAGCTTTCTGTTCATACCTAATATAGATTCCTTTTATTTAAAAGCATATATGACTTTTTGGCTTCTTTTATATACTACGTATTAAAGAGATTGATGTAGGTGAAGAGTTTTGTTTTTTGGGTGGAAAGGTATATGAAAAGTTAAGTCGGTTTTTATTGTGACACATATGATATATCTTTTCACATTCTAATTAATTATTATTTTTAAATCACATTAATTTTAATATTTATCGCCTTTTGAATGTGTAGTATAAATACCAATTGATCCTTCCATTGATCAATGATGGACATCATCCCTATTGTGTTGTGAAAAAACAAACCTGTAAATCCGATCTTTATCAAGAAATGGAAATCTATATTTTCTTTTTTCGCTTCATTTTCTCTCTGTAAAATTTAATTGTTTGCTTATATATTGTTATGGTTCTTATTACTTTATTTATACTGATCGGGTATCATTCACCCTTTTTTGTTTGATAATCAGGGAAATTGGAGCTTTAAGGTGTTCACTGTTCTTCATCACTATGTTGATAAATTCCATTTTGATTATGCTTGAGGTAAAATTAAAATTGCAATGTAATGTAATATTATTGCAATATCTTACCTTGATGTTTTTTTTTTCATTTTTGTGTCAAGTTATAATTAAGAACTTTTATATATATTGACATTTTTATATACTCTAATTTGTGCATATTATTTTTATTATTTTGAACGAGTGATATTTTGATTTTATAAATATGATTAGTTAGTATTAATTGTTTTAGGTGTTAGGGTGATTCTCTCAAAAAAAAAAAAGGTGTTAGGGTGATTATTAAGATTTTTTAACAAATCGACCCAATCAATAAAGAGAAAAATACACAAATTTAGTGAAGAAATTTTCAAAAAGTTTTTTCTTCCAATAATAATAATAATCTTATATATCTTATCTTATATTATATTATATAGTTTTTGCTTTTTGTCCATTCAATACACACGTACCATTGAACTCTATTAAATGCTAAATTACAAGAAAATTGATTTACCTTCCCATTTTATTTTCTTTTTTTAGAAGCTATAAAATAATGATTTAATAAAGCTTATATTTATAGTTCAATATATTTAACAACAATTCATTTGTGTAGATAGTTAAAATATATCATGCACATAAAGCTTATATGTATATATAGATGATATAATAATAAATATATGTTCATATAACTACCTAAATAAAGCTTAATTGAATTAAATGTGGATAATTAAGTTAAAAACAATGATTTAATAAAGCTTATATTTATAGTTAAATATATAGTTAACAACAATCCATTTGTCTATATAGTTAAAATCATGCATTAGATATGTATATATAGATGATATAATAATAAATATATGCTCATATATAGCTACATAAATAAAGTTTCACCATATAAGAAACTTCTCGATTGAAGCAAATCGATGTGCTTAGTTTTAAAACAGAATATTATAAGTTTAAAAGAGTGCATATATCCAAAAAATTTACCAATTGTAACTTATGCTAATAAAAATGAGTAATTAAAATAATTTGTTTAAAGTTTGCTAAATAAGTTATTGATATTTCATTACCCTATTATAAAATTTATGCCATGTTAATTTTTGGTTATTCACCAGATTAATATGCCATGTTAAAATTTTTGGTTATTCACCTTATAATATCAACTCATTTATTTGATATAAACTCTTACCCCAGGCATAGCACGGATCTGCCACCCTAGTGTTAATTAAGTTTTGTGTACAACTTTTTAAACTGTGCAACGGGGTGGGACATTTAAACCTTCTCCTCAAAAGCCATTGGTTGTACAACTTTTTATATTAAAATTAGTAATTAGTGTGGCATGCATATTTGAAGTAACTATCAATGTACGGGCTGTTATAATTTTTTCTTCATAATAAGTGTTTTTGTTATGTGGAGAAAATTAGAGTAGAAAGAGCGGGTCGAGCGGCGAAAATTGGAGTAGAAAGAGTTATATAATAGTTTAAAAAATATAATCTGTATAAATTATTCATAAGTTAATTGGCAATAGATTAGTGATTGTCCCCCAACTCCGTCAAATTGGGGTTTTGTCCACCTAATTTTTTTTGGACAAAATTGCCCCTCTATATATAAGGCTTTATGCTGTAAACCGCTCTCTCTCTCTCCTCATTCCGTTCTTCTGTTCTCGCGTGTGAGACGATTCGCTCTCTCTTCTCTCCATCTTCATCGAAGCGATTTTGCAGTTGAAACGGGCGGTTCCTTTTCGATTCTGGTTCAATGGCAGAGAACAAAGTCTCCGGCGACATTGAGGGACGTGTTGTTGCTGCAATCGACGATAAACATTCAAGCGATCCTTCAAATGGAGGTGTGTTTTCTGTTTTTATAGTTTTATACCTTTTTTTAAGTTGAATCCGACATTTCTCTTCTATTTTTGTTGAATTTCAGAGAACAAGGACTCCGATGAGATGGAGGCAGTTGAAGTTGCTCCGAGTGAAAGTAAACTGCAAGCGATTCATCAGAAGACTGTATGTATTTTGTGTTTATGTCTTTTATGCATGTTTTTCATTCCCCCCCCCCCCCCTTATTATTATGTTTGATATCTAATGTGGCTTATTTGCAGTGAAGAAAAGTTCTTCGGAGAAGGTTCCTTCATTAGAAGGTAGCAGTTCATCCGGTTCTTCAAGCAGAGGTGTGTTGTTATTGTTTTAAGGTTTTGTGTTCATGTTTTTCCAGGCTTTTGTTGTGTTTTTCTATCAAATGTATACATGCATTTGATATTTTTTCTTTGATTATTATCATAAATGCCTATTTCAGCATAATCTATAAAATACCTATTTCAGCAGATTTTGTTATTCATGCTGAAACTGTTGTTGTGTATTCTTTGTGTGTCTTTTTTAGATGATAATGCCTCTGCAAGTGATCTTCAAGAATATAAATGTCAATTTGATGTGAGTATATTTTTTTTCATACCTTATTGCCCTGTTTTTGTGTTTTTATGTTTATTCATGTTTATGAATGTGTCTTTTTAACAAAGGTTGAAGTATTGCATTCCTATAAAGGCTAGATTTTGTGCAAAATCCAATGTTTACTGTGCTCCAGATGTCTGTGATTTATAGAGGAACATCTGTCTAAATCTGATTTTGAGTTGCTGAGGAGAAGTTGCTTTTGATGGGTTTTTGTTCAAAGAAATAAGATGAAACTTAATTTTCAGCTGATTCATCAAATGATGCTTCGTATGATCAAGAGTGATAAGCTGCATGATTTGTGGTTTAAGGTTGATGGTCTTGTTGCTCGCTTCTCTTTGGTAGAGTTTCATGCAATTACAGGGCTTCCTGTTATAGATACTTCAGTTAAACCACCCGGGAAGTTTGCGTTGTCTCATTTTCTTGGGGAGAATCGGTCAAGGTGTACGTATGATGAGTTGTTGGAGGCATTTAAGAGATGTAGAAAATCGTCTTAAAAGAAGCTTCACATGGCGAAGTTGTTGATTATCGAGAAAATGTTATTGTTCAAGCGTTCAAAAAGTGTTAAGAAAAATCATGCTGCTCTTGTATGCAATCCAGCGAAATGTGAACTGTATCCATGGGGGAGATTGTCTTATTCTTTGGTGGTGAAGTCTTTAAAGAAGGTTCTGCTTTGTGATCGATCAGATCCGAGACCATCATATGAATTGTTTGGATATATTTATGTTTTTCAGGTAATTAATTTCATGCATATATGTTTCAGCATCTGTTTGTTTTAGCATTTGTTTGTTTGGTTATATTTGTAGGCTTGGATATTGGAGGCTTTCCCGGTGCTTTCTGATAAGTTTCTTTGCGATTTCAAGATTCGTGCGGGTGATCCATACTCTCTTCGTCGGGAGTGTAAGTTACGTCATACTTATATTGAAGCGCAAGAGTTGTTTGATGGTGACCTGGTATTATTTTTGTCTCAGCTCTATCTTGCTACAATCTTCTTTTTTTATTAGGTTCATTTTTACAATTTCAGCTGTATTATTGTGTGTTAATTTTGTTGGTTGTGTAGGCGCCCATGTTCCCAACTTTTGGCGAGTTTGCAAGGTCCTCAGGGATGGTCTTTAAAGATGAAGTTGCTCACCCCATTCTTGATCACATAGCTGAACCTGTATTTTCACAAGATAAGCTGTATGATTGTTGGAGACTTAGGAGAAAAGCATATGGGAGACAGTTCAATTGCTCTGCAGAAGGGGATTTATCATTGGATATACCTTCTGCTGAAACCCAAGGTGAAGAACAACAAGAAGTCAATGAAGAGTCAGGTAGCAATGAAAGTGGAGGTGTTGCAGGTTCGAAGAAGCGAAAATCTACGAGTAAAGTCCTGTCATTGGTGAAGAAACAGAAGATTGAAACAAGCAAACCTACCACAGCGAGGAGGGCTCGGTCTACTGGTGTAGTTTCAGCTAAACAAGCTGATGTCATTTCCAAACCACCCTGTGAAATTGGTTCTACGAAAAAAAAAAGACAAGGGGTAAGAAATTTTTAGCTGCAAAGAAACCACCAACCATTGAAAATGCAATTGTGAGACCTAGATTTGTATTTCGCAAGAGAGGTAATTCTGCTTCTCAAGATTCCAGTGATTTGTTTATGCCAATTGAAGTTGCATGACCATCTTTTCATCGAGTTGCTGAAACTGGATTGAGGCCGCCCATTGAAGCTGCACCTGCAAAGGATTCTTTGTTATTTAAGGATGGGAATGATGATGCTAATGATAGAGTAGCAGAGGGTTCTGGGGGGGGGGGGGGGATGTGGCTCAAGGAGGGGAGGATGCAATGAATGTTGAAACCGTTGAAAACTTAAACAATGAAGGCACTGAGAACGTTGTCAAAGATGATCATTTGAAAGGAGCGGGAAAGAATGTGGTTGGTGCTCAGACTGATGATTTCAGCAAACAAGGGGGACATCCTAGCCGGTTGAAAGAAATACAGATGAGGTTAGATAAGCTTGAAGAGTTGCCTCAAAAGTTTCTGATTTGGCTGTGAGGGTAGAGATGCTTGAGGAACGTTTGTCAGGATGTTTAAAATTGGTGGATGTTGTTGATGATCTGCTGAAGAAGGTAGATTCCTTAGAAAATAAGTTTACAATGCAAGAGTCAATGGAGTTTAAGACCCATTCATCCAATGTTGCACCTTGTGACATAATGATTTCAAAGGTTGTGAATAAGGTGTTGGTTGAAATTCTGGAAGAGGCACCTACTGAGATTCTAGATCAACAAATTGGTACAAATGTTTCAGCATCTGCGAATGAGGTTATACCTATTACACTTGTTGATGTGCAGAGGTCATTAGATTCATCTTCAGGGCAGGTATTTGTTGTTGACTTAGGGCGTGATTCTGATGTTGATTTGAAGGGTGGGGAACAGTGCTTAGATGATGGCATTTCTGGCGGGTTGGGGAAGGTGGTGGGTAGTCCTGAAGTTGCTGAAACCAAGGTTAATGCAATAGAAGATGCTGAAACCAAAGTTGATGGAAGAGAAGATGCTAAAATGGTTGATGCTGAAGCTGCATCAACTCATGGTGATGAACCTGTATGCCTTGAAAGTGAAGAAGGTGGTGCTGATGCAACAAAAGATGCTGCAAGCAAAGATGCTGTTGGTGATTTAATGACCCCATCCCCTGGAAAAACAATACATTTAAGTGATGGCGAAGGTGATGATGACAACTTGGTCAAGCAGACACGCATTCAGTGGGATACAATTTCCAAAGATCCTAAATGTGTTCAAGAAATTGAAGATTTCAGGCGTTCACATCGTCTTATAAAAGCAAGTAGTTTTCTGTTGAGCCCATTTTTTGCTGAAAAGGTAAGGATCCCGAAGCATGTTGAAAAAAAATCATTGCTCAGCAAGGTTGATGATGACTTCATGTATGAATGTGTTAAAGGCTCAAGGTATGTCCATCTTAATTTTTCATGTGTTTTTCGAGTGTTCTAGCAATATCTATATATTCTGACCTGATTTTTTAATCTTGTAATAATATGTGTAGGGATTTTTCAGTACTTTTAATGGGAGTTAGAAAAGAGAAGCCAATTTTTAGAAACATTGTTAGGAAGGATGGTTGGCTTGATATAGATGTAAGTATGCTGAAACTGTTCTTCTTTTCAACATCTTTTCGAGTAATGTAACTATGTATGTATTTCTGTTATTATGATTTTCTTTAAACAAATACCTTACACCGTTTACTGTTTCAGCACCTTGAAGCTGGACTGGTTCACATGAGGAAGAGAGTCAATGAGGATCCTAGCAGCTTTGAAGGCATTGTCGTGATGGATCCTATTTTTCATCAGAAATATCTCCCAGAATGCTCGTCATCTTATGAAGAAACAAGCCCTCTTGAACAATTCACTACTAGCTACTTCCTGGGCTTATATCCTAGCGATTATCCCAAGAGTTGGGAGTCTACAAAAAAGGTTTACACCCCATTCAACATAAACAATGAGCACTGGGTTGCCTGGAGATAGATCTTGTTGAAAAGGTTATAAATGCATATCACTTCAACCACTACATTGTGTCTGTTGAAAAGCTTGTTGATCATCTGCGCACGATGGATGAGTGGTTGCCAATTCACTTGGATAAGGCTGGTGTGATCCCAAATTTTCAACCGTCTACATTCCACATTAACAAAGTCCCTGATCTAGTGCATGATACAACTGGGTATGGAAACCTACATTTAAAATGTTTTTAAAGTCATTTAGAAGCATTTTGTTGTTGTGCTTGATATTACTATGTTTTGTTTCATTTTTTGCAGCGCATCTTGTGGGGTCTTTGTACTGAAAGCAATTGAAGCACTGGTGTTTGGGGGACATGTCATGAAATTTACCAATGAAAGAACCTTTCGATACCGAGAACTTATAGTCTCAGACTTGATTCAAGAGAAATGGAGCTTTAAATTCTAGTTAATAGCATCTTGTGTGTAACACCATCTGTCAGATTTAGGGATTTCAAGACATTCTAATGTAGTTGTAGTTTAGATGTATTCTGGACAACTGATGTTTTTTGTAGCATTTGGGATGCATTTTCAATGGCACTCTTTGAAGCCAGTGAAATTGACATTTATGTAATGGTTTAATGTAAATTGTGCAAGTATTCATGTTTTAGCATTGTGTTTCAGCATGTTTGTTTCAGCAAATGTTTCAGCAAATATTTCACCATATCTGTTTTGCTGAAACAGTTTATAAGTTAACCAAAAATCAAAATCATCATTATTTTTCTGCATCTATCTGGTGTTGAGCTTATTAAATTGACATTTAGTTAATGGTATAATGTAAATTGTTCAGTTTTAATGTTTCAACATTTGTTTCAACAAGTTATGTTTTCAGCATTTTGTTCAAGTTGACACCAACATACAATGTTAAGGTGCCATATTTGAGAGAAACACAAAAATATAATCTCTAATTAAAGAGGGGACTTTTTGCATTTGTTAAGGTGCCATATTTTGTTCAAGTTATGTTTTCAACATTTTGTGCTAGGACGTTGTTTTCAGCACATTTTTCATGCTGAAACAGAGAGGATTATCTAGAATAAAGCTTCAACATAGCAATAACTAGTAACCATAATGAACTAAAAATAATATGATATAGTAAAGCAATGACACAGAGTACAACTGATTAAAAAAACACAAAGCATCACATAAAAATCATATATGATTGCTGAAACAGTGTAAAACTGAACTAAAAATTAAAATCATCATATTTTTTCTGTAGCCAGCTGGTGTTGAGCTTTTGAATTATTCCCGTGCTCCCTTTGAAGCCATTCCTTACTGTATTTTGATCTTCTCACAAGCTCTCCTTTGGAAATTATCCTTTTAACATGAGGTCGACCATATCTTTTCCTTACATTGGGGGGGGGGGGGGGGTGGGGGTAACATTTAATCTGTTTAATATATTCTGAAAGGTTTATTTCATCACCAGGAAGGACTGGATATATGGTTTCAGCATGTGCCAAACTCCAAACTTCATTTGTGTAGAAACTTGCAACAAAATGTGACACATCAAGCTTTTTAGTCACTATTGCCGACAGAGCGTGTACGCATGGGATTTTTTGAATGTCAAACACCCTACAGGTGCAACTTTTTGCTGAAAGATCAACAACAGTCCGTGTACCTTCTCTAGTAACTTCAGAGACAGACTCATTCAAGTGCTTTACAGTGTATGCACCGACATCCTTTTGCAATTCTTGAATCATTTTCATTATTGCAGGGGTGAATCTCTGTGTATTCAGTGTTGCAGACTGCCTTCTCTCTTCAGACCACTCCGTGAACTTATCTCTAAAAAATTCCAACAGTGCAATAATGGGCAAATTTTTTTTACCACTCAAAACAGAGTTTAAGCTTTCAGCGTTGTTGGATGTCATCATGTTATACCGATTACCCTTTCCATGTGCTCTTGCCCACCTCTCCAGCCCTGCGGATATCAAATAGGTTGCTAGGCTTGGGCATTCTTCTTTTATACGGTCAAATTGGTGGGCAAAATCACCAACAGTGTAGGTTTCAGCAGCCTGTTGGAACATGTCTGCAAGATGTCTTTTCTTGAAAGTTGCATGGATGTTCTGCTTCAAATGCCACATGCATACGCAATGGGTAGCATTAGGGTATATCTTTTTGATAGCCTTAGCAATGCTGGAATGCATATTAGAAACAAACACGAAATCATCTGTAGGTGGTATAACTTTACCGAGTTGCTGAAAAAACCACTCTAGAGATGCATTATTTTCTGTGTCAACAATCCCAATAGCTAGCGGGTATAATTTCATATTTTCATCTTGGGTAACTGCTCCAAGCAATGTACCCTTATATTCCCCTGTTGAGAATATTCCATCTACAACAACAACCTACAAATAAGACATAAACAATTTAAATGCTGAAATCATCATAATTTTGCTAAATTATAAATTATTATGTATATATACATACCTTTTTTAAGATGGGGAATGCTCTAATGGATTGTCCATAAGACAAGAACATGTATTCGAACCTTTCAGCACTGTCTGTTTTAATGAGAGCTACCGTCCCGGGATTTTTCTCCATAAGAATGTGACAATATGACGGCAAGGCAGCAAAATTTGATTCCGGTGACCCTTTTTCTCTCACTTGTGCTATTCGTGCTGCATTCCAATAAGTAATTGAGATCGTGTGGTCCGTTCTCATCTTATCAATAATTTGTTTTGGGTTGTATCCACTGTCGAAAACACATAAATTAGTAAATGATTGCTAAAACTATCAATATGTTGAAACATATTGATAAAACTATGAATGATCTAACAATTGACTAAACTGATTTATTAAATTGATTTATTGTTTGCTTAAACTAATAATAAATATAGTGCTGAAATGAAAGCTGAAATTAATGTGATAAAAAAAACAAAAAACAAATATGCTGAAATTAACCGCTGAAACAGTATACACCTTGATTGTATGAGGCTCGCAATAACATTGGATGGTACATGCCTGCAGTGTCTTGTTCTTGCATCCCATGTGCATGTGTGTATATCTCTATACAATATAACCTCATGACAAATAGCTGAAATTCTCTTTGTATGCAATTTCCAATCACAATTTCTGTCTATGCATATTGCTCTATAATATTTTGGTGTTGATTTTTTAACCTCAAATCCAAATATGTTCGTCATAGACATAATGTATAGAGTATCCCTTACTGCCTGTCTAGATTCAAATGTTTTTCCAACATACATAATCCTTGGGCATTGAGTGACACGGTTGACAATACTGTCCGTGATAGAGCTTCCAACACCTCTTTCATTTCATCAACTATGTTTCCTTTTCTTTTCATCATGGTATAGCACTCATTCCAATACTCATCATTGGAGTTATCTGAAAATGATTCACTGTTTTCAGCACTAGAGGAATATGAAAATCTTTCAGCATCCATATCACCTTGTGAAACATCCTGAACCTCATAAAAAATAGAGATATCTTCTGTTATATCCATGTTTCTTCTATATCTGTCATCAGTTTCAGCAAGCTCAGCAGTAAGTGTGTTTATGGCAGAAGCATCTTCGCGAATTGGAAATTCATGGACAATAATATCGAATGGCAAGGTGTTGGTGACACACAACTCAATACCAAAATTTACTCCATCCATTTTACTCAACAACAAGAATTCTCTCAAATCAGCATCAGAATCTACCTTAAGCGGTGCTTTCAATGTCTTGAAGGGGTGCAAATGGCTGAATTCCAATTCAACTGATTCATCAACATTGAATCTGTTGTAAACCTTTTCCCTCAAGGTTGATAAAGTGATTGAATCCTCAAGTACAAAAGCTTTTGAAGTAGTGTTTCCATCTCTAACAGTAATCCTGTTTCAGCAATTATCAACTTTCCCCCATACACAACTGTTACAATGTTTGATGACATTTCTATCCCTGCAATTCAATGTTGGACAATATTAAAGTACTTGAAAC
Source organism: Persicaria maculosa (assembly GCA_963922045.1). Classification (NCBI taxonomy): domain Eukaryota; kingdom Viridiplantae; phylum Streptophyta; class Magnoliopsida; order Caryophyllales; family Polygonaceae; genus Persicaria; species Persicaria maculosa. The sequence goes on from OY998254.1 coordinate 68,194,483, forward strand.
ACAATTTGAATGCATTTCAGCAAAAACGAACAGCGCAATAAAAAAACAGAGCTGCTGAAACAATTAAAAACGATAGTTTCAATCATAAAGTTCATAGTAGCAAATTAGAATTGATAGAAAGTATTGATTTATAGTATCAATCATAATTTTAGGAGCAATCATAAACGATTGGTAGGTAATCTGTGTGTTTCACGATACTTATAGCAGCAAACCAAAAATCTGTTAGTTTCAGCAGATCTGGTAGTGCAAAATAAAATTCAAAATCTATTCGTAGAAACTTTGGGCCTTCACATTAGCAATCATAATCAATTTATAGAAAGTATTGAATTATAAACGATCACAACAGATCTGTAGCAACGTTACTTGTAGCAGCAAATCGAAAATCTTTGTTACAGCAAATCTGTGTTGCAGCAACGTTAAATCAACGATCACAACAGATCTATAGTGAATCAATATCATAATCATAAGTTCGAAGAACATTGCTGAAGAATAGTCCAAAATTACAGCAAAAAACGAGTGATAATGCTTACTTCGTTGATATGCGTACGTAGTTGAAGCAATTTAGCAACAGATTGTTCTACTTAGCAACAGATCTATCATTTCGAGTTGATAGATTGATTGATAGGCAGAAAATGATCGATTTACAGCAGGAAGGATGAAGAGGAGGATGCTTGTGTGGCAAGGTTTTCGGTTGTTTTCGGTTTCAGCATGTTGAAAAAATCGGTGGACAATTCCCAAATATGGAAAGGTTGGAAGCCACTTTCCTAATATAGTCCAAAATTTTGGCCTATATGATAAACGCCCCTTGGCAATATAATTTCTATTAGACTCACTCAATTTGGGGCTAAATTAGCTTCAATTTAATAGTCACAACTTGACGATATATAATTATGAGAGCGAATTCAACCGTATCTTCAGCTATAAGATGGATATGAAAAAAGTATGTGTCTAATTTAACCAGCGATAAATCTAATGCTAAATTATAATCGTGTCTTATATGTGGTCGATCTTTGTGGCTAATTTTATAGCAAGGAATTTCAACGTATGCGTCAAAAATCGTGGCCAAATAGCCATAGTTTTAATTCTATGGCTCACATTTTCATGGCTATATCCAATTTATTTTGTAGTGATATCTTGAGTATTTTTTTTTAAATCTAAAGGTATCTTGAGTTTATGTGGCCTCCATGCATGAATTAAAGATGTGAAGTAGTAAAGATTTGACTCTACGACTCTGTTGTCAAAAAGAACAATTTTGATATTATATAATTTTACATAAAATATATAAATATAAAATTTTAGTTTAATTAGCTTTTGAAATACAAGTTTTTCAAAGCTATTCACCTAAGCTTTTCGAAGCTTTCGATTGTCTATTCACAAATTTTACCAGTTATCCTAACACCTAGGTTTATCAAATACTATCATACTAACATATTAACCTTTATTTGACACAAATATATAATCAATCAACTTCACCTACCCATTGATCAACTTCAACTAGCCCATCAACTATACAACTTTTACCAAACATACGTCTCTACCTAGAACATGTCACATGTGTGTGAAGGACTCCAAATGTGCAAGTTGATCCTGCAAACTTTAAGAATCCCAAGCAAAATAAATGCTTCAATAAACCTTCATTCAAGGAGGTGATAAAGGCCAAAACAGCTGAGCAGCAAAGCTGCAAAATGTTGATCCCAAAAACCCTACAGAAATCAGGTGACAGCTAACCTTATATAGTCCTAAGATCACACATCACGTGTCAAGCATGCCCTTAAGGTTTATTACAAAAAAAACCAATAAAACAGTAAAAGAAAAGCATAAGCTAGGTGACATGTAATATGACTAGAGAAACATAGAAAGGATTAAGGCCGAGAAGTCTAGAATGGATCATGGTCTAGTCTTCATATCCCCTCCTCAAGTTGGACGTGTGTCGAAGCCATCAATTCCCAACTTGCAAGAGAAAAAATAATGAGGTTTCTCTCCCAATGGCTTTGTAAAGATATCAGCTAATTGGACCCCTGTACGAACATGTTGAGGTTGAACAAATCCTGCCACTAAGAGCTGTCTAATGAAGTGGCAATCAATTTTAAGGTGTTTAGTCCTCTCATGAAACACTGGATTCTCAGCAATGTGGATTGCTGCCTTATTATCGCAGTAAAGAGGGATCAACAATGGAACATTAATCCTTAAGGCAGTGAGCACACCTTCAATCCAAATCAACTCACTTGTGGTGATTGACATGCTTCTGTATTCTGCCTCTGCAGATGATTTAGAAATCGTGGCATGTTTCTAAGTTTTCCAAGATACTAAAGCATCTCCAATAAACACACAATATCTCATCGATGACTTTGCACTGAACTGGAAAGTCCCTCAATCTGCATTACAGTATGCAGAAATTGCCATATTGGAATGCACTGGATAATAACAGCTCATAAGGAGCTCTTGGTGCCATTTTCTGTTTTGTAACAAACTGTGTGTGAGTGTGTGAACATAGATTTAGTTTTCTTCCTCATTGTGTGTAGACATTGCTTCCATGAATCAATTTTGATTTCTTCCGTTTCTGATTTCATATTGTTCAAAGGATGGGATTTCTGGAATCGGGCTTCGGTGTTTGGCAAGGGGTGGAAGTAGATGGAGGGGGATGGGGATGGAAATGGAACACCAAAATTTGGGATTTTTTAAATCCTCTCCTAATGGAATTTGCCTAATATCCACCTAATAAACCAATCTCAGCCATTCAATCAAATCGATGGCTAGGATTAATTCCCACAAGTTAAATAACCTAAAACTACGTCATTCTCTCTTGAACTAGCCTTCGCCCAAGATTGGACTGTGTAGTCTGTATGTAAACCCTTCCTCTCCATCGATCGTCTCCCTCTTATTAGGTCCTATATTCTCCATCTATCGTCTCCTATCCAACTCCATTTTCTCTCGATTTTCATTTTTAAAGTGTTTTTAAAAGAAGGAGAAAAGGGATTCAAGTGATTAAGATTCAAGTGATTTTAATCAATCTCACAGATGCAGAACAAAAACACTTCTATTCAATTTCGCAATGACAAATTCAGTGGGGATTTGAATCTAACCAAAACCCAGTCACAAAATTAAACCAACATGGTTAAGAATTTGAGATTTACAATAATAGGTTTAATAATTGATGAAAGAAGAAGAAAGCAGTAGTTGTGGTGAAACGTCAGATTCAGCACCACCGTCAGATTCGAGGAAGGAAACCAATGGCTCATATCGCCGCCGGAGACACCATTCCCGATGGGACCCTCTCCTTCTTCGACGAGAACGAGTCGAACAGAAGCAGGACATCTCCGTACACTCCCTCTCTGTCGGCAAGAAGGTCATTCTCTTCGTTGTCCATGGAGCCTTCACTCCAACTTAGCTCGGTGTCGATGTCGGGAGGTCACAAATTGCGCTAGAGGATGTAGCAGGTGAAAGGAGAAGGCTGGTGGGGGTGTTAGCGCAGAGACTGCCGATGCCGAGGAGGAGGAAGGGGAAGGCGATGCGAATTAGTTTTAGGTTAATTAACTTGAGGGAATTAATCCTATCCATCGATTTGATTGAATGGCTGAGATTGGTTTATTAGGTGGTTATTAGGCAAATTCCATTAGGAGAGGATCTTGATCCAAGGTGGAAGGGGGTGGGGATGTGAAACTCCCAAATTTACCCCCATCATCTTCAACATTTCCCCCTCTCTCCTTCTACTCTACCGCCACCACTAACCATCAGCTCTAATTCCTCCGCCGTCGTCGCCCTTGCCGGCCGACCACCACAGCCGCCGACCACCACCGGCAACACCAACAGAAGCTATTGGAGGAGTTTCGAGAGGCGCCGGATCGGGTGGGAGATTACAAAGGAAATCTGACCGCCATCTTCAAGTTGGTAGTGTGGAAATCCGACCGGCCACGGGTGGAAATCCGAATGGTAACACCGTCGCCGCCGACCACCACCGCCGCCTACCCGCTCCGTCGCTCTCTTGTGAAGAAGATGAGGTTGGGATTTCAGGGTATTTTGAATGTGTATTTTGGTAAACTCAAATGGTTTAGTAGGGGCAATTTGGACTTTTTTTCGTTGCTCAATCCACCAAACAATCAAAATACTACCAAACACATACGGGATTATTTTGGTGTTAAATCTCCATCTCGTCCATCCCTAAAATCCATCCACATTCCTTCCATCCCCAAAATCCATCCCCATCCACTAAAATTCACCCTGTTGCCAAACACGCCATCTACAATTAACAACAATATCATTCCAACATATATCTTGTCTTATATATAAAAACAACAGAAATTTCACGAGGCAGTATGGGCTTGGTCTATCCGGATGGAATTGGGCCCGTATGGGCTTGATTTCCTAATAGCCCCCAATGGCCAATACCATTGGTGAAAAAAATAAGGGTGGTTTTAGATACACCGCAGATCCTTCATAAAAAATGAACGTTCGTTTCAACGTGCAAGGACCTTTCTGATTAATTAGCACTTTTGAAAAATTAATTAACCCACTTTAACCGTGAACGTCGGAATTAACGTGCAGGATTTGGGGTGTATGTATCGAAAACGAAAAACAAACAAAAAAAACAAAAAGCAAAAGGGAGCATAGATTTGGAGTGTGTTTAATTTTTTAGCGTGCTTAAGTATAATTAAGTTCAAGTGGACAACAAAACTGGACCAAGTTCAAGTGTTCAACTGGGTAGAGCAAATAATTCACTCACAAAGAATGAACTCTCCCACAATATTGACTACAAAACCCAATCACTCAAAAACATCTCAATTCATGATGACTTCGAGTCTTGTTGTAAGGCGACGAATTGACGCTATGATCGAGCAAGTCAGTACGTAGTTGCCTGGAAATTTCGGGGGACAATCGGGTAGCAAGGGGAAAGCGACGCCATTAATGGCAAATTTCGTGTTCGAAACACATCGTACATCGATATGGATCAGCAACTTGTATATGTGGATATGCATTCAACGTACCTACACCGGCCAACTTGTATTATATCATTCATTACGCGGCAGGCTGGGTCTCAGACCATTTCAACTGAAGAACAAGGCAACGTCCTCTATGGTCTCTTCGATCGATCGGTTTCCTCATCTTCTGCCTTCTGGAACGGACCTCTCTAATCGGATCTGCCGGCGAGGGGTATGGGGTACCGCTAAATTTGTTTAGTACTCCGTAGTACTTATTTTGGTCCTCCCCAAAAAAATTGGTTTGATATTTGAAACGTAAATTTTTCATGAATTCACGGCATCGATACAAATTGATAAACATTTCGAATGAAAACAATCTGCTGACAATAACTTTTTTTGGTTGGTAGACCTTTTCCGATATGAAAAACTGGTGTCGATATCGTGCACTTGAATTCTTGTTAAGAAACTTGAAAAAGCTAGAGTTATACAGTGCAGATGGATATACAAATTAAAAGATGGTGTCAATTCTAGTGAACCTCCTAGGTATAAATTAAGCTAGATTAGTGGCCAAAGGATTTACTCAAAAAGAGGGCATAGACTATAATGACATATTTGCTCCAGTGGTTAAGTATAAAACATTGAGGTTGTTGCTTGCCATGTCTGTTGTGTATGATTGCGGTTCGGATCACCTATAACCTAGAATGTAACCCTCTATGTTACACGATTTCTATTGGTCTACTTATAATTAATTTATCCAATTTAAATTACTAAAATTATTTTAGAAAATCTTAATTAAATTATAATTCTTATTTCCTAAATTAAAAAGAAAAATAAAGATTTTCTCTTTATTCTTTTCTGCTCAGCCAGTTAGGTCAAATTGATCTTCATAATTTTCAGTTCACCGTCATTAGCACATATATTTCACCTGCAATTTTTGTTGTTGTGTTTAGAATAAAATCTCGTTAATCTTTGGAAATTTGATCAATAGAAAATTAGAAACCGATCACTTTAATATCCCATCAAAGTCATAAAATTTGATTATGTGGGAAGATAGAAACTGATTGATGGTTGATTATGTGATTAGCACATACGTTGTTCCTAGGTAGGCTCGGAATATGGAAACTGATTGATGGTTGAGGGTTTCATAAAGTTTAATTGTGATGATTAATGAAAAACGCTTCGTTGTTATCAAGTTTCGTCGAGGTTGAGCCTTCGATCTTCTTCGCAGACGCTGAAATTCGTAGCCTAAATTTGGATATGAAGGAGAATAGCGTGCAATCGGGGTACGGTTCAGTTGGGATTGGGATTCGGATGTGATCGCTTATGTGATATTAGACAACGACTCAGCTAATGGCGATAAATTGACAATGAAGGTGGGTGCATTGTGTTCGTGCCAATGGAGATGGTGATATAAATTTTAGGGTTTCTGCGCTTTGGGTTAATTCTCAAACATAAGAACGTAGATTGGAGAAGAAGCGATGGGTGGTAGGGAAATAAGGCCATTTTTTATTTTTAATTTAGGAAATAAGTTTTAATTTTACCAAAAAAATCTTTTTAATTTAATTAGATAAATGATTTTTAGGAGGACCAATAGAAATCGCGTAACATAGAGAGTTACATCGTAGGTAATAGGTGATCCGAACCGGTATAATTGGGAACTTGAACAAATGGATGTCAAAACCGCCTTCTTACATGGTGAGCTTGATGAAACTATCTACATGTCTCAACCAAAAGGTTTTGTAGATAAACTTAAATCTGAACATGTGTGTTTGCTTAAGAAATCCATCTATGGGTTAAAACAGTCACCTAGGCAATGGAACCTGAAATTTGATTCTTGCATGTCTAAGCTTGGTTTCCATAGGAGTGAGCTTGATACTTGTCTTTATTTCAAAGGTGCTGGTTCTAAGTCTCCCTTATATGTGCTTTTGTACGTTGATGACATTCTTATTATTTCCAATTCTAAGATTCTCATTGCTGGAGTTAAAAGGGATCTGAAAATGCATTTTGACATGAAAGATTTAGGCCAGGCTCAGAAAATCCTTGGTATTAAAATCAACAAAGACAGAAAAAGAAAACTTACGTGGCTGTCCCAATCTGAATATGTTCATAAAGTCTTAGATAGGTTTCAAATGGCTAACTCTAAACCTGCTGTGGTACCTTTAGGAGGGCATCTAGAGTTGTCTAAGAAACAATGGCCTACATCCCAAACTTAAATTCAGAAAATGAGCAAAGTGCCTTATGATGTTTCTGTTGGATATGCCATGTATGCTATGCTCTGCACTAGACCATATATTGCTTTTGCTATCAGTGTGTTGAGTAGATTCATGTCTAATCTTGGTGAACCCCATTGTAATGCTATGAAATACCTGTTGAGATACTTGTGTGGCACTGAGCAGAAATGTCTTGTTTATTCTGAACGCATCTCTAGAAACAACTTGATAGGCTTTGTTGATTCTGATTATGTTGGAAATAAGGATAATAGAAAATCAACTACTGCTTATTATTTTACTTGGGCTGGCAATTGTGTGTCTTGGAAATCTCAACAGCAATCTGTAGTAGCTGTTTCCTCCACTGAAGCTGAATATATGGCTGCCTCTGAGGCAGCCAAGGAAGCTATTTGGCTCAGGGGGCTTCTAGAGGAAATAGAAAAGAAGACTTATCTGCCTATTGTCTATCTTGATAATCAAAGTGCTATATATCTGTGCAAGGATTCTCTTTATCATGAAAGAACTAAGCATATAGATGTCAGATTTCACCATATCAGAAAGAAAGTGAAGCATAAAGTTCTTGATGTGTGCAAGATCAAGAGTAAACTGAAACCTTCTGATTTTGGCACTAAAATTGTCACAGCTGACAAGTTTGCTTTCTGCAGGGATGCTCGGCCTGCACATTTGGGATGCCCCTTAGCCACTGACACACACTTGGATCGAGGATGGACGGGAGATACAACCAGGATCCTATGAAGGCAAGAGAGTGTTGGATGACAAGCTTAAGAGGGCAATCTGTTGTATTATTAATCTTGGCATGTAATAGCTAGACTTTTGGACATTGAGCACTTAAAACTTTGGTAGCCTTAGGTTTTATTCTAAATGGTTAGATTATACATATCCTATACTAAGGTTGGACATCACATAAGGTTGAAGTTGCCCTTAGACATATTATATATCTCTAAGTTGGTGGCTTACTTATGTTGAATACCCCTTATGTATATGTGTGGTGTATAATCTAACACTTAGCTCATTTCCGAGCTATGGTGTGTGGGTTATCTGTGTTGGGCCTATTGTTGGAGATTCAGATCAGGCCCAGCTGTTGAGCCCATCTCTCCATCTATCTGGCCTGCTTATTTGGAGACGTTGGAGCGGAGCTTGCTAACCCTAATTTGTTGGGGCTATATAAGCTCGCCTCTACTACAGTGTTTCTTCGGAGCCTTTGTTTAGGAAACCCTAGCCAACAGAAAAGGAGAGCTCTGGTGTGAGCAATAAAGGGAGACGGCGGTCCGACAAGCTTCCACGGTGGATGTGAAGGTGCTCCTCCGTGAGAAACTTCTCTGAAAGTTTCTCGGTTGCGTATCAGGGGGCTTCTCTTCCTTTACCTTTGTTTCTGTTCATCTAGCTCTATTTTGATGTTCCTTTGGTTGCTAGTTTAGGTGCTCTGTCTGTCGTGTTTAGCTTGTAACCTTCTCTTGCAACATAGTGAACTCTGGGACCGCATCTCCCCTCTTGAGTTCCCGCAGAGTAGGGTTTACCTGAACTGCGTCAACAAATCGTGTGTGTTTTTCTTCGTTTTTCGTTATTTACTTGTGTGTTATGGCGAATCTCGAACTTCATAAATTCATAGGTAGAGGTAGACCAACATCAAGTCGATCTACAATTAACAACAATATCATTCCAATATATATCCTCTCATATACTCCATTCGTTCAAAAATATAAGTCATTTTATACGTACTTAGATTTTTGTTTGAAAATATATAAGTCGATCATTTTAGGTTTTCTAAGTATTGGGATATGAGAGAATTATTACTTTTTGACTTTTTGCTCGAATTTAAATTGGTTGATGAGAGTTGTGGATAATTAATGAGGCGAAAAGTTTTACAATTTGAGGGGTACCAGATGAAATATGTCAAACAATTGTACACCACATGAATTTTGCTTTATCTTAGGGGTTTCTCGTAAAATTTTCGAAAAAAAAAACAAAAAGCAAAAGGAAGCATTGATTTGGAGTGTGTTTAATTTGTTAGTGTGCTTCTTCTTGATTAATAAAAATAAATAAAAGATGCGGTAGTTAAACCAAATTACAAAAGTTATATGACCATATATACCAAGAGTTTTAGGTAAAACGGGAATTATATATACCTCAAAATATTCCCTCAATACCACTCTAAAAACCACTATCTATCTCTCCTAGTCCTCTAGACACCCAAAAGACAAAGACCCCCTCTTCTCAACTTTCTACGCCCCAATCTATCCACGAGGTGACTTGCCCTCCCACTTCACAGCTAGACGTGACTGACAAAGAATACGTATTTATTGAATTTGGTAAATAAAGAACGGTCATTTCAGAGTTCGAACCGATGACCTATGGGTACTATCCACGTTCTTTCCGGTGAGCAATTCCGGAATGGTTAAAGAATAGGTATTTTTTGAATTTGGTAAATAAAGAGCGGTCATCCGGGTTTCGAATCGGGGACCTATAGGTACTACCCACGTCCTTTCCGGTGAGCAATTCCGGAATGGTTAAAGAATAGGTATTTCACTTAATTGGCTACAGACAACACAACTGGACCAAGTTCAAGTGTTGAACTGGGTAGAGCAAATAATTCACTCACAAAGAATGAACTACTCTCACAATATATTGACTACAAAACCCAATCACTCAAAAATATCTCAATTCATGATGACTTCGAGTCTTGTTGTAAGGTGATGAATTGACGCTATGATCGAGCAAGTCAGTACGTACTTGCCTGGAAATTTCTGGGGACAATCGGGTAGCAAGGGGAAAACGACGCCATTAATGGCAACTTTTGTGTTCGAAACTCATCATCAGCAACTTGTATAGATCGAACATTCAAATGTGCATATTCATTCAACGTACCAAAACCAACTTGTATATATCATTCATTACGCGGCAAATTAACAGGCCGGATCTCAGACCATTTCAGCCGAAGAACAAGGCAACGTCCTCTACAGTCTCTTCGATCGATCGGTTGCCTCGGCTTTAATCCTTAATTTCCTCATCTTCTGCCTTCTGGAACGGACCTCTCTCTCTCTTCGATTTCCGTACTCCTCAATCCTCATGTTGATTCAAGTCATCTACTTTGGTTCCTCATTAGAAATCGGATCTGCCGGCGAGGGGGATGGCCGTATTGCCCGTATGGGGTACCGGTAAATTTGTTTAGAGTAAAATTTAAATTAATTTAATATAAATACCCGTTCCGTTAGGTGAGCTAATTAATTTATTTCAACACTTTTGAATTGGGGGATTTTGCAAAATAGCCACGAAAATGGGCTTAATTTGCGAAATATCCACATTTTGGGACAATTTTGTAAAATATCCTAAATAAAAGCCTCCTCCCTCTCTCCCACGCGCCTTTCTCTCTCCTCCAGCTCTCCCTCCCCGCACGCTCTCTCTTCCACGTTTCTGCTCCTCCGATCTCCGTCTTCCTCTTCCCGTTCCTCAGATCCGTGCCTTCCTCGGAGATCCGAGAGCGAACGATCGATGAAGCGGAGCAAGAAGCAATTTGACGGATCTATGGCTTCGGATCTATTGTGCGGGACGAGATCTGAAGAGGAGGTCGAGATCTATGGCTTCGGCGCCGAATCTGTAGCAATTCCGTCCATCTTCCTCCTTTCCTCCTTATCAATCGATCGAAGATCGATTGATAAGAAACTCGAACTGGTGAGCTTCCTAGGGTTTAGAAATCTCATCTGTTTTCCCAGCGTCATCGACCATTGGTGAGCGAGCGAGCGACGCTCAACGAGGGAGCGAGGGAGCAGGAGCATCGCCGAGATTTCCGAGTTCCTTATCAATCTATCAATCGATCGAAGATCGATTGATAGATTACTTCCCTCCTGGCCTTCGATTTTGTCTGTGATTTGCCTTACTGCCTTGCTTCTGGTTTGCTTCTGACTGATTTGGCGCTGAACACTCATTTATCCGAATCGAGCATTTTCTATATGCTATTAAAGTTTGCCATGAATTTTTTCATACAAATGCTCTATTTTACATTGGTACTGAAATTACTTGCTTTGCTTTGATGCGTGTTTGCAGTGATTTGGATGCAACTGTACTGGCTTGCATTGCCTTTTCTTGCCCAAATCTGGAGTCAATGGAGATCTGTACCTCATAGACATCAACTTATCTGATCACAGGGTATTTTTCTCACTCTTGAAATGCAGTTGTTCCCTCACAAGCTTTGTGCTCCTTCGATTCGACTTTAGCACTTGTTTGTTAGGGAGCTTTGAATGTAACTGAAGGAATCTCGTCCAATTTTATCGCACTTCAATGATTTGTCAATTTTTTTAACAGGTTGTGACTTATGATAATTTCTCAAAGGGTCTAGGTTGTAGAGATGGGTAAATATTTTGTTTTGATGTTCTCTTGCCACATGTGAGCCTCTGTGTTAAACCTGCACAAACAAGATTGTGATCTTGAAGAGTGTGTACAGTGTAGAGGAAATTATAGAGTTATAGATGCTTTTTAGTTCTATTATATTGTGCTACTGTGTTAGGACTTACCCTGCTCAGTTAAAGAGCACAGTTTGCAGCATGTTGCAAAAATTGTTAGTATGTGCTGCGATTTTGGGTTCTTGCTATAGTTCCCCCCATTTTTAGTTTCTTTATCTTAATTTCGTATTGCTAACTAGATTTGTTTCATTTCAAGTAGATTAATAGTTGCAAATTCATTTGTTCTCATGATTCTAGGATCTTTGCCTATATCGTTATGTTAATATTTTGAGGCCATGAAATTTATTTATATTTACAATAATGTTACGGAGCTGCTGATCAATGTTTCCACATTGTTAATGTCTTTGCATTTTCACTGTCAGGAAGCATATCTGGTTCTGGAAGGAGATGAGGGGAAGGAATGCACTTATTCAAAGGTTATATGAAAAGACAAGCAATATATATTGGTAATAAATCTCCACCCATCTTATTTTACTATATTATTTTGTGAAGCCTATTAGCTCAAATCGGTAGAGCGTTGTGTACAAACATAAAGATACGGGTTCAAATCCCGTATAGGCTATCGTGTTGTTGGTTGTGTAAACTTTGGTTGAAGCATTGAGCCACTTGAATTGGAGACAAATAGAATGAAAAGTGTTTCTTGAAGGTGCTGAGTTGCTGACACAAATAAAATACAGTTGTGCAAATCTAAAATACAGTTGTGCAAATCTAAACTAAAGTTGTGCAACTCTAAACTAAAGTTGTGCAACTCTAAAATACGGTTGTGCAACTCTAAAAAATGTGCTCACATTAAGAAAAAAAAGTGCTGACACGAAAAAAATATATACCGAACTACAAAGTTATTACTTAGGCAGATGACTTGATTGTAACTAATATCAGTGTCAGCATTAATTGTAACGAATATCAGTGTCAACACTAATTGTAACTAATATCAGTGTCAGCACTAATTGTAACTAATATCAGTGTCAGCACTAATTTTCCCACTAGTTGTGCAAAAATAAAGTATTGATGAGCAAAAATAAGATAATGTTGTGCAATAGTTTACTAAGAAAGTATGAAATTATATTGAGAGAAAATAAGATCATGTTGAAAACAAATTCACAAGTCTCGATTGTTGTGCAAAAATAACTTATAGTTGAGCAAAAATAAGATGATGTTGGGCAAAATTTCACCAATCTCCCATGTTGTGCAATTATTGTCTATTGATGAGCAAAAATAAGACCATGTTGTGCAATAATCTATTAAAAATGTATAAAATTATATTTACAAAAAGTAAGATCATGTTGTGACACAATTTCACAAGTCTCGAATGTTGTGCAAAAATAAAGTATTGATGAGCAAAAATAAGAGCATGTTGTGCAATAATTTATTGAGAAAGTATGAAATTATATTAAGAGAAAATAAGTTCATGTTGAAAACAAATTCACAAGTCTCGATTGTTGTGCAAAAATAACCTATAGTTGAGCAAAAATAAGATGATGTACGTTGAGCAAAATTTCACCAATCTCCCATGTTGTGCAATTATTGTCTATTGATGAGAAAAAATAAGATCATGTTGTGCAATAATCTATTAAAAAAATATATAATTATATTCACAAAAAGTAAGATCATGTTGAGACACAATTTCACAAGTCTCAAATGTTGTGCAAAAATAAAGTATTGATAAGCAAAAATAAGAGCATGTTGTGCAATAATTTATTGAGAAAATATGAAATTATTTGAGAGAAAATAAAATCATGTTGAAAACAAATTCACAAGTCTCGATTGTTGTGCAAAAATAACCTAAAGTTGAGCAAAAATAAGATAATGTTGAGCAAAATTTCACCAATCTCCCATGTTGTGCAATTATTGTCTATTGATGAGCAAAAATAAGACCGTGTTGTGCAATAATCTATTAAAAAAGTATAAAATTATATTTACAAAAAATAAGATTATGTGGATACACAATTTCACAAGTCTCGATTACTGTGCAAAAATAAAGAATTGTTGAGCAAAAATAAGAGCATGTTGTGCAATTATAGTCTATTGATTAGCAAAAATAAGATCATGTTGTGCAATAATCTATTGAGAAAGTGTAAAATAATATTGAGAAAAAATAAGATAATGTTGAGCACAATTTCACAAGTCTCAATTGTTGTGCAAATATAAGAGTACGTTGTGCAAATATAACTGTAAGTTGTGCAAATATGACCCAAGTCTAGTTTTTTTTTTGTTTTTTTTAACATTTTGTCGTGCAAATATAAGAGTACGTTGTGCAAATTTAACCATAAATTGTGCAAATATGATCCAAGTCTACTTTTTTTATTTTTTTTAAATATTTTTTAACATTTTGTCATGCAACTATAAGAGTACGTTGTGCAAATATAACCGTAAGGTGTGCAAATATGACCCAAGTCTAGTTTTTTTATAATTTTTTTTAACATTTTGTCGTGCAAATATAAGAGGACGTTGTGCAAATATAACCTTAAGTTGTGCAAATATGACACAAGTCTAGTTTTATTATTATTATTATTATTTATTTATTTTTATATTTACTTTTTTATTATATTTATTTATTATCTATAATTTGAATTACATAAGCATTAACATTCATTTGTTCTTTACAAAAAATCTTCCTATTACGAGCCATCCATGTAAAATAAATTAGAGCTTGGAAAGCCATATATTTATGCTCCTTCAATGGCGTCCTGGCAAACCAACAAAGCAATCAACAATTGAACCGTGCCGGTGGGGAATCCTAGCCCAGCTGAAGACTCCACGCTGCGCTCTTGGACTTTGTCACAGCTGAACCAGAGGTGGTGCACGCTCTCTTCTGCTCGCTCACAAAGAGCGCATATAGCTGCCTCCGGACCGCACCAAAGCTTCGTCTTGCCACCAGTGTGCAACCGATTCCGAGCAGCGAGCCAGACTATGAAAGCCCATTTATGACACTAAGGGGTATTCCAGATCAGCTGACCCCGCTCTACAGGTTCTCCTTTGGTACGAAATAGCTCGTACAACTTGCTACAAGAGACTCTTCTAGCCGAATCAAGCAGCTCTTCAACATGATCATTGACGTCCCCTGCAGCTGGGAACAGCCCCTTGAGTTCCTCCTCACTGAAGTTTTATGTAGAGGTTGCTAAGACATCAAATTTCGACAGGGTTATACATCTTACTCTGCACACTGTATTTGCCTTCTGAAGAATCTGATCTTGTCTGCTCCCTCTTCCAAACATGCCCATACATCATGGAATCCACCGATTATTCATTATGCAGCAGATTCATCTTCTTCTATAATCTCAGCTCAATAATGGACAGTGACATATTATTACCTCCGCATCCAGTATAAAAGAAATTGTAGAAACTTTACATGCATCTTGAATAATATGCACCACATCAGGAAATTTTGATGTAGTTTCATCCCCATTTCGTGAAAAGATGCACACAGATCCATCAAGCAACTTATGAATTTGGGCTCACTAACCATCATATATGTGTAAATCTACAAATATAATTAGAGTTATATCCCCCGAGATTGTCAAGATAAAAAACGCATACATATTAATCAACACTGAAGGTTCGATAATATAAAAACAATGTAATAAGAAATACTCTAGAAGGGGGGTTGAATAGAGTATGCCCGTTTTTCGCAGTAAGTCTCAAGACTTTTGGAGCTTGTACCAAAACCTTTGAGATTAAACCTGAATCACAAAGTTAGACAATCGAACCAAGTGCGGAAATAAGGTAAAGCAAATAAGTAAAGAACACGAGTGATTGTTTACGAGGTTCAACACAACTTGGCCTACGTCCCCGCCTAGGGTTCTTCCACAACCCTAGGATTCAAAGGCTTTATTGATTCGCTTAGCTTAGGACCCTAATAGCTCACCGAGAAGCCTCTCTCCTATACAATTGCAATCTAGTCAACTCACGTTCCCTTGGAGTCCTAGACCAATCTAGAAGAGCCCCACCTCTCTCAGCTATCTAGTACAATCCTATTACTCTCACAAATCAATAGCCTAGTGCAACTTCCCGAGTTATAAACTCTCGACTAACACTTTAAATGAATATATCCTATAAGCTCACAGTGACTCTCAAAGGCTTTGAAATAAACAACAAACTCTTTGAGCGCTTAGCAGAGAGACACTTTGCAAGACAGAATCGCTTGATGATTGAAAACTCGTGTAGCACTTCTTGTTTCTGTCTTCTTCTTTCTTTCCTTTATATAAGAGTGGAATAGCGCCTGAGAATCTTCACCAACGGCTCTAGAATCAGGCTTGATCTTCAATCTTCTATATAAGGACACTTCGAAGCCATGATCCGTTTTTGAATAAGATCTCCTCATATGCACCAAAGGAAAGAGATAATCTCGAATATACTTCCTGAAATGGTTAGTCCAACATATACAAATAATATAACAGAAGTATATAATAAGATAAAATAATATTCGGACAAATAATATAGGTTTTGTATTTCATCAACTGTTAATGCGCCAAGGCCTTTGACACAAACATCCTGTCAAAGCCCTTGAAACATTTATTTCAATTTCCATCAAGGGAGGGAGTTATCAATCTCCCCCTTGATGGAAATTGGACACCAAGGGCTTTAGACGAATCTTCAACACCTTGGGCCAATTCTTCAGTGTTGAGAATCGGTTCCTGCATGTTCATCTTCTCTGTGTTCTTGGTAGCAGCATCATCACCTTCCTCGTTCTCTTCATGGATGTTAAGATCTATATCTGCAACACTTTCACTCAAAGCACCGTCATTGCATTCATCAAAAATAACATGTATACTTTCTTCAACAACCTGGGTTCTTTTATTGAAGATTCTATAAGCTTTGCTACTCGTGGAATAGCCAAGAAATATACCTTCATCACTACGCGCATCAAATTTCCCAAGGTTATCTTTTCCATTGTTATGAACAAAACAAGTACATCCAAAGGGTTTAAAATAAGATATAGGTGGTTTGCAGCCTTTGAAAAGTTCATAAGGAGTTTTCTTTAAGATAGAACGTATAAGACAACGATTTAAAATGTAGTTAGCTGTGTTAACAGCTTCAGCCCAATAGGTTTTAGGTAATGCATTTTCTAAAAGCATAGTCCTGGCTATATCCTCTAAGGTGCGGTTCTTGCGTTCCACAACCCCGTTTTGTTGAGGTGTCCTAGGAGCAGAAAAGTTATGGGAGATGCCATATTTAGCACAAAACAAATCAAATTGAAGTTGATCAAACTCCCTACCATGATCACTCCGAATAGACACTATGGGCTCATTTCTTAAAGTTTGCAACTCCTTACAAAGTTTTGAAAACTCAAATAAGGCCTCTGATTTTTCTTTCAAAAATGCAACCCAAGTATATCTAGAAAAATCATCAACGACAACTAGCATGTACTTTTTACCATTGGGAGATTTGACTCGCATAGGACCACATAAATCCATATGTAAAAGTTCAAGAGGTCTAGAAGAACTTACAACCTTTTTGGGTTTGAAGGAGCTACGTGTTTGTTTACCTCGTGTGCATGTATTACACATATCAATACCTTTGAAGTCCATTTCAGGTAGCCCTCTTACAAGCCCTTTGGACACAAGCTTATGTAGCGTATGTGGACTCACATGACCTAGTCTCCTGTGCCAGAGCTTTGGATCGTCCGTCAAAGCCTTTAGACAGGTTAAGCTTCCTTGTGCCACTTGAACAGCATTCACGGCGTATATATTGTTGTAACGATATGCAGTCAGAATAACTTCACCTGTATCTTCTCTGCACACTATACAACTTTTCTTGTTAAATCTGACATTGTTACCACTATCACATAATTGAGAAACGCTAAGCAGATTATACTTTAAACCATTAACAAGATAGACATTTTTAATACTATGGATGGAATCACTTCCAACACTACCAATACCAACGATGTCGCATTTCCCTTTGTCACCAAGAGTGATTGTTCCCGTGGATTGCTCTTTTAGATCATGAAAGAGAGAACTCTTCCCACTCATATGCCTCGAACATCCACTATCAATAATCCATTTGTGTTCTTTCACCTTGGTGATCTCCTGCAAGACAAACATCAACCTTTGTGGCTAGACCAATAAGCAAATTTGGATCCATTGTTGGGGTAAACCATATTTGGTAAAATAGTGCCTTTTGGGACCCAAACTTGTGTTATCCGTTCTTTTCTCAAATGAACAGGAAATGTATTACGAATAATATATGGATCCTTTCTTCTATAAGGGCAGGTCTCTTTTACATGTCCCTTTCTAGCACAATGATGACATATAGGAGAGGTTCTGCTTCCTTTTGCCTTTACAAAAGTGGTAGTGTGTTGCTTCTTTAAAAAACTTTGGATTGTAACCAATACCACTTTTGTTTAGAGAGCTTTGTTGCTCACCCAACATCTTATCGAGAGTGCCTTTGGATTTGGTAAAACTTATGAGGGCTGTCTGTTGGTCTAGAATCTTATTATTCAGGGAGATCTTCTCGTTCTCTAAGTCATGATGCTCATTTCTTAGAGAGGAGAGATCTTGCTTGAGTTCAGATTTCTCCGAGTCAAGCGTCTTGACTTTAATGTCAAGACCTGAATAAGAAGCTTCAAGACCTTTGACCCTCATAGACAGATCCTCAATAGTTCTTTCCTGGTCCACAGTTCTCTTAATAAGAATGTTAGTTTGGGCAATAAGCTTTTCTTCATTGGCAATCATATTGGAAAGGAATTCCGATAATACCTCTTTTGGACTTTACATAAGTTCTCTTACAGTAGCTTCAAGCTTTTCGTCGTGGGATTCATCTTCTGAGGCCATAAGACAAATGTTGGCCTTCTCATCGTCGGAGTCAGAGTCGGAATCACTCCAAGTAGCCACCATGGCTTTCTTCTTCCATTTGTCACCTTTCTTGGGCTAGCTCCTTGTCTTTTGAGGGTAGTCCTTCACAAGATGATCTGTTTCACCACATTCAAAACAAGACAACGGTTTAGTCTTCTTTTCATACTTGTTGTATTGAGGCTTACCTCAAAATTTTGAAGACTTTGATCCATCCTTGTTGTTGAATTGCTTCTTCATTTTGAGAATTCTAGCAAGGCCTCTTGTGATAAGAGCAAAAGGATCATCCTCATCGTCATCCTCATCTTCGGAATCAGATCCATCCTTGGGCTCATCCTTCTTAGACTTGAGTGCCAAGTTCTTAGTGCTAGCTGGAAGTTCTCCATCGTCTTCATTAAGGATCATCTCATGCGTGATCAACTTTCCAAGAAGGTCATCAAGGGGTAGAGTGGTGAGGTCCTGGGCTTCCTCTATAGCTGTTACTTTTGGACCCCATTTCTCCTTTGGAAGGCACCTCAGTATCTTCCTTACTTTCTCAATGTTGGTAAAGCTCTTGCCGAGAGAGTCAAGGTTGTTGGTGATTTCTGTGAACCGTGTGAACATGGCCTTGATTGACTCATCAGACTTCATCTTAAAGAGCTCATACTTTCGAAGGAAGATGCTGATCTTGGTGTCTTTAACTTGGCTCGTTCCTTCATAAGTGACGACCAACTTGTCCCAAATCTCTTTAGCTGACCTACAAGATGAAATACGGTTAAACTCATCAGTGCTAAGACCACAATAAAGTAAGTTAATAGACCTGTAGTTTTTGGAGATGGTTTCAAGATCTGCTTGGTTGTATTCAGACTCCTTTTTTGCAACTTTGGTGTCATTTGGTCCATCCTTTTCTGGGATCTTCGGACCATTCTCTATAATGTTCCAAAGCTCTAGATCTTGGTCTATGATGAACATTTTCATCAAAGATCTCCAGTGGACAAAGTTGTTTCCTACAAAGAGTGGCGGTCTGTTTGTGGACCTTCCCTGTGCAAATCCTCCGCTTGCTTCACCAGACATGATCGAAAACTCACAAGATTGTTAGATCAAAAACAGTGAGTAAGGCTCTGATACCAATTGAAGGTTCGATAATATAAAAACAATGTAATAAGAAATACTCTAGAAGGGGGGTTGAATAGAGTATGCCCGTTTTTCGCAGTAAGTCTCAAGACTTTTGGAGCTTGTACCAAAACCTTTGAGATTAAACCTGAATCACAAAGTTAGACAATCGAACCAAGTGCGGAAATAAGGTAAAGCAAATAAGTAAAGAACACGAGTGATTGTTTACGAGGTTCAACACAACTTGGCCTACGTCCCCGCCTAGGGTTCTTCCACAACCCTAGGATTCAAAGGCTTTATTGATTCGCTTAGCTTAGGATCCTAATAGCTCACTGAGAAGCCTCTCTCCTATACAATTGCAATCTAGTCAACTCACGTTCCCTTGGAGTCCTAGACCAATCTAGAAGAGCCCCACCTCTCTCAGCTATCTAGTACAATCCTCTTCCTCTCACAAATCAATAGCCTAGTGCAACTTCCCGAGTTATAAACTCTCGAGTAACACTTTAAATGAATATATCCTATAAGCTCACAGTGACTCTCAAAGGCTTTGAAATAAACAACAAACTCTTTGAGCGCTTAGCAGAGAGACACTTTGGAAGACAGAATCGCTTGATGATTGAAAACTCGTGTAGCACTTCTTGTTTCTGTCTTCTTCTTTCTTTCCTTTATATAAGAGTGGAATAGCGCCTGAGAATCTTCACCAACGGCTCTAGAATCAGGCTTGATCTTCAATCTTCTATATAAGGACACTTCGAAGCCATGATCCGTTTTTGAATAAGATCTCCTCATATGCACCAAAGGAAAGAGATAATCTCGAATATACTTTCTGAAATGGTTAGTCCAACATATACAAATAATATAACGGAAGTATATAATAAGATAAAATAATATTCGGACAAATAATATAGGTTTTGTATTTCATCAACTGTTAATGCGCCAAGGCCTTTGACACAAACATCCTGTCAAAGCCCTTGAAACATTTATTTCAATTTCCATCAAGGGAGGGAGTTATCAAACACAACTGTAAGATTTTAAATAAACAAATAGAAAAGATCAGATCAGATAGAGCTGACAGATAACATATAATAGTTGTGGCCTACCAGAAGTTTGATAAAACATGAAAGCATTAGTTGAAAGGGCTTACTTATGCTCACAAGTGAATGCTTTGTTTTTGAAAAGCTTCACTACTTGAGATACACCATTGGTTATTCTGTAAGAATAAATACAAAAGGCTATTAAAATAAAAAAGCAACCCGAAATCTCAGCCAAGAAATATACATTTTTCTAGAATATTAAAAAAATAAAAGGTTGAAATTTACTTTGCAAGCATGGGCCTGAATAATATTTAAGTAGGCAAGGCATGATTGCAAATTAACCAACCTGAACTCAAGGAAACAGGAGGATCAGTTGTTTCCTTGAATCCGGCACATATAGCCTTCAATACATTTCTACTCTCAAGTTTCCCTACAAATATACAGTATATAATCTCAAACTTAATTAATGGCAACTCAAAAACAGTCAACACTTGAAATCTGGCACAAACCTGAATAGGAAGACTTGCTCCAGACCACTGAGTTAAGCTAGGGCTTCTGAATTCGTAGATCTCAAATCTGGCAGCCATGGCAAATATGAGAGAACATAGGAGCATGAGGAAGCGAAAGCCACTGATAAAATCAAGTTAATTGCCCACAATTTTCATAACACAGACAAACCGATCACAAACCGATGAACTAACAAATCTAAATTCATACCAACTTTGCATCAATGCACAATTTTCGCTTCAGAATTGAGCCTTCCCCAATTCTTTTATTTTCCCTAGTGCTGCTAGAAGGCAGCTTTCTGAGTGCCTTGGATTTAGTAGTTTCACAGCTCTCTCTTAGAGTTGCACAGCTCTCTCTTAGAGTTGCATAGCTCTCTCTTAGAGTTGCACAGCTCTCTCTTAGAGTTGCACAACTCTCTCTTACAGTTGCACAACAGCTGTAGTAGTACATCCAAGCTACAAAAAATACACAACCAAAATGCCCCTTCAAGAGCCAACAACATCTGTTCACTTCAAAGCAACTAGCAGCAAAATTACACACCCAAAATGCCAATAAGAAAGTATTTCATGGATTCCAGATTTCAATTTGTGAATCAAAAACCTGAATTTGCAGCGAAAGCGAAAAAATAGATCTTTCATTATGTAGCAGAAAAAATAGAGCAGGGTAAGGACACAGGATATGAAATCTATGGATGCAAGGAGAGAGTTAACCCATTTCTCTCCTTGAATGGCAGGATATTGCATTCAACATCAAATAAGATCAAGACCACCATCCAGAAACAATATTGCATTCAACATCCAGGAACAAGCTAAATCCGAAAAAGATACGAAAACCAAGTGAAGGAGAGATTACCCTTTTCTCTATTACTTTTACTTTTCTATCATAAGCCCAAATGAAACACAAAGTCAGCTTTTAGTTAAGATTGTTCATTGGAGTTAGTAGGGGAAGTTGGGAACTTCAGGTGCATAGCCAAACATACACATAGTTATTGATAAGGATGGAAGGGAAAGCAATAAAGAACACATAATATTCCATACCTTAAATCATTTTGTATACACAATAGACCGATAATGCATAGCCAAGCATATTCTGCATATGGCCCTTCCAAGTCCGAGAAAAAGCAGCAGTAGCCTGTCAAAGTGCATAAACAATTACTCCACTAAAATAGAAAATACAAAGGAATATCTGCTTGTGCAACTATATAACTTATTCGAAAATGAGATGGTATCTTTCTATTCTTGATGTTGCTTATTAATGTGAAGTCTCTGCCTACATTTCTTTTGACTATTTATACCCAAGTACTTCAGTCAAGAAAACACAAACATGGCATAGGATAAATTAGACCAAACCGACACATAACATTTCTATATTTTGGAGAATTCGTACAACTAATGAATGAAATACATGCTTATTTGCACTAAATCAACCTCTGCTGTTAGATAGAGAAATTACTTGAAGAATGTAAAGTATGCACAATAGGCATTGACCAATCTCACGTGAATAGACAAGACAGCAGACATACACAGATGATCTACAAACCTCGTTAGCATTAAGAATAGAAGTTTTGCAAAAGAGAGTAGGCACAATGAAAACAGTGGAACTTCACCTTAGCTTGTCGAAGCTCATATATCTCCAGGAATAGATGTTCTGACAAGAAAAAGGAAAAAATTGAGACCTGTTACTGGAAGACAATGAGAGAAATTGCTTCGACAATGAGAAATTGGCAATCGAAATCAGATCGATGAGAGAAATCGCTTCAACAATGAGACCTGTTGCTGGAAGACCTCGCTTGCTCGCTCGACCTTGCTGCCCGATGATTTGCGCTAGCCAGAGATGAAGGATAAGGCGGTTGCGAGCTCTCCGATAAAGCCATCCCCGCCGAGCCTGTCCGCCATCGCTACTCGACCTTGAGGGGTGTATGCATGTGAGAGAACGGGAAAGAGAAATCCAAAAGGAGAGAGATAGCGCTCCGACGAGGCAAGCTCTAGGTCGACGTCGAGCGAGTAAGCTCCAGGTCGTTGACGGTTTGAATCCAAATCTCAGGCTTTCAGATCTGATGGAATTCGGGAGAGGGGGCGTGTTTTCCAATGAAGAACCGATGAAGGAAGAAGCGCAAAGAGAGAGTTTCGAGGAAGAGAGAGTTCGGATGTAACGGCCCGGGATTATGATTCCCGAGTTACGTTTCGAGGGATTAAACCCCTCGTTAGGACCTTGCGCCCCGAGTACAGGTTGAAGGTTTCAAAACTTACTTTAATGTTTTCAAGGGGGATTTCATACCCAAAATCGAAGGGATCGTTGGAATCCCCGGGGAAGTCCCCTGTACCTGTCGTAATCTAAGCATGGAAATCAGAAATCATGCGACTAGCGAAAACAAGTATAATACAAAAGTGTGCCACGGCAGAGCCGGGTCAAAACGGAGTCTAAAGTGTAAATCCGAAAAAGTATAATCAGAGCCTGGTGAAGTCTATACTCCAGCGCTCACTCTCCACCGACAAAATGACCCGCGCAATAAGCAAACAGCACCGATAGGATGAACATAAATAATACCTAAAAAAATTGATATGGAGCGGGATCAGATCGATGCCCACTTTAGCTCTGCATCCCAACCATAAGCACACATATACGCTATACCTAATAAAGATGCTTCTAGATGCATGGCGGAATATTAACACACTAACATGCTCCTAAGATCAAGTACATAATAATATTAAGGCCTTAGCACAGAATACCAAGTGGTATATCCCTCTCCTACCTCCACCCCCTTCCGATAGGGCGGAGACTGGCCAGCTCGTGAATGCATTCATTCATAATAGGGCGGCACGCATGCCTAACCCGCTCCACAATAAAGCCCGCAGGCATCTCATAATATATGGAAGTGCATGACTCGATTGACTCAGGACGGGACCCGATGAGACTGGGTCGTCCTATGACCCTAGCAATGACTCTAGTTACTTCACAGATAACGGCCGTTCTGTTTACATACGCATAAAGAAATAGGATGCTCAACGTAGATGCAACCTAGCATGGTACTACATGGCATGCTGATCATGAATGCAACACCTAGTATATCATGCACCTAAAGCAGGGAATAGCTCTATTCAATCTGAGTAAGCTCCGAAGAGACTTACCTGGTATCGCAGAACAGCAAAAGGCAATCAACCAGGCAATATGAAATCCGACACGTCACAGATGGTCACCTAACAAGTATAAGCACACCAATGAGTCTATCTCTAAGGCACACAAAGCATAGAATTATCACACACACAACTTCACAACTTAACATAATAACCGTCACATCATCATTTCCATATTATCAACCTTATCTCATAATCTATCATCTCAACCTCTCACAACCATGCTCAATATAATTCTCCAATTCACCAACTTAAGATAATTCCAATTCATACTTAACCAATTTGCATGCCATCATTTCAAAATCTTACTTAGCATATAATTGCACATCTTCAACATAATCATATAACATTTAACCATAATAAATCACCACAATATTATATATTAAATCTCAAAACAACATTTTATATTTTAATCCCAATAATATTACATACTACTTCTAACATCTTTTATTTTAACATCTTTATAAAATATTTATAAAATCCCAACAATATTTATTAAATCAAAACATCCCTTTTTTAATTTACCAACCAACCCTACTTTATTAAAATTACCAAAAACCACCCACTTATTTTATAAAAGAAAAACAAACCGGCCCCTTATGTTCTACATCCAAACCGGGCCCTCTTTGTTAAATAAGCCAAACCGAGCCCTTATATTAACACAAACCGGACCCTTTTTTAAAGGAAACCAAACCGGCCCCAATAAATGACCCAAAACCGGACCTATGTTCTATTAGACCCAATCTGAAGACCAAAGAAATAGACCCAACACTCTAATACCAAATTCAGCCCAGTAGAATTAGGCCCAAACTCAAACCCTTTCACTTCTCATACACAAAACCGGTTTAAAAGAAAATAGAAGGGGAGGGGGTGGACCCGGCCTGGGTGATGTGTAAAAAAAATGGGGCCCAGATGGAGGTGTGGCGGCTGACGTGGCCGTGGGACCCACGGCCCCTTCTTCCTCCTCCTTTGCCGTGAGAGGAAAGAACACACAGGGCCTTTTGCCCAGACGTGACGGAGGGAGAAAGGAGAGGGAGGAGGGGTGCTCCGGCGGCGGTGCTCCGGCTCCGGCCACCCGGTCTCGCCGGCCGTCCCTCCACACACGCACGAGGCAAGACAGAAGGGAAGAAGAAGGAAGGGAGAAGACTCACCGAGGGGGGTTTCGAGGTCTCGTCGGAGTTCCGTCGGAGCTCGCCGGAGACTCGATCCGCTGCGTCGGAGATGGAGGAACCTCGGATTCGACCTAGGAGAGTAAAGGAAGGTCAAAGGAGGGTCCTTTAATGGGATTTCGAATAGAACGAGAGGTCAAAGCTTACCGACCTCGGAAGGGGAAACAGGGGAACGCGGAGGAGACGTTGGCGGCGGCGCTGCTGGCTTCGACGGAGGCGGCGCTCCGGGGAGGAGGTGCGGTGGTGGAGGTGCGTGGCAGCGGAAGGGGGAAAAGGAGAGGTGGTGGCGTGGTGGTGGTGGATATGGCGTGAGGAAAGCTCAAAGGGGGAGCCAAGTTTTGGGTCTGTTTTTTTTTTGTGTTTTTGACAGTGTAACCGAGAGAGAGGGAGGGGGAGGAAGAATCTGATTTTTCCAAAGGTCAAGTTGCAACACAAAGAGGTCTCATTTTTTGGTAGAGTGGGATGTTGTTTGCTTGCCAAAATAAGAGAAACCAAGTAGAGAGGGAGGGGAGGTGAGGATAAGATTTTACTTCAATTAGGAGGTGATGAGTTGGATTAGGATAAGAAAGGCGAAAGAAGACGGAATTGGGGTCTTGAGTCGGAAATTTAAATTTCCGCTGATTGATCGTTCAAAACCCGAAATGAAGACGGAATTGATTTTTAAGTCGGAAAACTTGGGTTGGAATTTATTTTAAATTCATTTTGATTTTCTTTTTCCGAAATTTAATATTTTAAAAATCCGAGTCTTTACATCATCCACCTCTAAAAACAAGTCTCGTCCCCGAGACTAAAATCATTCCAAAGTAGGGGATGAAGTTGAAATTGGTGAGTCCAAGGATCACGTCATCGATCCCGTAAGTACCTCATAAGTGCCCCCATGAGATCTCACAGTACCGTCATCATGATCATAATACTCCCAATCGGTCGTAGTAAGGATGTGGTAGGGGCCCCTACCACACCCCACTCCGACTCCTCAGGCATACCATAACTCAAAAACCATCATGACATCTCCGCTAGGTCTTAGCAAGCGATCTACAGGTGCCCCCATACATGCTTGTATCCACTTCATGGGGCGTCATAATGAAAGCTCGGGTTGGAATAGTTTTCTCAAAATCTATGTTTCCTTTTAAATCACCATTTGATATTCTTTAAACTCGACATTAAACAAGGCATTCCCAAATTTCCCAATTTCCCAATCGTTCTACATCCACCTCTAAAGGCTAATCCCACATTCTCTTCCTAGGTTCCGAGTCAAATCAAAATTCCACATTTCAATCTCTAGCATTTCTAATAGTAGGCATCATGGATATAGAGGAATGATCACATTCTCAAGATAAACGGAAGATTATAGCACGTCAAAGACAGTCACATACCATAATATCTAGCACATCATCATATCATCGAGGCTCATCACATCATATCACCAAGGATCTGCACATAACTACCAAGCATAAGCACGCAATCAAAGAGACACCACTAACCAATCCCAACCAACTAGCTAGGCATACTCACCGCACTCGAGAAGTCAAGGTAATGTCTACGCTCGGCTCAACATAGGACGCAAGTAGTTCATCTAAGACATCTCCATAGCTAGCCCGAATGCTCTCCTCGGTCTCCCAGGTGGCCTCCTCAGGGCTCCTCCTAGACCACTGAACCAGAAGCAAAGGAACCTCCCTGTTCCTAAGCTTCTTGACGCGACGGTCAAGGACCCTCACCGGACGCTCTACAAAGGTATGGTCAGGCTCAATGTGAAGGTCTGAGTGGTCAAGGACATGACTAGGGTCGGGAATATACTGACGGAGCTGGGAGACATGAAAAACGTCATGGACGCCGGCTAAGGATGGAGGTAAGGCTAAACGGTAGGCTACCACACCGACTCTCTCTAGGATCTCAAATGGGCCAATGAACCTCGGACTCAACTTCCCTTTGATGCCAAACCGTCGAACTCCCCTGGTGGGCGAAACTCGAAGCCATACATGCGAGCCTACCTCGAACTCAAGCTCGGTCCTCCGTCTGTCCGCATACTTCTTCTGTCGATCCTGGGCTACCCTCATATGCTCTCGGATGCGACCAACCTTATCAACTGTCTCGCTCTGGCCATCTGTCTGCGGGTGATAAGCCGTACTGAAATGCAATCTGGAGCCCAAACTCTCCTGAACCTGCTGCCAAAACCTCGAGGTGAAGCGCCCATCTCGATCAGATACGATCCTCTCTGGTACTCCATGAAGCCTCACAATCTGGCGAATGAACTCGTCCGCTAACTTCGATGCTGGCCATGTCTCCTGAATAGCTATGAAATGGGCCGACTTGGTCAACCTGTCGACCACGACCCAAATAGCATCAAATCCTCTGACGTCTCGCCTCAGCCCAGTGACGAAATCCATGGAGATATCCGTCCACTTCCACTCGGGAACTGGAAGTGACTGGACGGGTCCTCCCGGCCTCTGGTGATCAATCCGAACCTGCTGACAAACCTGACATCTGGCCACAAACTCTGTGATGTCTGCTCTCATCCTCTGCCACCAATAACTCCTCCTCAGATCCTGATACATCTTATTCGTCCCTGGATGGACAGAATAAGGGGTGGAGTGAGCCTCCTGCATGATCCTCTGCCTCAAATCTGACGTCGAGGGAACTACAACTCTGCCCTGGAAGGTCAGCATCCCGTCTGCTCTCTCTGCAAGCTCTCTAAATCTGCCCTGAGCCATCCGCTCTCTCAGAACTGCAATCTCTGGACAATCTGCCTGACCCTGTCGAATCTCTGCTGACAACTCTGCCTGCACCTCTAAGAACAACAACTGCCCGCGATCTCGCTGAATCCACACCTCAAAGCAGCATCTCAACAGATCTCTCTGCAAGTCTCGCTGAGCTGTAAGCCTCTCAACTGCCACCTCATGATGAGTCTTCCTACTCAACGCATCTGCCACTACATTGGCCTTCCCTGGATGGTAGACTATGTCCAAGTCATAGTCCTTCAGAAGCTCCAACCATCGTCTCTGTCGCATGTTGAGCTCCTTCTGTGTGAAAATGTACTTCAAGCTCTTGTGATCCATCATCACCTTGCAAGAAGTACCATACAGATAATGCCTCCAGATCTTCAGAGCGTGAATCACGGCTGCCAACTCCAAATCATGGATGGGGTAAGACACCTCTGCAGGCTTCAGCTGACGCGAAGCATAAGCGATGACCCGATCTCTCTGATGCAGAACACAACCCAAGCCGGAATGCGAAGCATCTGTGTAGAAGACGAAGTCCTCTGTCCCATCTGGCAGAGCTAACACCGGAGCAGTCGTCAACTTCTGCTTCAGAAGCTCAAAGCTGGCCTGACAATCTGAGCTCCACTCGAAGGGGACGTCCTTCTTCAGCAGCTGCGTCATCGGTCTAGCAATACTCGAGAAACCCTGGACGAATCTCCTGTAATAACTAGCCAATCCCAGGAATGAGCGGATATCTCTGACGTTCTTGGGCACCTCCCAAGCAACGATGGCATCAATCTTTGCCGGATCCACGGCAACTCCCTCAGCTGAAATAACGTGGCCTAAGAAAGCCACCTCTGTGAGCCAGAACTCACACTTGCTGTACTTCCCATACAGCTGATGCTTCCTCAGCGTCTCTAGCACAATCCTCAAATGCTCCTCGTGCTCCTCTCTACTCCTCGAGTAGACTAAGATGTCATCGATGAAGACGACGACGAACTTGTCCAAGAAGTCGATGAACACTCGGTTCATGAGCTCCATGAACGCGGCTGGTGCATTGGTCAACCCAAACGGCATGACCACGAACTCGTAGTGACCATAGCGAGTCCAAAAAGCGGTCTTCGGAACATCCTCTGGCTTCACCCTCAGCTGATGATAACCCGACCTCAAATCGATCTTCGAGAAGACCACGGCGCCCTGCAGCTGATCCATCAGATCGTCAATCCGGGGAAGAGGATAACGGTTCTTCACCGTCGCCCGGTTCAGCTCCCGGTAATCGATGCACAGTCTCAGCGACCCATCCTTCTTCTTGACGAATAGCACTGGCGCTCCCCAAGGCGATGCACTAGGCCGAATGTAGCCCTTCTCAGCTAGCTCCTCTAGCTGAGCCTTCAGCTCGGCCATCTCCGTCGGTGCCATGCGATAAGGAACTCGCGAGATAGGCCTGGTGCCTGGCTCCAACTCAATCGCAAAGTCGACCTCTCTCGGTGGGGGAAGTCCTGGCACCTCCTCCGGAAACACATCTGCAAAGTCTCTGACAACGGGAACATCTGACACACTGGGGTGCGTGCGATCCACCTCTAAAGCATAACACCAATACCCGACGCAACCCTGGTCTAAAAGTCTGGCGGCTCTGACTACGCTGATGAGTGATCCATTCCTCTTGGGGTCGCTCCCCCAAACCTGGTGCTCGGTCCCGTCGGATGCCAAAATCGACACTGTCCTCGTCCGCAAGTTGATGATAGCCCCGTAGTGGTCCATGAAGTCCATACCCAAGATGAGATCGTCCATCCTCAATGGCATAACTATAAGGTCGGTAGGCCACTCTCGCTCACCTATCCGAATGGGGCACCCTAAAATCTCACGACTCGTCCTAACCTTGGCCCCATCCGCCAGACCAATAGTAAGGGGTGAACCACTCGTGCAGCTCAGGCTCAGCCTGGCCACGCACGACTCTGCTATGAAGCAGTGTCGCACCAGTGTCAAACAAGATAGATAGGCACTCATCATGGAAGAATATCGTACCTGCGGAAGTCGGGGCTGAGCGGTCATCAGCATGCATCTGAAATACGCGGGGCGGTGGGGGTAACCCTGGTCCTCGACCTCCCGAACTCTGGCCACGATCATACCCTGGTCCTGACGGTCCTACAGAAGATGATCCACGACCCTGACCTGACCCAGATGGTCCTCTACCTCCACGTCCAGAACCTCTACCTCCTCTACCTCCGCCTCGGCCTCTGCCGGAAGGGTCACCTCGTCCCTGGCCCTGACCCTGGCCCTGGGGATATGTCAGCAGTGGTGGCTGAGGAGCCACAGGAAGTCTCGGTGGCTGTGCAGTAGCTGGAGCTCCACGACTCTGAGGGCACGTGGCAGCTCGGTGCCCCATAGTACCACAGGTGTAGCACACAGTCGAGCGGTCTGGGCAAGAAGCAATGAAGTGGCCCCTCCCGAAACACCCATGGCAAGTCCTCACTCTGGCGTCTCCTCCATAAGAAGTCTGAACTGGGGGTGCTCTCTGTGCAGCTCCGTGATACCCTCCTCTAAACGCTCCTCTCCTAGATCTGTCATCTCCACGGGGGTCAGCTGGACGCGCCCTCTTCGCCTCAGGGCGAACAGTAGAGTAGGAAGTCTCACACAGAATCTTCTGCTGATCATACATAAGGATGACCTCCAGAAATCGGTCAAAGCTGACAGCTCCCAAGCTGGACGCATGCAGAAGTACAGGAGGCGGCAATCTCATAGACAGCAAACGGATCCGACTCTCGTCTGATGGACATAGGTGATCGCAGTATATCAGCTCGCTCTTGAACTGGCGAACGATAGCAGCTACAGAAGCCGACCGGTCATAGGTGCCGCGCATAAAAGATACCTCCCTAGCCATCTGTATCCCTGGTGGGCAGTACTCTCTCATCATCAGGGCTCTGAACTCGTCATAGGTCCACTCGCTCTGCTCCTTCTTGCAGACAAACCACCTAGCATTCGCGTCCTCCCGTAGAAGTCCTGCTGCAAGTCTCTGTCGCTCAGAGATAGGTACATCAACATGGTCAAATAACCCCTCCATATCACGCAGCCATCTCTCCACGTCATCTCTGACGCCTACCGCGAAGGTCGGCGGACTACACTGAGCAAACCTCTTGACCCAATCGATGCGCTTCTCAGGGCGCGCATCGGTCACAGGCTCGGCTGGCTGCTGAACTGGGACCTCTGGCGTCGACGCCGTAGATCGAGCCCCTCCACGTAACTCGCTCAGAATATCATGAAGCGCTGCCTCTAGCTGCCCAATCCTAGTCTCTGGGGAAGCTGGCACCCGGTCATCAGCTCGCAGTGGCGAAACTCGCTCCTCAGCGCTCTCAGCAGCAACTCGACGAGGGCGTCCCCTGCCGCGACGCGCCCTACCCCCACGCCCATCTAAGCCACGTCTCGTGTCGACCATACTTGCTACATAACAATAATTATATCACTCAGCACAGAAGCACTCAACGATTCAATATGACCCTCTTCAAGGAGGATCGCCCTCAGGCCCAATTGAATTGAAGACATACAAGCACAGAGATGATCTATGCCGCCCTTCGGGGGACGGCTAACCGGAGGGGCAAATACCTCACGGTCTCCTAACCCGTTTTACTCCAACCCTCGAGTTCCTTGGAGTCTTCACAACCCATCTGTAAAAGAAGCTAGTATTTTGCCTACCTTCCCCGAATTCTACATCCATAAGGGATGCCTATCGCATAGTCTCTACCCCACGAGATTGCCATTCATAATTGATTAATTTATGCTTATGTCCAATTAAATTCATTTTGCCCCTTGAAAACAATTTGAAAACCACTTGAAAACAATTTGAAAACCTTGGTCCATTTTCAAAACCACTTCAACCTATCATACTCGGATTGCAAAACCTCAGCTCTGATACCCCTTTGTAACGGCCCGGGATTATGATTCCCGAGTTACGTTTCGAGGGATTAAACCCCTCGTTAGGACCTTGCGCCCCGAGTACAGGTTGAAGGTTTCAAAACTTACTTTAATGTTTTCAAGGGGGATTTCATACCCAAAATCGAAGGGATCGTTGGAATCCCCGGGGAAGTCCCCTGTACCTGTCGTAATCTAAGCGTGGAAATCAGAAATCATGCGACTAGCGAAAACAAGTATAATACAAAAGTGTGCCACGGCAGAGCCGGGTCAAAACGGAGTCTAAAGTGTAAATCCGAAAAAGTATAATCAGAGTCTGGTGAAGTCTATAATCCAGCGCTCACTCTCCGCCGACAAAATGACCCGCGCAATAAGCAAACAGCACCGATAGGATGAACATAAATAATACCTAAAAAAATTGATATGGAGCGGGATCAGATCGATGCCCACTTTAGCTCTGCATCCCAACCATAAGCACACATATACGCTATACCTAATAAAGATGCTTCTAGATGCATGGCGGAATATTAACACACTAACATGCTCCTAAGATCAAGTACATAATAATATTAAGGCCTTAGCACAGAATACCAAGTGGTATATCCCTCTCCTACCTCCACCCCCTTCCGATAGGGCGGAGACTGGCCAGCTCGTGAATGCATTCATTCATAATAGGGCGGCACGCATGCCTAAACCGCTCCACAATAAAGCCCGCAGGCATCTCATAATATATGGAAGTGCATGACTCGATTGACTCAGGACGGGACCCGATGAGACTGGGTCGTCCTATGACCCTAGCAATGACTCTAGTTACTTCACAGATAATGGCCGTTCTGTTTACATACGCATAAAGAAATAGGATGCTCAACGTAGATGCAACCTAGCATGGTACTACATGGCATGCTGATCATGAATGCAACACCTAGTATATCATGCACCTAAAGCAGGGAATAGCTCTATTCAATCTGAGTAAGCTCCGAAGAGACTTACCTGGTATCGCAGAACAGCAAAAGGCAATCAACCAGGCAATATGAAATCTGACACGTCACAGATGGTCACCTAACAAGTATAAGCACACCAATGAGTCTATCTCTAAGGCACACAAAGCATAGAATTATCACACACACAACTTCACAACTTAACATAATAACCGTCACATCATCATTTCCATATTATCAACCTTATCTCATAATCTATCATCTCAACCTCTCACAACCATGCTCAATATAATTCTCCAATTCACCAACTTAAGATAATTCCAAGTCATACTTAACCAATTTGCA
Organism: Persicaria maculosa; assembly: GCA_963922045.1. NCBI lineage: Eukaryota > Viridiplantae > Streptophyta > Magnoliopsida > Caryophyllales > Polygonaceae > Persicaria > Persicaria maculosa. The sequence goes on from OY998254.1 coordinate 68,227,696, forward strand.
TGCCATCATTTCAAAATCTTACTTAGCATATAATTGCACATCTTCAACATAATCATATAACATTTAACCATAATAAATCACCACAATATTATATATTAAATCTCAAAACAACATTTTATATTTTAATCCCAATAATATTACATACTACTTCTAACATCTTTTATTTTAACATCTTTATAAAATATTTATAAAATCCCAACAATATTTATTAAATCAAAACATCCCTTTTTTAATTTACCAACCAACCCTACTTTATTAAAATTACCAAAAACCACCCACTTATTTTATAAAAGAAAAACAAACCGGCCCCTTATGTTCTACATCCAAACCGGGCCCTCTTTGTTAAATAAGCCAAACCGAGCCCTTATATTAACACAAACCGGACCCTTTTTTAAAGGAAACCAAACCGGCCCCAATAAATGACCCAAAACCGGACCTATGTTCTATTAGACCCAATCTGAAGACCAAAGAAATAGGCCCAACACTCTAATACCAAATTCAGCCCAGTAGAATTAGGCCCAAACTCAAACCCTTTCACTTCTCATACACAAAACCGGTTTAAAAGAAAATAGAAGGGGAGGGGGTGGACCCGGCCTGGGTGATGTGTAAAAAAAATGGGGCCCAGATGGAGGTGTGGCGGCTGACGTGGCCGAGGGACCCACGGCCCCTTCTTCCTCCTCCTTTGCCGTGAGAGGAAAGAACACACAGGGCCTTTTGCCCAGACGTGACGGAGGGAGAAAGGAGAGGGAGGAGGGGTGCTCCGGCGGCGGTGCTCCGGCTCCGGCCACCCGGTCTCGCCGGCCGTCCCTCCACACACGCACGAGGCAAGACGGAAGGGAAGAAGAAGGAAGGGAGAAGACTCACCGAGGGGGGTTTCGAGGTCTCGTCGGAGTTCCGTCGGAGCTCGCCGGAGACTCGATCCGCTGCGTCGGAGATGGAGGAACCTCGGATTCGACCTAGGAGAGTAAAGGAAGGTCAAAGGAGGGTCCTTTAATGGGATTTCGAATAGAACGAGAGGTCGAAGCTTACCGACCTCGGAAGGGGAAACAGGGGAACGCGGAGGAGACGTTGGCGGCGGCGCTGCTGGCTTCGACGGAGGCGGCGCTCCGGGGAGGAGGTGCGGTGGTGGAGGTGCGTGGCAGCGGAAGGGGGAAAAGGAGAGGTGGTGGCGTGGTGGTGGTGGATATGGCGTGAGGAAAGCTCAAAGGGGGAGCCAAGTTTTGGGTCTGTTTTTTTTTTGTGTTTTTGACAGTGTAACCGAGAGAGAGGGAGGGGGAGGAAGAATCTGATTTTTCCAAAGGTCAAGTTGCAACACAAAGAGGTCTCATTTTTTGGTAGAGTGGGATGTTGTTTGCTTGCCAAAATAAGAGAAACCAAGTAGAGAGGGAGGGGAGGTGAGGATAAGATTTTACTTCAATTAGGAGGTGATGAGTTGGATTAGGATAAGAAAGGCGAAAGAAGACGGAATTGGGGTCTTGAGTCGGAAATTTAAATTTCCGCTGATTGATCGTTCAAAACCCGAAATGAAGACGGAATTGATTTTTAAGTCGGAAAACTTGGGTTGGAATTTATTTTAAATTCATTTTGATTTTCTTTTTCCGAAATTTAATATTTTAAAAATCCGAGTCTTTACATCGGATATTCGGGATACACAAAAAATGTCCGTACAATGAGAAAATAAGTATATATAGTGGACATCTTGCTAAATTGTCCAAAAAGTGACCATTTTGCAAATTCGTCCAAAAAAAAGTGCCTGATTTGCAAAAAATTTCTTTGAATTGTTACACAATTTAAAGAAAATTACCATTGATTCTAACATATTGAAAGTATTATCAAACTTTTATATAATTATTATCAAAATCTTACAAAATTGGGTAAAAAAATATATCTATGTCTAAAAACTTATGAAAACTATTATCTTAAATTGATTAAGATGGAGATAAATTTTTTTGATTGGTTATTATACTATTAAGATAAGGAGAAGATGTCTTATGTTACATACGACTCATCATTTATTATATCTATTATATATCTCTTCTAAAATCGGTTACATATGTTACATAGGTAAAATCTTATCTTATATAATAGGTAGAATCTTACCTTATATAGTATTTAGAATTCGTTAATATCTTCTAAACATACATCCATATCTAATCAAATTGGGTCAAATTTTATCTTATGAATATATAGATATATTGATTAAATAGATGTGATTGATTCATATGACTACTTTTAAGGAGAAGCCGTCATGTGTCTCAGTCGACTTCTCCTTTATTATGAATATATAGATATAAAAATTATAAAATATTAACTTATTAATAATAAGTACTGTCAAATTTTATCTTATAAATATATAGATATAAAAATTATAAAATATTAACTTTTTAAACAATTTTTTTTAATAATATGACACTTATTATTAAAATAACTTATTAATAATAAGTACTGTCATATTATTAAAAAAAATTATTTAAAAAGTATTCAAAAGTCAAACGACATCTATTATAGCCCCTGATCCAACGGCAAAGACGTGCTATGTACTTTATCTGTCGTTTTGTTGCTATTTCGAGCCACGGCAAATGTGTGCTACCAAGCTTATCCATCGTCTTGAGATACAAAAGTTTGATGTTGATCATAAGGAGCTCAGTCTCCCCTAAACAACTTATATTCAATAAATATTTATATTAAATCAACTTCTAATAATATTGAATTAAATTTTATAATAGTAAATATTTATATATTGAATTCCACACGCCATGGCGTGGGATCTAAAAAATAAAATTAAAAAAATTCCATCTAATATTCTCTATAAATACCCTAACATCTTGGTCCAACTCATCCCTCGCATAAACTCTACTAAGTTAGCCTTCCTCAGAAAATGAAGCCCTCTACTCTCCTCGCTGCCGTTTTCACCATCATTCTAGCCGTGTCCTGCACCAACGCCGGTTTACACTTCTCCTCTAAGCTACCCCCGGACTTTAAGGGCAGCTCAGCCCTTTCCAAGGATGCAACAACCCTCCCCAAGGGCTCAACCCCCCTCGACTCCTTCCCATACGGCAGTCGCACCAGGGACGAATCCGTCGACCGCAGTACCTATGAGTCCGCCAAGTGCGGATGGGCTGTGGCCAGTGACCCGAACGGCCTTTTGTCGTGCTCTAGTACGCCTGTCGACGTGGAAAAGTGCTGCGCCTACGCAAATAGTATTTTTACGGCCTGTCCCATAACAGCTCGCTCTCATTTGAAACCCGTCCAAGACAAAATTGGTCAGTTTGGCTGCAGCAACGCCTACCCTTACAGTTCTCCACCCACCTTCATATAAATAAGCACACCAGCCATACCAGAATTATCCAAGTCAAATAAAATATGTTATTTATTATTTGTTTACGGTTTTTAATACGATAAAATTATATAAAATATCAATTTTTTAAAAAATAATTTCATACTTAGAAATACAGTCTTAAGTATGAAATTAAAAAAATTTGATATTTTATATAATTTTTAACTTTTAAAAATCGTATACAAATAATAAAAATGATATATTTATGGTTTTTTTTAAAGATATCCTTAAATAAGGTTTTTTTTCTTTTAAAAAAAAGGGTCAGAGGTGTAATCGATCTACATCGTTGCTCCTTATTTTCTTAATGTTATCATCTTTTAAGCTCCTACGTACTTGTTTAAGCATGTGTATTAAACTGTGCAACGGGGTGGGACATTTGAACCTTCTCCGCTAAAGCCGTTGGTTGTACAACTTTTTATATTAAAATTATTGTGGCATGCATGTTGGAAGTAACGATCAATGTACGGGCCGTTGTAATTTTTTTTTTTATAATAAGTGTTTTTGTTATGTGGAGAAAATTAGAGTAGAAAGAGTGGCGAAAATTGGAGTAGAAAGAGTTATATATATATACGGAGTATATAATAGTTTAAAAAATATACTCTGTATAAGTTATTCATAAGTTAATTGGCAATATAATTTCTATTAGACTTCACTCAATTTGAGGCTAAATTAGCTTCAATTTAATAGCCACAACTTGACGATATATAATTATGAGAGCGAATTCAACCGTATCTTCAGCTATAAGATGGATATGAAAAAAGTAGGTGTCTAATTTAGCCACTGTTTTGTAATAGTGATAAATCTAATGCTAAATTATAATCGTGTCTTATATGTGGTCGTTCTTTGTGGCTAATTTTATAGAAAGGAATTTTGACGTATGCGTCAACAATCGTGGCCAAATAGCCATAGTTTTAATTTTATGGTTCACATTTTCATGGCTATATCCAATTTATTTTGTAGTGATATCTTGAGTAATTATTATTTTTTTAAATCTAAAGGTATTGAAGTATAAATTGTGAAATAAGCAATTCACCTCCCTCTGCATGAATTAAAGATGTCAAGTAGTAAAGATTTGACTCTACTGCTCTTTTGTCAAAAAGTATATAGCTTTTTTTCAGAACTTATAATTTTGATATTATATAATTTTAGATGAAATAAATATAAAATTTTAGCTTAATTAGCTTTGAAAATCTAAGTTTTTCAAAGCTATTCACCCAAGTTTTTTGAAGCTTTCGGTTTTCTATTCACAAATTTTACCAGTTATATATCCTAACAGCTAGGTTTATCAAATACTATCATATTAACCTTTATTTGACACAACTATATAATCAATCAATTTCACCTACCCATTGATCAACTTCAACTAGCCCATCAACTATACAACTTTTACCAAACATACGTCTCTACCTAGAACATGTCACATTGTCGCATGTGGGTGTACTTTGGAATTTGGATCAAATTTTACATGAAAGATGTCAAGAATTGAAGTTTTTTCAGTGCCAATGAATAAATAATACGTACAAATCAAATACAGGTTATGTAATGATTTAAAATTGAAAATTAAAGATTTTCTTAGATACACTAATAAATTTTCAAAGGTTTAGACATAGGTATTTGTTAGGTTTGTTTAGCAATGAGTAAGTTGTGTTTACCCAAAAAAAAAGAAGCATTGAGTAAGCTGAAGCTCGTTAAATGCGTATCAAAGAAATATAAGTCCGATGAATTTGGGAGTTGCTCGTTGCCCTCACTAGTCGCAGGCGGTGTGAAAGGAAAGTTGAGTTCTTTTCCATAAACTTTCGGCTGTGTTTTCCTACGAATGGGTATTTAGGGATGGGAAGGGTGAGGATTTTTTCCGGGAGACGTGACTGGGTATTTGACGGGAGTGGAAATGGTAGAAATCCGGGGTGGAGCAGGGTGGTTATGGACGATTTTTCCCACCTAGTGGAAAGGGATGCTGCAACCATTCCGGATTGACTCAATTGGAAAGGATTTGCGGGTAGTATCAAAAGGTTTTCGGTTCGAATCCTGGATGATCGCTCTTTATTTACCAAATTCTGAAAAGGGGTGCTGGGTCGAGAAAAAAAAGGCTTAATTTTAATGGGCTGGATTAGTGCTAAACGTTCAAATTAATCGGCCGGGAAGAGGTGCTGGGCCGAAAAAAAGAGGCTTAATTTTCATGGGCTGGATTAGTGCTAAAAGTACAAATTAATCGGCCCAATACATGGCTAAAAATGGGTTTAAAGCTGGGCCTCAACTCATCCGTTATAGATGTAGCTTCACTTCCCCATATTTCAAATGTAAAATCAAGGGTGAAATGTTGGGTTACAGTTAGACCCGAGCATGGGCGGGCTCGGGCCGGACCCCTGACGTTTTAACGGCCCATTGTACCGGGCCGGGCTTGGGCTATGTTCGGTTTTTGGGCCTACTATCTCGCCCAAGTCCGCCCGTATTGCTGGGCCGGGCCACCCACCGGGTTTGTCGGACTTTTCATGACATACCTTGTTACCTAACTAACTTTTCCTTTTAAATAAATTTTCAAAAAATAAAGGTCAATTCAAGACCATAAAACATGGCAGTTCAATTTAAAACAAGGAAATTAAAGCGAAGCTAGTTGAATTCATATAAAGTCCACACTTCAGAATATTAAATTACCTATAATATTTACTACCGTATGATAAAAATATTTTTTTTAGTCTTCAATCACATATAATGGAATATTGGTATTATATACTCATATATCATGATAAAAAAAAAATGTCATTATATATATAATTATATATTATACATATAATATTAATATATACCGGGCCGGGTTTAACGGTCCGCTTGGGCCTCATACTCGACCCAAGCATGGCCCGGTGGGCCGATCGGACCGGGCTTGGGCCTCAGGTCTAGTTGGGCCAACAGCATAACTTTTTCATTTTATTGATTTTGAGATTTTTGGATAATTTTAGGTTAATTTTTTTTCATTTATTAGATTTTCTATCTCATTGGATAAATTAAGAAGAAAATACAATAGTCTTTCTCGAATCAGTAACATTTTTAAAAACTAAATACCTTTTCAAATCGTCTACATGAGAAAATGGTTGGACTTATAGCAAATATAATTTAAAATATATGTTTTAATTTCTCTATTTTGAAATCTTTCTAGAAAAATTATTGGAGATGGTCTTAGTGTGATTTTACAAGGTCCCAGCAATTTTTCTCAAAATTTGATATTTTAGAAAAATTGCCCATCAAAATATGAGAATCCACCCCTTATACTTATAACGGAAATTTCGCGAGGTACCCCTGAGGTATCGCAATTTTCGCGAGGTATACAACTCTTTTGCATATTTCGCGTGGTACCCCTAGGGTTTTGATTCTTTTCGCGTCGCGCCCTCGGAGTTAAGTTTTAACAGATGAAAGGGTGCTTCGTTAGTTTTAAAATTAAAAAAAAAAAAGAGGAAAGAACGCTCTTTCTGAAGGAAGCGAAGAGAGAAAGGTCGCGAGAGAGAGAGAGAGAGAGAGATAGCACGACGAGGACGACGAGAGAGAGCACGCCGGTGAGGACGACACCAGGTCGGAGATCTCGCTGCTGCGCTGGTGAGTTGTGGATCGGAGGCGATGCAAATGATGGTTGATGCATATGGAGACCAGCCTCGGCCAAAAACGTCGACAACGACGGAGCCGAGAGGAAGAAGAAGCCCCAGTCGCTGCAGAGATGCAACAGATCATTAGATGGGTAACCAAGGAGGAGGCGGAGAACACAAGATAATCCACACCCCGACCACCAAGCCAAAGGCGGCCCGGAAGAGAATGTCGAGACGAAGGAGAGGACCCACGACCGGAATCCGCTCGGAAAACAGCCGATTAATTACCCAAGCCTGCCACCAAGGCAAAGGCGGCCCGGAAGAGAAAGTCGAGACGAAGGAGAGGACCACGACCGGAATTCGCTCGAAGAAAAACCGATTACCTAAGATGACCACCAAGCCAAAGGCAGCCCGGAAGAGAAAGTCGAGACGAATGAGAGGACCCACGACCGGAATCCGCTCGGAAAACGGCCGGAATCTGGCCGAAATTGCGAAACCTCTGGATCCACCGCGCCATCGTAGACCGTCATCAGAGAACATTGGCCGCCGAAGATCGATAGAGGGTTTTACAATGGCAATTTGGGGGCGCGTGTGGGGGCGCTCTCTTCTTGCGTTCTTTCCCTTTTTTTTCTTTTTAATTTTAAAAGTAACGGAGTACCCTTTCTTCTGTTAAAACTTAACCCCGAGGGCACGGTGCGAAAAGAATCAAAACCCTAGGGGTAACACGCGAAATATGCAAAAAAGTTGTATACCTCGCGAAAATTGCGATACCTCAGGGGTACCTCGCGAAATTTCCGTACTTATAATTTGAGAAACAATGTCTTTGTAAAACGATTGCGCCACGTGTAAATAGTTGAGCAATCCTAAGAAATACAGTTTTCAACCATTCTCACCCATCTACCATTACACTCTCTCAAAAACCCTCTCTTTCTCTCTAAAGCAATTTCTTTCTTAAAAAATGAGTCACGTGTCAATAGTTGAGCAAAATTAAAAAATTATCTAAAAAAAACAAAAGTCCACTTTCTCCCCCTTCCTCTGGTAACAACTGTTATATTTTATTCTTAACTTTCTCTTTCCTCTATCTAAAACCGCTTCTTTTTCTACCAGATCTTTGTTCTCCCTTCCCCGTTTTAACATCTTATAAGAAATAGAGCACTGTCAGTTTTGCCTAGAATTACCAATGGTGGAAAGGGGAGACAGAGAGAGTGTGAGAAATAGAGAGCGGAGAGTTAGGGTTTTGCCAAGACTTCAGATGCCGATAAAGGGAGAGAGAAGATGTCAAATAAAAAAGGTACTTCTTGAAATTATATATCTCTTAAATCACTCCCAAATCTACGTTCTCCTCCAATTTTAGTTTTCACCTCTTAGAACTGCTATAGCAAGGGCCACTTATTTGGAAATTGGAGCATCCAAGGTACCGATCTAAAGTTTGAAACCATGTAGTCTCTCCTCTCTATCCGTTTCAGTCCCTCTCTATCTTTGTCTTTGACAGATTTTGTTAGATTTTCGTATTGGAATGAAGCGATCGATTTACTACCCCTAATGAGCGCATCTGATGGTTGTGGCTATTGGTCACGGATCGTTCACGCAGTCACCGGGTTGAGTAGAGGACGATGGCGACGCACGAGCTAACCCAGCGGCAACCTTGATAGAGAATTGACTCGATGCAACAACATTTATCAGAGAACGGTACAACGCCTTGACAGGTCCTCTCCCTCCTCTCAATCTCGATTCAATTGTTATGTGGTTGCTTGCAAATGCAATTGAGGGTTTTCGATTTTTGGGACTTGAATTAGGAATTTAGGCTTTAAGCTTGCTTAGGCTAGATTTCCACTATTCAATTCCAATTTATAACTTCAGCAGAGATCGTGATCAAATCCGAGTATGTATTTGATTTTTTTTTTAAATTCTGAAAGTTGGGAGCAATGGTATATCGTTGTTTATTATGATGGCTTCCAAAATGTGCTTTTGATTAATTAGAATTGAGTGACATTTGTTATTGTGAGAAAGAAAACTCTTAGAGCATGGGCAATGAGGGTTCTTTAACCCAAATTTAAGAAATTTAATACTATTTTATTTGAGAATACAAAAAATAGGTTAAAGAATGATTTGACATGTTATCTCCTAAGGAACTCTTAATTAAACACCCTACAAAAGAGATAAATTGGGGACCACATCAATAAAAAAAAGTTGAAAGAAGAGCGAAGAGATAAAAGATAAAAATGAGTTAAGAAACTCTCATGGGTTCCATGGATGAGTGGAAATGTATAATGAGTTGTTTAAAGAATGGTGAAGAGAGAGAAAGATAAAAAGTGGAGTTAAGAAACTCAAATGGGTTCGATGGATAGCATGTGCATTGGTAGTTCCTTAACCAAAAAATGTAAAAATCTATTATTATTATATTACATTTGTAAAAAATAGTATAAGGAATGATTTGATGGGTTGTTTATTAAGAAACCTTTAAACACCATGATTGATGAGGTTTGTATAGGTAGAGAGTCAATGAAATTGTATGTGTGGGCCCAGAGAAAGAGAATGGAAGAGAAAGATAGAGGTGTAATGGGGTTTATTTTATTTTAAATTAATTTATTTGTTAGTAAATTGAGTTGTATGGATGTACGTAAAATTTTAAGTTGGGTTTTTAAAGAAGGGAAGAAAAAAAATGTGGGGTTAAGGAACCCTAGTGGGTTCAAGGGATGCAGATGTAATGAATTGTGGTGATAGCCTCGTAGGCAAGGAATTGTGGTGATACAAGATGTAATGAAATTTCCCATTATTGAGATTCATTTTTCATTGGTGCATGCTTCACATGCTCTGCAGATGCTTCGTGAAGTTCTTATAGACTTGTATAATGTTGTAGTCTATATGCATGTTTGCCTGTCCTCCAATTAAACAACTACGAACCCGGATAAGTTAGTGCTTTTTTTTTTACTTTTAGTTTAGGGGTAGGAGAAATTTGTATGTAGTCATGCCTCTTCTACGGTCTTTAATCTCCTCTGTATGCAAACTTTTGATTTCATGGATTTTGCATTTTCGTATCCCCTTCTTTATTTGTTGTAGCCTAAAGTCGACGCAGGGTGAGAGAACCGACCAAGGTTGCGAGAGACGCCCTAGACGACGGCTAGAGGATTCAAAGTAAACATCTGCACCTATTAATGACTTAGAGGCGGCACCGATGGAACTAAATCACTAAGGATATATGTAATTGAATTTGTTCTAATTTTTTTTAATTAGGGTTTCGTTGGTTGTTACTGGGGATTTTGATTTCAATCAAGTATTTTGCGAAAACTAGGGTTTGATTTGGTTGAAATTAAGGGGCATCCAAAGCTTCCAAATAGTTTTTTGTTCTGTTCCTATTTTATTATGTGAGATTGATGTAGGTGTGATGCCTTTTTGTGTAAATAACTGTTGAGAAAACTGTGTTGGAGCAATGCTATAGCCGGTATGAGCTTCAAGGTGAATGTGTTACTTGGTAGCCGAGAACAGGGTCTACGATAAGTTCTTGGAGCACATTGAATTTAAACGAGGAGTATGCTTTTCTATGTAGATAATATAAGCTATAAAATGTTGAGAAAGCATACAGAAGGATGGAACAAAATCATCTTCTGTTGATTTCTGCAGAAAATTATGTGCACAAGCTACTAGTACAGATTAGGTATCTATCGGGGGTATTTTAATAAAGCATACGGGAGTTTTCGAACTCCTTTTATTCCACTGGCTGAGAAATATTTCTCAGGGGTTTTTAAAAAAATCCCGAGAGACAAATTTTCGGTCAGGTTTTTTTTTCAAAACTCCCGAGAGAACCCGTTTTTAACCCGCCAGTTTATTGGGACGCTCTCGGGAGTTATTTAAAACCCCTGAAAGATATCTAAAGGGAGTTTTTAAAAAAAAACACCCGAGAAAAGGCAAGGTTTTTTTTTTAAAAAAAGGTTTTCTAACCGGTTTGACCGATTAGAAAACCTCTTTTAAAAAAGCATTTATTGTTGTAGGAGAATATCGAGTATGCAAATAAAATATAAATAAATCACAGCAAACCAGATTCCGTCCCTTGCAAATAATTACAAGACCTCCTCCTGATGTAGCAGCGGGAAGTCAGGATCGATCCACGAGGAAGCGTATCAGCGGATCCTAGACAGCGGTGGAATCTCACGGACAGAAGTCGACAACAGTGGTACTCGACCTCGACTAAGGGTTAGTCGACAGGGGTCAGGCACAGTCGAACACAGCGCAGCAGCTCGGCGCAGGCTAGTCGATATCGACCAGGGCTTACTCGATATCGAGTAGGGTCTTGTCGACTTCGGCTTGTCTTGTCGATCTCCTGCACAAATAAGCTACGGCGACTCTGGTCGAATATCAGTAGTCGAGCTCGACCAGGCTTGCTCGACCAGGTTGGTCGATATCGAGTAAGATGTACTCGATATCGAGTAAGATGTACTCGATATCGAGTACACTTGGCTTCAGCTTCCTGCTCTGTTCTTGAAACGCACTTTCCCGAGTCCTCGTTCGTCGGATTGACGCATATGACCATGCGTTGGAAAGCTCTTTCCGAGGGCTACAACTCTCATGAAGATATCAAAGCTTGATTCAGAACGAAGAATGGTGAAATATGGCATTTTCTCTAGCTGCACCATTCTTAGCTTCTCCATGAGTTTCCTTTAAGCTCCAAAGTGCGTCCGATTTCTGCGAAATATAACCAAAACTTGTGTAGACCTCCATATATTGCAAATAAGTGTAAACTACACAGATTCTGTATTATTCTAACCCAAATGTATGAAATGCGTGCAGAAATCGATATAAATGATAGTATAAAACATGGCAAATTAGGCTCACAACATTTATAAATACAAATCTGCAACCAAAATCATTTCTACCTTGTTCTGAACCGGTAACATAATTACAAGCCCTGTTGTAAACATAAAACACATTTTATAGGTCAAAATTGAGATACATTGTTCAAAGATCATGCTACATGGAGATGAATGTAATAGAACTTCATCAATGTTTATGTAATTCTCAACTAGAGATGTCCAAATGCTATCTACCTCATCCTTGAACGTTGATTTTGACGGTATCTTTTCAACAAATGGCACTAAAAGCATCCAAGTGAACTGAGACAATAAAGAGATGATATGAGATAATGAATTAGATGGTCTAATGGTTTCTTGAACTAGTTTTCTTGGTCTTTGCAACTAACAGTTGTATAAATAATAAAGTGTCGAGCAAAGTACCTTGTATCCCATGGAATCTCTGATGCACCAATGCATGGAACATCTTGTTAGAAAAGGGAGCAAGTCTCCTATTCCACGTATAGTACTGTGCTATCTAAAAACTCAGCCAACCTCATTGCAATTATATAAACGACACCACTAGAGTCTGTAGCGAAGACACAAGGAGCGGATTTAGAGTCTAGTTTAGACTTATAGTCCTGCAGTGCTTATCCCTCCTGATCCTCCAAGCTTATAAACAATCAACGATATGATTACAAGTGACATTCTTTCCAAAGGTGCAAGTAATATTGAAATGACCTTTTTTATCAGGCCATCTACAAATCAAAGTCATTCCTTCCTTTAAAGAGTGTAACAGAACCTCATAATATTACGAGGTTTTGTAACTTTAATCATAAAATGAGAATAATAAAAAAAAAAAAGTCATTCCACTAGTGGAAAAAAGCTACTGAATTAGCTTTTTCCTAAATAGAAACAATAAAGTTCAATCACAAATACAATGTTAAATGTGCTATACTCATTCCCTAGGATTATGAAACATAAGTACATGATGTTAATGAGTAAATACTGTATTTAGATAGATAATTGTCTGGATGGTTTACCAAGAAAAAAGTGCTCCACCAGCTCACTAGTATACTCATCTGCATCCAGGTGCGCATTTCTCACAAGTACCTAGCAAAACAGTCATTACCAAAAATAGTTAAAACAATATTTCACAACAAACAAAAGTAAATAGCAATTTCCATTGGCACTGTTATCACGTTAATGATTGTTTAATGTCAACTTTACACCTGTGACATTAGGCAGTTCAAGATAACCTATGTTTTGTACTCTTCTTTCTATTTTACTGTAATTGCATGTGTGGTTTTAGATTTATAATAATTGGTCACCAAGTACTCTCTTTTATCTAAATTGTAGAATGAGAACAAGTACTCTCTTTTATCTAAAATTACAACCATAAGTATATGGATAATTAATTATTCAAATCTACCAAGTGCATGCAAGTAAGGCAGTAACATGTCAATGTTAAGCAAACCATATTAAGACAAGAAAATCCCACACAACGAGGAGCGAAAAACACAATCTTCTTGCTTTCCACCATCAAAGCTAGTAATTAAACTGAGCTCATTTCATTTAGAGTATAAATAAAGTAATAAACAAAAAAAAAAGATTCCCCAACCTTGGAGAACTAGATGTGTAACCTGTGTCTGACTTCTGACTTCCTGGTGTTACTAATTGTGGAGATGACTGCAAGCCATCATCAACCTCAAGGTCCACAATCAAGTGTCTAACATTGAAGAACATCATCTAACTATTTCTCCAACAAGACCAGGAATCGTACTTTAGTTTAACTATACATGACATTTGTAAAACATTCTCGCATTACGTGTTCGCTAAATATTCAATCAAACAAGGAAACAAGTGAGTCAAACGGCAATGTGGAAATAAAGAGCACTCACGTGAAGCCTTTACTATTTACTCATATGGGCAATATCATTCGCCATTTTCTCTGTACAGTTCAAATTCACTTCGATCACCATCATAAATTAAGAATGGAGAAAAAGATACTAACCATTTATACTTCAATTTCGGTCACAGAAATGGTTGGAAGCAATGGACGACCCTACAACCACTAGACAGAGGGTGATGCTTTAAGTGGAAAACAATCCTTTACCAGGAGAGCGAGAGAACACACGATCTACTGCACCAAGCAAACATGGATCAATAACATATCACCATCATAAATTAAACATAGAGAGCACGAGATACCTGAGAAAATTTGGGAAATGTCAATAAGAAAAAATGATCAAATAAACCCTAAGCCGAGAGGGAAAACAAAGAAAGCGTGCAACCAAACCAAGCAATTCGATTTAGAGTTCATTTCAGCCCATCTGAGTACAATTTCAGCCAGAATAACAACTTGAGTACAATTTCAACCAAAGAAATGACCAACCTGAGTACAATTTCAGCCAGATAATCGATCGAAGAGAGAGAAGACAACCCTAATTAGCACGAATGATCGGAGAGGGCGAGAGGGGCGAAGAGGTGAAATCTCGGACTTCAACGAGATCTTCTATAGGGTTTCCTTCAACCCTTTTCTTCAATTGAGCCGATCGATTTTTGAAGACACTCAGTGATTGACGAAGAGGCAAAAGAGGAGCGAAGCGGCAAAATCTCTGACTGCAGCAGCGTCTCCGACTTCAACGACATGAGTTTCCATCAATCGTACCCTCTTCTTCATTGAGAAGCTTGTTTTCTGGTCTGCAAGTGATTGATCGATAGAAGTTGCGAGGAGGCGAAGCGGTTGGGTTAGGTTTTGGATCGTGCATTGTTTATCTGAAGATACAATTTATCAAGGGGCGGAGTATATTTAACAAGAGTTTTACTAACATCTCCCGATAAAGATTGACGTTTGTCGAGGGTTAAAACAATGACCCCGTAAGTGTACACATGAGTTTTTTTAGAAAAAATAAATTAATACTCCCTCCGTCCAACAATACATGGACTTTTAGATGTAAATTTTTGTCCAACAATAGATGGTCTTTTAGGTTTTCTAGGTAAAAAGTTGTAATGATTTGTATTGGTTTGTGTGTTGTTGACTTTTTAAAATAATTTGATTGGTTAAAATGTGTAGTGGGTGTTAAAAAATAATAAAATTTATGAAAAAGTTAGTGTAATGATGATGTTTTTTTAAAAGTAAGATGTTTTATTAAAACTTGTGCAAAATGCTAAAAGACAATGTATTTTTGGACGGAGGGAGTATTTAACAGGAGTTTTTATAAAAAATCCCTTGCGAGATTCATTTCACAGGGGTTTTTAAAAACTCCCGAGAATTTGGTGCCGTAAGATCAATCTTCTGTACTAGTTAAGCGAATCAAATCATGCACACAATCGACAAACACTTTCAGAATGAAGATGTTCAGGTGTTTAATTTTATTTGTTGTTAGCATAGTAGATAGTATAACTATATCTGCAGTTTTATTTTGCAAACCCAAGAAATCATCTAATATAGGTCAACTTAGAATAATTATATTCCGATTAAAAATACAAACGACCTTAAAATGAGTATAAACATAAATAATTTATTTTCTTTAGTCCAGTTCAAAGGTATTGTGTGAAATATATTATGGTGAGTAAAATAAGGTTTCAATATTAAATACAATAAGAATAAAAAAAAACCAAAAAGTCCCATTTGAAAATAAATCGCCACTATAGGTCAATTTAGAATAATTTGATTCCCATGAAAATACACACAACTTTAAAACAAGTAAAAACATAAATCATTCATTTTATTCATGATTCACAGGTATGATATGAAATATATTATAGCGATGAAAGTGAGGCTTGAATATTAAATATAATAGGAATAACAAATACCAAAAATCACATGCATGTTTGGTACATGGATTTGTTTATGCTATTTCAGACCCTTTATATATTAGGTAGCTTGGAGTATGAATTAATAACATAACTATGGATATACTTGTGTAGTTATGTGTTAAATTAAAGAGTGTAGTTCTATATTGAATCACAACTTCGAAGCACGTACACTAAGATTAACTTCGAAGCACTAAGATTATCTATCCGGCCATCCTCTTCCATATATGGTGAGGAGTATGGGTTTCTTTATATTGTTTCGGATCCTTAGTGAGGAGTATTGGCCGGATTCTTAGGCCAAGAACATCAAGATTTTTTTTCTTTTCTTTCAAGTAGGTACGTAGATGTTTAGAGAAGTGTAGAAGCGGTCGATCTATAATTATTATTATTTTTATCAAATTCGAAGTATCGATTTTTTTGATAAAAGATTTCTCCATGACAACAGAAGATTTTAAAAAAAACACGGGGAGGAGGAGTATGGGCAAAATCGTATGTTATGGAAAAATTGGTGTGGCCGAGTATTTTGTGTGGGGCGTCAAACTCAACCAAAAATATTATGACGAAATCCGAACATGGTTCGGGAAAAGAACTAGTTATACATGATACGTGGTATAAAATTTCATATGGAACAAATTTGACCCAAAGATTTTTAGCTCCTTGCAGTTTGGTTCTTAATCAAATTTTTATATTTTAACGACTTTATAAATTGAGATCAATCCATAAGAACTAAACTGAACTATAAGTGGCATAAATTACGAAATTGATATTGTAAAAATTTGCCCATCACAATACGAGAGTTTGAGCCAATTAAATTTTGATGTAAAATCCCTTCTTAGTTAGGATTTCTTGCTTGGTGATTAAAAAAAAAATGATATATAGCAACTTGCAAGTGTATATTAATATTATAGAGTACTTGATGAGCACCCCATGTATATGAAAATGAAGCCGTTTACTCAGCACCAGGACGGTTGAATTTTTTTTTCTTTATGATAAAACTGGACGGAAAGCGTATGCTCAACGATCCATTGTCTGGATTTCAAAGACAAACTTGGCATTTATATTAAATTTAGCTCAACTTGATCAATATGTATGTCTGTCATAAATAAGTACCTCTTGGCTTGTGCGTGATCCTTTCACTTCTGGAAACATTAAGGAAGCCAAATTGCAGTATATATATATACTACGTAATACTTTATTTATGAGAGCTCGCTTTCACATGGATTGAATTGGGAAGACAATACATATATTTTGGTGTCACTGGTGTGGGTTTTATGTGGGTTGTAGTTGGGAAACAAAAAAATTCAAAACTAAAACATAAAATTCAGATTTGGTGGGAGTCAAAACCAATTGGTTCCCAGGCCGAGTTTTCATATACAATGTGTGGGGTCACGCACGCTCAAGCGCAACACGTCCTAACCAAGTCAAGCACGCCAGCCGAGTGGGGTTTGGTTAGGAGGAGTAGCCCATCCAGTTATATACAACACGTGGAATAGATGATCAAGTTATATTGAGATCTGTTTGAAAGTAGAGGTCATAATATAATACAGTTGACAAATTAGGATAAGAAAGTCCTCCTTAAAGCAATAGAATAATAGATCATATATTAACTCCACTTGTATGTACGTTTAAGCGTATCATGCAAATTTCAATATATTTGGAACTTAACTGGCCGGGGATCGATATTTAAACCTTCTCCGCAAAAGTTGTTGGTTTGTATATCTATAATGAAATGAACCAATACTGTAGAGTAATATGTGTATAAGTTGTAGGGGCATATTGGTCTTTTCAAGTGTTCATATTGGTTGTTAGAGGTTGTTAGAACCGCCAGAAGCTTCCCCTCTCCCCGTCTATGTTCTGTATAAAAGGGGTGAGGATTGCTGTAACAGTTTAGCTTGAATAACACTTTTTCGATTTTTCAATACAGATTTGGTTGTTTTCTCCTTCTTGATTCATTCCTTTAGCTCAAATGGTATCAGAGCGTTGTGAATCTCATTGAGATTCAGATTGTAGTTTCGATCTTCGTGGGAGATCTGTGAGATCTTACAGTTGCTGTGTTCGTGATGGTTGGAAGAGGAACTGGTTCGTCTCCGAATCAATCGGGAAATGGATCTGGAAGAGGTGCTGGCAGTGGCGTCGGTCGAGGGACTTTCATGACACCACCAGCAAACGGATTTGGAAATGGAATGCCTTGAACTAGCCAAGGTGCTCCAGGAGGTGTAGGATCTGGCACTTTTGTTCCGAATTTTGCTCCGAATCAGATGCAATTTGGCGAATTCGCACAAGGTATGAACAACATTCATGTCAATCCTTATTACCTTTCGAACTCTGACCACCCCGGGATGCAACTCGTATCCACTTTGTTTAATGGAAGCAATTTTACTAGCTGGAGTAGGGGGGTTAGGATGGCACTAGGTGCGAAAGCGAAATTAGGATTTATTACCGGGAGTTGTGTGAAGCCACTAGATGAAACGAGTGAAGAATTTGAGAGATGGAGTAGAGCTGATTACATGATCATGTGCTGGCTCATCAATTCAATGACCAGCGAAGTTGGTGAACACTTCATGTATGTGCAATCTGCAAAAGAATTGTGGGACGAAATTAGAGAGAGGTTCTATGAATCAAATGATCCTCTCATTTATCAGTTGAGGAGAGAAATTGGGAATCTCCATCAGGAGAATCTATCGGTTACAGCCTACTATGGAAAACTTAAGAGGATCTTGGATGAATTACAGCTCCTTGATCTCTTACCTGTCTGCAGCTGTGAGGGAATCAATCAGGTTGCTCGATCTTGAAAAAGATTGTTGATAGGGAGACCAAAGCAAAAGGTCATGCTGTTCTTGATGGGACTTAATGATGGCTATGAGGATCTTAGAAATAATGTGTTGTCTATGGATCAAATTCCTGGAATTAACAAAGTTTTTCAGATGGCAGTGCAGATTGAGAGACAGAGAGGGATTACTTCCCCTCAATCTGATCTGAGTGCTCTTGCTGTAGGGAGGAATGGTGCCACTGATGGAAATATTTTTGATGTGAACAAAAATTTCCAATCTAAGGTGCAGGATCAGCAAAGAAAGGAATACAAGAAGCCTAAATTTGACAGGTTCTGTGAGCATTGCAAGGAGAAAGGGCATACGAGGGACTACTGCTTCAAGCTGGTAGGGTATCCAGAGTGGTTCAAAGGGCCACGTGATGAGGAAACTCAGAAAGAGAATGGTAAATTTGCTGCTAACATTGATGGTTTTCAGGGTGCTAACAGTAGCCAGCTTGAGCATCCTATGGAATTTGATGAAGCAAAGCCAGATCCTAGCATGGTCAATGCTATCTTTCAGGAAGTCATGAGAATGATGAAACGGAAAGCCAAGATGGATGAGTCTGATTCTTCTGTGAATCATGCCTTTGTCAACTTTGCTGGTAAGATGAGTCATTCATTTCTTATTGGTGATAAAAAGGCAGACAAATCAATGTGGATTGTAGACTCAGGAGCTACAGATCACATTGCTTTTGACAAAAATGTCTTTACTGCTTTACATCCTTTAAGTAAGGTGGTCTCACTGGGGTTGCCTGATGGAACCACCTTCCTTGTTCGTGAGCATGGAACTGTGGTTGTATCAGACATGTTATGTCTCAAACATGTCCTATATGTGCCTCAGTTTCGACATAATCTGTTATCTGTGTCCAGAATAGTGTCTGCTCAGCAACTGAGATGTTGTTGTGATTCCATCTCTCATGCATATTACAGGACCTTATAACTGAAAATGTGATTGCTAAAGGGAAAGAAGAAGGAGGATTGTACTACTTGAAGTCTCAGTTTGCTGGATATTCAGCTGTTGATGTTTCTCAGTTTATTTTTTATAAGAATTTGCAGTCTAGTGCACAGACTGTTTGTAATAAAGATGACAATGTGTCACTTGTTCATGCCAGGTTGGGACATCTTTCTGTGGCAAAGATGCAACATCTGGACATCTGTAATGGATTTGATTTTAGTTCCTTCTACTGTGAGTCATGTGACATGACCAAACACCACAGATTGCAGTTTAATAGAAGTACTTCTATGGCTGAATTTCCATTTCAATTGGTTCACATGGATGTATGGGGGCCTTACAAAGTTGCATCACTGTGTGGTGCAAGGTATTTCTTAACTATCTTGGATGATCATTCTAGGGCCACTTGGGTTTACTTGATTCAATAAAAGACACAGGTTTACAAGATTATATGTGCTTTTGCTCAAATGATTGAAAATCAGTTTAATTCTACTATCAAAACTATCAAAACTGATAATGGAACTGAGTTCACACAAAGGGCTTGCAAGGTTTTGTTTGAACAGAAAGGCATTGTGCATCAAAGATCTGCTCCAGGGGTGCCTGAGCAAAATGGAAGGGTAGAACGCAAGCACATGCACCTTGTAGAGACTGCTAGAGCCATTAGACACCATGCTGGCCTTCCCATTCAATTCTGGGGAGACTGCATCCTAAGTGCTACTCACCTGATCAATAAGATGTCATCACAAGTGCTTCAGTGGAAATCTCCATTTGAAATCCTCTATAAAGTTCCTCCATCCCTTGATAGTTTAAAGACTGTGGGATGTTTATGTTTTGCCTTTCAACCTAATGATCTGAAGGACAAGCTGGGAGTTAAGGCAAGAAAGTGTGTATTTCTTGGTTACCCTCCTGATCAGAAAGCTTTTAAGGTGTTTGACATGGATAGGAGAACTGTACTCATCAGTCGTCATGTTAAATTTGCGGAGCATATCTTTCCTTTCAAAAGCCAGTCCCAACTTTCATCAACATCTAGCCCCACTCCTCCTAACCAGCTGCCTTTGGTCACACCTCACACAGATGACAGTTCACATCTTATTCTTCATCCTGCATCTTCACATTCCCCTTCCCCTCCTCCTCCTCCTCTTATTCCACCCTCTACACATTCCCCTCCCTCACACAGCAGTGACAGAAGTGTCACATTTCCAGTCTCAGATGATTCCACAGTTATCCCAGACTCTATAGCCAGTCCTTCTCCTACTCCTAAACCCATTCATCAAATTGAGATTGGAAGAGCCAAGAGAGTTATTCATAGACCTCCTAGATTAAATGAATACATCTGCTCCAACTTACCCACCAGACATCATCCACCATCTGCTCCTGAGAGTCAGTCTTTTGCAGTTTTCTCAGTACAGAATTTGAGGCATCTGGGTCCTGAGTATGTTCAGTCTCTTGTGAATGTATGTTCAGTGTTTGAGCCTAGAACATACAATCAGGCTAAAGATGATCATAGGTGGCAGTTGGCTATGAAAGCAGAATTGGATGCTTTAGAGAGTAATCATACTTGGTCTCTTACTTCATTACCACCAGAAAAGAGGGCTATTGGATCCAGATGGATCTATAAGGTCAAGTACAGACCTGATGGAGAGATAGAGAGATTCAAAGCTAGACTTCTGGCCAAGGGTTACACTCAGATCAAAGACAAAGATTACAAACAAACACTTTCTCCAGTGGCCAAACTACCTACTGTCAGAATTGTCCTTGCTCTTGCTGCAGCCAAGGATTGGAAGCTTCACCAATTGGATGTTAACAATGCCTTCCTCCATGGTTTTTTAGATGAAGAGGTTTACATGGATCCCCCTCCAGGCTACACCAGAGCTCTCCCTGATCAGGTGTGCAAATTACATAGATCCCTCTATGGGTTGAAACAGGCTAGTAGGCAACGGAACTTGGAGCTCACAAAGTTCCTCTCTTCTCTGGGATTTTGTCAATCATTACATTATTACTCCTTATTCACCAGGGTGGTTGGATCATCTGTCACAATAGCACTGGTCTATGTAGATGATATGCTGATATTGGGCAATGACAGTGCTATGATTGATCACACTAAGGCTGCTCTTCACTCTGCCTTCACCATCAAAGACTTAGGGATGGCTAGATATTTTCTTGGGATGGAGATCTCCAGGTCATCCAATGGCATTCTACTAGATCAGAGAAAATATATTTTAGATATTTTGCAAGATGCTCACATGACTGAGTGCAAGGTTGCTTCCTTCCCTATGCAGAAAGGGGCTAAGCTATCTATTGACAATGGTGATCCTATCAGTTCTCCTAAGAGCTACAAAAGGTTGATTGGTAGACTCCTTTATTTGACACTCACAAGGCCAGATATATCTTTCACTGTCCAACAGCTCAGTCAATTCCTTCACAATCCTTTACAGCCTCACTGGAATGCAGCAATGTACTTGCTCAGATATATCAAAGGAAGTTTTAATCTAGCCTTGTTCTATTCAGCTCAATCCAATCTCCAATTACAAGCATACTGTGATGCAGATTGGGGCAATTGTCCATACACAGGTCGTTCTCTGTCAGGCTACTGCATGTTTATTGGCTCATCTTTGATCTCATGGAAGTCTAAGAAACAGAAGGTTGTCTCAAAATCATCTACATAAAGTGAGTATAGGAACATGTCCTATGCTTCTAGTGAGATCATTTGGTTGCAGGGTATTTTAAGTGATCTTCAAGTGACAGTTCAGACTCCAATTAAGCTCTTATGTGACAATCGTGCTGCTCAGTGTTTTGCATCCAATCCAGTTTTCCATGATAGGACTAAACATGTCCGGATTGATGCACACTTCATTAGAGAATTGGTTCAACAAGGCCTCATAGTCACCTCCCATGTCTCAACTGATAAGCAATTGGCTGATCTCATGACCAAGGCCTTAGGAGCTCATCAACACCATGTACTTTGTTCCAAGCTTGGCCTTGTGGTTCCATCCACATGTCCAGCTTGAGGGGGGTATGTAGAGTAATATGTGTGTATAAGCTGTAGGGGCATATTGGTCTTTTCAAGTGTTCATATTGGTTGTTAGAGGTTGTTAGAACCACCAGAAGCTTCTCCTCTCCCCGTCTATGTTCTGTATAAAAGGGGTGAGGATTGCTGTAATAGTTTAGCTTGAATAACACTTTTTCGATTCTTCAATACATATTTGGTTGTTTTCTCCTTCTTGATTCATTCCTTTAGCTCAAAAATACACTCTCTCTCTCTAGTGGGGAGGTAAGGTTATGTATTTGTGATAGGGTGGTATGGATTGAGTCTCCCATCCAATTTACTGTGCCCGTTGTAAGATTTAGAGAGAGATAAAACTATAATATATTAGTGAGGAAACCTCATGTTAGAGATCGCCACCAATCTCCATTGTTCAACACTCAAGAAGCTCCAAAGATAAGTTGTTACACAATTGCAAGTTGCACGTACCAAAATGGCGCCAAGATCTCCTTTCTATACAAACCGCAACCGAGATCTTCCTAAGTGAAATGACAATTTTGCCCCTCCTAAAGGTGCCTAATTACAAGCACCTTATAACCTTCCCATAACTCACATATGCATTGTTATTATATATTGAATCCTTTTATATAGAGAGAAAGATATTGATAAACTAAACCTATCAAATATATATTTCTATCTTAATATAATACGGTAATAACAATGATCCTATTTCAATACAATAATATCAGATATATCAAAATAAATATATCCTAATGTATCATCTCTAATATTAGTTGATAACTTTAAAACCTCCACGTCATTTTTTTTTAAAAAAAACTTCTATAATGAAATGGACCCTACTCTATAACATACGGTTGTAATTTCATTTTGTTATTGGTCGATTAGTTTCATAAGATGTTTATTATTTAATTGTAGTTTTAAGATGTTGATCGATAAAGTGCTTCCACCATAAAGACCGTGGAGCCTTTACACAATCAGTGGTGTATGAAATTAAAAGTGATATTAATTGTGAGATTAAAGATCTTAACATATGAGCGAAGCCTATCTAAGTGTGATAGAACACATTAAGGGGGTGTTTGGTAATGATATATAGATATCAAATATCGGATATCAGCCCCCGATATTTGATATCTAGTGTTTGGTAGGGCTAGATATCGATATCACTTTAACTGATATCAATATCTAGTGTTTGATATGCATAATATATCACTTGATATCAAGTGATATCTGATATCTGTGTTTGGTAATAGTCAGATATCGATATTAGTTGAAATCTAGATATCAAATATGACCTATTTTGATATACTCATTTTTTGGGAGGTATCACTTGATATCGATATCGCCCGATATCGATATCTTGATACCGATACCGATATCTTGATATCAAGATATCACCCGATATCGATATCGATATCTTGATATCGATACATATATCGATATCGATATCTTGATATCTAGATATCGTTACCAAACGACCCCTAAGTGCAGCATTTCACCTCGAGTAGATCGATGTAGGGCTCCATCTATGGGTAGAAGATTAGGAAAAGGAAAGGATATCAAATATGACCTATTTTGATATACTCATTTTTTGGGAGGTATCACTTGATATCGATATCGCCCGATATCGATATCTTGATACCGATACCGATATCTTGATATCAAGATATCACCCGATATCGATATCGATATCTTGATATCGATACAGATATCGATATCGATATCTTGATATCTAGATATCGTTACCAAACGACCCCTAAGTGCAGCATTTCACCTCGAGTAGATCGATGTAGGGCTCCATCTATGGGTAGAAGATTAGGAAAGGAAAAGAAAATGAAAAAAGTTATTTCACACATGCAACAAAGTGAAAAAAAACACCTTTTTTTTGGTTTTTTGAAAGAAAAAAAAACACACATTTATTATTACCTCCGTTCAAATATCATTTTATTTTTGACACGTTTTATAAGGAGCTAAAAACTATATAAAATATCGTAATTTTGAATATAATATAAATACTTATTAAATTGTTTAAAAAGTTAATTTTTTTATTTATTTTGATGGCGAGGAACCCAACTTCGGTGGTAAACCTCGGACACGTTACCCAGCCGGCAAGAGCGACGTACCAGGTAAACCGGCTTACTGGAACCCTCTCCCCTTACTCCTTACCACTAAGTCACCCCGAATGGAGCGTAAAAAGTTAATATTTTATATATACTTCTTCCGGTCGAAAATAAACATTGTTTAATTTTTGTACATATAGTTTTATGAGCTAAAAACTATATAAAATCTTATTCTTTATATTTAAAAATCAATAAAAATAGCTGATACTTCATATAGTTTTTATTATTATTTAAATGCGTACAGAAAATACAACACTAGTATTAGACGGATATAGTACAAATATAATAGGTGATTCCAATTCACGACGCACTTCGAGTGAGTGCCATGATTTAGTCTCTATAAATACCGAAGCACTTACCAACTTACTCAAACTCATCCCTCTCACATCGATCAACTCTAACTCCAAGGAAAAATGAAGCCCTCTGCTCTCCTTGCCGCCGTTTGCGCCATCCTTCTGGCGGTGTCCGCCACCCCGTTGGCGGTCAACAGGCCGCAGGGCCCTTTCCATCCAGGCTTCCTCCCACCGGCTCCACCCCAGCATTCCCTTACCCCACCCCCAGCAGTCTTCTACCAACCACCGGCGCCACGCATCTCCCCTCCTCCCTCCCAGATGCCTCCCCCACCTCCCATAGACACGACCAAGTGCACGCAGGCTATGCAAGACACCGGCTTGTCGGCGTGCTCAGCGCCCTACTACGACGCCTCCAAGTGCTGCAGCCACCTCAAGGCATTGGCCGAGGCCTGCAATAACGCTCCTTATCGTAGCCCATCCTTCGTAATCTACCTCAAGAACGTTTGTTATGGCAGCACCTCCGGATCGTCTCCATCGCCTCCCTTCACTGGTTAATTTGGAGATGCTTCCTAAATTAAGATATGCTTATATAATTAATTAATTAAGTTTATAAATAATTAAATTAAAATAAAGTAGATATATGTACTTCGATCAATATACGTAGTACACTATGCCATTTATACACTCTGGCGATGGACATAAACCGTCGCCTGAGCTCAGTTTGGGTCACTTGAATGAGTGCTTAGAAAGCGACAAATGACAGTTACTCAAGCCACGAGGCATACTATACTCCGTCGCTAGGATTAATTGAAGAGACGGACCTTTTACTTTTCGTCGCCAGAAGCTCGGCCTCCAGAACAACAATAGACATGCGTCGCTAGGATGTATTCAGGAGACGGACCTGTTAATGTCCGTCACTTGAAACTTATTCAAGAGACGGACTTTTAGAATGTCCGTCACTTGAAACCTTGATAGGAATGCCGCTCTCAGCCCATCCACAAGCGATCGCTAGGATATAATTCAAGAGACGAGTTAATCTACGTCCGTCCCCAGGGTGTAAATCTGGCATAGTGGTATATCGTTAACTTTCCCTATTAAATGTTCTATTTGTGCTTTCGTTAATTTTAATTCTTTGTTTAAGCATGTGTTGTAAATTGTGAGACTTAATTAACCGGGGAAATTTAAACTTCTCCGCTAAATATATAGTTGGGTTGTGTAACTTGTGTACCACTTTTATAATGAAAATAGTGTGAGTTTTGTCTCTATATATTTGTTTACAATTTTGAGTTGTATTTAAAGGTAACTATTTTTAAAGTTTGATGGTAGCTAGGGATATGTTAAAAATGTATAAAAGAATTTAATAATGTATGGAAATAATTGAATAATACACACAAAAATAATGGTTTGTTAGAAAATTTATTTATAATTTCTTAATCGAACAATTTCTCAATAATAATAAAGAGAAGTATTAAGCTAATGTAAAATGACACGGAGTAGTTGATTGTAGGTTTTGAAATACATGCTTATGAACATACGGTTAGAATAGAAAAGGGAAGAAAAATCCTAGGGTTGTGAGCAGTGACAAACGACTAAGAAAATCAAATGACTAAGATTAAAAATACCTACCAAGTGATTGTACTTGTTTATACATAAGAATAATAATATTATTATACACGAATAATCGCTTAATATCTACGAATAATTTCACTGCTTACAAATTACACGATATAAGTATGATCTAGAAAGGCAATTCAACATCGAAGCATGTACTTGAATGTGTTATGGATGACATTCTATATATTAATTGAAACATCACTTGAACGGTAAAACCCCTAACGTGTCAACTATCGATTCGAGTTCTACACAAGATAAACAACTGTAGATCTAAATAACACGAGGATTTGTTAACGTGGTTCGGTTTTCCTACTCCGCGGGGCCTCAAGAGGGCAGACCTGGTCCCGAAAATACCACTAACTCGAATAAAGATACAAGATCTGGTTACAAGTTTTGGATATCGGACGAGAAACACCTAACGAGCTATCATGCAAAGAGATAAGGGTTTAGAGATTTGAAAGGGCAAGAGCCCCCTTTTACAGCTCTTCAAACCATATGAAGGTGTTGTAGACTCCAAGTGACAGGAATCGAAGCCTCCATAGATGAGCATGGCTCCTTCTTCTTCTTTCTCACTCTCTCTTGCTCTGAATTTAGGGTTTGTGTCGTCGGAACTTCTCTCTCATCACTTGAGCTTGTGAACGGGAGCATATATATAGAGGAGGGTGTGGTCACTTAGGGTTACAACGTCTCCGAAAGGGGTTCAAATGAAAAGAGGCATGCCATGGGCTCGGATTCCATTCTCATAAGAGAATGTCATCCAAGTAATGGGTCAACCCACAATCCAGAAACCCTTAAACCTGTAACACCGAACATAGCCCACACACACATATCATAGGTTAGTCTTCAAGAGCCTTGGTGCACCTAGAGTCCTAACCAAGATGGTCTTGGAATCCCTTAGGTGTGTCAAAAAGGCTCGATACCATACCTATGGACCTAGCTAGATCATTAGTATTTCTTCAAGTCCTTTACATCTAAAACTTATCATCCTAGATCTATGAATTACAAAGACAAACTTAGGATTACATTTATAACAAATGCTCTCCTAATTCTGAGTTTATATCATCTTCTTTGTTCTTCTAGATAAGTAGTTTTTTTCTAGGAACCTTTCTCTCTCGTCAGTCATCAGCCTGCGTGCCTCTTATGAGCTAAGACACATCAAAGATCTTTAGGAAATTCCTGCATAAATGGAATTTGTTAGCATGCACGGTCTTGGTACCAAAATCTGTAGGGATGTTCACATCTCCTAAGATCTTATCAACAAAGATATTTTCTTTTTCAATCTCATCTCTAATGAAGTGGAATCTAACATCGACGTGCTTGGTTCTCTCATGATACATAGGATCCTTGCATAAATATATGGCACTTTGATTATCAGAAAACACAAGATGGATATAAGAGTTTATCTCTATTTCCTTCAAAATTCCTTTCAACCAAATAGCTTCTTTAGCAACCTCAGTTGCATCAATATATTCAACTTTTGTAGTAGATAAAGCAACAATAGATTGCAATTGAGACTTCCAAGATATACAATTTCCAGCCCAGGTAAAGAAGAATGAAGAAGTAGATTTTTTATTATCCCTATTACCAACATAATCAAAATCAACAAATCCATGGAGTTCTTTCTAGACGTGTGTTCAACAAACATAAGACCCATAGATTTAGTGCCACACATATATCTGAGAAAATATTTCATTGCAGTCTAGTGTTTTTCTCTAGGATCATACATAAATCTGCTAAGAGCACTCACAACAAAAGCAAGATCTGGTCTAGTGCATAATTAACATAGCATATATTATAGAACTAGCAACAACATCATAAGGAATGTTTTCCATTTTGTTAGACTCTTCAACAGTTTTAGGATTAGGATCTCTGTATAACTCTAAGTGCCCTCCTAAAGGGATAGGTGTAGGCTTAGAGTTGTTCATGCCAAATCTATCCTAAACTTTAAGCAAATAATCACCCTGAGTCCGCCACATTACTTTTTCAGATATGTTTCTAATGATATTAATCCCTAAAATCTTTTTAGCTGAACCTAAATCCTTCGTATCGAAATTCAATTTCAAGTCATTCTTAGTACTAGCTATGATAACTTTGTTGTTACTAATCAGAAAGATATCATCAACATAAAGCAGAATATACAAGGGATTCTTAGAACCAGCATGCTTAAAGTAAAGGCAGGTATCATATTTGCTTCTGGTGAAGCCTAAAGATCTCATACATGCATTGAATTTTAAGTTCCACTGACTAGGGGACTGTTTCAGACCATAGATAGATTTTTTTTAGCAGACAAACATAATCAATTTTCTTCTTATCTATGAACCCTTTAGTGTGGGGCTTGGTTTCATCTGTCGTCTTTGTCCTTATCCAGTTTGGTTTTGATTTGCTTGGTTTCGCTTTTTTGTAGAGTGCATTTTCGTGAGTTTGCACCGGTTTGTATTGTCATATGGTTCGTTGACGGTTCTCCCATTTTCCGGCTTAGCCGGCCTTCGAGTTTTAGATATATATGAACTCGAATTCTTACCTAATAAAAAAAATAGTTTCTCACAGGTCACCATGTAAGAAAGTTGTCTTGACATCCATTTGTTTAAATTCCCAATCATTGACAGTAGTAATAGCAAGCATGAGTCTCAGAGTCTTATACTTAAAAACAGGTGCAAAAATATCCTTATAGTCTACCCCCTCTTTTTGCCTAAAGCCCTTAGCTACAAGCCTAGCTATATACTTTGGTGGATCAATAGGAGAAATACTATCTTTAAGTTTGTAAACCCATTTGCATTCAATAACTTTAGCTTTATAAGGTTTGGGAACTAAAAGCCAAGTCTTGTTAGCATACATAGATTGCAACTCTTCATGCATAGCTTTCAACCACTCATTAGCATAGGAACTTTTCATATCTTGTTCATAATTTTCAGGTGTAAGATGTTTGACATTTTCAGCAGCTAGGAAAGCAAACTCAACAATATTAGAGGTGAACCTTTTGTTAGGGATTCTAACTCTATGTTCTCTGTCTCTAGTAAGTTGGTAATTAGACAAATCAAACACAATATTCCCAACAGTATTCAAATCAAACAAAGGAACATGATCAAAAGCAGATGTATCAGTAGAAGAGGATTGAAGAGACTCGAGGGAGATGAAGTATTGTCACTTACTCTTCCACCAGATTGGTGGGAATGAGTAGAGGTACTACCTTGTGAGCCATAGCCTTCAGGCTCACTGTTTTGAGGAGAGTTTGACACCTCAAACTATGGAGATTGAATCTCAAGGGGTTGTGTTTTCATTGTTTTAGCCTTGTGGAGATCCAGTGTCAAATTCATCATCCTTTGGGTCATCATAGTCATTTGGATCATAGAATCCTACAAAATGGGGAGGATCTTTAGGGGTACCTGCATTCTCAGTCTCAAATGTTAGTTTCTTCTTGAAATGAAATTCCTTTTCATTAAAAGTTACATTTCTAAAATTTATGCATTTATAAGCTCCAGGTTGCACAACAAGTAATTTGTATCCTTTAGTTCCTTCGGGACAGCCTATCATTACACATTTTTTAGCTCTAGGTTGCAACTTTCCCTGTGATACATGGGAATATGCAGTGCAACCAAATGGTTTCAAGTGTGTAATGTCAGGTTTCTTTCCTAACCACGTCTCTTATGGAGTTTTGAAGTCCACAATAGATGATGGAGTCCTATTGATTAGATAGGCAACAATTGTGATTGTTTCACCCCATAAGGAACTCTTAAGGCCAGCACCAATGAGCATACACCTTGCTTTTTCAAGCAAGCTAGGTTTTGTTCATCCTCTCAGTAGTGCCATTCTGCTGAGAGGTGCTGGGGACAATGAGATGTCTCTTAATCCCCTTCATTTGGCAAAACTCAGTAAAGGCTTTATGGCAAAACTCTAAACCATTATCAGTTCTTAGCACTTTTAGTTTGAAATTAGACTGACTCTCAACCATAACATTCCAAGTCTTAAAGCTGTCAAAAGCCTCACCCTTGGACTTTAACAAATATACCCATACTTTTCTAGAATAGTGATCAATAAGGAAAAGAAAATACTTTCTTCCTCCTGTTGAACAAAAATGCGCGATAATCGTACAACACATTTTAATTGATTTTTAATATCTAAGTTCGACCCCTTTTGGTTACCCTCTTGATTCGAAGTCATATCGATACCAGGATTTGAGTGGTTTTGGTGATTTGGGCTGCACCCGAATTTTAACGGGTTGCCTACGTATCTCTTGGAAGAGAATCAAGCCTTACGTAGTTCAGAAGAACCGATTTAATTTGGTTTTGATCATTTGAGGACCATGTGATTGAACTCGGTTAGCGATAGCTTTATATCGAGTTTCCTACGTATCTCTTGGAAGAGAATCAAATCACTCGTAGTTCAAAAGTTTTGATTTAATGTAGTGAGATTTAACCTCATATTCAAAAAGTGAATTTAGAGGTTGACGACTGTACCCGATATATTTTTAGGATTCAATATCGAGTTACCTACGTAGCCGATATGAGGCGTCAAGTCTTTACGTAGTTCTGTCGTAGGTAAATTTGATTTAATTTGAGATGGGCGACTGAATCCGATATATATATTGAATTTTAATATCGGATATCCTACGTAACTCGCAAAAGAGTATCAAATCTTTACGTAGTTCTTTTGAGAAATGATTTAATTTTAGGAAAGGTGACTGAATTCAGTATATGTTAAATTTTATACCGAATTTCCTACGTAACTCGTAAAAGAGTATCAAGTCTTACGTAGTTCTAAACGAACCAATTTAATTTGTTTGGTTTTGACCTCATATTCATTTAAAAGGAATTTAGAGGTGGACGACTGTACCCGATATATTTTAGAATTTAATATCGGGTTACCTACGTAGCCGTTTTTACGGCGTCAAGTCTTTACGTAGTTCTACCGAAACCGAGTTTATATTTGGTAAAACTCGATTTGAGGTTTTGACTTCGTTGTTATGGAAGTCAGTTTTGAGATCGATCAACCGGAATAAATTGGCAATGGAATTTTATGAGTTTAACTTTATAATTTTATTAAACCCAAATTTTAATTTAAGCCAATTATAATTTCCAAAATTTAGTGGGCTGATTTGATAATTAAATATACCTTTTTTGAAAGCCTCATGTCGTATGATATGATATGTATATGCATATTGCTAGGTGGTTAATTTTTTAATTATTGTGGGCTGATTTGTAATTCTCCCTTTTCTTGTTTTAATGAATCAATTTGGGTAAATGCCACAATCCACCGGGCCGAGCTAAACTCCCCAGCTAACACGTGAACCAATTAATTAAGCCCATAACTTGAGCCCAATTAGCTAACACGTGAACCAGCTTGTAAATGTATTTCATTTTTTTTAACAGATGCGGCTCTTTTCTAATTCCTTCCCATCGTCCTCTTAAACGAGCTTCGTGCTCTCTGAAAGTGGAACAGCAGAAGCAACGCCGGTACTTTGCATCCCAAGTTCGAGGTGTTTTTTTTTTCGTTTTGGGCGATTGACACGGATGAAGCGGGAGTGAGGGCAGAGCACGGACGGAGAATCGCACCTCTCCGATACAAACCAAAGACGTCTCGATCTCGGGTATGTGCTAGGGTTTTCTTTTTTCTTGTTTTGCGAATTTCAGCCCCAAATCTTCAATTTGGGTGATATTTGAGAAATTGAAGCATGAATTATGCCTTTCTTTTGCCCCTCCCTCTAATCTTATTCTCAATTTGTGGGTTTTAACCGATTTCGTTCCAAATCTTAGGGTTGCGATTTCGGTGATTTTGGGGCTTTTCGGTTTGGGTGTTATGGAAGAGATCAAGGATCTCGGCCTTGAGCATTTGGAGGCAAGGGCTGCGATTTTAGAGTGGCCATCCCCTGGTGTTCAGGGGCAGTGCACCAACCCGAGTGCGACCCTGTGACGTTAGAGTCGATCGCTACTTTGGCTTCTCGGCTGGGTACGTGTATCTAAATCCCCCGTCTTTTTTAATCGCCACTTTAATCACCATGTGTGGCTACTTCTGTTAATCACCATATGTGGCTACTTCTGAGCCCTGATTTAGAAACGAGAAATCTCATTTTACCCCTGCTGATTTATGTTTACAGCAGAGAGGAGAAACTAAGTCCTGAAGTGGGCGACAGTGGTGACGAATGATTACCCTTGGGCTAATTGCAAATTGGTAACAAGGTCAATTTTGGAGTTTAGGAATGACGCTCTCATCTCCAATTTGGTACAAACTCCTCTCAATTTTCAATTTCTTTTTTTTTTTGCTTTTCCATGAGCATTTTTTTTAATGCTTTCGACAGTGCTCAGTTTAATAGAGGTTTGCCTAGCTTGAGTTGTGTAATTTGAGAATGATGTAGTTTCTTCCCCTGAACTTGGTGAAAATTAATGAGGCTTTTGATTCCATACTTTGCCTTTAGCATTTGGGTTTACACATGAGTCCATTAGCATCCCTTTTTCAGTATCTGTTTTAAGAAAATTTCAGCAGAGTTTCCCCTTAATTTAGAATCGTTTGATAATTCCGAAACTCAAACCACACGAAGAAGCTCGCAAGGCCGAGGTTCTCGAGGGTGGAGTTTCAGGAATTTCAGGAATCGTGAACACTGATTAGGAAAAATCCAGCAGCACCTCCCCTTGATTTAGAATCATTTGATGATTCCGAAACTCAAACCACACGAACAAGCTCGCAAGGCCGAGGTTGTCGAGGGTGGAGTTTCAGGAAATCGAAAGGAACAAGACCAGTTAGGATTGCTACCTGAATAACTCTTTTTTTTTTTTCTTGTGTGTGAGATTGGCACTGGTTTTGTTTTTGTAAGTGCTTTGCTCTTTTTTTTTTTCTTCTCACTGATTTTTTTTGTTTTCTGCTTTCTTTTTGTTTTTGCAGATGGGAGTGTCGCGGAGCCTTTAAAAGCTGAAAACTCAACCCCCTTTATAGCCGAAGAAAAGTGGAAAGTGATGGCTTCCATTGATGGGGGCAGTTGGGCTTTCTTTCCTCTTTTGTAGTATGTTAGAAGTCTGCTGAACAGCAGCAGTATGGGTGTATGTAGATTGATAGGGGGATTTGATGGGAGCAGTTGGTAATTGTAAACTGAGACATCCATTTGTATATATATATTTTTTTTGTAATATTCCATTTCTTTTGAGGGAATTTGTTGAAAAAGCCCTTTAAGCATAGTTGGTTAGCTAGATAGGCCCATTAATTGTTTTTTTAGCATGCTTAGCCCATTAATTGTTTTTTTAGCTTGCTTAGCCCTCTTGACCGGTCAACGTTGACCGGTCAACGGTTTTGATGCCAACTTTTTTTTCTTTTTTTCTTCTTTTTTTTTTTTGATGCCAACTTTTTTTTTTTTTTTTTTTTAGTGATGCCATATTTTACCGTTTTGATGCCAACATTTTGTGGTGACAATTTTATATAATTGATGGCATAAGAGCTTAAAACGTGGAATCAAAATATTGTCACTTTTCTAATGAAATGATTGGATGACTTTTTTTTAATGCCACTTTTTTAAAACATTGATGACATTTTTTGTGATGTCATATTTTACCGTTTTGATGCCAAAATTTTATTACATTTTATTTTCAATCTGATGCCACTTTTCTAATTAAATTATTGGATGACACTTTTTTTAAACTTTGATGACATTTTTTGTTTACTCTAATGTCACGTTGACCATTGATGCCATTTTGAAAAATTTGTATCACATTAAAGAAAAAAATGTCATCAAAAATACTACTTTGAAAAAATATCATCAAAAATATGGCATCACGGTAAAAAAAATATTATCAAAAAATTGACATAAAAAAGTGGCATCAAAGTGAAAATAAAATATAGTAAAATTTTGGCATCAAAACGGTAAAATATGGCATCACTAAAAAAAAAAAGTTGGCATCAAAAAAAAAAAAAAGAGTTGACATCAAAATGGGTTGGTCAACGTTGACCGGTCAACGGTTTGACCATTGACCGGTCAATGGTCAAACGGTTGACCATTGACCAACCCACCCTATTGGGAAGGGGGCTAGGGCAAAACTAATTAAATTGATTTATGGGCTAGGTGACTAATTGGATATTTAAAAAAGGCCCAGTACCAAAATCGCCCATTTCTTTTCTTTATTTATATTTGGAAAGAATTTGGGCTTCACATTGGACTAAGCTTGGGCTTCAGATTTGGGTTGAAGCTTGGGCTTCAGTTTGCCTTTAGTTTGGGCTTTGATATGGGCTTAATTTGGGTTAAAAAGCCTGCCCACTTAGAGTCCATTTTGATGAAATTGATTAGTTAAATTAATTTCATGATCCCCAAGAAATTATGAGTAATAAAATTCATGAAATTTTACGACTCAACACCCCCTATTGTCTCTATCTGTGCAGGCTCCCATAAGTCATGGTGCACATACTCAAGGGGCCTAGAAGCAGTATAGGTAGATTTGGTAAAGGGATTCTTGGTTTTCTTACCAAAAATACAATTTTCACAGAATTCCAGATTACATGGTTTAAAATTTATCATGTCATTGTTTCCTATATGCCCTAACCTATCATGCCACATTTTTGTATGAACTAGATTTTCATCCTCAACCATATGGGTAGACACATTCAATTCTGGAGATCTTATCACATGATATAGACCTCCCTTCTTGATGGTCTTTATATGAATGACTCCATCTCTGGAGACATTCTTACAACCCCTATATGTGTTGATTTTAAAATCCATATCATCAAATACAAACTCAGACAATAGGTTTCTCTTCAAGTCAGGCACCAACCTGACATTTTGGATAACCCTAACCCGCCCATCATGCATTCTAATAGGAACATTACATGTGCCCGTGATATCAAAGACAGTGTGATCCCCTAACATTACCTTACAACCATTGCAGATTGTAATGGAAGAAAAGAAGGCTTTGTTGGGGGTAGCATGTAAAGTACACCCTGAATCAAGTATCCAAACATTGTCAGAAACATTTTCAGAAGAACACAGAAGTAATTCATGGGGATAACTATCACATGTTTCAACAACACCAGTAAAACCTTGTTCAGACTTAGACTTGTTCTGTTAATCTCTTTTTTTCTTTCTACAATCCCTAGCAAAATGACCTTCATTATGACAGTAGTGACACTTATACCCCTTTTTCTCATTGTTTCCTTTCTCAGATGATTTATCCTTATCAGATTGACTTTTCTAACCATCTTTGTTGTTGTTATTACTCTTAGGCTTGTCTTTCACAACTAGAACTTCAGTTTTAGTCTCAGATTTCTCAGTTTTAGAATCAATTTTAAAGTTAAACACTTTAAGAACTTCATCCTTTTCAATAACAGCTTCAATGATTTTATCTTTGGTGATCTCTTCTCTGTTGTACTGAATAATATCCTTAAAGTTATCAAATTGTGAAGGCAAAAAGTTTAACAGAATAACAGCTTGATGAGTGTCTTTTATCTTATCATCATATTTTTTCTATCTCCTGTGTCATTTTCAGAAACTTATCCAAGTTTTCATGCACAATGAGACCAACATTCATTTTAAATGTAAACAACCTACATAGCAGAGAAATCTTCCTAGGCAAAGAAGTTTTCATGCAGGTATCCTCAAGCATTTTCTAGAGAGTTTTAGGGTCAGAAATCGTTACCACTTGTCGAGATACCTCATCAGACAACTTGATAACAATCTCCGAGTAGGCCTGCTCTTGGAGCTCCTTCTTGTCTATCTCAGACATTCCAGGAGGAAACTCCCCAGTGACAACCTTATAGCATTTCTCCTTCATCAATAGGGCCTTCATCTTGAACTACCACATAGGGAAGTCCATGGTTCCATCGAAGGCCTTGATTTTAAGGAGTTTTCAGCCATTTTTTGTACCTGCAAAAGAGGAAAAACAAAAAAATGAGAAACTCTCAATGTAAACGCTAAACTGGAAAAGAGATGTAGTGAAAACGATAACGCAAACAGGAGCTAGGGTTTGGTTTTCGAAGCCAGAACCTGGCTCTGATACCAAATTGTAAAACCCCTAACGCGTCAGCTATCGATTCGAGTTCTAGACAAAATAAACAACTATAGATCTAAAGAACACGAGGATTTGTTAACGCGGTTCGGTTTTCCTACTCCGCGGGGCCTCAAGAGGGGAGACCCGGTCCCGAGAATACCACTAACTCGAACAAAGATACAAGATCTGGTTACAAGTTTGCGATATCGAACGAGAAACACCTAACGAGCTAGCATGCAAAACACAGATAAACAAAAGAGATAAGAGTTTAGAGATTTGAAAGGGCAAGAGCCCCTTTTCATAGCTCTTCAATCCATATGAAGACATTGCAGACTCCAACTGACAGGAATCGAAGCCTCCATGGATGAGCAGGGCTCCTTCTTCTTCTCCCCATTCTCTCTTGCTTTGAATTTAGGGTTTGTGCCATCGGAGCTTCTCTCTCATCACTCGAGCTTGTGAACAGAAGCATATATATAGAAGAGGGTGTGGCCACTTAGGGTTACAACGTCTCCGAAAGGGGTTCAAATCAAAAGAGGCAAGCCATGGGCTCGGATTCCATTCTCATAAGGGAATGTCATCCAAGTATTGGGTCAGCCCACAATCCAGAAACCCTTAAACATGTAATACCGAACATATCCCCCCCACACACATCATAGGTTAGTCTTTAAGAGCCTTGGTGCACCTAGAGTCCTAACCAAGATGGTTTTGGGGTCCCTTAGTTGTGTCCAAAAGGCTCGAGACCAAACCTATGGACCTAGCTTGCTCATTAGTGTTTCTTCAAGTCCTTTACATCCAAAAATTATCATCCTAGATCTATGAATTACAAAGACAAACTTAGGATTACATTTATAACATGAACATGGTCTAACTTTGCTAATGTATAAAGCCCTGAACAAAGTTATATCACTGGGCTTAACATGATCTAAGCTTTGCCAATGTACATAGGTTTATTCAGGGTCGGACCTAATGCCCAGTTTGCATTAGGGGCCCATATTTTTTTTTATGATATATATACCTTTATACTTTCATTTACTAGTGGTGAACCGTGCTTTGCACGGTGGGTATGTGGTTATTAACTGAATGTACATCATTTGAATGAAGTAAGCGCAACCAACGATCCCAGTCTCATGTGTTAACATCATTTGAAGACATCGTCAGTCCCCATGTCGAATTCGTCACCAATCTGATGTTCTTGGTCCCACCTTTGACAGGCTCCTCCTCCTCTTCCTCTCCCTGGACAGCGAATCTGCTCTTCCTCTTCAGCACAGTCGGAGTCAGAGGATGGGAATCGGATAAATAGTCTTCGAATTATAGCGGTCGAGGTGAGGTAATGACTACGCTTCTTCTGCGATGTCTCCATTTAGCTTCCGCAGGATAAGCATTCATCGTGGTTCATCAACGAACACACCATTTGGGCCATTTTTGTATTGTCATCATCCGACGCGCTGCTTTTCTTCTGTATCGTTTGCCACAAGCAGAAACAACATCAGGATAAACAGACATAGATGACAACGGTTTAAAATATTGGTTTGATCCGACGTTTTAGTGTACCTTTAGGAGAGAGGTGGCTATGGTGAACTTGATGGCATTGGCAGCAGCTCTTGATCTGAGATAATACATTCCCGGCTGCAACCCCTTTTAAGCAACAATCGATGAATCATTTCCATTAGTTGATAGAAATTTGCATATTTTGGGTATTGAGTAGATGATGATTTTGAATAATGCAGACCTTAGACCATGCATGGAAGTGCAGAGAAGTAAGTTAACCGAGGTTGGGTTGGTCCATACTTTTAGACTGCTTTAAGATCTGCAGGATTTTTGGATATTTTCTGAACAGACCCCTCCTCGTATACGATCATGTTCTTCAAAGCTGGAGACCAGAGATCCATCTCAGTCAAGCGAAGGAGAAGATGTTTGTTAACCACAACAAATTCACCGCTGCAGTAACATTTGACAATGTTAGGATTCATTATGATAAGGCAAAGCTTTGAAGAGTTGTAAATAACAGGCCATAGTAAACATGAGCACTCTGCGACTGTAAATGTTGGAAGTGTATGGCTCAAAGCACTCGTTGTTTCAAAGAATCTGACTCGTTGAAGCAGCAGGTATCGGGGATACAAGCAACGAGTTCCTAACTCCATGAGCTGCTATCATCTCCCTCGGTGAACCCCAATCCCACCTGCTAGAAGGGGTAATTCCCCACATATCTGGGTGAATAATTTGGTCCAACTGAAAAACAGTTAGCAGGTGCAAGTAGATAATGTTGAATTTCCATATACTTGCAATACCCGACACCAATCAGTATACAAACATGAGAAATTGTATACCTTGCTCACATGACTGCCTTCATATGTCTCATATGGCCCTTTTTTTTCTTTTTGCAAGCTTGCAGGAAGCCTTCAGGGCATGGTAGTAGATGGTCTCAAATATATCTTTGTTCAGCTGCTGAGCCTGCAAGAGAAGAAAACCTCATCAGACTGTGATATATGCCAGCAATACAATAAGCAGATTGATAACCCCCTGAAATTAAATATAGAAGACTCTGCAAAAATTGCTTTGTAAATTCAGGATTACAGACATAGCCATGTGTCTTCTTTGATCGGCATCCAAGGCACATTTATATAATTGAAATTTTCGTTCTATTCGAAATCGAAGAACAAACATTTTATTACTTCTTTATCTTTTGAGTTCTTCCGGAGTTAAAAAAATATTCTTAACAATATCTTCATCAAGCTTGTTAGTAAATATGGTATGAATAAAAAGAAAAATGTGAATGGTTTACAGAGATAGGCTGCCTTTGCTGCCTCCGGTCACAACCATAATTAACTTTTGCATCAAATCTTGCCTTATGCTGGAGTATGAGCTGGCAATATACTCCTGTAGCTATCTAGGAACATCAGGGGGAACTTTTGTTGCAGCTGAAAGGTATGCCTGTTGAGAACACAAAGGTTAGATATGACTATGATACTGAAGATGACCTTGAAATTTAAGCAGGCCATATTAGATGTCAATCCTAAATAATAAGATGAGAACACACGAGAAAAAAAAACAGGTGAAATGAAAACTAAAGCTGACATAGGAAAACCAATGGCATTTATAGAAGGGGAAAAGAAAGAGAAGTATTGATGCCAAGGATCACAACTAACACATCCATGTCATGTATATCCTTCTTCAATTTCAATTAGTAGCGCGTCATGCCAGAATGCTAAACTATGATCAGAAAAATGCTAGAATGAACAATTCCAAATGAAGAGAACATGGATTTACCGAAGGATAGATGGCTCTGTAGGAGTGAATCCAAGGGAAGGTGATTCTTTATTTTGATGGACATAAACAACATGCCTAGCCAATTCAAGATCAGTATCCATATCTGCTTTGTGTAGAATTAACCATAGAAGGCCAAATCTAGAAAGAAGTGCTGGAGGTAGATTGATATTTTCAGCTGGGGTTCTCCGAAGAACGTATCTTCCCCTGCAAGATGGATATAAATAATTCAACAAAAGATGTTACGTATCAATTAGATGCTTTATGAGAAGCTAAATGTTCCAGTGTTTAAGTAACTAAAGCCATATATCAAGGTTTGGTCTACATAAGATCAACAAGTCTTTATTTCGGTAAAACGCGAATGTATGGCCATAAGAATTACTCATACCATGCTGGATTAGCAGCAGCGATAACAACAGTTCTTGTATTCAGAGATGTAGTGATTCCAGCCTTGGCAATACTGACAGTCTGCTGCTCCATTACTTCATGTATTGATGTACGATCAGATTCATCCATTTTGTCAAACTCATCAATGGCAGAGCCTATTGAGAAAGTTATAATCATATTTAACCAAGTTAAAAGATTTTCCTCCCAGTTTATCAGGCAGGTGGAATAAGAATGAGAAGACTCATATACCTGCACAACTTCTACTTCAGCTCCTTCCTTAACTTGGAACTCTCTGTCACTCTTCAGTGCCTTTCTCAGAGTAGACTCTCTTCGTTGAACATCTTCATCTGTAATAAAACCTGGTTTTACATGAAAACATAATGCATATTGTGAGGCATGTTTTGAGCAGAATATATACTTTATATGTTGACACACCAGATAATATCTTCAAAACAATTACCTGAAAAGGTAGCAACCGCCACTGTTTTCTTTGGCGCCTCAGTGATCCTCACAGATGGATTGCTTGGCAACGGTAAATGAGCACCATATTTGGAAGGCAAGATAAAGGCATCTGCCACTTTTCTTGATCCGTTGTATGCAATGTTCATGACAGATATCATAGTATTATAACTCTACAAGACTACAATCAATAAGTGAGAAGAAGAAATGCTAACAGTGTGCTTTTGTTGCTGCTAAGAACCAAAAAATAAAGAAATAAAAGGCGTGCAAACCATGATACAACTCAAAAGTCAAACTTAAGAATACTGGATTTTCAGAATAGGTTGCTAAAGCATGAAGATCAAACCATACACGTGTGGTAAGGACATTCAATTTTTGAAAGTAGTCTTCCTTCAGCTTCTGAGCACCAGCCCCATATGTCGATGAAATGCTAGAAAGGTTATTTAAAAATATTAGCTAGCAGGTTCGTAATATCATGGACCAAATAACTTATGCTTCAACGGATTCATAGCAGGAATAGGAAGAGACACATAAATCAATAATCTCAGCTAACCCATAATCTATCCCTATAATTATATACTTCAAACTCAAATCCTCAATTTGAAGCAACTCAAGGAAAAGACAGGAAACAGCGTAGCTGCAGGCGAGATTAAACAAATGCAGCAGAAGCGGAACTTATAAAATAAATGCAGATGAGAGTAGTAACAGCATAAATAAAGGAAGGATTGCAGTAATGAAGTCAAAACCCTTGTATGATTAAAATTGAAGCCATCAAAGCAAACCGGATTGTAGTTAAGATCAAAACTGTGTGATCGTGCCTTGTAATGAAGCAAATGGTGTCATAGTGAATTGGTGGTCAGTATTCTGGTAATTGATCAAACTGTGACAGGAATCAAACACAAGAAGATACACTAAAAGAGGTTTATTAATATACAAAAATACACATGGGGGCATAGCAAGCCCAGGGTAAACAACAACAGAAGGGGGGTTGCACAAGCAACAAAAGGGCAGACCCCATCCCAAGGCTTGGTAAACACCAGGTAGTCGACACTCGACTTAAAAGTAAAGCGTTGGACAACAAACGTGAACATAAAAAGTCACCCAAGTTGTATTTACATTAGAACAAGAGTCATGGGTGAGAGTCGTGCAACAAAATGACTCTTTGGTGGCAAAATGTAAGGTCCAGTCCAAAGCATTTAGTTGCCTTCGATATACTTAAGCTCCCACTCCATATCTCCATTTGCTAAATGTAATGCATTTGGTGTCAGGATTAGAGCAAGCTTCTTCAGTCCCAAGGTCTGTAGAGCATGAGAACTGTATGATTCTTTTTCCTGTGAACACACGAGTATTGATGATGTTTATTTTATGGCAAACAAACAATGGAGTTATAGGAAAGACGTCGTTGTAGGTGGCAAACCTTGGTTGACATGTTGTGGAAGTCCAGGGCTTTGATTTTAAGCATCTTCTCTGCAGTCTTTGTCATGGCTAAGAAATCTGTTTTCTTGCCGTCCTCTTCAACCGTGAAATCCAGAAACATTCTGATATGCAGGAGGTGGTTATAGTTTCCTATTATAATATTTGAGCTTTTTTTGTTAGGTGGTTTATTCTTACTTGATAGTGCAGAGGGTTGGATCAGTGCAAGTTTGGCATGTTTGGGTTGCACTTGCTTTCCCGAAGAAAGGCGTGAAACACCTAGGACATGAAATGCGAGTACGGGGGCTGCTGTCTCCAAAAGCTGAAACTGAGGCAAACACCCTGATGTTGGTGCCAATTTGGGTTTCCAGTGGCTGTAGGTAAGCAGACAAGGTGGTAAAATCAAAGTGTTTATAAAGGATGAGTAGGTAAACAATGCTATTGCAAATGGAGAAAGTATGTATGAAATTTACATCCATATTCAGTGCTTGAGTAAGAGTACAAGTCTCAGCCTTTAATTTGCGAGGTTGGATATCTAAGTAAAAACCAAGGGCAAAAAACCCTTTTCTCCAAATCACTTCATTTATGGAATTCAAATCACAACTCTTTAGTAGCATCAGTATCCGGCAATCAAAGAACCCCAAAACCTAAATCCATGATTCTTGAATCCCAAATTGAATATCAGAGTCACAATTCAGTTTTGCATTAATGAATGAAATAATGACTAATAGCAGTAAGAAATCATATATTTCTGCACCTGACAAACCTGAAAAGACCACCCAAGAACAATAAAAAATGAAGGTTTCGGAATTAGGATTTACATTTATGGCCCTAACCTACAATGATATTTTTGTGTTTCTCTCAGGCCGGCTCATTCCATCACAAGTTTAAGCGCTTTTGTTTGCTTGTCTGTTTCATGATGACAATTGCCGAATTTTCATATTTGAAGAGGTATGCATCTAAAATTTGATTTGAAGAGGTATGCATCTAAAATTTGATGTCAGGGTTATTCTCCTACAATTAGGGTTTGGCTTTGGGGCTGTCAACAGGCTATAATCTAAGTTCCAATTTGGGGGTTTAGGCTCCAATTACATAGAGAATGTCATCGGGCTATGATCTAAGTTCCAATTTGGGGGTTTAGGCTCCAATTACATACACAGAGAAACGCAGCAGGGAATTCGACACGAGAAACGCAGCAGGGAAATCGACACTTAGAAACCAAAGCACGAAACAAGTAGAGCTAAAGTAGATAACTGAGCATAAATTAGGGTTGAAAACAAGCTCGAAAGATAAAAATGAAAGCATAAATTAATAGAAGCGTCGTTAGGTTACCTAGAGCGGACCAGATAACAGTTAACAGGGGCGAGAAAGCGTTAGGCACCGGAGGCCGCCGAAATGGAGAGGAGAAAGGCAAGGCGGAGAGCAGGAAGAGACGAACGCAGACCTTGAGACGGGATCAGAAGTCGGAGTATAAAGAAGAGGGAACTGGAAGTAGGGAAACAAATGAAAGTTTGAAGTAGGAAAACAAGAGAAGAGAAGCAGGCATCAAACCGTAGGGCAGGGACGATATGTTTGCAAGTGTCTTATGGACATTAAATTTTGTTAGGAAAATATCAAAGCATATACGTAGAGTTTAAGGGAACATCAGTTAAATTTGGTAGGACAGCAGGTAACACAGTACAACCAAGAGCAATAACTCTAATCCGAACATCATACTACGTAACACATTACACAAAAGAGCAATAACTCTAATCCGAACATCATAGTAGGTAACACAGTACACACAAGGGCAACAACTCAAATCCGAACATCGTAATAGAATAGACACAAGATACAACACTTGCAGTTGCTAGAACACATACAATTGCTTGTGAAGCATTGAATCTTTTACACGAACAAATACACATGAAATACTCAATTATCTTCAGTGAATGAAGTACTCAATATTTATAGTGCTATTTAGTTATCTTTGATTGTACATCCTCCATTGGACAATTTTTTATGAGGCAACAAAACCCCTTAAACCTGCAAAAGCCTTGCAAAAATAGATAATGGAATTCCCTTCAAAGGATGGCCACTTCCAGAAAATTCATATATTAAAGAATAGCTATATATAATGCATTGAAAGCTTAAAGATTTCAGTTTCACAAGTAATAAAGAATTAAGAATATATTTTAAGGAATTTGCTCAAACTAAAACCTCATTACCTGAAGGAAAATTTCTATATAAGTAATAATTTCAAGGACAGATTTTTAGG
The DNA here is from genome assembly GCA_963922045.1 of Persicaria maculosa. Taxonomy (NCBI): domain Eukaryota; kingdom Viridiplantae; phylum Streptophyta; class Magnoliopsida; order Caryophyllales; family Polygonaceae; genus Persicaria; species Persicaria maculosa. The sequence continues at coordinate 68,271,736 of OY998254.1, forward strand.
AAGAGGATTGAATTTTTTTGAATAAGTATTTGAATATGAGGTTGCAGATAAAATGTCATAGGAGTTCTGTTTGCAGCTCAAGACACCACAGCAAGTGTTATGACATGGATCATCAAGTACCTCCATGATAACCCAAAACTTCTACAGGCTGTCAAGGTAAAGTCTTGAACAAACTAATAGACCCCGTGTTTTGTTCCTTTTTTCTCTGAAAATAATAATATTGCTGAGCCCTGTGGACCAAGAGGAAGACATATCTAGGAGAAGGTGTTCCTACCACTTTCTGTTTGGTTTTCCTTTTGCCGTTGTAGTTACCAAGAAACTGGTTGAAATATTATCTGTTGGTTTTTGTTTTGTCATGACAGGCTGAACAAAAGGCCATGAAATGCCATTGACATGGGAACAAACAAGAAATATGCCTCTTACTCATTAGGTAAGTCATTGGACAATAAACCTAAAAAAAATAAAAAAATAAGATGATCATTTGGACAAATATATTCAGTTTAATTAACAAAAACATATATCAAAAGTATGTAGTAATTAAATCTCCAAGGCCTTAACTTTAAAGTCCTAAACCCATACCGCCAAATAGCTTCTCATAACACCAGTACTGAACTTTTCAAATAAAACTTTCCCAGAGACACGTCTTCTCAAAACATGAGTAATTGATATAGAACAAAGCTAACAATTACAGTTAACATGGAGCTATTTGTCACACCCCTTTAGCTCAATTAGATCGCATTTGGTTAGGAATCTAACAAGCCCAAAACCCATTACAAATGGATTTTGATCTCAATTTAGAACAAGGAGCTTTACAATTACAATGAACATTTAAATCAGCCATCTACTCCATTATCTACCTTTGTGCCTAAGAGCTCGGGTTGCGAAACACTTTGCTCCTTCTTACCCGTCGATGGGATTCCCTTGACAAGTTTGCTAAATATGTGGATTTGAAATAGAGGAAAGGAAAAAACAAAAAAAATTGAAGACAAGCTAGCATTCAACCTGAGCAAACCAAGAAAGGGAAAGGATCGTATCTAAGACATGTTGAATGAATGAATCATATTCAACAATAAACCTCAATCTTCACATTAGTTTAGACTATCAAAACTTATCCATGACCCAATAGAAACCACAAAACTCTAATTCTTCTACCTAAACACATTATTTTTTTGTTTTCAATAATACAAGGAACTCTTTGTATGCAATAGCAGGTCAGATGAGTTTCACACTACCACCAAAAGTTCATACTCATGAAGGTTTGGGCATCAAAATTGACAACACAATCAACTAACCTTCATGAAAAGCATACCATACCTAGATTTCGGGAGCCTATGGGGGTTAATTTTTTGCGTTGGTGAAGAGAGCACATACGTGGTCTATGGCTCCATCGTCTCCTTTTGGACACTTAATTACTCACAATAAGCATGATTTAGAGATGAATATTACATACATATTACCAAAATAAAAGATAAGTTAGCACATAAATTTAAATCCTAATTCCGAAACCCTAATTTTTTAATCCTAAGAACCCTAGCTAATTGAAGAGAAGGAAGCATGGATTAGAGGCAACAGCAACCTATCTAGAAGAAAGCACAGATCAGAGGCAGACAAATTGGAGGTAATCAATCGAAAACAATTCTATATTGAAAAGATAAGAACCTAATTGAAAAGCACAGAGGTATAATTTCTTTATTCAAAAGAGCACAGACAAAATAAATTGCAGAACCTAATTGAATAGAAGAAAGCAAAAATCAGAGGAAACAAGAACATACCTGGACCCACGATCGTTAAATAAACCGAAGATGAAGATGAATAAAGAAAGAACCAAAAGCTCGGAGAGACAAACACGAAGATGGACAACAGAGAAGAGAAGTCGGCATCAAACCGTAGGGCATGGGCGATATTCGGTGTGAGGCTGTAGTTCGCCCGCCGATTCAGAGCTCAGCACCAAAAGAGAGTGAGCGGAAGAATTGATAGGGAGGGTTAGGCGATGGAGAGCAGAGCGCAGTGGAGGAAGAAGAAGCGAGAAAGAGAACGAAGAAGGGGCGGTGAAAAAAAGCGGCTGGAATTAGGTGAAAAGCCGGGCACACCCCTCTAAGGAAAAAAATTAATCATTTTAAATTGAAACTTTTGAGGTTAACATAGACATTACTTCTGCATTTGATCTGAACCTTCAATTTCAGCTCAAACTTGACGGAACTTTGAGTGAATGGCTGCGATTCAATCAGAGGAATCAGAGGAAGGAAAGCAGGTGGATGGGGAATTCAATATACACCGTAGATAAAAACACATATAAGATATCAACGTCCCGGATTGCTCTTACTCTCCCTCAGTATTATAGTAGTATGGATAACAAATTTCCGATCCAAATATTGAAAAGCAAAGATGGAGGATAAGTGGGTCCTAATTCTTCTCAAAATTTACGGTCCAATTATGAAAATCCAACAAAAAAACCCTACAACTGTTGTTGAAGGAGGATGGTCAAGTATGAAATAAATATAAAATATAGATAAGACTGACTTCCCTGTCTCAGCAAATAAATACAAGACTTCCTCCCGTTGTAGTAGAAGGTTGTCAGGATCGATCCTCGAGGAAGCACGTCAGCGGATCTCAGGTAGCGGAAAGATCTCAGCGAAGTCGACCAGAAGATTCCTCGATATCGAGTAAAGTACTCGAAATCGACTAACCTGTCGAGTAAAACAGAAAGCAAAAAAACGAAACAGAAAACGAAAACCAACAGAAACAACTCGACCTCGACAAAATTACCTCGACATCGACCAAATTAACTCAATGTTGACTAAAACTCCTCGAAATCGAGTAAGCAACAGAAACTTAAATCGCAACTTTTCGCAACACAGAACACGAATTTCGACGAAATAAATCGATAAACTAAAGAATTCCAAGATCAGGGTTTCAACACCACAACGATAACCATGCGAAATAACACATAAAGGCATAAAAGATCATGCTTTTCATCAAATCACTTTCGTTATTAACAAATAGGAATATAGAGGCTTTCGCATAAACCCTAATTGTTACTAACCCTTTTCACATAATTAATCCAAGTTGTATTAAGATCACTTTCGCTTCAATAACACAAACAAGGATCACCTTCAACTTTCGCAAAAGAATCATGCTCATAGGGATAGAAGACGAATTGCATAAAAAGATCAAACCTTTACCGCATCATCTCACATGGCTACCGTTGGGCTCACCCCGACCCTAGAAGTGGGTGGACTACTCGCTCTTCATCATTAAGAAACTCATCAAAGATTTCAGGAAAATAAATTGCATTAAAAAATAAACTAAAGAAAACTTACAACCAATCGGAGCCAAATCCGCTCTCGCAAACTCCAACTCTTCTCGCCACAAGCTCTCTCTCTCTCTGTACTTACTACCTCTTCTCCTTCTCTAGAATTGAATTGATGAACTAAAATCCAGCCCTATAGACTTTATTTATAGGCTTTCAATCCTTGCTAATCAAGGAAAGAAAACTAATATCTATATCTAATTCTATCTATCTTTTATCTAATGATTTAAAATATGAAAATAAATAATTATATCTAAAAGGAAATAAGACTAATGTGGATAAATATCTTCTCCCTTGACTTGATAGATCTGGATGGAACTTGATAGAATTTGGTCTCGAAAATATCTCCATCGGACTCGGGATAGAATCTTAACAAGATTCAGATTACTCCTCGGACTTTATGGAATTTTCCTCGATATCGAGTAATTTCCTCGATATCGACTAGCATTTTCTCGTCTTCTGCTCAACAACTCGATTCCGGCCTCCAGGAGCAAAGTGGACTTGATTTTTACTCGACATCGAGTAAATTTCCTCGACATCGAGTAACATGTTCAGCTCCCAGCTTCCTTGTCGACTTCTAGTGCTCCAGCTCGATTTGGGCAACTCGATATCGAGTAAGCCAACTCGATATCGACTAACTTCATCAGCTCTCCTCGATTCTTGGTTGTCCGAGTGGAAATCGACTTGACTGTACTCCACATCGACTAAGCTTGGTCGAAATCGACCAAATGTTGTCGAGTAGATTTTTCCTTTTTTCCAGTTTGATTTGTCCTGGTTCCGCTGCTCCTTGACCTCGGACTTTTGTAGTTGACTTCGAGCTTTTCTTCCTTTCTCTAAATTGCTGTAAATTGCTTCGATTTCTGCGAAATTAAACAGAAACTGGTGTAGATTCCATAATTTGGCAAATAAGCATAAACTACATAGATTTTGTACTATTCTAACCCAAATGCATAAAATGCATGTAGAAATCGTTATAAAAGTCAATATAAAACATGGAAAAATAGGCTCACAACAACAACTCCATTATAACTTTTTGTTTATAACAAATTAGGAATCATATAGGTATGCTAATATTTCTCTCAATAATATGTTATCTTTGTACATTTTTTAAATGAGATTTTGGTATGAAAAAAATATTCATTCAACTATAGCTAATTACAATAGAGGGCCTTATTTTAAAGTTTTGCCTTAGGCCTTTAAAATCTCAGTTCCGGCCCCTGGGTTTACTTTACCCTTATATCAGAGCATGTTTTCCAGCGCTCACTTTGGGGATGGAGAGGGTGAATGGGATGGGATATTAATTAGTTTCAGGATCCGAGTGAAGGTGTTTGGTAGGGGTGGAGTATGGGAGGTGGAGGGAGGCGGGTGGAACACCCTGGAAAAACTCAATAATTCTCACCCCAATGAAAGGTAAGTGGAGGGGATGGAACCAATAGGCTAGGGGTGGGGGTTGTTGTTCATATTTGCCCTTGGTTGTTGTACGTTGTTTGTCGATTGCCCTCATAAACGTTCAAAGCTCTATACGTTCCTTCGTTGTTGCTACTCCTGTTCGACGATGTCACCCAAGGTATGGATACTCGACACCCTTTCTGTTGCTACAAGTGCACTGGAGTTCACTGGAAAGCTCAAGGTCGAGTTACTCGATTTCGAGTAACTTACTCGACTTCGACTACAGCAAAGACGTCAACACATGCGCTCACCGATCTGTTATGTTTGTTAGTTGTTCTCACGTGACTAACACGTGATGAGCTCTTCTATAAGAGCTCAACCATTTCGTTGTAACAGACAACTTCTTCTCTTCTTCGGTAATTGATCAAAAGCTTGATTTGTGGTTTAATGGCTTCCTCCCAATCTCTCTAAACTCTCAATTCACTAAATCTGAAATGGTATTAGAGCTTGTGTAGCTCGTGATTGGTTCTTCAAAGCGCTTGATTGCAAATCTATGAAAGCAATCAATCTAATCGTTTTTCTTCCGTTGTTTCCTATATTTCTGAAATCCGATTCTTGATCGAAGAATGGATCCAAACGAAGCGAATCAACCGAATTTGAATGATTTTATGTATCTGCATCATTCAGATCATCCAAGCTACAATTTGTCTACTTAATTGTTGAGCGAAACCAACTATAATCATTGGTGCCGATCGGTGGAGGTTTAACTGGTTGCAAAGAACAAGACGGGCCTCGTCGATGGCAGCTTTCAGGTTCCTGGTCTTGGTTCACCTCAGTATTCACAATGGAAGAGGTGCAATGGAATGGTGATTGCCTGGATTCTTCACTATGTGGAGAAAGATATTGTTGAGACATTGCTGTACTTTCGGACTGCACACGAGATGTGGGAAAAGCTGAAGATGAGGTTCGGCTCTCCGAATTGCACACGTCTCTATCAGGTACAAAAGGAATTATTCAATACTTCTTTGAATGGATCTTCAATTTCATCCTATTTTACTAAGTTCAAGAAACTGTGGGATGAATACTTGGATCTTGTCGATATGCCTACATGTACTTCTTGTGGATCTGTTAACACTGTGTCTAAGTTGCTTGCAAACTAGCAAGTGATTCAGTTCCTTGTTGGGTTACCCGATTCATACAATGGAGTTCGTACCAATATTATGTGTATGAAGTGATGGACGGTTTTTAGTCGCGTAAACCGTATCAAAATAAATTCGAACTTACTAACTAATGTAGTGTGATAAGTACGAGTCGATCCCACAGAGAATCAAGTATTTCCAAGTTATGTTTATTTACCAATTAATAGGAAAAGGGGGGTTTTGGGTGGTGAAAATAAGAAAGAAAATAAAATAAACTATAAACAAATTAATGCAAAGCAATTTAGAGAAAATCGTTCTACCTACAACTATCCACTTTATTTGGTTGAATTGATATTGTAACTCCCTCTTATCCTTTTATGATTCCTATGAATGCCCTTGTCCCGACCTAATATAGTCAATAGTCCAATCAGTCCTAGAAACCCTTATCAATCGAACAGTCCCTAAAGAAGGATTTAACCCAATTGATAGCTTTAAGACCAGAGATTAACCAAGGTATTTGCAGTCCCTAAAAAGGGATTTAACAACACATCCAACTTCCTACCCATCCAATTAGTTCAATCAGCCCTAAAGAGATAAGTTTGCCACTTGGGTTAAGGTTCACAATCAGGAATCTACAAAACCCTAGCAATTGAATTGATTCTACCAAGTTGATCAGTCGAGATAGAATAAAACAATAAAACATTCAAGCGCAAAGAAGCCGAAACATTCAATATAGGAAATAAGGAACAAGAATTAGAAACTCACAAATCAATCCAAACAAAGCTTCAAATTGTAGACAGAACGGGAGAGTTTAAGTCTCCATAAAAATAAAACAAAACATTCTTAGGGTTAATAAGTGGAAACGGTAGTCGGCCACTAGTCACGTTCGGCCTCTCTGTTCGTATGAATGTATCTATATATACTACAATCTTAATATATAATATATTATAATCTACCTAATTCTATTCTATCCTAATATATATAATATATATAATTTATCTTAATCTAACTTGTAATGCAATAACGGCAAGGCAGAACTTGTAATTTGTAAGCCCAATCAATCACGTGGGCTCCTCCTTCCGATGTCCATCCGCTCCAATTACAAATGTTGCGATCAGTCCATTGTACGATCCGAGCCAGCCTCTCTTGTCTTTTAATTGCAAAATAATCCCACCATTTATGATCAACCTCCAAATTCATACGATCCAGCTTAAAGATACCTGAAATATATAAAAATACTAGTGTAGACTCCGAAAACCAAATAATATAAATTAAGCTATAAAATACGTAAAATATGCTCTAAATTAATATGCAAATCTCTACTAAAAACATGACTAAAATAGACTCTATCAAACTACCCCATGCTTAGACTTTTGCTTGTCCTCAAGCAATGAAAAACAAATATAGAATTAATCATCCCACAAATAAGATCTTCATGCTACAATTTTAGAAAAGCAACATCAAGCAATAGGAGCCATGAATAAGAGAACAAATATCCTAGCAAATATATGAGTGATCCAATAGTAAAGGCAAATTTAATCCAACCTCACCGGGATAATGTGTTTCACTCAAGCTCTCATGTGTTTAGGCTTTAAAGTCAATCTCTCAACTCAATCCAAAATGTTCTATACACCGTGAAAGTCATTACTTGCAAACAACATCATGAGGACTTTTATAGGGTTGTAATGGGGCTTTGGTAGGAACATAAGGCATGAGAAATATTTAGGCTTGTGGTGCTAAAAATCCGGGAAAAAGGAACAACAATCAACCAGAACAACACCAAAACTTACATACTTCACAAACCATTCCAATAACATAAACTCCAATACACATTAATAAGCACTCTTCGATTTCAATAGCCATACAACTCATGCATTTTTTTTCCATTATGATGACTTCTTTTATTTTATTTTATGCTTACTTTTGCCCCTAGGTGAATTTTATCCTCCCTAGGTCCAAGCTTACTAGACTTTTACTCCTAAGTGAATTTTATCCTCCTTAGGCCCCTAGTAATAAGTCATCTCTATTATGCAAGAAGGGTTACCTTATTTTGGCTATGCCTCTCGCAATGCAGAACCATACATACATCATTTCCACTCAAAGCAACTCCAACATAACGGTTTTTCACCAATTCTCCTCCTAATTCCCGGATAGGGTCAGGCTAATCATTGGCTATGATATATTTTTTGTGGAGCAATAAAAAAAAGAATAGGTTTTACGGCTCAGACGGGCTTCAAGCAAAGGATAATATGTAAGGTAGATAGGGTATAATATGGCTAAAGAAAAATGCCTCAATCATTTGAAATTCACAAGCAACAAACATGTGCAATACGGTATTGAAATAAGAAGCATATGGAGAGTATAATCACACAATAAAAGCAAAAGGGAAATAATTATGAATAGTCCCTATAAGGCCAAAACAAACTCACAAAGGGTTATGTTTTTGCTAGATTTCAATTAAACCTCAACTATGAATCATACTTGCTCAATTATATTCTCAAATCATGCTCCAAAAATCATTTTCAAGCAATTCAATCAAATCATGGGATTTATGCAATAAGATCATAAAATTGAATTAGAGGACAAACTAAACAAAGATGGGTATCATTAATAACACCTAAATGCAATGAAATGCATAACAAAAATTGAAAAAAACAAAAAACAGAAAACTAACATATATATAAAGACGGAGCTACACTTGAATTCCCTACCCCATGCTTAAAATCTTACTTTGTCCTCAAAGTAAATAAAAAAAATGAATAAAGGAGGTAGAGAAAACTCACAATGTAATCAGGCATTCGAGACAAATCATTCAGCTCAAGAAGAGGCGGTGGTGTTTTCTCTGAACAGACCAGAAAATTCAACACTTCTCATAGTCATAGGACCTATCAAACACCACAACCAACAGCAAAAACAAGCAAAACTAGAATAGAAATCAGCACCAGATTCAATTTAGTAACAAAGGAATATCAAAAGTAGAAAATTCAGCAAGACATGTGACTATTCCTAAGTACTAACACCCTTAAAATATGATAAAGGATCAGAAATTTCAGCCCTGGGTGTTCAGCAGCAACTCTTGGATGTAATTGTGAAACGTCTTGGAGTCGAAAAAATATAGGCAATCTCCTTTCCAATTTGTCCTGGCCAAAATAAATGACAAAGAAAACACGCCACAACCAAACACATTCCAAAATCCAAGAAACTATATCATCCAAGAATTAAAAACAACAAAGACCAGCCAAACCAAAATCAGTCCCTGCAAGTCATGCTCATCCATATTTTGCAACTGTAATCATGAAAAATTGATGGACACAGGGAGCATAAAACACACAAGAATTAGAGGCATGGGTACACTAGACTTCACATCATCCGCACAAATCACAAATAGAAACTCTAACCACTAGTGGCAGACTATCTTAGCTCGAGAGCACAATTCAGCCAATGCAAACAAAACACCAAATTTATAACCATTAGCAAATCATAGTAGCAATAATCCTTCTCAAAATAATCTTCCCAAAATAGGACAATAGAGCAACACCAACCACATTACTTATGCAAAGAAAAACAATAAGTAGCAAAATCTGTTCAAGGTCCTTTAAGTGCTAACTCGAGACAGTACCATCCCAATCACAAATCTCCAACAACAAACATCATCAATCACTCATCCAAGACTCAACAACTCACAAATTCAGCACTATGAGACGGTGAATTCAACATTGCAAATTGAAAAAGAGAGAGACTAACCTAATCATACCCGATTGAAATCGAACCTGATGTCTCCTGGTGGTCCGACGGTGTGAAGGTAGCGGGATGGAGAGGGAAGGAGGATGGGCTGCCGCTGGCAGATAGCGGTTGCTGGTGGTCGGCAGGATTTGCAGTGGTGGCTGCCGGTAGAGGTTTTGGCCGAGTATTGTCGGCAGGAGATCGGCGGAAGGACCGCAGGACTGAATGGTGGAGGCGCGGGTGGTTCGGTGAGGAGGAAAGGCGGTGGTTAGAAGTTAAGGCGATTGAAGGGGAGAAAGTCTGGTGTGGTGCGGCGCTGGCTAGGGTTCAGGAGAAGAGGGGGAGAGGCGGCGAATTTGATGAGTGGTGGTTGCTGGCGGCTGGCGGCTGCGAGAGGCGATGGGTGGTGCGGTGATGAGGAGAGCCGATGAGGAAGGGGCGGCGCTCAGCAGGAGAACAGAGACGGGTGGAGAGAGGAAAGGAAGAGGGACACGGGAATAGTTTTTTTTTTTTTTTTAATTTACGAAAATAAACAAAAAAATCTAAAAATTAATCCTAACTAAAAATAAAAAGAAATAAAAAGAATCATACCTTTCTAAGATCAGACATTGTTAACGCCCTCAGCAGCCTATCATATTCTTGTGCACACCTCTTACAAGGCACATTATAGCACAATAAATTGAAAGCATAAAATGTTGAACTTAAGACCCCTTTCAATCTATCAAAGAGTCTAGCATGACTCTCTACATAAGGAATATGATACCACCAGCACAGTTCCGCTGGTGGCTTTTCAAAATAGCAATCAAAAGGATCAACATAATCACCATTACCTTCAAAATTGCAAAAGTTTACTTTTATTACCTCTTGAGCCTCAGCTGATGGCTCTAGACCTGGTTCATCGATGGGCGAGCTCATAATGGATGTTGCAGATGGAGTAGGAGACACATCACATGTAACCTCATGCGTCGACTCATGAGATTCCAAGTCAGGAAGCACTAGACCCTTTCCTCCATCGTCGAAGAAACTATCGTTGTCTGCAACCAATTCCTTCTCATTCGGCATATCATTATCATGTTGAAACCACATAGGAGGGAATGAATTCAGCACAATGACTTCGATAGGATATTCCACTCTTGCATCATTTAAAGCCTTAAGGGGTGGTAGGATTGGTTCTTGAGAATCAAGAGAAGAAGACAACAATGGGGGCTCGTTAGTAGCACTTAACACTTGAATGAGTTGGTTCATCTGTTCCTCCAAGTTTTTACAGCGACTCATTTGTTCCTCCAATTTTCCGATTCGGATCATTTTTTCTTCCTCTAACTGCTGCAACACTTGAGTAAGAGTGTGCAATGGATCCTCCAGGTGTGTGATAGAGTCCTCCATCGGTGGAGAAGACGTAGCAAGCAAGACTTCTTGTGAAACATGGTAATCCATATAACAGAAAAAATCCCACAACCCCGACAATCCTCCTAACCGTTTTAGGCCTCCGTTACTCATGTACTCAGCAAGCGCTCGCGTCTCAACAGTCATCCCATCAATTATGCACATAATCATATCTCGGATGCTGAATTGATAACCCCATGAACCAAGGTCGTCAACATACTCATGCAATCTCGTGAAGTATTGGTGAAAGTTTTCACCTTCAAACTGCACTAATCTCAACATCTTGAAAGGTTAGTAGCAAAGGTGTCGTGAACCGTAAGATAGGCTCACAACAGGTTAAAAATATGCACAAAAATCAATAAATATACAAAACAAAGAAATAAACTTGATTCCCCGGCAACGGCGCCAATTTGATGGACGGTTTTTAGTCGCGTAAACCGTATCAAAATAAATTCGAACTTACTAACTAATGTAGTGTGATAAGTACGAGTCGATCCCACAGAGAATCAAGTATTTCCAAGTTATGTTTATTTACCAATTAATAGGAAAAGGGGGGTTTTGGGTGGTGAAAATAAGAAAGAAAATAAAATAAACTATAAACAAATTAATGCAAAGCAATTTAGAGAAAATCGTTCTACCTACAACTATCCACTTTATTTGGTTGAATTGATATTGTAACTCCCTCTTATCCTTTTATGATTCCTATGAATGCCCTTGTCCCGACCTAATATAGTCAATAGTCCAATCAGTCCTAGAAACCCTTATCAATCGAACAGTCCCTAAAGAAGGATTTAACCCAATTGATAGCTTTAAGACCAGAGATTAACCAAGGTATTTGCAGTCCCTAAAAAGGGATTTAACAACACATCCAACTTCCTACCCATCCAATTAGTTCAATCAGCCCTAAAGAGATAAGTTTGCCACTTGGGTTAAGGTTCACAATCAGGAATCTACAAAACCCTAGCAATTGAATTGATTCTACCAAGTTGATCAGTCGAGATAGAATAAAACAATAAAACATTCAAGCGCAAAGAAGCCGAAACATTCAATATAGGAAATAAGGAACAAGAATTAGAAACTCACAAATCAATCCAAACAAAGCTTCAAATTGTAGACAGAACGGGAGAGTTTAAGTCTCCATAAAAATAAAACAAAACATTCTTAGGGTTAATAAGTGGAAACGGTAGTCGGCCACTAGTCACGTTCGGCCTCTCTGTTCGTATGAATGTATCTATATATACTACAATCTTAATATATAATATATTATAATCTACCTAATTCTATTCTATCCTAATATATATAATATATATAATTTATCTTAATCTAACTTGTAATGCAATAACGGCAAGGCAGAACTTGTAATTTGTAAGCCCAATCAATCACGTGGGCTCCTCCTTCCGATGTCCATCCGCTCCAATTACAAATGTTGCGATCAGTCCATTGTACGATCCGAGCCAGCCTCTCTTGTCTTTTAATTGCAAAATAATCCCACAATTTATGATCAACCTCCAAATTCATACGATCCAGCTTAAAGATATCTGAAATATATAAAAATACTAGTGTAGACTCCGAAAACCAAATAATATAAATTAAGCTATAAAATACGTAAAATATGCTCTAAATTAATATGCAAATCTCTACTAAAAACATGACTAAAATAGACTCTATCATGAAGCCTACTCCAACTATGGATGATGTGTACAAAATGCTTCTTGATGGAGAGCGCCAAAGGGGTTTGAACAATTCTAGTTCGATTAATGAGAATGCTGCAGCATTTAATTCATTTCAAAGGAACACTCAAGGAAATCAGGCAGTTAATCAGTACAGATCCAATGGGCAAAAGCCAGATTCTTGGAGCAAAGGCCAGTCAAGCAATCAGAATGGCAACAATCAAAATGGAGCAAAAGGGAAAGGTAATTATTTTTGTGATCATTGTAAGGTTGCAGGTCATTCCATCGGTAGATGCTTCAAGATTCATGGATATCCACCCAAAGGGTGATAAAGGCAAGAGATTTGCTGCAAATATTACTATTGATGAGAGCAATGAATCTGCTGGTGCACCAATCTTAACTAAAGGGCAGTATGACCAAATATTAGCTTTCTTAAGCAAGCAAAGTACTGGCGAGGTTACCAATATGGTGGCAGGTAACAAGTTTTGTTTTAGTGTTCATGGAAATATTTACAGTTGGATTATTGATAGCGAAGCAATACATCATATTTGTCCAAATTTATCCATGTTCGGTTCATATAAAGTTTTTCATATGCCTAGTTATATTACCATTCCTAATGGACATCAGTCTAAGGTTTGTCATGTTGGCTCTATTCAATTGCAGAACAAGATTGTTCTTCATGATGTGTTACATGTACCAGAGTTTGCATATAATCTTTTATCAGTTAGGCAGTTGGTTCATGATTTAAATGGTTATATGGTATTCACTCTTTCACATTGTTTGGTTCAGGACCCTTCAATGAGCAAGCCACAGGTGCTTGGTGAAGTTTCCAAAGGATTATACCTTACCACTGAGAATTCCAGCAATGGAGACATTGATTTGCCTGCTTCTGAGATGTTTTGTTTCGTGATCAATGATGATCTTACTTGTAATAAAGCACTTAGTGCTCGAGTTGTATCTCTTGAATTGTGGCATTGTAGGCTTGGCCATGTTCCTTTTGATCAACTGTTTCATTTTGATTTTCTAAGAGATCTTACTAGACATTCTAAACCTCATATATGTCATGTATGTCCTCGTGCTAGACAGCACAAGAATTCTTTTCCTGAGAGTTCTATAAAATCTTTGGTGTGTTTTGAATTGATTCATGTTGATATCTAGGGGCCTTACAAATCTCCAACTCACAATGGATTTAGATACTTTTATACTATTGTGGATGATTTTTCAAGAGCTACTTGGACCCATCTAGTTGCTTCTAAGAGTGTTGTTTTATCTCTGCTAATGACATTTGTTAGATTTGCTGGTGTTCAATTCAATGCCAAAGTCAAGATCATTAGATCAGACAATGGCATGGAATTTTGTAGTAAAGAGGCACAATAATTTTATGCAGACCAAGGGATTCTACATCAGACCACATGTGTGCATACTCCTCAACAAAATGGAGTAGTTGACAGGAAGCATAAGCATCTTTTGGAGACTGTCAGGGCACTGTTCTTCCAGTCTAAGCTTCCCATTAAGTATTGGGGAGAATGCCTACTTACTGCTACTCATTTAATAAATCGATTTCCCTTGTCTTCTATACAGTTTAGAACTCCTTATGAAATCTTGTTTAATAAAAGCCCTGATCACTCTATGCTAAGGGCTTTTGGTTGTTTATGCTTTGTTAGCACATTAAAGGTTGATAGAGCCAAGTTTGATCCAAGGAGTACACCTTGTGTATTTGTTGGTTACCCACATGGACAGAAGGGTTACAAAGTTTTGGATTTAACATCCCACAAGATCTTTGTATCTAGAGATGTTCAATTCCATGAAACCCAATTTCCTTTGGACAAGATCAGTTTTGATATAGGCTTGTCTTTGCCAAACATCACAACTGATCTACCTGATCATATATTTTATCCTAATGCTGAGATTGTTGCAGAAAATGCCGGAGATCATGATTTACCTAATCAACATCTTCCAACACCACCTGCATCACCAGTGGTTCATCAACCACTCCCTATTGCACAAAACCAGCACCCTCGAAGATCAGGGAGAACCATAAGACATCCAACTCATCTACAAGACTACATCTGCAATTTTGGTTCAAACTTTGAGCAATTTCCTTTACTGTCTGGATTCACAAATTCTTTCATGCGTTTATCAGCTTCTGTAAATGATTCTGATCCCCTTGTTGAACCTAAATCCTTTCCTGAAGCTTCTAAAGATCCCAAATGGATTGAAGCTATGAATAAGGAGATTGATGCTCTTCAATCCACTAATACCTGGGTCTTAGCTGATCTTCCTGCAGGCAAACAACCTATTGGATGCAAGTGGGTCTACAAAATAAAGTTGAAAGCTGATGGAACTATAGAGAGATACAAGGCATGACTTGTGGCTAAGGGATACACACAGCAATATGGAATTGACTATGATGAGACATTCTCACAAGTGGTGAAACTGTCAACAGTAAGGGTTATCTTGTCTATTGCTTTAAATAAAGGTTGGGATTCATTTCAATTAGATGTGAACAATGCATTTCTTCATGGTGATCTCCATGAAGAGGTGTATATGACCATGCCTCAAGGTGTTCCAAACCCATCAAACAAAGTCTGTTTGTTGAAGAAATCCCTTTATGGATTAAAACAAGCAGCAAGGCAATGGTTTAACAAGCTGTACACTACTCTCATAGAGTTTGGTTTTGTTCAGTCTAAGTATGATCCTTCATTGTTTATATCTCGAAATAACAATCATTTAACCATTGTTGCTGTATATGTAGATGATATTATTTTGACAGGTTCTGATGTTAGTCATATACAAGCTCTCAAGAGTCACTTACACGAGTTGTTTAAGATCAAGGACTTGGGAAAGCTCAGCTACTTCTTGGGCATTCAAGTGAAACATAATGATCAATGTCTCATTCTTAGCCAACAGAAATTTTGCTCAGAGATTATCAAGGAGGCCAATCTTGATGACAACAAGACAGTTGTCACACCTTTGCCTATTAATTTTAAATTACAATCTTCTGATCATAACGATCTTATATCTGATCCTACAAATTATAGGAGTTTGGTTGGTAAATTGAGTTACTTAACCAACACCCGTCCAGATATCTCTTTCTCAGTGCAGGTTTTAAGCTAATTCTTGCAAGCTCCTGATGTTAGTCATCAATCTGCCCTTCATCACTTAATCAGATACATCAAAGGGACTATGCACTATGGAATAAAGTTGCAAAGAGGTTCTGCAATCAAGCTTCAAGCCTTCTCAGACAGTGATTGGGCATCATGTCCAATTTCGAGGAAGTCTGTCACTGGTTATGTTGTCTTATATGGATGCAATCCTATCACCTGGAAATCAAAGAAACAACCCACTGTCTCAAAGAGTTCATCAGAAGCCGAATATACAATGAGTCAAGCTGTTGCAGAGGTAATTAACTTGGCTTGTCAATTTACTCATGGAACTTGGAGAATCATAGTTGAAGCCGGTCACCCTTCCCTGTGACAACAAGTCTGCACTTCAAATCGCAAGGAATCCGGTCTTTCACGAAAGGACCAAGCATATAGAGATCGACTGTCACTTCACAAGGGAGAAGGTGTTAGATGGTCTTCTTCAACTGAGTTACTTGCCCACTAAAAACCAACTCGCTGATGTCTTAACAAAGATCATCCCAACTTCACATCACAAAGAGTTGTTATCCAAACTGGGAATGAACCTTTAAAATCATTCTCCAGTTTGAAAGGGGTTATTGCTACATGTTCACTGGAGTTCACTGGAAAGCTCTAGGTCGAGTTACTCGATTTCGAGTAACTTACTCGACTTCGACTACAACAAAGACGTCAACACACACACACTCACCAATCTGTTATGTTTGTTAGTTGTTCTCACATGACTAGGACGTGATGAGCTCCTCTATAAGAGCTCAACCATTTCGTTGTAACAGACAACTTCTTCTCTTCTTCGGTAATTGATCAAAAGCTTGAGTTGTGGTTTAATAGCTTCCTCCCAAAATCTCTCTAAACTCTCAGTTCACTAAATCTGAAACTTTCTCCCTTCCTCCAATGCTTAGACAAGGAAGCACTCCTATAACCAACAAAGGTTAGATAAAAAGTGGGAGGAATTTTCGGTGGGTGAAGCTTGAAGAGTCAGCAAACGCGAAAAAGATGCTAGAATGAAGCCTCTGCTCTGCTCTTGCTTAATTAGCACATGAGCAAGACAAGGTCATGATTGTTGGGGTAACTGGGAAACCATGGTGGGGAGCAGTGCAAAGGAAATGCATACTGGATTGACTTTCAAGAGTGCAGCTGACGAAATTGGGGCTGATTTTTTGCTCTTTGAATCATCATGCGTAATCTTGAATAAAGTTGCTATTATTCATTCATGGTCACAACTTCTGTATATGGGGTGGGCCGATTTGATTCCAGTCTTCCATATTGTCACTCTTTCCCTAATTTGCAGTGTAAAAACATCATAACCATTCCGGAATGGCTCACCGGAAAGGACTTGTGGGTAGTACCCGGCCATAGGTCCCCGGTTCGAACCCCGGAATGGCCACTTTTTTTTTAGGTAAAAATTCGAAGGTCAGACAGGTCTGACTCATCGATAGGCCAACAAAGTCAGCAGACGGTAAACCGTCTAACATACAACCTAAAAATACAGAAAAGCCAAATACAAAATACCAGACAACCAGCGAAATGAAACAAGCAGCAAAAAACTCTACAACACGACGACCCAAGAAGACCAACTCCAGAAAAGTTGAGGAAGCCGCCGAAGAACGAAGCCAAGCACCACCGGAATGTGACACCGCGGGCCAGCGGTACAACAGGACTCTATCTCCTGTGGGTAGTGCAGACGGACTCCAAGGAAACACAATCTCGGATACGGAGTCGCCCCTGAGCGCACCACCACGACCCCAACCAATCCCGACTCCAAACTCCACACCTCCCAACCAAGCAGAAGACCTCCTAGAACCATCTGAAGCAGAGCGGCATGCTGCTCGAACAAAACGCCAATAAGATTTCACCTGCAAGAAAATTGCCAAAACCCTTGGGGGATTTGGTCGTACCCTTTCGGGTGGATTTACTCAAACTCTTTATTTACCTATTCAAGGTGTAAAAACATCATTTAATCAAATATCCTTAAAAAAATGTCATATCGTCCAAACCCCTACGTGTTATTTACTAAAAATAAGTCTCATCATCCCCACCAAAAATAATCCCTACAATAATCTTCATCAACTCCACCCTTAAAAATCTATGCACAAATCGATTAGTACTATTTTTTCTCTACTGAAGTTCGTTGGGACTCGGGATCGGGGGTCGCGTGCACACGTGCGCCCATGCGCTAATAGCCTAGCACATAAGCCGAGCGGGATTCCATCATAAAACCAATTAGCAATAGGAGGAGTAACCCACTAGCTTATATATTAAGATTTATTTGTTCATATTATCGATGGTCTCTTCACATCTTTCATTCTCTCAACACGCCCCCACAAGTGCAACTACGATCGTTTTTTGCCTCTAGTTGACACTTGGACAATAGGTCTAACATCTCATTCTCTTTTTAGCTAGCCCAGGATCGAGAATCGGGCCACATGTCCGCTCTTGCGCTAATAGCCTAGCACATAAGCCGAGCGGGGTTCCATCCTAAAATCAATCGGCAATAGGAGGAGTAACCCACTAACTTATATACAAAAGCTTCTTTGTTCATATTATCAATATAAGACTCTTTTTATCTCTCCACATTTACCATTCTCTCTTGTTTTTTCGACGTGGGACATCCAGATCAAACACCCATCTCAAAATCTATGGTGTACCGTCTACGTATACGTACTTGTTTAATTATATATGTGATTAATATATGTTTTGGATAGATGATCATTAAGAAGTAAGAAATTAACAGTTGACCTAGCTGGCTTATCTTTGCCACAGCGCACCATACTTGATATATGATCAGATTACTGAGATCTGAATTTGCAAGTAGCTAGAGGCAGAGGCCAATAATATAATAAAGTTGACAAACTAGGATAAGGAAAGTCCTCCTTAAAACAAGCTATATATAGAGATCGTATATTAATCCTACTTGCAAGTATACGCTTAAGCATATGATGCAAATTTCAATTCAATAATATATATTGGTTATCATTTCTCTTTATTTTCTTATCAATACAAATGGGAACTCGAATGGGCATTGTAGTGATTAATGATTTAATCCAGATGGATCAGATACTAGTTAAGTCCTTCTATTGGTATTTTTAAGTTTCTAACCACTTACAAATTACTTGGCCTAAATAGTACTTACGTACTTGATGTTGATTTTTCATCGTTGAAAAATATTGCTTTTGTTTTACAATCATATATTTTTGTCAAAAGGTCTATGCATGGAAATATTTACCACTTGAGAGAAAAAAAAACATTATCATTGAATATTCTCTGAGGTACAACTTTTAATTAACCAATACCACAGGTTAGGAGAGACGAAGAAGAGGAAAACAGGAGAAAAACGCTCTCTTTTATGGAGAGACCAAAATCCATCGAAGGCTTCCTCCGGCGGCCAAGCAACTGCCCTTTAGGTGGCCGGTAACTTCCACGGTAAGTGAAAAACCTCCCTTTGGGAGTCTCAACCCTCCTTCGGGAGCCCCAATCCACCCTCGGGGTGTCTCAACCCTCCTCCGGGAGCCAACAATCCGCCTCCTCGGCGTGATGAATCTCGGCTTCGGCCGCATCTCCTCCTCCTTGCTCGGCAGCCCCGTCTCCACCTCGTTTCAGGTGTCCCGTTCATCAATCCCTCTGCTCAAATTGAGCCTCTAACTGGGTTGTGAAACCCCCTCGTGGGAATGAAAAATCCCTAACCGGGCTGCTGTCCGGCGATATGGATTCAATCCCTCGGCTTTCGGCTTCGATCTCGGCGCTTCCTTCTCCTTCGTTCCGCCGATTTCGTCGTCGTACACGTCGTTGTCGCCTCCGCCTGGTCCTAGCGACGACTGTATTCCTCGGATCTGTGCGTCCGTGGCCTGGTTCGTCGCTGGTGTTGTTCCCCGGTGCCGGATCTGTTACGGCGTTGTACCCTTGGCCGTTGGCTAACTTGGTTTTGTCGCCTGTGTAGCCGGTGTCGTGGGTCTTGGCCTTGGTCCCTCACTGAGTCGCCTCCTCCCGGCCGATGCAATCCTTCTGGCTGCCGTCGGGCGTGCTCTGTCGATTCCCTTGGCTTCGGGCTACCCTAGGGTCTGTTTTGGCCCGTGGCTGGACCCGCTTTTGTCCTTTGGGCCCAAGGCTTTTGCCTTGGGCCCAAAGCTGGCCCTATGTGATTTTATATAAATAATTAAAATGTATAATTGTGTTTTAATTATTTATATTTATCCTTGATAAAAATTACGGAATATTTTCTCTATTCTGTAAGCTAATTACAATTGTAAGCTAATTATACTATCCTTATTATAATAACCATTAATCATATTTCGGAATCCTCTTGCGCTTTTAGCCCTCTCGCGGTCGTGCCTCATTTTCTCGGGTTGATTGGAGTTCTGTTTGTTGGTTCGTGGGTAGTTTCGGTTGAGGAGCAGTTCTGCGGCCCTGGTTGATCGAAGTGATCGTGTTGGTGGTGTTCGTGGTCTCCGAAGATCCTTCATCTAGGTGAAGGGAACGTCGTGTGATCCGCACTTCCCCAGGTGTCGTCTTTGCCCGTTGTGGATTGCTGCTTTCCGTCTTTCCGGCGGCGAGACATCGTGTCAGCTGTGCTGTCCCATGCGCTCGCTATCCACTTCACCACGCCGGGTCTCCATATTCTCGTTCCTGTGTCCGCGAGTCTGCTTAGGGTTTGGGGTTTTCCGGGTTTTTTAGTGTGTTTCTTTTGTTGTATTTCTTTCGCTTTTGTTGTATTTCCTTTGCTTTGTTGTATGTTTAGACGGCTTGCTGTCTGCCGATTTTGTCGGCCTCTCGAGGTCCGGGCTTGTCCGGCCTCGAATTATTTCCTTATCAAAAAAAAAAATACCACAGGTTAGAGCGGATATGTTTAACATACATAAATTTAATTTTTAAATTTAACTAGTTTATTTACTCATTTTCAAATTCATACGTAATACTTACCTAGACAAAACAGGAAGGAGAAAAAACTCACAAGATGTATCGACATTAGATTTGAAAAATGTTGATATTTTTTCCAACAGAAAAAAAAAACAGGTTTTTCCCCCTCCATTAAATTTAATCCCTGATAGGTAGGCGATCCATTGGTGTGGAAGCAAAGAAGAAAAAAAAGGAATTTCCAGGTTCGATCTGCCCTTTTCTTGGGTGAAAATCCAAGGCTCGCCTTACTTTCTACTAGTGGGTCGAGCAGATCGACTTAAACGATTTTACATGTGACTCTTGTTAGCTTATTCATGTGCCTGTGGTGTGGGTTATCTCATTATATATAGAAAATTTGTAGAAAGTCATAGTATTCTCTCTAATTTTATTGAATAATTTAAGAGCCTATATTAAAATTTTCAAATCAGAGAATTTATTAGAATTGAATTTTTATTAATTTATACAATTGATAGAGAAGTTATGGAAGAATGACATCTCTTAGGTGAACAGAGATTGCATAGCCGAAAACAAAACCGGGAATAACTGGAACCACACCTAACCTAACTCCTAAGTCCCAAGAGCATGAGCAACCATGGGTTTTAGCAACCTTAAGGTTGCTAAAAGGTAAGCCCATGGTTGTGGCCTCTACCTTAAGGTAAGAGGTGGGAAGGGATTACCTTGGTAGAGAGAGGTAACCTCTTCCCTTTTGTAATTTTCTTTTCCTTTTTTTTATGATAAAATAGGTTTATATATTTCACATTTGGATTTATTAGTTGTAGTAGGATTTAAAATGAAATAAAAATATATTTATATTTCATTATTTTTTAAAATAAAATATCACATTGGTTTAAATTTTTTTTTTCTATAATTTGAGCCCAATTTTATCCTATATATAACCCCATCTTGATCTATTGTAGTTGCGCATATTTTCTTAACCATGGATCAAAGTAATCCAAATACTCCACCCATTCCAAATATGCCTTTTGATCCAAATCTTCTAAAAAATCCTCAATTTCAAGTGATGTTGCAAATGTTTAACAATTCTTCAACACCCGGATATCCAAATTATACCCCACATAATCCTACCAATGTGTACAATCCTCTTTTTTTTCCAAACCAACAACATTTTGAGCATTCTCCGGGTGTTCAAGGGAGTGCCACTCGAAGTCCAACCGAAAAGGGAAAGATATAAAGGAAAAGAAAAAGTGAAAATAAATTTATAATGTTTTTAACTTTTTTTATTTTAATCTAGATGTACTAAAATATATTTACATTAACTACTTGCTATTTTTATTTATTTATAAAATTATAAATAAAAATAATTCACAATAATATATGATGATACACATATAATAAAGGGAAAGATATATATAAAAGAAAAGAAAAAGTGAAAATAAATTTGGAAAGAGGTAAAAGGGGTTTCCCATGGTTGTAGAGGTAAACTTTTAGAAAGAGGTAGAAAAAATAAAAATTATTTTAAAGAAAAAAATAAATGAGTTGTAAAGTTGTGATAGGAAGATGGAAAAAAATGAGGAAAGAGGTTACCCCATGGTTGCGGATGGTCTAAGCCATGCCTAAACCTGTTTACTGATGCAATCTCTGCTGAATCTCAACTCTCTCTAGTCCATGAAGTCAATCCCTTTCAAGTTTCAACATCTCCTGATTATCCTCCAAGTACGCGTCTTTGTTTGCTCTGGCTAATTTTCTCAACAATTCACTGTCATACTTTTAGCCTTAGTTTAAGTTTCAATTCCCTTTCATCCTTTTTTTTTTTCTCAATTGAAGATTAGGACTCCCACTTGCAGCGCCTCCGCCTCTATAAACGTGCCTTACCCACCTCCCCTGCTTTACATTCAATTCAATAATCCTCATAGCCCCCTTTTAGCCTCCCTCCTTTTCGGCTTCAGGGGGACAGATATGGCGGGTGGGTCAATCGGGCCGAGCCGGGTCGCAAAGGAGAGGGCGGAGCAGTACAAGGGGAGGGTCACACCTTATGTGGTCATTGCTTGTATTGTTGCTGCTACCGGTGGCTCTCTCTTCGGCTATGATATTGGTATTTCAGGTAATTCCTACCTCTAATTTTGCTGCTTCTTTTTCCTATTCAATCATGTCTCATACAGAATCAATCAATCAGAGTAAAAAAAGAGATTAAAGATCCCTGCTTTTTGGGTATTTAGTGAAAGTGATGAGGTGCTGTCAAGTCAAACCTGGAAATTGGAGTTCTTGAATTTGATTCAGGAATCTTGCTTTTCTGCTTCTGAATTTGTGATTCCACACATGTGGGAAGCAGATCGGTTTAATAAAACAGTATCTGGAATCAGAAACTGGTTTCCCATTTTCAACTGTCATACTTTATCTTATGAGTTATGACAGTTTGATAAAGAGGATTTGAATTTTGTAAGTCAAATTGAGAGTCAAATTGAAAATGTCACAGGAGGAGTCACTTCCATGAATGGATTCCTCAAGGACTTCTTCCCTAGGGTCTATGAGAAGAAGCAACATGCCCATGAGAACAACTACTGCAAGTTTGATGACCAGGGCTTGGCTGCATTTACCTCCTCCCTTTACCTTGCTGGGTTGGTTGCATCTCTCATTGCATCCCCCATCACCCGGAACTATGGGCGGCGAGCAAGTATCATCTGCGGAGGGATCAGTTTTCTTATAGGCGCTGCACTCAATGCTTCTGCCCAGAACCTTGCCATGCTTCTTATTGGCCGGATCATGCTCGGTGTTGGCATTGGATTTGGAAACCAGGTTGGATTTGAGATTGAATTTGGCTTATAGGTTGTTTTTGCATATGTTTTCTTACATGAATTCGGGTTGATCTAGGCAGTCCCGGTGTATCTGTCTGAGATGGCGCCAACCCATATCCGAGGAGCCCTCAATATGATGTTTCAATTGGCCACAACTCTTGGGATATTCACCGCGAACATGGTCAACTACGGGACTTCAAAGCTTGAGCCGTGGGGCTGGAGGCTCTCTCTTGGCTTGGCTGCAGTGCCTGCTTTGTTGATGACTGTTGGTGGAATCCTTGTGCCGGAGACACCCAACAGCTTGATTGAACGGGGATCCTATGACGAAGGCAAGAGGATCCTCGAGAAGATCAGAGGAACCAAGGACGTCTCAGCTGAGTTCCAAGACATGGTTGATGCTAGCGAGTTTGCTAAGGCCATCAAACACCCTTTCAAGAACATACTCCAGAGGAGGAACAGGCCGCAACTGATCATGGCTATTTTCATGCCGACTTTCCAAATCCTCACTGGGATAAACTCGATCCTCTTCTACGCACCTGTGCTGTTTCAAAGCCTGGGATTCAAAGGGAACGCGGCTCTGTACTCCTCAGCTCTCACCGGGGCTGTCCTTGCTGGCTCAACTCTCATCTCTATCGTATTTGTGGACAGATTAGGCCGGAGAACCCTCCTCATCAGTGGAGGGATTCAGATGATCATTTGCCAGGTTAGATCTTTCAAATAGTTGTTGATCAGTTCTATGATTCACATAACTATCAAGAATATTGCATTGTCAGGTTTACTCATTTTTATAGTGCGAAAACAGGTCATAGTCGCGATAATCTTGGGTATAAAGTTCGGGACATCAGGGGAGCTATCAAAGGGATACTCCATCCTGGTGGTGACAGTGATCTGCCTCTTTGTGTTAGCCTTCGGTTGGTCATGGGGTCCACTCGGGTGGACAGTCCCCAGCGAGATCTTCCCGCTGGAGACGCGATCAGCAGGGCAGAGCATCACAGTTTCAGTGAACCTCTTCTTCACCTTCGTAATAGCGCAGTCATTCCTCGCGCTCCTGTGCCACCTCAAGTACGGAATCTTCCTGTTCTTCGCAGGGTGGATTACAGTTATGACCATCTTCGTCTACCTGTTCCTGCCAGAGACAAATGGGGTCCCAATCGAAGAGATGATTTTCATGTGGAGAAAGCACTGGTTTTGGAAGAACATAATGCCCGCAGAAGACGGCGATCTTGACAGCACTGTTGAGTGTTGAGACTTGATACAGATATACAGTGTGCATTGGTGTAAGTTCATATGTGGGTCAAATTGAATGTAACATGGCTTGAACCATTTTGTTGTTAACTTGTAAGGGAGCAAACTATGTTGTTTAGTTAATGTGACATACTGTGTAATGCCAGTTCAGGTCATACTGTATTACTGTGTAATGTATTTGTTAATCCATAGAAGAAAATAAAAAGCAATTCTTTTTATGATGATTACTGAAATTCAGACAAGTGATAGCACAAAATGCATCCACAAGATCACAAGAAATGTCATAAATTACAGCATCAAATGATAATTGCATCAAAATTTGTGACTGGAATCCATAAAGATCGATGATGTGAATCGATGATCGATGTATTACACTATCGCTAGCTATCCTGGATCTAATTGGAGAAGGCGAATAACAAATCGATTATGTGGAACCCTAATTTACAGAAGTTATGAAGAAGAAGGGGGAAATCATCCTGATTTATGAAA
Source organism: Persicaria maculosa (assembly GCA_963922045.1). Taxonomy (NCBI): domain Eukaryota; kingdom Viridiplantae; phylum Streptophyta; class Magnoliopsida; order Caryophyllales; family Polygonaceae; genus Persicaria; species Persicaria maculosa. The sequence continues at coordinate 68,296,870 of OY998254.1, forward strand.
ACGATTATCATTGAATATTCTCTGAGTTACAACTTAATTAACCTGTCTGGGATAGGGCGGATATATTTAACATAAATAAATTTAATTTTTAAATTTAACTAGTTTATATACTCATTTTGAAATTCATATAGATACTTGCATAAACAAAACTGGAAGGAAAAAAAACTCACACGAGGTGTCGACATTAGATTTGAAAAATGTTGATGTTTTTCCAACAACAACGACAAAACAAAATCAGGTTTTTTTTCCCTCCATTAAATCATTTTTTATGTGATTTTTCTCTATGTCGTATTAACATTTTTTATAAGGTCCAAGTAAACACTTTAAAGGGAGATAAAATCTATACCATACTTTAAAAGCCAACCAATTTCGCCACGGTCCTCCTCTCCTTAATTTTCTGATTTTCTTCCACGTCTCCTACTTTAAATAATTCTATTCCGTATTACCTCCGAACTAATTCATAATTCATCCATGAAAGTTGAAACCTCCACCGAAGCCTACCTTTCATTTGTTGTTTTGAATTTAACTAATTAGGCCCAATTATTTTCCATCCAACCCAAATACATTTTGTTTTCTCATAACCCTAAAAAAAATGTTATGCCCTTGTTCTATCTCCCTACCGTCATTTCTTGAAACTGTTGCAGAGTGTTTTTCATTTTCTTCTGAAAGTCCAAGCTCCTAATGCCATAGCACCATCAAGCATACTTTTCCATATGTCTTCTCCAAAGGCCTCCAAACCCCAACATCTTCTATCGCCGATGTCCTTCTACCGCTGATGGCCTCCAAAAAATCTGATTTTGATTAGGTAAGTTACCTAAATCCCTCTTTTATTTTGGGTAATTAATCTTTAATATCCTCATCCTTGCCCGCAGTTTTTTTCATATAAAATCCAATTTCGATTAGATAAGTGCCTTAAACAGACTGATATTTTTTGTAGCTAATCTCTAATTTCCACTATCATTCATATTTCTTTGGGTGATTCCTCCGTACATATCCTTTCCATATGATTTGATTTTGGAAGCTCTAACTTTTTGGATATTGAACATACCCGCGCATTGGTAGTGCCCTAAATAGACTGATTTTGGAATCAACCAATTTCCTCTTCTATTTTGGGTGATTCCTCCGTGTTTTATTCATTTGTGATTCATTATATAATTTTTAATTTCATTCTAGATCATCAACACACCCTTTCCATAATTTTTTGGATATTTTGGATCGTTTGGATATTTTTTTAATCTCTAATTAGTTCATTCTAGATCATCAACACACCCTTTCCATATGTTGTTTCCATAATTTTTTGGATATTTTGGATCAGATATTTTGGATCGTTTGGATATTTATATTAGAAAATTTTGACGCTATCATTCACAAGTTCACAACCAAAGTTTACTCTTCTGAATTGCGGTTAACTTCTAATCGGCTCACTGTTTCCTCAATATGATATAATTTTCATTTTATTTTTCTTTGACTCCTTATATATTCTTAGATGTTCATTAATTATTACACTTTTTTTTCCAGACTTACGAATGGCAGAGCAATTGACAAGCCTTGATGAGATAACCGACACCTCTATTATCAAGGTCCGGATAGTGAGAATGTATTCAAGGACAACCCGCATCAACTATTCAAAGCTTCCGCTGGAGTTGATTCTTTGTGATGAGAATGTATGTTTTCAAATTTTTCTTGGTGTGGCGAAAATTGAATTCACTCTTCTCATACAAGAGTTTTTATAATTTTCTTACATTATTTGAATGTGTAGGGAACTAGAATCGAAGAAACCGTCAAGGGGAGTTTACGCTGGAGGTTTTCCAACCTTTTGAAAGATTTTGCAATACTTATCATATCAAAGTTTGAACTTGCTGAAAACAGTGGAACATATAAGTTCAGTCGACATCCTAGAAAGATTTTTTTTAACGAATCAACCCTTCTGAAAAGATCTGATGCTTTGGTGAGATCCCCGTTTGGCTTTCATTTCATTGAATTCTCCACTATTCTGTGAATGAAAAAAGAGGATGAGTATTTGTTTGGTAAATCGATTAAAGCTTCTCTATAATATTCATATTTTGTTGTACAATTTAACTTATCTCTTACTAATAAACATTATTCTCATATATGTAGACGTTATTGGTGAATTGATTGAATTTGGCGATGTCATCAAATTCCCCAATAAGGGCCCGACAGCTCAAAACAAACTTGAAAAGAGTAGGCTTATGATCAAGCTGGAATATCAGAGGTACAATACCATATTATGTGGTACTTTTCATTCATCTACAAATGCGTACAATGTTTGACTCATTCACCTATTTAATTTATCTATACTATATAGTCAAACTGTGTTGGATTGTACACTTTGGGGTGATTATGCTGCTGAGATGTCAGACTACATTACTTCATTTCAAGGGAAGCGGCTTATTGTAATATTACAGTTTTCGCATTTCAATGCCTTAATGAGATGATTACTGTTGTGAGGAGGAAATCGAGTATGAAATATAACAAAATAGATCAAACCAGATTTAGGCCCACGCAAATAATTACAAGACTACTCCAATGCAGTAAGAGAAAGTCAGGATCGAATCCTCGAGGAAGCGTGTCAGCGGATCCTAGGTAGCTGTAAATCTCACAGAAAAGCAACAGAAGACAGAAAAAAAGGAACAAAGAAAGAAATAACAGAAATAACAAACGAAGACAAGGAATAAAAGCAAGACATCAACTTTACTCGATCTCGACGAGCAGTAACTCGAGATCGACAAGGGACAGTAAAGACAGAAACTGAAAATCGACGACAGAAACTCGACTCAGACAACACAGTACTCGATCTCGACAAGATGCTACTCGAGATCGACTAGAAATAGTAAAAACAGAAATTGCAGAATCGAAAACATAAACAGAAACTCAACTTAACGTAGACAAGAGACAACTCGAGATCGACTAAGGTCTACTCGATCTCGACAAGCCCCTCCTCTGTATCGACTAAACTTTACTCTGTATCGACTAAAACAAAGAAAGTTGTAAATTTGCAGATTCGAACACAGAACTCAGATTTCGACAGAAATAAACTCAATATATGAAAGACTTCCAAAGTCAGGGTATCAACACCACAACGATAACCATGCAAAGTGACACATAAAGGCATAAAGGATCATGCTTTCCATCAAAATAACTTTCGTTACTAACAAATAGGCATATAGAGGCTTTCGCATAAACCCTAATTGTTACTAACCCTTTTTCACATAATTAACCCAAGTTGCATTAAGATCACTCTCGTTTCAATAACACAAACAAGGATCACCTTCAACTCTCGCAAAAGAATCATGCTCATAGGGATAGAAGACGAATTGCATAAAAAGATCTGACCTTTACCGCATCACCTCACATGGCCACCGTCGGGCTCACCCCAGCCCCAGAAGTGGGTGGACTACTCACGCCTCATCGCAATCGCAGACATTGATTGATGAAAAGAAACTTGCATTAAACTATATTCAAAGCCTTTACAATCCCGGCAATCCAACTTTCATAGAATGCCAAAACCCTAAAACCTTTGAACTTCCTAAAACTTCTTTGTGGAACTACTTGTCTCTGACTGAAATTGAATGAATGAAAAACCAGCCCCTAGGGCTTTATTTATAGCCTTCTATTCCTTGCTATTCAAGGATAGAAATATCTATCTTTATCTAAATCTATACCTAAAGGCTAAAAAGATAAATAAAAGCAATTTAGGAATTAAATCTAAAAGGGAAAAAATAAATCTAAATAGGTAAGTCTTCTTCATGTTGATAGATCTTGTCTTCCATAGATAGAACTTGATGAAATCGGATAGACTTGGCTTCCTTCGGCCCCAAGGATTCCCAAACCGAGTAGGATAGTCAAACCGCGTAACGCGCTCCCGGACACAGCTCCTCGATCTCGAGTAGGGCTCCTCGACATCGAGTAGAATTCGTCGTCAACTGGGCTGGCTCGGCGTCTCGGCTAGCTGGTGCTCGACAGGCTCGGACATGGCTCCTGGGCGTCGTCGATCTCGACTAAGCCTCCTCGAGATCGAGTAGAGGTGGTGCTCGGCTTCTCCGTTTTCGGCTTCTCGACTTGTCTCAACTCATCGACTCCGGACATGGCCTCTCAGTGTCGTCGATCTCGACTAGGTGGTACTCGAGATCGAGTAGGGTTCTGGGAGTCGGGTTGTCTCTGACTCAGTGTCCTCAATCAGCTCTGCTCGACCAGGTGTGCTCGGACAGCCCTCGTCGAGATCGAGTAGATGCTAGTCGATCTCTAGTAGAGTTCTCTCAGCTTTTTGCTCTGTTCTTGAAACGCACTTTCCCGAGTCCTCGTTTGTCGGATTAACGCATATGACCATGCGTTGGAAAGATCTTTTCGAGGGCTACAACTCTCATGAAGACATCAAAGCTTGATTCAGAACGAAGAATGGTGAAAAATGGCCTTTTCTCCAGCTGCACCATTCTTAGCCTCTCCATGAGTTTCCTTTAAGCTCCAAAGTGCGTCCGATTTCTGCGAAATATAACCAAAACTTGTGTAGACCTCCATATATTGCAAATAAGTGTAAACTACACAGATTTTGTATTATTCTAACCCAAATGCATGCAATGCATGCAGAAATCGATATAAAAGTTACTGTAAAATATGGCAAATTAGGCTCACAACAATTACTAAAATGCAGTAGAAATGAGAAAGAATATGTGAAAACACCTAATTGATATCTTTAAGCTTCTAGGTTTATAAAATCATGAAATTCATATTCATTCATGCTTGCTAAGTTGGAGAAGCATTTGGAATAAAAAAAAAGCATATAAAGTAAAAGAATGAAAAAAGCATATAAAATATTCGTGCAAATGCAACTTTATATATGGATATATTTAGTAGCTTGAACTTTCTTTATATTATGTTGAACTTTACTGTTTTTATTTGATTGAATCCCAGACTTTATTATTCCATATAATAGTTCAAATCAGTGAATATAATATCAATTAAAGTGTCCGACATCTGAAATTTAGATTCGAAAAACACAGGTAGACTAGGTCTTCATTGAGCAAGATAATGTGCCCATTGCTTCCTACCATGCGCACATGAAGCCATTTGCATTTCTCCAGCTCCCGCGCCATCATTTTAGCTTCTGAATCAGCCAAAATTTTGCTTGCTGCTAGATAGGTGAATTCGGGTTAGGTTACTAAAATGTTGATTGGCACTTTCTTTTTACATTTTTATTTGTTCTAATTGTTTATTGTTTTCTATTGCAGTTGTTTTGAAGATATTGGTTGATGTAATACCATCAGCTCTGGTGTTCTACCTAGCATCATCCTATTCAATTAGACTTTAGGCTCATTTATCTATTTTGAATCAAACAAGAAACTTCGACTATTTTTTTTCATTTAGTTATTAGCCTTTAATTTTTCAATTTAAACTTACAACTTTGATCTTCGATCTCTTTTTATTCAACGACTCTCCACGTCGAACTTCATTATTTCATTATGGCGGGTTTGTTTCAATGCTATATTATATCATCTAACCTCTATTAACTAACTATTGGACCACATAAATTATTCGATTCCACGCATAGCGCGGGCACTATACTAGTAAAACATTATATGGGGTACGTGGATCACATGCCCCTCTCTCATCTGAAAAATTACTTATATTTATTCTACTCGTTGATAGCTTCGTTCTACTCGTGGATCACATGCCCCTCTCTCATTTGAAAAAATTATGAATGTTTGAAAATTATAGCTATGCATATTAATCGCTTTAATTATGACTCAATGTTTATTGTATTGTGTTTCTTATTCTTATTTTGTTAGTTTTCTTTTCTTCAACTATTTTATTTGTTATTTATATATTATATTTTTTGCTAAATCACATGATTTATATTAATAATTAATGATAACTACATACACATAGATGGTAAACAAGCAACAAGTTGCGCCGCCAACCCCTTCTGAATAGCAAAACCAATTCTTTTGAATACGACATCCATAGATCTAGGGGTCATAACATTAATATGGATAATCTTTTGGACTCGCTTGAGGAGCTCGACGGCATCAGGTGCTAAAAAACCAAAGGTATCAAACGCAAATGGAACGAATACGTGTTGATTGTCAATACACGCTTTCTCATGTTTGACCACTTTAGCTGCGGCCGCTTTGAGAACTGCGTGTCCCATCGTGAATATCTCATTCCCCAAACTAACCAAAGGGGAACTCCTGTCAAATCTACACAAGCATGTTGTTCGCCTATCTACCCAAAAACCAAAATGTCAGCTGGCCTCAATGTCGATCTCCCTTCCTATGGATCAGTCAAGAAGTTCACAGATGCCTCTTTCTTAGCAGAAACCCCCGTCCGCCTAAATATATCAAAGAGAACATCTCGAACAAGATCATGTCTGTACTTGAAGCCCGGAAGTTCTTTACAATGAACTGCATGCTCCCCAAAAGTATCCAAAACCATCCGACAATTGGGAATAGGACAAATCTCATCAACTAGGAATAGTGGGATCATAAAGCGATACTTGAGAATTGTGCGGTACTCCGCTGGTGTCATATGTTGTTCAAGCCCATCAATGATTCAATAGGAACAACAAGAAGAAAATCTTGGGCATGTGGTGCTTGTAGACACCCAAAAATGGCCTTTTGCCTAACCATCATGTTAAACTTCACCTCAATATCCTTAATAATTTTACCAAAAAGAGCACTCGCCAAAATATGTTGGGGTTTAGGGGGGGCGGTACCCTTATTAGCAAAACTATCAAGATCATAGTCAGGAAGTGCAACATGAAGATTACTCGAAGCTCTACAAAAATCAGAACCCATACCACTTATCCCGCTATCTCGCAATATATGGTCATGCAACACCCAAGATTGAACCCTAGATGCTACAAAAGCATACGATGAAGCTTCTACTGCGGAGTACAACCTAAGACCTCCAAATCGGATGGGTAAGGAAGCCAATTGCCATTGGAGATCCACAAAAAAAATGACCTTCACAAACCACAAGGTCTTCAATAGAGTTACGAAGCCCTTTATCAAACAAGGCTGATGCATAATCTGTATGTTCAGGTTGACATGTCCTTAGCCCAAAAAACAGTTTGGCAATGCCCATGCAAGAACGGAGTAAAAGAAGCTCACTCTGGGGTCTTTTAGTTGTGGAAGAAGATGCATCAAGTCAACAGCCTTAACCGCCCTTTTCATAGCCAGCTTCTTAATGAACCCACTATCTCTACTAACTGCCCCTCCAAGTAACTTCACACCCAATTTCGACCTTGCAATGTCCTTAGGGAATAACCCCTCTAGATGTCGTGTGTCATCGCATGAAGGCCAAAAGAGCTCAGTCTTCTTAACATTCAATTCGAGACCCAAAGTTGGACCATTCTCACGAATTATATCAAACGCTTTAGCTACCTCTTCTGACTCTCCTATGATAGTCCCATTATCGAGGTACCATGCATGGAGAAGAAGTTTGCATTTATCTCTGATTTGATGGACAAGAGGGGTAACACAAGAGCAAAAAGAAGTGGTCCCAAAGGATCACCTTGATACACTCTAGTAGCTGACCAGATATGTCCGGCTCCAAGGTACAATCGGGTTGCATGACCATACAAAAACACTACCCATAAAGAGATAGATGAGCATCTCGTCCTCACTTCATGAAGTAAAACACTCCTATCCACCATATTGAAGGCGTTCGAGAAATCCACTATAAGCATGGATAGTGACCCATCTTCGTGACTCTTACTTAATAATCGATTGGCGCTATGTAAGATTGCCTCTGCACCCCCGAAGACACCTACTCCAAACTGAAAGTCATTAAGATAACTCGCAATTCCTTTGCCCACCCCTTTCATTGCGACCTTAGACACCAACCGCCTCCATATAGTGACCACTGCGATGGGACGTATCCCATTGTCTGACTTTAGCAATGGCGTAAGAGGTTCTGAAGCAATAAACTCAGCTAAACTCACTAGGCACCTTCCTGCCAACCATAAGTTAACCACTTGGGTGATTGCTTGTAAAAGATCTCTTCCCACAACTGATCCTTCTCCACACATATAATCTATAATATGTTGTGCCCTCAAGCCGTCTCTTCTACATGAAGTCCCTTTGGGAAAAGACTTAATACATTTAAAGACGGTATCAACCTCTACCACAAGGGGAGATTCTGAAAAGGCATTATCCGGTCTAGAAGAAGGTGGCTTGTGTGGGTGTTTAGCCTCCAAAGTCTTTACCGTATCGTCATTATATGAAGCCACCCTTGAAGAACATAGAACCTTAACAACAGCCGTGAAATGCCCATCAGCGGCCTTACAGAGACATTGTTTGATGTTTGGGTTCCCTATATCGGCAGCTTGCTCCTTAAGATTACCATCAAGGTGACCCTGAGACACCTGATCAACATTAGCTAACATGTCACTCACTAGCTAACTTGGTGATACCATCTGTTCCCCCCCCCCCCCCCCCCAAATAGCCAAAGAATGTAGGATTTGTTGGCACTGTATTGACAACAACCCATCCCAAGCAGCAACAGAACCTGGTTCAGCAGCCACTTTATGAAGAGCAACTTTCAAAGCTTGGGAGAAAGCTAGACGACAACTATGAGGAATGGTTTTCACGGTGACGATATATAGGAACCTAGAAGACTCTATCCAGCAACACCTCTTCAAGAACCATACCCCCGATAGCATCCTCAGACACAATGTCATCTAAAGATGGTCTCAAGATACCAACCATGCAACCGTCGTGATCTCCCTCCCCATCAGAAACACGAACAGAACCATCAGAGTGATGGCATGCCCGACTCAACGCATGTATGCTCATACACTTACCACACAACCACTGTTTTAGACCTTTCAGAGTCCCCTCTACCGCCACAAAAACTCCAATATCCTTTTCAATGGCCTCTCGAAGCACCCTCCTACGCTCATCACTACAAAGGTGTAATCTCTTGAGATGAGAGATCATACAAGAGTAACCCTTACTCCCTTCCTCTCCGTCACGGCAGCCATGAAAATTCCTAAAAGGACAATGCATCGCTTCTTTTAATTACATAGGAAGGGTCAGTGAACCCAAACCGACGGCGCACCCTCTCACAAATCAAATCACCCGACGAAGCAATCAGTACTAGGAACCAAATGAAGAGACAACAACTGGCGTACGCAACACACAACACCGATATACCCAGACAGAACGAAGAAGAAACAATGGAACAATCAACCAAGAAACACCAACCTGCGGAAACACAACACCGATATGTCCCGGGCACCGATATGTTTCTTTTTTTTTAAGGCGCAAATGCATAAAATCACCCCTTATTCAGGATTGTTTGCAAATAACCACCCCTTATTAAAAAAATTACAAATAAACACCCATTATATACAATTGGTGGTGGCAACTAACCATCCATACCCACTTTTCTTGTTAATCCTCACTTAAGTTAATAGGAACAAACAAGAGAAAATTGGGTGGAGTATACCCTTTTTCAAGTTTTTTCTTACTAATTGTACTCCTTGGGTTTTCTTTTAGGTAATTGTATTTTTTTTAGATGGAGATTACCTATATACCCTTACAAAATTTTTATTCTTTTAAAAAGTGAACAGATAAATTATTGTAGAAGATTTGACAGATGAAGATATTTTTTTCATCGTGAAATTGATTAGACTTTTAAGTAACTCTTGAATCTTCAAATTATTTGCTTAGAATCGTTTAATGACGGTTCTATTTTACAAACCCTAATTCATGTATGTGGTCGATTTTTGTAAGACAATATCATTCTTGTATTACAATATTTTTCATGTAATAGAATAGCGTTCTTGTTACAAAATCATATAATACATGCAATCTCATTCTTATGTTACTGATGAAGGGTCAAATATGGTCATTGAAGAGTCATTAAAAGAAGTTCGTTTCAGGATAATCATTTTAGAATCATGGTCTATTTTATTCTTATTTAGATGAACATTGTATTTGGGCCTTGATGCATTTTGGGCCAGTTTATTAGTTTAGTTTTTATTTTCATTTTAGGAAGATAATTTAAATAGTCATTTTAGGCTTACCATTTTTTAGTTAGACATTTTTTCCTTGTAAAATCATATTTGTATTCTCTTAGGAGAGAGACCGAGTTCCCCTGCGTGGGATAGGTTCCAATGGGTCGTCTTAAGCTTGGTTTGTCTTGTGTGTGTCGATCCTCGCCATAGGATTGGTGTTATCAAACATTCATGAGCATCCTTCTCATGCTTCAAGGTTGCGCCCTTGATTGTGTGGGATTGTAAAGGTTGGTCTTTCGATTATTCGGTTTGGTTCTCGATTGAAATAGCATCGAGGGTCTTGTTGTTGTTTTGTTGGATTATCCTTCTTATTATCTATCTATCTACATATTTGGTTCATTCTTTCCATTGCATTGTGTCTTTGTCATCTTTTCCTCTTGTTGTTCTTGCTTGATTCGTTGGTGTTGAAAGATCGGGACATCCTACGGCTAATCCCCGTATCAGTTACAATAACATTCCTGTAATAGAATATTATTCTTGTAATACCATGTTCCTATATTGTTAATCATCAATCAACCATGTGTAATCAACTCACGCAATACAAGATTTCGTGTACCGAGTGAATTCCTGTAATGAGTGAAGTCTTATACCTATTACTATACACCCACAATTGAATTGTGGAGTTGAGTTACAAGAAATCACCTAAATGAATCGATTATTGTAACAATAAAGGTAGCGATTATTGTAACCTACAATTATTGTAACCAAATAAGCGCTTCATCAAATCACAGGGAGCGATTATTCTTAAATGAAATCAAAGAAAAATTCCTAGTTGAAGGAAGCGTTGCATCTAATTATGAATTACGACATAAATCACAAGCAACTTATCAATCTTGGTTGAACTTATAACCGATTCATTAAAGACATATTTGGTGAGTTTTCAAATTATGGTTTACATAACCTACCATGGAAGTTATAAAAAGCAATTACTTGAACAAATAACACAAAATCAACCTTCAATATCTTTACAAGCAATATCCGTGCTAGAAGTGAGGTGCATCTATGAAGCGTCAAGTAATTGAAGAAGCGTCAATGAAATGAGAATTAATTAGGGATTTGGATATTTGTTGTTGCAACCAAATCATGGGCAAATCTGTCATTAATAAAACAAATATTCAATGGTATATTAATTTAATAAAACAAAAATTGAAAAAGCGATAGTTACCCAATTTAACCAAAAAACAATTATACCCACAACTTTTTTGTAAAGACTCGGATTTTTAAAACCTAATTTTACGGAAAAGAAAAAAATCAAAATGAATTTTAAAGCGGGATTTAGCGGAAAAACTCTCTAACTCGGATTTAAAGACTCTTAAAACGGATTCCGGCAAAATTTTGAAACTTTTGTAAAATATATTTTTCTCCGCTTTCATATGCCGAGAATTGGAAAATGCTGTTCGGATTTCAGTATTAAATTCGGATTTGAAAAATTGAGAATTTAGTGTGATCGAGTCGGGATAAGGTCGAGAGAGAGCGGATTTCGAGATTTATTTTCGGGTATTTTGAATTGAGATTTTTGGACCATAGGTTACTTTTTCTTCTTCCCAATTTAGAAAATTTGCTAGCCTAGGTCTCTCTCCTTGTTGACTGATTCAAATGCAACAACTCCAATTCACCCCTCTTTAGCTCCCCTTTTCTTCATTTGGCCAGTCAAACTTAGCCTTACCCTCCTCCCTCACCCACATGCTTCACCAAATTTGGCAAAAGGCCAAGACATCTCACTGCACGTTATAGCCCATTGCCTGATTACTTCTGCAGACTGCACCTCCCTCTTTCTCTTTGACTGATGCCCCAGCTCACCTTCTCCTCATTTTCGTGTCTTCAAAACCCAACGCCACAAAGCCTCTTCGGCTCTTCCTCTTTTCAATGTAAGAACAACCCCTTTCCAGTTCCCCACATCCTCTCTTTTGAGGAGTTCCGAGAGCAGTTGCTCCACAACCACATCCCTGGCCGCCACCTCCTCTCACCACTCTCCAGCCACCACCTCGTCGTCGTCCTCCATGGGAGCTGCAACCGGAGCACCGAGCTCCCCTGTTTCACGTGAGCCACAACCGCAGCCCAATCAGGGGCGGAGGGAGAAATAAGTCCAGGGGGCGGCCGCCACCTCCTCTCACCACTCTCCAGCCACCACCTCGTCGTCGTCCTCCATGGGAGCCGCAACCGAAGCACCGAGCTCCCCTGTTTCACGTGAGCCACAACCGCAGCCCAATCAGGGGGGGCTTGGAAAAAAAATAAAAGAAGAGGATGGAATGGGGAGTCGAACCCGGTATCAACTCACACCTGAACATTGCCCTGCACCACCTGCGCTACAAGGATTTCTTGATTCCATACCACCTTTGTATGTATATATATAGAACTAATTTTCTTCAGGGGGGCTTGGGCCACCGCATGACCCCCTGCCTCCGCCCCTGAGCCCAATACGCCTCCGTTTCCATCCCTTCCTCTGCGAGTAGCGACAGATCTCCTCTTTCAGCCAGAAGCGCCGCCCAGGGGCCACCATCGCTGCCCAGTCGCCGCCGTCGAGCCCCATTCCTTCCTCCATTCCCCTGTTTTCCGTCCAGGCATCCCGGTAAGCTTCTCCCACTCTCTTCCGATTAGAAATCCAGTAAAGATTCGCCTTTAAGATATTACCTCCCTTCCTAGGCCGTTTCCGATGTTAATCCGTCTCCGGCGAGCCTCGAATCGACTCCGACGACCTCGAAACCTTCCGGCGCAGCTCGAATACTCTCGGTGAGACTCTCCCTCGCTCTTCCTTTCCTTGTCGGTTTTTAGATCCATGGGCATCGAGTGAGGTGGCCGGAGCAAGGTCGCCGCCGGCGAGCCTCCCCGCTCCTCCTCTTCTCCTTCCGTCGGGTCTCTCTCTCTCTCTCTCTCTCTATGATTCTTTGTTTTCTTCCGTTCAATTGGCAAGGAAGAAGAAAGGTGTGGGCCCCATGTCCACGCCACTCTTGCCACATCAGCCGCCACCTCACCCTGGGACCCTCTTCTCTTTCTCATTTCGGAATTAAAAGGATGGAAGATAGAATGGTTGATTGTTGGGCCTATTTTGTGGGCTTAATTCCTTGAAACAAATCAAAGTGTTTATTTGGGTTTTAAAAGGGGTTTGCTTGGGCTTGTTTTTATAAAATCTGATTTTGGGATTTTACAAAAGGGGCTCAGTTTGGGGATTTTATAAAATAAAGGGGGTTGGTTTATAATCTCTATAAAATGAGGGTAGTTTGTAAATTTCATAAGGGGCTGATTTTTATAAAATAAAATGGTTGGGATCTTAAAAGAATTGGAAATATTTTATGAAAGTGTTTAAAAGAAAATGGTATTCAAAATATTAAATATTATTATTTAAGTTTTAAAATATAAAACACTATTATTAAGATTTAATAATATAATATTACGACGATTAAAAGAAATTATAATATTATGAGACTTGGATATTTAAAAAGGAATTTGTCGAGCATTTTCAAGGATCGGAATTTCTAACTAGTTGATTCGGATTTTAAAGCTGTTCCGGGACTAACTCGGGAATTATGTAATTGGTGACTAACTAGCATGATTGATGTGAATGGTTGACTAATATCATGATTGTTGTGTACTAATGGCGTGATTGATTGAATAAAGGCATGATGAAGTGTTAGACTTGTGTGTCGTTAATTTATGCTTTCGAGATATGATGAATATGATGAACTTGATATATGTGATTTGCGGATTATTATTGCGGATATATTGTGGCGAATACATGAATGTGGCTGAATGGAATGATGAGAATGATATGGTCTTGTGGAATGTGGCAATATGATGAATGGTTGAACTTGACAGAACGATGATTGCGATATGGTTGCTATTCTCGTTGAATGATATGCTTGAGTGCTAATTGGATGATTAGACGTAGACTTATATATGTGTTCATATATGTATCTAGGTGATCTTTAATCTATCGTAATGCTTGCCTTACTATTCTGCACCGCCAGGTAAGTTCCTAGAGCTTACTCAGATTGATTCCCATTTGCATGTAATCATAGGATATACTAGGTGCTTGCATTCATGATCAGCATGTCATGTAGTACCATGCTAGGTTGCATTGACCGTTGAGCATTCTATTTCTTTATGCGTATGTAAACAGAACGGTCGTTATCTGTGAAGTAACTAGAGTCTTTGCTAGGGTCATAGGATGGCCCAGTCCCATCGGGTCCCGTCCTGAGTCAATCGAGTCATGAAACTTCCTTTACTTATATTATGAATTGCCTGCGAGCTTTATTGTGGATACGGGTCGGGTTTGCGGACCGTCCGATTATAATGGAATGCATTCACGAGCTGGCCAGTCTCCGCCCTATCGGAAGGGGGTGGAGGTAGGAGAGGGACATACCATTTGGTATTCTGTGCTAAGGCCTTATTATTATTATTATGCACTTGATCATAGGGGCATGTTAGTGTGTTAATATCTCGTCTTGCATCTAGAAGCATCTTTATTAGGAATAGCGTATATGGTATGATTACAGTAGGACCTGGTCCTGTAGGTGGGCCTCAGTCTGATCCCACGCCCTGTATTATTTTTTTTAGGTATGTCATATATGTGAAATGATGCTGATTTGGCTCCATGGCCGCGGGTTTTGACATGGCGGAGAGAGAGAGAGAGAGACTATGACTTCATTAAATTATTAATCGTTAGATTTGAATATTTGGATGATGTTTTGACCCGGCGGTTTGTATGATAAACAAATTTCACGGTTTAGGTCATAAGGCAGGTACAGGGGACTTACCCCGGGGATTCCAACGATCCCTCTCGGCTTTTTGGGTGTGAAATCCCACCTCCAAAGCGAAATTGTTGATTTCAAACCTTCAACCTATACTCGGGGGGCAAGATCCTAACGAGGGGTTTCATCCCTCGAAACGTAACCCGGGAATCATAATCTAGGGCTGTTATATTTTTAATGCTTTACATATTTCTTTATATTAGTCTCAACCAAATCAAATTTCCAATCTAATTAGCCAATTAGAGAATGGTGGGGGGTAAGGATATGAGCGATCCCCTGAACAAGACCCGATGAACATCAGGAGGTTCCACCAGAGGTCATCGTTGTTGGAGACTTGGAGGTGATGAATAGCGGGAGACTTTTTTTTTTAAGCCAGATAAGAATTTAGTTCTCTAGACAAGCCTAGAGAAACTGAGAAACCGGACAAGCCGGTTGATGGACTAACCATCATGTACAACCAAAGCAAATAACATAAGCAGATGACAGAAAGAAAATAACACGAAACAAATGACAGAAATGAAAATGCGAAAATAAAATAAAAGTGCTAGCTATCCTACACCGTAAAGCAAAAACCACACGACAAATGATTCAATCAGCTAACGGAGGACGCACACAGGGAGCTCTGGGGACACAATGGGACATCTCAGATTATGGACTCTGAAGAGCCATCAGATATCGATCGCAAATCCACGACGTCTTCGGATATAGCAAATCAAACACCGTTCACATGAGGCCTGCATCACATAAAGAACAACACAACACAACACACTAGACCGCAAATCCAAACCCAAGCCAAACCATTGCTAATAAAAAAAAACCCCAAACCGTCTCAAAACCTCAAGAAATCGTAAGCGACTACTAGGTAGTCAAAATAGAGACGATTGAGACGGGACAGAGCAAGAAATTGAACAACGATCCAAAGGCATAGGAAAAGAAGGACGGAACGGAAAGGAGAAACCTGAAAAGGCGTTATTACAAAGCCTGAACCAAGGAGCGCTGAGTGGAGCCGATGAAGCCGTCGAGAACTGAGGACGGAGCCGTGGCTAGAGCCAAGGACGACCTCGAAGGAGGAGTCGGAAGCAAGGCGAAAACAAGCGAAAGGAGGCGGCGGAGGTCGGAAACGATGGTGGCAAGGGGAGGCGGCGGAAGACCGGTGAGGGCGACGGGCTGGCGGAGCCGAGAGATCCACTGCAGCGGCTGGAAAACTAGGGCGGAGCCGAGGTAGGAGGTGAGAGCGGATCTGCGGGAACCATCACAGTGGAGGGGACCATGGGAGCGGACGTCGAGGGGGTTGAAGGCTAGTGGATGGGACGATGTGGTGTTCATGATGGCCAGGGGAATGATGGCCTAGGAAGACGGGTGGTGGCTGGCGAGCAGCGGCCATGGTGGCGGCCCAAGAGATGAAGGTCGGTAGGCGGCGGCTCAAAAGAGAGCATTTAACCTAGCGTCGCTCTCATAGCGGGAGACTCTAGACATTCATCACCCTTTTTGTTTAGAATTGGAAAAAAAAAATTATTTAGATTCAACAAGAAAAGTGGGTATGGCTGGTTAGTTGCAATATATAATGGATGATTATTTGCAAGTTTTTTAATAAGGGGTAGTTTTTTTTTTTTTTTTTTGATTAGGAAAGAATTCGGGTGAGCGGACTCTACCCGAAGGCATCCTTGCGGATGAGGTCAAGTAGACCAAGATTGTTGTGAATATCGACGCCCCAGGCAGAGTGGCAAAGGTGTGCAACCTTATCAGCCACTCTATTGCCTAATCGGGGCACATGAAAGAAAGAAACTTCTTTCAACGTCGATAGTAAGAGTTTAATATCTGATAAAATCAGTTCAATTTCCCAAGGACATTTAGATGTTTCGTTTAGGTGGTTTATGATTATCATGGAGTCACCTTCAATGTGAAGTTTGTCTATACGAAGTTGAAGAGCGTGTCGGATTCCTAGCTTCGGAGCAAGAGCTTCCGCTTTCAAAGGGCTTTGTTTGCCTAGTATTTGATAACAGATCTGTATTGGACGACCTTCCCAGTCTCGGATTATTGCTCCCGCAGTGCTGTCATTATTTGTAATTGTGGATCCATCAAAATTTAACTTGAGAATACCTTTGGGTGGTTTACGCCATGTGATGTTGGCCTTCTCTTTTTTCTTTCGCATATGATTGGGGTTTCGTATGCCTAAGGGGGCGTCCTCCTCCAAACAATATTCGAAGCGAGAAGCTTTACTCCAATTGTCCTTATGCGTTTTACTAGTACATAAAGCATTGTCTCTATGAGGTACGGGGACCTGTCTAAATACATGTTGGTTTCGAATGTACCAAACCGTCCACCACAAGAAGGCTAGATCCACCTTAGCCGTCGAGGTGAGATTGTTTCCTAGAAAGGTCATGATAGGTTTTATCTCTCGTGAATGATTTATCATACTGGATATTGTTGAGTTTATGTGTGTGGGTAAGCGAAAGAGAGAGCATACATACGGGCATTCTAGTAGAAGGTGAACATCATCTTCTACCGCGTGATTGCACATTTTACAAATGGAAGGTATAGAGGTTCCACGTTGGGCAAGCCTAGCTGAAGTGGGAAGGTCATTATGACAAATTTTCCATAGAAAGTTTTGAACCTTTGGCGGAATATCTAAATACCATATCCAAGCATTACTGTCAATGTTCATAGCGGATTGATTTGTGATTAACTTGTAAGCACTCGCCGTCGTGTACCATCCGTCCCTGTCAGGCCACCAATAAAGGCGGTCCATAAAAGGGGAAACCGGAAGTGGAATGTCTATGATTTCCTTGACTATTTCATTTGGTAATACATTGTTGAGTTTTTCCGTCCACCATCTACCACCTAAAATGTATTCACTAACGGTTTCCTCTATGTTATTGATTTGAGGGCAATCCTCCCTGGATTGCAGAGAGGAAGTTGTAATCCAGTTATCCGTCCAGAATTTGATATAATTTCCATTTCCTACCGACCAAATTAGACCAGTTTTAAATTTATCAATTAGAGTTGTCAGTTTGGCCCATTTATCAATTAGAGTTTTAAATTTAATAAGGGGTAGTTATTTACAAACAATCCTAAATAAAGGGTGGTTTTATACAATTTCGCTTTTTTTTAATGGGAAAAAATAACAGAATTTATCAAAAATCGAATAACATTATTTATCTATACAAACATAAAAGTAGAAGCAAATCCATCCCACGTGGCTTCACCAGAGTGCTTCATTCCAAATGTCGTCAGAAGAGAAACGCCACATCATTTACTTCTTCTCTTCATGAGCACATAACACCAACGTGGCACCACATGGCAGCTTTGGATTCGGAATAACACCAACGTGGCACCCACATGGCAGTGTTGGTTTCGAATTGTCGTCCCCACGTTCTCCGTTCTTCACTCCCCACGTTCAACCACCCATATACAAAAACTAGGGCTGATATACGAGCTAACGAGCTCGAGCCTCATTTTCTCGAGCCAAGCCGAGTCGAGCTCGAGCTACTCACGAAATGTAGATCTGTGATTCAAAGTGAATGGAGTCCAAAAGGCAAAGCGGCCGACAGACTCTTTAGAAGAAGAGGTTAAATAAAACCTATGGACAGAACTGTAATTTCACCTACGAAACGAGATATACACCCTATTTACAAGGGGTTAAATAAAACCTATTTACATGGGGTTAAATAAAACATAGGGGGAGAACTGTAATTTCACCCATAAAATGAGCTATACGAGCTACTCGAACCGAGCTCGAGCTCAGAATTTTGCTCAAGCTTGGCTCATATTTAATTCGAGCGAGCCTGAGTCGAGCTTTTTCCAAGCCGAGCCCGAGCCGAGCTCGAGCTACTCGGCTCATATAACAGCCCTAACAAAAACCGCTACTCTGCTACTCTTCTTTGCATTTTCTCAACTGCTTTCCCAAACCGTGCCTTCTCCCTCTTTCTTCATTTCAAATTGATGCAGGTTTAGGGTTTTCTTTTTATTTTGTGGGGATGAAGCAAACAAAGCAAGAAGCCAAAAGACGGTGGCGGTGATGGGATCAGCAGATATTGCCGAATCTGGGATAATCAGTTTTAGGGTTTGCCTTTTATTTTGTGGGGTGTGAAGCAAACGAAGCAGGAAGCCAAAAGATGCCGGCGGTACGGTGATGGGATCTGATATGGCCGAATCTGGGCGGACAACTCCCTCTCCACTTCCCGTTCACCACACCTTGTTCTTAGGTAATTGTAATTTCAAACCTGTTTCTAAGGAGACTTCTTTATCTGCTCTTCTTTGTGTGTTTTTCTCTTTCTTCTTTGTTAGAGATATCTAATTGAAAATTTTCAGCTTCGTATTTTTGTTTAGTTACACAATTGAATTCAGAATCTCTGTCAAGGCCTTGCAAATTAGGGTTCGAATTGACATTTTTACTAAATGATGGGTCCTTTGTTCAACATGTCGTTGTGGATGCTGGAGAGAAGCGCACAGTGGACGCCGACACTCATGTCATCCAGAATCCCGCGCCTACAAATATTAAGCGGTTTGAGGTCGTCAATGGGTGTCTGGATTTGAGGCGTTAAAGGGGAACGACCACCTTCTCGGGTAAGCACGTTTTCCGTCTTTACACCCCCACCTTCTTCCTGTTCTCCAATTTTGATTTCAATTGCGAATTTTCAATTAAAGTTGAGATCGGGATGGGGTGTTTGTGCATCTCAGTCCAGAACTCCAAAGAAAGTTAAGGCTAACCTCAACCAATTGCCCATTGAAGCTAGAAACATTCAATTCTTGATAACATCGACATGTACATGTACGTGTTCGTAAAAATCATGAGTTTTTTTTTTTTTTGGAAACACCAGTTGCAACGTCTGAATGTTGAATCCAATGTCATTGTACTTGTATATATTATATGATGCTTTGATTTGGTCAACTGATATTTCACTGTGTATTCACTCTTACTTATAATTGTGATGTACATATTAATGTGTAACTTGAATTTTCTTTCATCAAATACCAAGACAATCATGTTATTCATGAGATCACAAAATAACAAATTGGTAGCACGAAAGCATAATGGAACTTCATTAAAATATTCCCACCAAGCATAAAAATCTCACACAGTTTTGAAAGGTATGTATGTTATATGTACACATATAGTTTACTCCGTTCATGTTTTGATATGAAGTTCTATTATTCTAATTGTTATTCTTTATCTTTTGGCTTGAATGCAGGACAGGTTTAGACAAAAGATAAATAACACTGATGCAAACCTATTAGAAATCTCAAAATCATTCGTGAAGTTGGTAATACTAATTTATTTCTTTATGATATAAGGTATTTTGTGCAACTCTATGAACAATGCAGTTAAGGTATTATGTGCACTTTATATAAGGTATTTTATGCAACTGTAAGTGCAATTTATATTTGAAGCATAGAGTTTCCTTTTTTTATGTGTTAAGTGTCAAATTATTTGGATCATTAGGTTTTTACAGGTGGAAAAATTGCATATTTTGACACAGCCTACACATGTATGGTTGCAACGAGGGATGGGTGGAATTGGTTGGATTACTATGGGGGGACAAGTACATCGTTCCCTGTCCGGGTTTCTACGGGGGAGGAGGAAATATGTTAATGTTTCTTGAAGGGTATCCCCTGTAGTATAATAGTAATGAAATCTCTATGAAAGATTTTCTATGGTTGGGAAAGATTCACCTCTTAGTAAATGCTCATTGCTATGACATTCTTGATCATTATCGTAGTTCTGTAGTTGGCCACATAATGGATAATGTTGCCCATACTCCTTTTACGCATTTGTCCATTTATATAGCAACTCAGATAAACACGGGCGAGTTTCACCATCTTTGCCTTCTTCTCTATTGCAAAAAACATGGGATCGAACACCGCCTACACTCCCCGTCACTTCTTCGAGTTTTGTTGGCGTGGGGAGATGTGAGCAGAAGTTACCAGAGTTGGAGGCCGAGTCACTCAAAAGAGTTGCCGACTCAACTGCTAGCGCCTGAGGCTGAGGCAAAGTACCCTTTTCTGCCACCATTGCTGCCCTCGGAGGAGACGGTGCCTTTAGAGGCTGAGGAGACAGCGTTGATGCTGGTTCCTCGCCGCTGTTGCAAGTAAGTTGTTCACTGTACTTCTCTTTTTTTGCTTCCAACTTCTGCTCCTCATATATATTTACTCTTTTGAGATTTCATATTTGTTCGGTTCACCGTTCTTCAATTTTGAATGATGTCGTGCAATCGTCTATCAGTATATTGCAACTTCCTGTTTCGTTTATGGGTTTCTGATTTTTTTTTTCCTTGCCATCTATCCCAATTTCCTCAAATTGAAATCAACTTCACTAAACTCTAAGATTATAGACCTTTAGAATCAATGATTTAGGTTATAGACTATAAGAAGCAATAAACTGGTGCAATAAAAATTGGTTCTTCCCTTTGTCTGCATCCATGGGTAAAATGATTCATACCCACCAATTCCATTGTTTACGAGGGTAAAATAACTTACTTTAAGTTATGGTTGTAGTTTGCCTAAGGCCCACTCTCTGTATATCTTCAAATTGAGTTGATTTGCATATTAGCAATGCTCTTCTCTTTTTATTTATTTCATTTATTTTCTTGATGTAGGCCAAACCAGATACAATTGAAAAGGTTTGTGCGATAGTGAAGAAGCAATTGGCTTAAAGAGGATATATTTGTAACTGGGGATTATTCCAAGTTTGCATCACTAAGGGCTGATTCTCTTGATACTGTAAGGAACTTCTATAATATCTTCTTTTTGCAGGATCAATAATTTGAGATTCTTGTCATTATTGTGTTGGATAAGTTATAATAAAATACTCAGTATAAATAAATTACGATCCATTATTCAAATGAGAATCTTAGCACACCATATTCCCCCTATTATGCTCCTTATTATGGTGTCCTTGTGTTCTCTTTCTTTCCTCAATCCCTCATTGATCATACATGATAGTTTTTCTTGGAATTTTAGGGGAAACTTAAAAAATTCCAGTCAATGCACAACATCGCAATTGTACTGGAGATAGCAACCCTTTTAGAACAAAAGCTAAGATATCTTTTTTATAGCATAGAAAGATTTATTTGTAGGTAAGTTTCTTACTCCTCTCGCCATCAATAGCATAGAAAGATTTATTTGTATCAAGGAAATAACCATTGTGATTTCTGAATTGATTTAACTCTATTTTTGCATGAGTTGCTTTGTTTGTCTTATTTGTTTGGTGATTGCTCAATTTCTGGTTATCAAATTGGTAGTGTTTTGAGTTTTTGGATTTATACCTTATGTGAGGATCATTTCTTATATATCACCGAACTAAATAAAAAAAGTAGTTAAACATAAGGCATCAGGTGCTAGCAGTTAAACTGTCCTCCAAGCTTCGAAGACCCGGCTCCTAGCTGCTGTTGCATCTTTCTGCGACGAACCCATAATTATAAAGATTCAAATGACTTTTATTTCTTGGCAATGTTGATCCATCTTTTATGCAAAATGGGAATGTTAATCGTTTCCGATATGCTAAAAGCTACACACTTTTGCTATGTTAGTGACTCGCATATACAGTATAACATTTTCTTGTCTAAAATGGCGTGACAGAAGCAGCGTCCGAGTAGACGGAGCAGCATCTGAGTAGAGGGATCCGAGCTAAAGGATGATCTGAAATAGGTGAAGGAACAACTGACTGCTTCTAAGGCATCAAAGGAAGAAGTCAAAGCTAATGCCGAGGAGTTCAAACAGCAGCTAGGAGTTGTGTCTTTGAAGCTTGGAGAGTCAAAAAAGCAGCTATCCGAGCTGTGTTCTTCAAAAGAAGCTCATGTTATTGACCTCAAGGGCATATCTGAAGAAAAATATCAAGCCTGGGAGAATCAACTTGAGATAGTCCAAAAACAACAACCTATCGATGCATCTGCTCTTGCATCTGCCTTGGAGGAGATTCAAACTCTCAAGCAGCAACGTGAAATGGTGACTCAGTGTGAGCATGCTGCAAATGAATCCAGAGAATCAACCGACATTGAGCCCCGAAGCCTGAAACAAAACCTCAGCGAAATACTCTTTTACTTTTTGAAAACATGAAAAGTGAGATGGATCTAAGACATCGGAAGAGCAAGCACAAGAGCTCTTTCGACAGACTCTCCTTCAACTGGAAGACGTGAAACAGTCAGTAAATGCTCTTAGACAGGATGATGTGATATCTATGGAAGCTTACAACTTTGTTGCTTCGGAGCAAGAAAACTCAAGTGCACATGCCGCGCCTTCCTGGAAGGCCTGGTCACCAAACTTAGCCGGATTTGTTGAATCTGACAAGAATGCATCTAACAGTCCTACTGAAGGACAATCGGAGAATGAAATGGATGAGCTTGTGAATCTGAGATCTGCTTTGAATTATGAACCAGAAGAAAAGAAATCCAATCTGAGATCGGTTTTGTCAGATTGGCTATAGGGAGTACATCTGGGAATGAACAGATCAAAGGTAAGGGCAATCCAAGGACCTCTATGTATCTTCTCATCCTCCTCTCTGCTGATTGATCTGCTAGCACAATTGTATTGGCAGCAATCAAAATAGATGATAGATCTATGAGATATGGCATAGTGGTTCACTGGTTCTTCAAGAACTACAGTTTTCATCATATAAATATTTTCAAGTGTCCCATATGATATACAGTATTATTTAATGAACGATTCCCTTCATTATCATTTATCAAGCGCTAAGATATTCTCTTCTGTTGTTCAGGCCTTCATCAGCTATATTATCGTATGAGGTCAATGTAATACCAAGGTTCAATTTTCCTACAATTTTCTTGGAAAGAATAATTCAATCAGACCTTCCAGTCAATCTTCGGGCCATATCTGGTAGAGTGTACATTTACATATATTTATCTCTTCATACATAAAAAGGAAAAAAAATAAATCAAGCATCATATTTTTAATGTTTTCCAGCTCCTAGGTGGGAAGGCATTAAATTTAGGTTCAAGTTTGCACAGGTAGACGCCCGGGCATGAAATGGTTTACATTCTTGAAATCAAGCGCCATATTTTTAATCTTTCCATTAAAAAATATTTAGGTTGAGATTATCTGATTCTTCAACTACCTCATTGCGGCAGGTTTCCGTCTTTGCAGTATATAAAGGCAAGATGTATGGCGTTGAGAGTTTTTTTCACTACATATACATCCAGTTCATTATAGGGAAGTTTTGTTCTTTGTGTGTTTGACTTAGCGTCCGTGCAACTCTAGAATTTGTTTTCGTAATGTAATCAACCCCTAGATGAAAGATCATACAATCCTGGACTTAAAAAAATAAGCATATGTATAAAATGTATTTGCATGTATCTAATTTACATGTACTAAGTCTAAGTAGGTTGACATATCATTTTTTATGAAAACTTTGACATTGTGTACATTAAGTTAAAAATTCCAACGGACCTTTTCAACTTTTGAATGGTCATAATGTAAAAGCATATTAGAATTTTCCCCTCATTCAAATTTATTCGACATTTCCTATTTGTTTTTTTCTTTTGTTTTTTTTTTATACAAGACAAGAATTCGGGGAGCTAACTACGACTAGCCCCCATGCCCGATGGCGTCCCCATGAACGAGCCCAAAGATCTCAGTGGAAACACAGTTCGCTACGAAGTGAGACGAGAGGCCAAGATGCGCAAGACGATCAGCCACCTGGTATTTCCTATTTGTTTTCTACTTTGTGTGGATATTTGACCTTCAATAAATATTTGATCCTTTCATTTCAAAGGAGAGAAAGATATACCATAAAAATGAGATAGAAAACGTTTCATAAATTTTTATAACATTACATTGATAGTATACCAAAAAAAAAATACCCGTGCCTTAGGCACGGACCTTATACTAGTTATCATATTATATAGAGATTATGCTATTTTAATCTAAAACACATATATAATCGTACTCCCCTCTAAAAATAATAATGGCTCCGTCACTTTCTGACGTTGTATCATAGCACATACCATAGTTTATCAAAAGTAAAAAAAAATAAAATTGGACTTGCCTAAAAGGCTAAAAGTGTTAAGCATTTGAATAGCTCCGCCAAAATTCTTCAATTTATAAATTTTAATTGTTTTGTTTTAACGGTTTCTCTTAAGCTTTATCCAAAATAGAAAATTTAAATCCCTCTCTCTGCTGAACTCTCTCTCCCTACCTTCCTCCCTCCATGTTTCCACCCAAACATTACGAGTATATTACGAGTCTGTTAGTTAAGATGGTAGATCTTGTATAAGATTTATATCTTTTGTATTTATCCTCTCGATATCTTTTTACATTTCTGCAGATCTCACATCTTGTACTATAAATACATATACTCAATACAGAGAAAATCTGCAGAGTCCAAGAAGTCAATCCTTTCAAAATCTCCTCCAAGTACGCGCCTTTTAGCCTCACTCCTTTTCGGCTTCAGGGGGAGAGATATGGCGGGTGGGTCAACCGGGCCGAACGGGATCTCAAAGGAGAGGGCGGAGCAGTACAAGGGGAGGGTCACACCTTATGTTGTCATTGCTTGTATTGTTGCTGCTACCGGCGGCTCTCTCTTTGGCTATGATATTGGTATTTCAGGTAATTCAATTCCTACCTCTAATTTTGCTGCTTCTTTTTCCTATTCAATCATGTCTCATACAGAATCAATCAATCGGAATAAAAAAGGAGATTAAAGATCCCTTCTTTTGGGGTATTTGGTGAAAATGATGAGGTGCTGTCAAGTCAAACCTGGAAATTGGAGTTAGGAATCTTGCTTTTCTGCTTCTGAATTTGTGATTCCACACATTTGGGAAGCAGATCGGTTTAATAAAACAGTACTGTATCTGGAATCAGAAACTGGTTTCCCATTTTCAACTGTCATACTTTATCTTATGAGTTATGACAGTTTGATAAAGAGGATTTGAATTTTTTTTAAGTCAAATTGAAAATGTCACAGGAGGAGTCACTTCCATGAACGGATTCCTCAAGGACTTCTTCCCTAGGGTCTATGAGAAGAAGCAACGTGCCCATGAGAACAACTACTGCAAGTTTGATGACCAGGGCTTGGCGACATTTACCTCCTCCCTTTACTTTGCTGGGTTAGTTGCATCTCTCATTGCATCCCCCATCACCCGGAACTATGGGCGGCGAGCAAGTATCATCTGCGGAGGGATCAGTTTTCTTATAGGCGCCGCACTCAATGCTTCTGCCCAGAACCTTGCCATGCTTCTTATTGGCCGGATCATGCTCGGTGTTGGCATTGGATTCGGAAACCAGGTTGGATTTGAGATTGAATTTGGCTGATAGGTTGTTTTTGCATATGTTTTCTTACATGAATATGGGTTGATCTAGGCAGTCCCGGTGTATCTGTCTGAGATGGCGCCAACCCATATCCGAGGAGCCCTCAATATGATGTTTCAATTGGCCACAACTCTTGGGATATTCACCGCGAACATGGTCAACTATGGGACTTCAAAGCTTGAGCCGTGGGGCTGGAGGCTCTCTCTTGGCTTGGCTGCAGTGCCTGCTTTGTTGATGACTGTTGGTGGGATCCTTGTGCCGGAGACACCCAACAGCTTGATTGAACGAGGGTCCTATGACGAAGGCAAGAGGATCCTCGAGAAGATCAGAGGAACCAAGGACGTCTCAGCTGAGTTCCAAGACATGGTTGATGCTAGTGAGTTTGCTAAGGCCATCAAACACCCTTTCAGGAACATACTCCAGAGGAGGAACAGACCGCAACTGATCATGGCTATTTTCATGCCGACTTTCCAAATCCTCACTGGGATAAACTCGATCCTCTTCTACGCACCTGTGCTGTTTCAAAGCCTGGGATTCAAAGGGAACGCGGCTCTGTACTCCTCAGCTCTCACCGGGGCTGTCCTTGCTGGCTCAACCCTCATCTCTATTGTATTTGTGGACAGATTAGGCCGGAGAACCCTCCTCATCAGTGGAGGGATTCTGATGATTATTTGCCAGGTTCGAAATCTTTCAAAGATCAGTTCTATGATTCACATAGCTATCAAGAATTTTGCATAAGTTTACTCATTTTTATTGTGTGAAAACAGGTCATAGTCGCGATAATCTTGGGTATAAAGTTCGGGACATCAGGGGAGCTATCAAAGGGATACTCCATCCTAGTGGTGATAGTGATCTGCCTCTTTATGTTAGCCTTCGGTTGGTCATGGGGTCCACTCGGGTGGACAGTCCCCAGTGAGATCTTCGCGCTGGAGACGCGATCAACAGGGCAGAGCATCACAGTTTCAGTGAACCTCTTCTTCACCTTCGTAATAGCACAGTCATTCCTCGCGCTCCTGTGCCACCTCAAGTACGGAATCTTCCTGTTCTTCGCAGGGTGGATTACAGTTATGACCATCTTCGTCTACCTGTTCCTGCCAGAGACAAATGGGGTCCCAATCGAAGAGATGATTTTCCTGTGGAGAAAGCACTGGTTTTGGAAAAACATAATGCCCGCAGACGACAGTGATCTTGACAGCACTGTTGAATGTTGAAACTTAATACAGATGTACAGGAACTTTACAATCTCATGTGCATTGGTGTAAAGTTCAGATGTGGGTCAAATTGAATGTAACATGGCTTGGTAACCAAACCATTTTGTTGTAACTTGTAACTTACAAGTTACAAGTTGTGACATACAGTGTAATGTATTTAAATAAAAAACAATTATTTTTTATGATGATTACTGAAATTCAGACAAGTGATAGCACAAAATGCATCCATAAGATCACAAGAAATGTCATAAATTACTGCATCATATGATAATTGCATCAAAATTTGTGACTGGAATCCATAAAGATCGATAATGTGAATCGATGATCGATGTATTACACTATCGCCAGCTATCCTGGATCTAATTGGAGAAGGCGAATAACAAATCTATTCTGTGGAACCCTAATTTACAGATATTATGATGAAGAAGGGGGGAATCATCCTGATTTATGAAAATTGAACATCTTCGGCGTCCCAGATTCAAACGCTTGAGATACCTGA
Organism: Persicaria maculosa; assembly: GCA_963922045.1. NCBI lineage: Eukaryota > Viridiplantae > Streptophyta > Magnoliopsida > Caryophyllales > Polygonaceae > Persicaria > Persicaria maculosa. The sequence continues at coordinate 68,324,629 of OY998254.1, forward strand.
GCCTTCCCGCCGAAAATTAAAGGAAAGGCGGTGTTGAAGAAAGAGTCCAGAAACAGATCGAATTCGAACCCTGTTGATCCTATCGTCGTCTTGATTCATCCAATTGACGCGGGAGGAACAAAAACCGCTCTTGAAAGCGGTTAACAAAGCCGTCGATTTCAGGAGCCTCCGCAAACAACGCGGCGCCGGACGCCTCTCACTAGAGCGGCGGGGAAGGGGAGCGAGCTCGGTGGCGGCGAAGGCGAGCACGCCGCGCCGGCGTAAGGATCAGAAGCCCTAACCGGGGAGCACAAAACGATGTCGTCCGGGACTGATCCGGCGGACGCGATCGTAACGAGTCTGAGATCCTCCCCTCGCTTCAAGATCCTCACTTTCCCCATCACAAGATTCCTGGACGGCGAGGACATTGCCGAATCAGGATTATCCGACGGAGGCAATTTCACAACGGCGATGGGGGTTCGCTTCCTTGAACGGGGCAGGCATTGGTTGCATCTACGGAGATTGGGAGGGAAACAGACACGTTGGCGGCGGAGGGGATCGTGGGATCGTGGGATCGTAGAACCACGGTTCCCATTGCAGATCAAAGAGGAGGAAGTGGTGGGGGAGACGATGAAGATGGGATGAATCAATAGAATAGAGGTTGTTGATGCTACGAAGTATACGGGCGTATGGGGATTTGCCATTCAAAGCCAAGGAGATCCTCTACTTCACTTTCCTACTTCACTCCCTATAACACAAAAATATTTTGGCATATATTTAATCTTTAAAAAAATTATCAAAATTATATTTATGTTACTAACATCTATTTTTATATATTCATAAAATTTTATTTTAAAAAATCATGTTTTACAATTTTTAAAAATTAAAAAGGCAATATTTAACCAATTACAATTATTAAAAAAATTCAAAACATGATTTTTCAAAATAAAATTTTATGAATATATAAAAATAGATGTTAGTAATACAAATATATATTTTATAATTTTTTTAAGATTAAATATATATTAAAATATTTTTGTGATGTAGGGAGTGAAGTAGAGGAGCTCCATTGATTCAAAGCGTTTGTGGTCTCCTTATTTTCTTTCATTTTTCAACTCAGGGTTCGTTTGGTTCAATGTGGGAATTGAAATTCTCGGGAAGTTGCTTCATGGGAATTGAATTCCCGAAAAATTCAATTGACGGGAATTCTAAAAATATGTTTGGTTGATTTTTAATTCTAGAAGATTAAATAAAGGAAATGAAAATTTCCAAGTTAAAAATGGGGAAGTTGAACTTACCTAGGGGGACTAGGTAAGTGAACTTCCTCCATTTTGAGGGAATTCAACTTCCCGGGAAGGTCAATTCCTACGATTTTTAATTTCAAAAATATCATTCTCTTTTAGGTTGGCAACCAAACGAGCTCTTAATCACAGAACCCCGTCAAGTTGGCAAATGAGCCAATCGATTGGGTCATTTATAAATTGGGGCCAAGTGGCCAACTCTAGAAACTAGAAGTAGGGGAAGAAATATTGCTCATTTGGGCTCGTTTGGTATTGATATCTAGATATCGGTATCGGTATCGAACTATCGATTGATATCTTGATATCAAGATATCGGTATCGAACTATCGATATCACTTGATATCGATATCACCCGATATCAAGTGATACCACCCATAAAATCAGATATCCAGTGATATCGATATCTAGCGAGACCAAACACAAATATCAGATATCACTTACCAAACACTAGATATCAATATCACTATCATTTTAAGTGATATCGATATCTAGCCATACCAAACACTAGACATCAGATATCAGAGCTGATATCCGATATCTGATATCTACATATCAATACCAAACAGGCCCTTAGTTGCTAGAGTTGAGCCTCGAATTTGAGTGTAATCATGTACGTAAGGCCGATTACACTCACAGAAATCTACAGAACTACCAAAGGACTAACAACATCACAAACAAGATTAGCATAGGGTAATGAAATAGATGAAGCTTTAGCATGGTTGCCAATGAAAGTGAAATCAGTCACCAAGCCAACATTTAAAGCACGCCTCTATCAACACCTACCTGCAAAGCATGGAAATGGAGCAAAACCATCACATCACCTATGCTAAAATGGATTCCAGGGGGCCTTAACTCACCACACTCAATCCATGGAACCTGGCAAACATGGTCTCTCCTCTCTAGCCACAGCTGACCGCGTCAACTTTATTGATATTTTGCGAGTACTCCTGCAAATCCACAACTGTTCAATCTTACATTTGTTGCCCGAAAAACCGGGCCAGACCAGCCTGAGCTCCCTCAATGGGTTTAGATCTTCGACGCAGCTCCCTGGTCAAGGAACCATGCCAATTCTCCTTCAGGTGAGACCATCTGAACTGGGAATGAGAGATTAGCTTGTTTATCACCAAGGGCAGCTGCAACGGGTCCTGATTTACCGGCCCCGCAGATGACCATTGCTATGTATGCGCCAGAGTTGATGACAGGGAAGGTGAAGGTGATCCTCTCCGGAGGAGGCTTCGGGGAGTCCTTTATGAATGTGACCCACTTCTTGTTCTCTTGGAGGAGTGGGTGTCCGGGGAACATAGAAGCCACATGACCATCAGGCCCCATGCCGAGAAGTTGGAGATCAAATTTCGGGAAACCGCTAGCTTCTGATGTGGCTATCACCCCGGTTTTCACGAGATGCTTCAGGCACGTTTCATAGTCTTCAGCTGCTCCCTCGGCTGAGAGGGCATCATTGATGGCATACACATTGCCCGGTGGGATAGGAACCTGTCACACATGAACACAAGCAAACAGCATTGGAATCGAGATAAAGCTATATACTTGAATTATCCGTCTTTATGTATACTAGCAGAAATATAGACTCCTATTTGTGCAAATTAAAGCTCAAGTTATTACACAGCACTAAGCTGACAAACATGTAACCTTGAGCATGAGTTTATATTCTTTTGATGCTAAAAAAACATGAGAAAAAATGCAGCAGATAATATGGAAGATGACCAGCACAGAGTACTGATAGAAGAAAGTTACCCAATGCACGGAAAAAAAAAACCATCATGCATTTTTTTTTGGCAACGAAAAAAAAAAGTAAAATTCAGAGCTAATGGAGAGAGTGTATTAAAACAAACAGACCAAAATGCACTCTAAACAACACTTGAAAATTACAGTTTTCATGTGCCTTGAAAATTGGTCTTCTGCTTAAACATCCATGGATAATCTCAAAGTCCTCTCAACGCCTACATTATCCAACAGCAACATTTACAACAGCAACATTTAAGACTCAAGACCTCCTCTGAACCTGGGCCATGAGCAGGAGGAGGATCTTGGGCACGAGCTGTGGCCTGAGGAGGAGCAGGGGCATGGGAACAAGCTGGGGCCTCAACAGGAGGAGGGTTCACATGAGCCGGGGACTGGGCAGGAGGAGCCTGGGAAGGAACTGAAGGTTGGGCAGAAGGAAGGTCTTCCAGGGCCTGGGCAGGAACAGGGTCTTGGGGACAAGCCGGGTCCTGGGCACTACCGGGGGCCTGGAAAGGTGCTGGGGTTTTGGCAGGAGAGTCTTGATCACGACGTGGAGGAAAATCTAGGATGACAGTAACCTGGACCTTTGGCTGCTGAGGCTCTGTGCCTGGAGCAGGTAGAGTTGAAGAAGTATCATCCCCTCGATCAGGCCTCAAAGCATCAGATGGCATCTTTTTTGTATTCTCATGGGGCTTAGATGGTTGAGGGTATCTGTCACCTGGTTCTGATGAAGTAGCATGAGAATTTACTCTGTTTGGAGGTGGCTCATGTCCTTCAGGTTTTTTTTGCGTCTTATTAACAACTGTGTAGGGATCTATCTTGCCCATTGTTTCAAAGAAGAACGAACCCTAGATAGCTAAGAGCTAAGCCTATAGGCTTTCGCCATTACTATTGCAAAATGTGGATCCATTAACTTATCTTCCTTCACAAGTACAGCATCAAAGTGAAAGATGAAAAAACAAGGATGAGTGTGGAATGAAAGATGCCAACCTTCCTTCACAAGTACAACATCAAAGTGAAGATTATCTAGTAGCTTTGGGAAAATAACTAAATGTAGTATTTAGAACATATTCCAAAGTGTCACTAAAGTTTAAAGTCAGATACTTAGCTTAATCCTTCCTTTGATAACTACAAGTAGATTAACTGGGGCACACCTCGCAATGAGGTCATAAATGGCGAGCTCATTCAAAACACCTGTCATTACTATTACGAATTGCGGTGCAACATTATCATCTATATGTTTTGCTAGTAATCATTGTGATAATTGCAGACTTACAAGTTACAAGAACCAAGATAGACTTGTTTTGTCAACATGCGGGCGGGGAAGATTGTCTGAAAATCATCTGTAGGAACAGAAACTGCACTACATCTATTCTTGGACAGTTGGAAAATGAAATGCTTGAAGTGAATACCTTGGATAGTTTCAATCATCCATAGCAAAAAGGAAATCAAGAAAAAGAGGATTAACTCATCCTTGCTTCTCTTTTCAAGTGCTATGTTTAGTGTTTTTGGGCTCTAGGTCGTGTGAAACTCCTGGTGGGCCATATGATGTAGGGAATCACACGTTCGAGTGTGTCATGCGCTAACCAAGCTGAGCACTCAAGTAGGGATGACAACGGGGCAGTATCAGGAAGGGATACCCTCCCATTCCCGTTTGTTAACACAATCCCCACCCCTGACACAATTAAACTATGGGGTATTTAATGGAAATTAAAACAACAATAATCAAATATTATGAATTCATCTAGAACCAAACTAGTTGAAAAAATTATCAAATCCAACGGGGCCTAGGGCGGGGAAGGGTGCGGGGATTTTATTATCTGACCTTTCTACACCTCTTTCTGGCTAGAGAATCAACTAGTTGAACGCTAACATACAATCCATCTCAACATCAAGTTAGTCTGTATTTAGACACAAATCTATTGCTCAGCAATCAACTCCTACATGATCTTATTATCTGAGCTTCATCACTAACAATGACCTCACATATCTTCAACAACTATCAGTCTATAACAAACTATTCTTCAAATATCTTAGCAATACACTTGATTGAATTTGTGTGCTTTCAGGAATATGATATTCCAACATACAACAAATGGAACCCTACATCAACATTTATCCTTGCTTAAAAACATTTTCCAAGCTAGCTAAACTAAATCTACTTCCAAGGTTACCACCATATGAAAACAGAAAACATATTTCAGCTTAAGTCGGTTAAAATCGTCCATCCAGAGATAATCAGCAGGTTAGAATTGAAAGTTGCAAATGAAATTTTACCTTAGAAAGGAAACCATCATAAGCAAGCTTGTAATTGCTATCGGCATGATCTTTCGGCACAACTCTCTCATCCACCCAAAACACATGCCATCTCGACCAGTCCACTGAGCTCGCATATGGCTCCTCCGTCAATTTCCTGAGAAATAAGAATCAAATGACAAATATTAGCGAAAATTTCAGCTTCAAAACTGTGAAATCGGGTGGGAAAAGAGCAAGATTCTGCACCTGAGAGATTGGATCAAGGATCCGCCGGAGACGACGACGGTAAAGGCGCCCCTTTCCGTGGTAAACTTCTGAGACAAATCGGCGACGTACTTGGCGAGAGAAACGGCCAGCTCTTCCTCTGATGGAAAGATGTTGGTGATCGACTTCCCGTTGCCCTTGTACTGGTTGTCCGCCATTGAAGACCTTGCCTCAAAAGTGTAGCTCTGCCGAATTTGGGATCTGGCGGTGAATCTGAGAGGTGAAATCGAAATGGAGTGATTGCAGACGGAGATCGGAGGGGTTATGCGGAGGGATTGGGGGAGGAATCGGGGGGATGGGGATCGAATCTCACGAGGGAGGAGAGCGAGAGACGATGAAGAAGTGGAGTAGGCGGCCATTACTTTCTTGCTGACTTATGTCATCTCTTGACTACCTCGCTTTTACTTTTTTACCAGTTTACTTTAATCTTGTGTTTTTGTCCAGACGAGTGAAGTCGTTTTATTGAGGGTGGTTTCGTTTAGTTTTCGGATGAAGTTGTAATCTCGGGCACCCTGTTATTCGATTTGACCGTGGAAGTGTTTGTGATTCTCAAAGATCTCTCATCTAGATTGGGGGAACGTTGTTGATCCACATTTCCCCATGAGACGTTCTTTCCGCTATTGGGTTTCTGCTTCTGTCTCTTCAGCGTCAAGACATCGGGTTTGTCCTTCGACTTTCGCATGTTCTCGGCATTCTGTTAGGACCTTGAGCTGTGTCTAACAGAATGAGAGAGAGCCATTGAGAGAGTTTAGAAGAGAATGACCTTTGATTGATTATGAATGAATCTCCAACATGTACAAAGGACATCTTATATACTATGTCCTAACATAACTCCCTCCCTTACAAAGACCTTGTCCCAAGGTCTAATTCAGAGAAAAATTGCTACCAACTCCAAATTCTACCCATTGCTACCGACTCCCAATCATCAAATTGCATCAAGTGCTAGTTCAACTCATCAGTACTCAACTCAAGGAGTTGTTGAAAACTGAACTTGTTCAACTCATCAGGTAATCCAAACAACATCAACTTCATATTTGGCATTTCGTCAAACACTTTGCCTACATTCTCCCCAAATTCAGTGTTGCTAACTATCCCTTTATTAGCTATACTAATTTCCATCCACTCGATCAGGAGCACAACCAAATCCTTCATCAATTCTTTAGGTGCATCATCATAGATTCTAACCTCACAAGGTTTGAGCTTTACCTCTGACTCGTTGCTTACAATCTGAAGATCTTCGAGGCTGTCTTCGTGCTCCGAATTTGAAGGCTGCGACAACCCCTCTGCCCTTGAAGACCCACACTGGATTGGAAAACAAAGATCTTTCGAAATCCCCTCTATTTCTTGTTTCTTGTCTGCAATTTCTTCAACCCAAGCCGGCTCTGATCCTTCACCAAGAACACCCTCTTCGACTGAAACTTCTTCTTCTGTTGATGCCTCAACTTTGCTCCCGCAGGAACCCTTTTGCATTTCTTGAACCAATGCCGTAGTGATCGCAATTTTGCCCGTCAACAGGGGCTCGTCATCTCTATCAGTCGAATCAACATCTGAATTCAACAGGGACTTGATTTCTTGGTTCTTGTCTGCGAATTCTTCCGTTTATGTTGTCTCGCCTCCAGTGAGGGTGTCGATCTTGCGGATGGTGGCGGTCTGATGTTTTGCCGAGTCTTGAATCCCCCATTGCGGTGAAGCGACAAGTTGCTGGAGGCTTTGCAATTGAGTTTCGTTTCGGCGCCGCCTCTCTTCCATGGCTTGCCACCTGATGTCGTCCCCCATGGCCAAGATCGGAGCTTCTCCGAAATTGAATTGCCGATCTAATTTCTACGACAAGGCTCGCATCCATTCCCCAATCTGTGTCATTGACTGATCCATCCGAGTCATTGACTTATCCATCCGAGTCTGCCATTCCTCTGACGACCTCTTTATGTCCAAGATCGTCTGTTTCCGGTCTTGGAGAAGTCTACCCTGCTCATCTTGCTTCTGAATCGTGTCCATCAACGTCTCGCGCGTCTTTGTTGCTAATTGCTGAAGCTGATGCAGTTGCGAATCTATCTTCTCCGTCGCTTTGAGTCTCGTGCCATCCGCCATTGCCGAAGATCTTCAAGCTTGCTGATACCAATTGTTAGGACCTTGAGCTGTGTCTAACAGAATGAGAGAGAGAGCCATTGAGAGAGTTTAGAAGAGAATGACCTTTGATTGATTATGAATTGATGTGATCCTCGACGATGGTAGCTTGGTCGATGAACCTGGAGGAGAATATGACACCGTTTCTGGATCTTGGAGGGATGAACATGTGATCCTAGCCTTGACAAGGCAGCCTCGGAAGCTCTTACCTTGGATGACATCATATTTCCGGAAGAAGAAGACATCAAAGTCTTATAACTTGCTCAACCGACATCTGCTCGCTATTTTGGCTCTAACTGGAGTTGTGTTCGTCCGAAGAAGACGCAAGAGGACTCGTTGGAAAGCTGATTTCGAGGGCTATGACATTGTTGAAGACGTCTCCCACCAATTCCACTCCGAAGATGGTCCTAAATCTCGTTCTTTGCAGCAGCTATAAGCTGAACGAAATTTGAAGCTTTTTCTTTATCCCACATCAATTACAAATACATGGAGATGAAAATAAACTCCTATATGTGTGTAAACTCTTTTCATTTGAAAACAAGTTGAAATTTGAGAAAAGTTAAGCCTTTTAGCTTCCAGTGATTCGGATCAAGAATCTCGTTCTTAGGTGAGAGGCCGGGAACAAAACCTTCGGTGAGAGGCTGAAGGAGATTCCTTAGTGAGAGACGACGGAATCAAAGGGTCGGAAACACTCAGAGTGCGAGGCCGAGAGTGTGGAAGATCGAGTGTTGGAGAGAGCTCGGAGTGCGAGGCCGAGAGCGATCTTGCATCACATATCCCTCAACCCCATTCCCCTTCTTTACCACCATTCTAAGGCCTTCCACAGCCCCATTATCACCCTCAATCATACCCAAAACGTCACTCCCAAAACAGCCCTCAATACCTCTCAAACGAACCCAATTTCGGAATCGTCTCTGCACATGCGACGTCTCGGTAAAACGCGATTTCCCGCTTCGTCTGACATCCGATTGACGGGATCTGCCCCAATCCGCGACCATGACTTCAAAATCTACAAAAGTAGTAGTCACACGTTTCCAGAAGCCTAGTCAATCGACGGGAAATCGGCATTATTTGCCGACTGATCTGTTGCTCCAGAACTGCCAACAACTTCCCGACTTCTCGGAACTCTCGTCGCCGGTCCTTTTGCTCGAGCCCGGATCCGAGCACGTCAAGAGGTATCAGAGCAACGACAAGGGTTCCTCAAGCTTTCGAGGTACGAGTTACTATCTCTTCGCTTAATCCTTAGTTTTGCAAAACATGCTTGATTAGGCCCGAGAGATTGCAATTGTTCGTCCTCCCAATTCATATATGTCTCGTGTGCTTGTTCGGACTGCATTGTGCTCTTGTTGCTAGTTAAAAGATCTGAGATTTGTATTGTCCTCTCCTGTTGTCCACCGATTGACCCCAACCGAATCAATTAGTTGATCGATTGCTTGTTGCTTCAGTGTCCTAATGGAACGTTATAAATCAAGTAATGTGGTAGATCTTTGAGCTTCTCCCACTTAGTTAAAGAAGGCAGCAACGTTTTGAGGGATTGTTATTTTATTTTGTTTGTTTTGTTCATTTAAGCCAAAAAAAAAAAGCAAAAAAAAAGAGGCAAAAAAAGAAAAGAAAAAGAGTGCAGTTTGTTTCATTAAAAAAAAAACAAAGAGAAAAGTGAGTTTGTTTATCGTCTCCTGTTCGACAATTTTGGCAAGCCATTTGGTTACATGTTCTAGTTGCTCTATTTCCATCGTTTGGCAAGTAATTTTGTTACATATCCTAGTTGTTCTATTTCCATCGTTTGAGTTATTGAACACACTTGCTTCCATGCAATCTTTACATTGCAATCTCAATTTTTATTCGGGCTAGATCACTTGTTTTGCATTGCCTAAAGACCATAGTGAGTTTTGGTAAATACTCGTCGAAAGGCCCTTGTTGAGTGCTCGAAGGTGGCTCATTTAGCTTATTTGCTTGCTATTGTTGGTGCTAGTTGCCGCAAGCGATTATTCAAGTTCTTGAGTGTCATGCCCTTGCATTGGGAACAGGAGAGTTGAGAGTGTTGTCTGCCGCAACAGAAAAAGGAGAGGTGAGAGCAACACTGAGTAGTGTTGGAAAAGGTGAGTGAGAGGAGAGAACCATCCAGAGTAAGGAGCGGAGAGCCAAACACCGAGGAGATCTATTGCTACTAACTGCTATTATATCTGTTGTTTGCTCATTTTGCAGGTTCTCGAGTCTCTTCCTTTTCTGGAGTACATTATAGTGAGGCAAAACACTTTAAACACACGAGCGGAGTGGTTGAGAGAGTGTGAGCGTCCACTAAAGTGAGAGGGAGGTTTCTGTTTTGCTAACTTGACGTGTTTGCTTGTTTTCTATGATGTCGCATCATTTAGGCCAACCTAGTATGGTGCATGGTGGAGGAGGTACTACGATCAAGGCTCTAGCAGCCCGAATTGGACGGATGGAGGATGATGTGGCTGAGATCCTACGACGCCTTCCTCCTACACCAAAGAACAAGGTCAAAGATGTCGACATACATGATGATCCTCATCAATTTGGACGAGACCGAGAAGGACATAGTGGAAGTCATCATGGGTACCATAAGCCTCGTCAAGAGTTGTCTACATGCTTTGAGAGGACTCCTTCTAGTGAACACCGCCGAGCTAGGCGTGGAAAAGAGGTTGACATTCAGACATCATTGTTGCGGATTGAGATGCTAAGACAGGGTCTTCGCTCTCCTGATGATTACTACAAAGATCTTCATGCTCTTCTGCAATGTTCTGGGACAAGGTATGATGAGCCTTATATACTTGCTAAGTTTCTTGCAGGGCTTAATTCGGATGTTGCAGAATTTGTCTTGCGCTTTCGTCATACCCATGTTATTGATGCTTTGAACCATGCTACTCATGTCTATGAGAAAGTTCTTAAGAAGACTATCGTGGCCTCTCCTTCTTGACATTGCTCTAGTCGAGATAGTACCACCAAGCAACCTTGTGGCCTTAATTCACAACGAACAAAGACATTGTTGGCTACCGCTATGAATTTTGTCCCTATGCCCACAACGATCCCTACAACACATGTTGTTAGACCCAAGTCTAGTGGTATTTATGAGAACCGCCCACCTAGCTCAAAACTGGAGGCCATCGACCCCCTTGTAAAGGAGGATGGGCTAGAGATCACACCGCACCTTGGTGGAGAGTTATATGAAGCTACAAGGAAGAGGAAGATGGACACTTATTCCCCCGTAGGGAGACAATTCTTACTTAAGGTCGACGATTCTTGCGACAGACGAGATGTTATACAGGGGAGTCGAGTTTGTGTACTTATTATGCTTCCTAGTGATTTATTTTTGTTGTCCTCATCTTATATGGCTAATTTGGTTGCTAGGGAATACAACATGCGAGACAAGGAAAATGCTTGGAAGGTTGTAGAGCCCCTGAAGCTAGTTTTAGGGCCCTCAAAGGACCCTGGGAATCAACTAGTCACTCGTTTGCAGGATGTTAGTAGAGTTACCCAGCGGAGTGGTGTTTCTTACTCTTTTAGTGATGTTTTGATTTGTCAAGTGTTCTTTGCTGCTTCTTCTATGAGTTTTCTTGGGATTCATGCAGGTACATGTTTACTAGGCGACCCACCGGATTCGAGGTTGAATCCTTTTAAAGAGAGGGAGGATGATGTGATCCTCGACGATGGTAGCTTGGTCGATGAACCTGGAGGAGAATATGACACTGTTTCTGGATCTTGGAGGGATGAACATGTGATCCTAGCCTTGACAAGGCAGCCTCGGAAGCTCTTACCTTGGACGACATCATATTTCCGGAAGAAGAAGACATCAAAGTCTTATAACTTGCTCAACCGACATCTGCTCGCTATTTTGTCTCTAACTGGAGTTGTGTTCGTCCGAAGAAGACGCAAGAGGACTCGTTGGAAAGCTGATTTCGAGGGCTATGATATTGTTGAAGACGTCTCCCACCAATTCTACTCCGAAGATGGTCCTAAATCTCGTTCTTTGCAGCAGCTATAAGCTGAACGAAATTTGAAGCTTTTTCTTTATCCCACATCAATTACAAATACATGGAGATGAAAATAAACTCCTATATGTGTGTAAACTCTTTTCATTTGAAAACAAGTTGAAATTTGAGAAAAGTTAAGCCTTTTAGCTTCCAGTGATTCGGGTCAAGAATCTCGTTCTTAGGTGAGAGGCCGGGAACAAAACCTTCGGTGAGAGGCTGAAGGAGATTCCTTAGTGAGAGACGACGGAATCAAAGGGTCGGAAATACTCGGAGTGCGAGGCCGAGAGTGTGGAAGATCGAGTGTTGGAGAGAGCTCGGAGTGCGAGGCCGAGAGCGATCTTGCATCACATATCCCTCAACCCCATTCCCCTTCTTTACCACCATTCTAAGGCCTTCCACAGCCCCATTATCACCCTCAATCATACCCAAAACGTCACTCCCAAAACAGCCCTCAATACCTCTCAAACAAACCCAATTTCGGAATCGTCTCTGCACAGGCGACGTCTCGGTAAAACGCGATTTCCCGCTTCGTCTGACATCCGATTGACAGGATCTGCCCCAATCCGCGTCCGCGACTTCAAGATCTACAAATGTAGTACTCGCATGTTTCCAGAAACCTAGCCAATCGACGGGAAATCGGCATTATTTGCCGACTGATCTGCTGCTCCAGAACTGCCAACAACTTCCCGACTTCTCGGAACTCTCGTCGCCGGTCCTTTTGCTCGAGCCCGGGTCCGAGCACGTCATGAATGAATCTCCAACATGTACAAAGGACATCTTATATACTATGTCCTAACACATTCGCAGCCTTCACCCGGTGTCCTACGTCTGTCTTTCCGCTGACCTTCTTCACTATGATCTTTTATATTCGGGTTTTTTGTATTTTGCTCTTATTTGGTTGTATCATAACGGTTAGCCCGTCCGCCGTTTTTCTGCCTCTTGTTGTCCCAGACTTCGGTTGACATCTAGAATTTCGAATTATTTCCGTTTTTAAAAAAATTTCTAGTTGCCACACAAAGCCCCGGTAGCCTACCGACACCGGAATTATTTCTGCCTCTTGCGAACGACGATGGAGCTTCGAGATCGACGGCGATGGAGGAGCTTCAAATAGCGAGGGAAATGAAGAAGAAGTCGATGCAGGGAGTTGGAGATTGGAGGGGACTGCAGATGGCGATGCCTCCGGATGAGTGGCCGAGGGCTAACGGCAAGGAACGAAGGACTAATGCCTCCGAAGTTCGGAGATCGAAGGGCTAAATCTGATGGGAGAGAGGTGGCGAAAGAGAGTCACACGACTCCTAACTCATTTCAACCACATCAGCAACTATTCCTGTCACGTCAGCTTTCCACTAACTTTTCAGCCTTTTACATTTTTCATTCACAACAGAGAGTCGCGCTACTCTTATTTCACTTTACACTTTTTTTTATTTATTAAGCTAAATGTTGATTTATTTTACTTAAAATTTTTTGTAATTGATATTATTAGTATTAATATTAATACGCATCATTAAAATAAAAAGACACACAATTAAATTTAGAAATATTTTATTAACTTGATACACTCATACACTGAAAAACACCCTACAAATGAACATTACACTCTTCCGTGTGTAATTTTCATTTGTATTTTGTGGTGTTTAAGTTTATGAGTATGTGTAATTTCATGTTTAAGGTGTAATTTCATGTGTTTTCATGTTCCGGGTGTAGTGGGTATTATTATTTGTTCAAATTTGTGTATTTTTATGGTGTAAGTTTATGTTGATTTAAGTTAATGTTGTTTATTTGGCTACAAATCTTTAACATATGGTAAACTTAGCGAATTTTTTTTCCCTCAAACATAGGCAAAATGGGTGTAATTAGATAGATAAAAATAAATCATATTCAAAAATAATTTTTTTTTAAAATAATTTATTTAACGAATAAATGAGGGTTTTAATTTAATTAAAACCCACTGCCATGTGGCTTACAACCATTGGCTAGCAAAAAAAAATTAAAGCGAATGATTCGATTCAAAGTTAAGCAACTTCTCCCCCGAATCAAAGTTTCTCTCTCCTCCCTCTTTCCACTTTTGCTGAGCAGGCACCTTCTTTTGATCCGGGCGGCTCTGCGTTGCAAGTGGTCTAAGCCTAACGCCTAACGAGAGAAAGACTATATTTGACAGCATCCTCAGTCGTTACGGATGAGGTCAATAAGACTTGAAATGTTTTGGAAGTCGAGATTGGGATTTACTTATTTAAGGTTGAATTTTTTTTATTATTACTACGCATTATTTTTCTTTTATAAGGTAAGAATTCGAGGGCCAAACAGGTCGGACTCTTCGAATGTCTGACAAAATCGGCAGACTGAGAACCGTCAAATGTATAACCTAAAATAGAAAGTTGCAATACAAACAGTTGCAAGCTAATAGATCTAGGAGAACAACCGAACCCAACCCTGATACGCTGGGTACAACATAGACTACGGCCCGACTCAAAGCGCCACCAAGTAATTACACCGGTTTAGGGTTGAATCTATCTATCTTCTATACCTACTAGTAAGAGAAGTTTTTTTTTCCCCGTTTAATATCAATTAAAAATAAATCTTCTATCTATACCTACTAGTAAAAGAAGCAATAAAAATTCACATTAAATTTTTTTATAAAAATTATATTTATATTCTATACACCTATATTAACATATTTATAAAATTTTATTATGAAAAAAAAATTATTAAAAGATTGATTATTTTGGAAAATAATTTTTTTATCTTACTAAAACATATATTTTAATAATAAAAATTTATAAACATGTCAATATAAGTGTATAGAGTATAAATATAATTTTTAAATTTTTTTAATGTTAATTTATAACCAAAATAATGAAGTGTAACACACAAAAGTGTTATAGGGAATCCAAATTGAGTAACTTGTGATCTAGCTATAGGTTTCATAGCTTGCTCTATGACCACACTTAATAAATATGTTACCAATCGCATTTCCTATGCTTATCATACTGTGTTTGTGTGTGATATGTGCTTCGTGTTTGATCTATAGCTTGTGCCCAGACTGGAATATGGGGTTGTGCTACTTGTTTCACCCTTCGTCCCTTCCTCCGTTGAATCACTTTCACAGTTTCACCCTTCCGGTTCGTTAAGTGTCTGCTCGTGGTGTATGGAAGTTTGGGGTACAATTGTGCTCCTTGTTTACTAGTGTACTTAAATTGGGTCTCACAATTTCTGTGTTTGTATTTGCTGTTTGTGGCTATAGGTGTCTGTCATGGAGACTTGCTCCGTACCCCGGCTAGTTTTTATCACCAACACTTGTATTAGTTGTATATATCCGAAGGGAGTACTATCCGTACATGCTGGTTATGCCACAACCTTGCAATGTTATCGCGAGTTATTTGGGCTTCACAAGCCTAGCTTATTTTGGTACAATATGGAATTAACAACTGGGGTTGTGTGCTGCTTTGTCGAAAAGTTCTCGGTACACTTGGGTCAGGGTGTCTGATCTACAAACATCTTGTAAACATATACACTTCATTTATATTTCATGTTTCTATATATACTTACATTGTGCCATCTTCTTACTTAAGCACAATCGTAGTATTTAGGTGTTTGTTTCTAATCAACATTACTTTAGACCACTGCTCGTAATCTTGTTTGGAAAAATCAACTCACGTTGCTTTACACAATTAGGTAGGGGTGGGCGCGGGACGGGACGGGATGGGACGGGACGGGGGTCGTCCCGCGTCCCGTCCCACGTAATTTTTACGGGACGGGATTCACTCTTTTTTTTCAATCCCGCACGGGCCTTATCCCTCACGGGACGGAACGGTCCTTGTCCCTCAGATAAAAAACATTATAAAAAAATCTAAAATTCTTATATATTTTTCGGTTTTCAAAGATATAACGTATATAAATTTAAATAATTTTACGTTTTTTCTTATATATATATACATTGAACACATTATACCTGCAATTGCACACAATATATATATATATATATATATATAAAAGAAAAATTGAACAACAATGTCTATATATTAACTGTGTAAGCTGTATACACACCATCCTTACCAAAAAAAACAGTGTATATATGCACTGCAAAAGTGTATTACAGTGCATGTGTGTGTCTATATATATATATATATATATAGGGTTTGCTTCAAATGTAAAAAGTCCTTAAAGTGTAAAATTTGCTTAACGTGTAAATTTTCTAAATTAGGACACACTATTGTCAAAATTAGTAATTAATGAATGGCGAGCCTGTTCAAGTGGTTTAACTACTCGTTTTTGCTCCTGCTCCTCTCAATCCATGGCGAAGAAGAGGATCGTTACTCTTGGCATCCATAGCAGCCTTCCTTCCCAAATTCCCGACCCCCTCTCTTCCTCACCCCCGCCACCTGCTCGCCCCTGGCCGATTTCGCCCCGAGTGGCAGGTTCGCTCTCTCAATCCATGGCGAAGAAGAGCATCGTTACTCTGGGTTGATTTTTTCATGTTTGCTAATAATTGATTCTGTGTTTGTTTTGATCAATTAGGGCTCTCAAAGTGTCACGACCGATCGGCAGCTTCGCCCTCTCTATCCGCACCTGTTCGTTCCGCATTTCCCGTCATCGTTTGCCTTCTTCAATCAGTTAGGGCTATCAGAGTCTCAGGTTCGTTTGTTGCTTCTTTTTTGGTCCTCTTCGATCAATTATTCGTTGAATTCATGTTCTTGATGTAATTAGGGCTCTAAGATTGGTATCTATTGCTTCATGTTTATATTTTGATGATGATTAATTTCTAAATTTTTGGGATTTAGGGGTAGAGATAGAGGGATTTAGGGATTTGCAAGCAAGCTTTCAATTTCCTTTGAATATTCAATGCTAAGGCCTTGAATTCTTGTAATGGCTTTTCTTTTGGTTACTTAATACCTTCTGTCTTGCAGCTTGAGAAAGAACTTTTAGATTTCTGTCAAGGCCTAAAAGTGATTGTATCAAACAATTTTCTTCAAGATCATTGATATGGTCTTCGCTTTAGTCATATTTAATTCCATTTCGCCGATTTCGTATATGTAGCATTTCCTTTTCTCGTCTTTCCTTACTATTATATCCCACCAAGCATAATTGCTGGATTTTTCAGTATCGTTTTATCATCAATTTAGAGGAAAATTTGCTTCCTTCTATGAGTGGTTTTCTGATCCTTACTCCTCCTGCAAACTCCTAGCATAAATCAGAATATTGCCTTCATACTAGTGAGTAGTGACGAGTGATTCATCGGTATTATTGCTTCTTATGAACTGTGATCTCATCTTGTGTGTAAACTAAACATCTAGGGCTCTCTATGCTATACCAAGAGGTGAAGGCCTGCTAGTCCAAAGACGTGCAAATCAGGTGGGAGATGCTGACGAGATCAGAGGCTGAAGTTGCCAGGTTGTGTTTTCTACAGGGTTTTACTTTGATGCTGAAATTATGTTTTAAACTGTCTATGGGAGGATATATGAATTGAATTGAATTTGAAACTGTTTGATTTGATTCAAGTAGGAAATCACCTGCGATTTAATGCAATTTTGCATCCTTGTTTGCTTATATCACTTAGGCTAGAATCAAATGTTGTTGTGGACACTAAAGGAACAGGGCTCGTCAGTTGAGTGAAGGGGACAGGTCGAGATAGTGACTGTACTGCTAGTTAAATTTAATTTTCTCATGTTTTGCACTTTTGACTGTGCAGTGATTAGTGAGATCTTAATTCCTAAATCCAGCCATTAGTTTTAAGTTAGTGTGACAAATCTGAGATTGGGCATCATTTTATCAACCTGTGGTTACTCATAATTTTGGGAGTTATTGTTTGCATAATGTTGTTTAGCTTCTGAAATCAGAACTATGAGTTCTAGGGTTCAATTGCATTGCTACTGATTGTGTATCTAATCTATTGACAATTATGAACTTCCTTCGTGAGGCAGAATTGTTCCGCATTTCCATTGTTATAGCCTTTCCCTCTCTGTATCTGTTTAGGATGTTTGAGCAAAGAAGTTTAAGCTATTTTGGGAGCTATTGTTTGCATAGTGTTGGTTATTGTTCCGTGAAAAATAAATGTTTCTTTTGCAGATGAATGGCTGGAAAATGGTGAAGTTCTTTTATTCTGGTAGTTCAAACCTGCTGTGCATGTGTATTAGGTGACTCCCATCTTATTCAATATTTAATGTTGTTATTCTTAGTTTCATTTTTAATTGGCCTCTGATGCTAACCATTTTACATATAGTGGCATGGAATGGGTCTTATGAGATATCTGAATGACTTAAGAAGGAAAATTTGATAGGATTTCTTGTTTCTGGAAGTGCTGAATCAAGCATCTTTATTGGTATTCTGATTGCTGCCCAACTGTCTAGGTATCTGATATACTTATTGCTGTGCATAGGGTAAATCTGTTGCGGCATCACGGAGTTAAACCCGTTCTTATATTTGATGGAGGGTTTCTGCCAATGAAGAAGGAACAAGAGAACACGGTGAGGAGTTAAGTGTGCCTTTTAGCTACCTGTGAAAGTATCTTAGTATTTGGCTCTTCTCCCTGTCTTTATCTTATTCATCCGCTTTATTTGTTATGAATGAGCTTAACGTGTTGGTCAAAATCTCTTAGTCACCTTATCTAGCTGTATGTTTCTTGGATCTCAAAAGAGGTTTTCTTTTTTTTTTTAAAAAAAAAAACTTTAAAGTTGTTGCCACTGCTTGTACAAGGGATGAAGGAAAACTGTATGATACAACCTCTCTTGAAAATGGTTACTGGGAAATTTTGTATATTATTGCTTGGGATTTTGACAGGGTTGAGAATGATATACACCTTTTGTAATTTCTACTGTTTTTTATGGTAAAGTAATTTCTTCTGTTATAGTGTGGGGCATATAGAAAATTTTCATGGAACTTTTATTATTTTTGTTTATTCCATTATGATTAGCTCTATTAATAAGTTAATTATAGCTCATAATAACTCCCATCTTATTCAATGGCAGGTCAAACCTGCTGCGCATGTGCATGGAATAGGGACCCTTTAGTGTTTATTGTGTTACATTATTTGGGCATTTTGTTTTTGTGTTTTTGTGTGTTTAGTAAGGTCATGTCTTTCATTTTTTGGGGTGCACTAAGTATCATGCATTTCGACTCGGTTAATTGACGTTTGTTTAAACGGTTGCAGTGTTGAGATGCTTTGTAATTTGAGCATTCAATGGGTTGTCATTGGTCATTCTGAAAGAAGAGCGTTGCTAAATGAATCATATGAGGTGGGTTATGTTCTTCTAGATCCAAACTTTTTGTCTAAAAAGTGATGTGATTTAAAGCCTATTAGCTCAAAATGGTAGAGCGATGTGCCACGCACAAAGATGCGGGTTCAAATCCCGCATAGGCTATCTATGTTTATCGCTTACAAGTACTATGTTTCTCTTCATGAATAAGAGTATAAGGTGCATTTGTGCAACTATAAAGTGCATTTGTGCAACTGGGAAGTGTATTTGTGCAAATGTGAAGTGCATTTGTGCAACTGTGAGGTGTATTTGTGCAACTGTGAAGTGCATTTGTGCAACTGTGAAGTGCATTTGTGCAACTGTGAAGTGCATTTGTGCAACTGTGAAGTGCATTTGTGCAACTATAAAGTGCAGATATAAGAACATAAATTGCAAAAATAAAATTGTAATGTGCACATTTAGAATACAAGTGTGCAAAAGTATGATACAATTGTGCAAATTTAAACTACAGTTGTGCAAAAGTAAGATACAATTGTGCAGATTTAGAATAAAATTGTGCACATTTAAAATACAAGTGTGCAAAAGTAAGATACAATTGTGCAGATTTAGAATACAATTGTGCAAAAGTAAGATCATAATGTGCATGAATAAGACAAAAGATGTGCTTTTGAAATCGATGTTTTAATTTATTTTTTTATTTTTATTTGTACTTTTGAGAGTTTGGGTTTACCTCTCGCATATATAATTTAGGTTGATATATGTGAGTTTGAAATCGATTTTTTTACGTATAACAATTTCAAATTAAAGTGCATATTTAAGGTTAAAAAGTGCATAATTAAGGTTAAAAAGTGCATAACTAAGATTATAATGTGCATGATTAACAATTTGGGATTGGTGTGTTCTTCTTTATAATATAACCTATGTGGGATTCGAACCCACATCTTTGTGCATACGCACATCGCTCTACCAATTGAGCTAATAGGTCAAAAAATTTTAAGGGTAAATTGAGGGTTTAAGGCCATTGAGATAAAGCACATGACTGCTGACATGGATTCCTTTGTGAATCATTGTAGCATGAAGCTGTGCTTACTGCTAAATTGCTTTCTATTACCTAATTCTCTAGAGTGTTAAGATAAAGATTACTCCTAAAAGCAGTCCCTTGTCCAATGAACTTCTAAATGAAGAAAAAATCTCTAGTGCTCCTCCACGCACTTGATCACAGCTTGCTGCAAGCTCATGGTCACTTACCTCAATCTGAAATGCTTATGATAATAAGTTCATAAACAAGCTTTTATACGAACTTGTGCTTGACCCATGAACTGGTTCTGGTTTTCTTTGACACGGAGCTGGTGGTCTTAACCAGCTAGGTGGTGTGGCAACATCAGCATTTAACTGATCAAAATCATTTTGCTGTCCTCTGCAGAAGAAAAGTAAACGATCTGCATCTTCTTTCTTAAAAGAAGCAACTGCCAAACCCTGGATGCTGGCAATACCCAGTGTAACGAGACTACGGTAAGAACTTTCCAGTGCCAGCTGCCTCAAAACCTAAAAGAAATGAAGCAGGAACATCAATACAAGTGCAGAAGGGGAAAACACAAGACTGAACAATGAACTTGACCCCTACACAAGAAACATCAAGTTCTGTATGCTTCCTTTTCAAGGAAGAAGCCTCTAAAACTAAAAATGGAAGACTACCTTAATCTTCATAGCATAACTTCTTAGGAAAAAGAAGCGCATTTTCACAGAATCAAATCAATGAAACATCTCCATTATTTCCATTAGATGCACAGAAACACAGAGGGAAAAGATGCAAGGCACTTAAATGTGGATTAAGATTGAGCTAAACGCAAAACTTTATATGACGCAGCATGGCATTTTCAACAATTTGCTAATCAACATAATACTTATGAAATGCTAAAGAATAGTGGTGTATCAATTGCTAGTTTAAAATTGTAGACACAAGGATTTGAAGTAACCTCGTTCATTATTCAAAAAAGGAGCTCAAGTCAACAGCGCAAAATTTATCATTTTGAAACTACATAGAAATTTCACGAATAAAACTAGAGTATCCAAGGGACTTGGAACAATCAAGAACAAACCTGCAAAGCCCATGATTGAACTTTCATGCAAACTTCGAACACCGTAGCCCCGCATGCAATTGAAGCAGATTTTCGAGGATCAAACAACTGCAAGTTAGTTTCACCCACAGTGGAAACTGCATGAACTAGCTCGTTGCCTTCAATGGCCTCCTTCTTTATATGGTTCTCCAAGAGCTAAGAATGCAATGAGAAAATATCAAACACATGAGCATGAAAGTAAGTACCAATAACTTCTAAGCATCATGAATGAAACAAACCATTAATACAGCATCAGCAAACTACCTGATAATCAAAGCAAGTTTGCGCACTGCCAGATACCAAGAGAGAGATATGGGCAGAACTAGAAGTTGAAATATCACATCGCATGGTAACAACACCTCGAGAGAATGTCCCTGCCTGAAGTGGTGGCGGAGGTGCACTGAAGTATAATGATATTTTGCCATCAGCATGTTAGACAATAAAAAGAGTTGGCACGTTTAATTTTAAAGGATCAAAAGATCTCTCTTATCATAATTTAGAATCAATCCTTGTCAAAAGTGCAAACTAAGAAACCATGTCACTGAAAGTAGCCATAGGCATTTCAAAATGTAATTAATCATGAAATTTCATCTAATTCGTCCTTTTGCATCCAAGCATCAACAAAGCTAGGTTAAATCAGTAGAACATACTTGCACAACGGGTTCGGCTTTGTATTCACCACAAACAGAGTTTCAATCATTTCCTCATTCAATCGGGCATTCAAATCCCAACATTCAACATCTTACTCAAAGCAACCATAAATGGTTCTAACTAGACAGTAAGATCAAAGAAAAAATATTAGCTTGGTTGTTAATTTCTTACTTGAATGAGCTACATCTGAGCTGATCCCACACCATCTCACGGTTAGAGCTTGCCCTCACTTTCCCTGTGGAGTGGCTTCAGTTTCGGCTTCAGAGTAGAATCATTTGCAACTGCAGCATCGCCATTCGAACCTCTTGATTCAGTTGATGAAATCCTAAATTTGAGACCCTAAATCCAAATCCTAAATCCTAAATCAAAATCTGAAACCCCAAATCCAATCCTAAATCAAAATATGAAACCTCAAATCCAAATCTGAAACCCCTAAATACAAATCTGAAACCCCATTAACCAGTAGAACTACTAAGCCCTAAATTCAGCAAATCAAATCTAATAGGCAGGTGCTGTACATCCCACCGACATAAACAGTGATTAAAAAAATTGGGGGAAAGAGATGAAACCTGGAGTTGTTCTTGGTGGCCTCCATGACCTTCTCTAGATATCCTTCAATCGGAGGCGTCAATGTCGCCATAAAGCGAATCGCCGGGACCAAAGTCGCGCGCCTTCAGGTGCTCCGGTAAAGCCTCAATGGCCTTCTTCTTCAACGTGAGGAGCATCGTCTCTAGCTCTCTGCCTTCTGCCTCACCCGATGCGCAACAGCCACCAATGATTGAAGATCAGAGATATCACTTACCTGAATAAAAAATGCACAACAGCCACCAATGATTGAAGATCTTGTGAACGAACGAGATCTAGATTGAAGATCTGAGAGCGGATGGAGAAGCGCGGGCCAGGCAAGAGGATGAAGACGGTCCAATCCCGGTTCGATTTTTTTATTTAAAAAACCAGGTCCGCGTGTCCGGTTTTCCACCAAAAACCAAAATTTTACGCGTTAAGCATATTTTACACGTTAAGGACTTTTTACATTTTAAAGCTTCCATATATATATATATATATATATATATAACAGTGTATATATACACTACAAAAGTGTATTACAGTGTATGTGTGTGTCTCTATATATATATATACTGTATTAAACATATATAATATATATTAAATATAATATAATATATATGCGGAACAGGACGAGATTTGCGGGATAAGGAATCCTCGTCCCGTGTCCCGTCCCGTAAAAATTTTGCGGGACGGGATTCACTATTTTTTTTTCAAATCTCACCGGGATCGGGACGGGTCCGGGACGGGTCCGGGATTTGCGGGATTTTTGCCCACCCCTACAATTACGTGTAAAAGTGACCTTGACAATGGACACTTGCCTTGCCAATACCTTCTTGCTCTCGCAAGGTTACCTACCAGTTCGATTCTTCGGACAGTTTTTTTATGAAGATATGCACTTGGAATTATCAGGGATTAGGCATCATAATTTTTGGAATAACATCGATGTCTTCTGTAAAAATAACACTATTAGCGTTATTGCGTTGATTGAAACTAAGACCGACTCTGCCCCAGAGGATGGGTTATGAAAAAAAATGTGGTTATAATAATTTAGCTTTCGACCCAACAAGTGGATTTGTTTGATGCGGGTATCTATCTGCTATGGAAAGAAATTGCACATGCTATCGATCAGATTCAACTTGTTTCCATTCGCTCTAGGTTTATTTATTTTGATTATTTTGATGTAGTCACATGTAGTTCTACACCCTTTATTATCTCAGACGCTCCACCTGATAATCAACATAAACCTAATTTCTAGGTTACTATGTCCACTTATGTGGCTTCTTTACTCATATTCTTCTATATCATGGGTGATCTGAATGATATCACCTTACCCAGCAGACAAGCTGGGGGAACAGAAGCCAACCTGTTAGGGATTTAGTGGTATGAATGAGGAGCGCGCAACGGAAAAAACAAAATCACAAATAGAGGGAAAGGCAAGATCAAACACACAGATTTTTACGTGGGAAACCCGAGTATCGGTAGGAAAACCCATGAGCGGCAAGAGCCAACAAATTCACTATCAAATAAGAAAGAGTACAACGAACCTTGTTAGAAATACGAGTAATGGACAAAACTCTCTCTTTACAATATAGTGGAATAGAGTGTATTTGTATGATGAAGGCTTTGATAGACTAATATGGATGGAGCTTGAATTGTTTGGGATATGAATACAACTCCCAAGTGAGAGTGAAACCATGGGATAAATACACCAAGAGACTAAGCTTGAGTTTCTATTTATAGGCATCATGCTTTGATAGGAAGGGATGGATAAGGCTTGAGAAGATTCTAGAGAAAGGTGGAACGATAAGGCTTCGAGAAGCTTCAAGAACCTTTCGAGAAGCATTGAGAAGCTAGTAGAACACTTTCTTCTACATACTCCCTCCATTCTTTTATATTTGACATCTTACTATTAAGGCACGTTTTTTAAGGTACTAAAAATTATATAAAATATTTACTTTTTTAATAAATTTTTTTAATAATTTCATACTTATTAGTAATAAGTATAATATTATTAAAAAAATTGGATAAAAAATTAATATTTTATATAATTTTGACCTTTCTAAAAAAACGTGCAAATTTGAAAGTGACAAACGTTAAGGAATGAAGGGAGTATTTCTTTTGTTCTATAGAAGTCAAGCCCAATCAATCAATCAAGCCCAAATGAAATAAAGCCCAAATGAGGATTTGAATGCGAACCCAACAAACTCCGCCTTGCATCAATATCCGAATGAGATCTCTGCCACATAAAGCCCGAAGGGCATTCAAAATGGAGCGTTTTAGCAATCTTGGGGCGTAGAAAAAAACACAAAAACTTTGCTTAAAGTCACCAATAACGATCAACGAAATACGAACATCCATTGAGATAAATAACATGAGAATGACCTCATCAAAGAGAATGAGCATGATCCAAAACACCGATAGGTATAGACGAACTTTGGCAAGGCTGGCATTTTCTAAATGTCAAAGATAGAATGCTCACAAATGTTGATCATCTAAAAGCTAGCTGCTGAAAAGACCTCTCCTTGAGAAAAATGCATGCTCTTTCTACGAAAGTGGTCAAAACTCATATGCCACAATTGAGTATCATCATAACGAGAGGTAGAAGATTATCAAGATCAACAATAGAAAAGAACTCATGGAGATGAGTATAAATAGAGGTACCTGATAGACGGTTTTTAGTCGCCTAAACCGTATCAAAATAAATTCGAACTTACCTAACTAATGTAGTCTGATAAGTACGAGTCGATCCCACAGAGAATCAAGTTATTTCTAAGTTAAGCTTATTTACCAATTAAGAGAAAACGGGGTTTTTGAGTGGTGAAACTAACAAGAAAATAAAATAAACTATAAACAAATCAATGGAGATAACAATTAAGAATAGAGTTTCATCTATAAACATCCACTTTAATTTGACTAGTTGATCCTTGATTCCTCTTCAAGTTCTCTTTTCATCCTATTATTGTTCCTGTCCTGATCTTGTGTAAATTACTAGTCCTACGAGTCCTAGTAACCCTTACTGATTAGATAACCCTAACACGGTCAAAATTCAACCTAATAGTAGCATTAAGATTAAGGATTAACCAGGATACACGCAACACCAAACTACGAGTCAGCATTCAACATGTAATTGATTCTCTACACACCAGTTTAGTCCTACGAGTCCTAAAAAGGCATGATTGCTACTATGGATTAAGGTTCGCTACGAGGAATCTACAAAATCCTAGCAATAATCTCAACTAGTTGTACGGACTAGAAGAAATCAACAATATTCGCAAAAGAATCAATACGAATCAATAGGAATAGAACAAGAATAGAAATCTCACAACTTTATCAAACAAAGCTTCAATCAATAGACGAAACGGGAGAGTTTAGATCTCCATAAAAATAAGACAAAAACAATTAGGGTTTAGGGTGGAATGTTAAAGTCGGCTACTGTCCTCTCTCACGGCATAAGCCGTATGAATCTATATATATCAAATTGGTAGCCGCCGTAGCATGTATGAATATATATAAAGACCAAATATCCTAATCTATCTAATCTATAAATAATATAAATATCAATATATGAAAATCTATCTAAATTATATATATATATATATATATATATATATATATATATATATATATATATATGGTAAGGCAGCAGAGCACTAGAGCCATGCCTCCTTCGCCGCCTCTTCCCGTATGAATTCATCGGCTCATGCATCATTAATTCGTAACTCGGCCCATCTTGTATCTTGTTTATAATTTGTTCAATGAGAACTCCTCCAAATTTCCTCCAAAATACCTGAAATATATAAAAATACTAGTGTAGACTCCGAAAACCAAATAATATAAATTAACTATAAAATATGTAAAAATGCTCTAAAATAATATGTAAATCTATACTTAAAACATGACTAAAATAGGCACTATCAAACTACCCCATGCTTAGACTTTTGCTTGTCCCCAAGCAAACTAATCACAAAACAAAGGCGAACTCAAAAAGAAAGACAAAGATTCAAAGAAATTTCTATGAATGATCACTCATCAGTATAGTTATCATGGCTTCAAGAGTATTTATTATGTTAAGCTCAAAATAGTTAGGACACTATGAGACTCACATCAAATCCTTCATACTCATTGCTTTAAACTCCGATTAGGTTCAGGGGATGCTTGCATTCAGAATGTATTGAGCAATCAAATTCATTAAGCACACTTAAAAATCGTCATAAACACCCATAGATTACTAGGCCTTTTCTACTTCGGAATTTCATTTAAGCTCGTATTCTTTTTTCTTTCTTTGTTTCTAAACACTTTTTCTTCCTCCTTGCGTGAATTTTATCCTCCACAAACAGGATCGGTTACTAACCGTATTTTTTTTTCCTCAATTCTTATGATTGTCGAGTGAATTTTTATCCTCCTCGAACATTGGTTTATTGATGATTCTTTTCACTCGAGTGAATCTTATCCTCCTCGAGCAGTGTAAGTGAATTTTATCCTCCTTACACTCATCAACCCAACATATATATCAAATCACATCACAAATCACATCAAATAGATAACCGAATTTACTAGTGCTTTTCATCAAGGGTTTAGACATAAACATTACAAATCATATAAATTTTTTCAAAATTGCTCTAATCTGAACATCCAACCAATAATCAAGTTATAACTAAAGCTCGTAATCCAGATTATCTATGGAATCCCACAAGTGTCTTTATTCAATTAAAATTCAATTTTATTAACTCTTAAGCCATGAAAAACCATATATCATCATCGAGGTCATACCAATCATAGAAACAACTCTTTAACACAACTCAGAGAAAAACTAACAAATACAAAAAAACTAAGACTCAATATAACTTATTAGAGACCATGGGATAATTATCAAACACCCTATAATGCAACCTAAAATGCAATGCAATGCATAACAAAAATTATAGAAAAACAAAAAACTAACATATATAAAACACGTAGCTACACTTGAATTCCCTCACCCCATGCTTAAAAGTTTACTTTGTCCTCAAAGTAAAGAAAAAGAATGAAAGAGTAAGAGGTAGAGGAAAACTCACAATTAATCAGGCGTTTGGAAAACCATTTAGCTCAAAAGGAGAGGTATTGGTGTAGCCTCTGAACAGACCAAGAAATCAGCAGCAACTTTCATAAACAACTTGGATGTAATTGGCATTTGTGAACCGTCTTGAAGTCGGAAAAATAGAGACATCATCTCCTTTACCAAAGATCCTGACCAAGACACAAGGCAAGGAAAACACACAAGAACAAACAATCCAACCGTCCAAGCATAATAAAAACATCCAAGCTCAAAGAATATCAATTCAACAGAAATCAGCCCATCAACTCATGCACAGTCACTTGGGACAAATAATTAAAAACATGGAATGCAAGTGATTTCAGGGAGCATATAACAAGAAAGGAACACGAGATTGGATCAAGCAGGATACTGAGAAAAGACGTAGTTCATACTCAAGTCACATTTAAAGTGAAAAATCAATGAATTCGAGTGACTTTAGAAGAGTAGAAACTAGCAAGCTAAAATTGAAGAATAGGCACCATCTCATAGCAACTAGGCATGTCCAAATAAAAGCAATCAGAAATAAGAGCAAGAAGTCATGAACCAACTCAAGCAACAACTAAGCAATCGAAGAGAAATCAGCCCTATACATCATGCTCATCCATATTTTGCAACTAAATTCATGAAAATTGTATATGGACACAGGAGCAGACAAGCAAATAAACGAGACCGGCCCAATAAAAAAAATTCACCAAGGCCAACATAAAGCAAAACCCAGCTAGTTTAGAGACTCACGAGTAAACAAACTCAATGGAAAAACCACATATTACACCTAATTTAGTCCAGGAGAATGCTCAAAAGCCATAAAATCATAGCACTACTCCCCTAATCAAGGTGAACACAAGCAACAATGCAGCAGTTCAAGCATCTGTTCACTACAATAGACTTCCTAGTGCATTATCAATTACCAATTCAACAATTTCAATCACAAAGATGAAGCAAAATCAGGCATTCACCCAGCCCACAACAATCGAACTCGAGCACAATCAACCGTCACCCAAAATCCCACCCGAAATTGTCAGGAATTCAGTCCGGAAAATCCCCAAAAAAAATCGGAATCGATACACGCTTAGCTCAGGGAGAGAATACCTGGCACTTACCTAACCGATATTGGAGTCCAATTGAGAAGAATCGGGGTTAATTGGATTTGCAGGAGGGACTTTGGATGCATCCTCCGGCGGTGCTGGTGTGATAACCGTGCCGGAGACGGGCTGGTGGAGAGGCTAACGGTGGGCAGCAGCGGCTATCGTCTTCGAGCAAAAACGCAGGGCACGGAACGAGAATGGCTGGGCCGAGGTGCTCGTGGTGCCGGGGATGGAGGCGTCCATGGACAACCGACGGTGTTCGGCAGGAGGACCGGCGGTGCTGAGTGCAGGCGATGGTCGGGTAGCAGCGAGGAAGAGGGAGACGAGGCGAGGCGCACAGGAGAGACCATGGAAGAGAATCGCTTTCCTTTTCTTTTCTTTTTTTCTGAATTTTTTTCTCTTTTCTTTAAAAAAAATGAAATTTATAACCAAAAACAAAAACCGTAACTAAACCAGAATTTTTTTTTTTTTTTTTTTTTTTTGATTAGGTAAAAATTCGATGACCAGACAGACCTGGCTCATCGAGAGGCCGACAGAGTCGGCAGACGGCGAACCGTCAAACATACAATCATTATAATAAATAGGTGCAACACAAAGACAGTAAACAAACCGTTGCTAGAAGCGCAGACGAGCCTAATCCATAAGAGCTGAGGACACCGAAGACAGAACGGAGCCAAGCGCCATCAAGAGATAACACCGCTGGCCAGCGGTACATCAGGAGTCCTTCCTGTGGGCGATGAAGACGAACCTCCAAGGAAATTTCCGGAATACGGAGTCGTCATGATACACACCGCCACGACCCCAGCCAGACCCGACACCGGACGCACGAGCCCCAACTCAAATCAGAACCGCCAAGAACAACCAGAACAACTGCCATGAACCATCCTCATAGAGAACGCACCTACAAGCCCTTTCAGGAATTTGACAAGGCCCTTTCGGGATTTGGACAACCCTTTCGGGTGGGTTTAACAACTCGGTCAACTCTAAGCAACCTAAGAATGGGATGATTTTCCCTTTTTTTTTTCTTTTATTTTTTTTCCCCGGGCTCCCTCGGGCCCAAGGCAAAAGCCTTGGGCCCGAAGCACAAAAATTCGGGCCAAGTGGATATCAATGGGCCACCTCGGGCCCAAGGAAGGTCCTTAGGGCCCAAGGCAGCACGAGAACATCAGGAGTACAGGACAGAAGCTCGACCACCATCGGAGCTCCGGCCAACACCGACTAGGGAATCAGGCGCGACGGAGGAGATCGGAAACCACCGATCGACAAAAGCCCCAAGCTAATTTCACTAGAGGAAGGAGACGGAAAACCAAGGAAGAGAACAAACCCTGATTCGGGATGGAGGCACGCCGGTGAGGGACGGAGGCAACCACAAACCGGCGGGGAGTACAACAATGAAGATGACGAACGAAGGTGGTGAACACCAAGGTGGACGATCGGCGGCCGGAAAAGTAGGGGTCGGAAAGGCGGACGATCGGCGGCCAGGCTAGGACACCGACCGGGAACCTGAATTTGTCTACCATAGATAGGAGAAGGTAGAAAGGAAGGGAAGGATCTTAGAAGGGAAGCTCAAAGGTGAAGACTAGTCCAGGGATTGAAATTGACGAGGGGAATTTGCTCAAGATTGGAATTACAGAAGGGGAATTCTCAAAATTGGATACACAGAAGGGAGTTTCTCTCTCATAGGAGAGAGAAACCCCAATTGATTTTCCTCAACGCGGGTAACTAAACCAGAAAATAAAATAAAAGAGTAAAATTATTCTGATCTAACAGTGAAATTTTTTTTTTAATTTTTTTTTTTAAAAAAAAACATACCTTGGTTCTCTCGATCCGTTCAGACATTGTTAAAGCCCTCAACAATTTGTCAAACTCTTGTGCACACATATCAAGCGTGCATATATAATATAATGATAAACTGAAACTAAATAATATTGCAGATAAGAACCGTTTCAACTTATCAAACAAGCGAGTATGACTCTTTGTAGAGGGTATATAATACCACCAATTCAGTTCCATTGGTGTCTTTTCAAAATAACAATTAAAAGGATCAATATAATCATCATTACCTTCCAAATTGCAAAGACTCACTTTTATTACCTCTTGAGCCTCAGCAGGTGGCTCTAGACATCGTTCATCAACGGGTGAGCTCAAAATGAATGCATCGGATGGAGTATGAGACACAACACATGAAACCTCATGCGTCGACTCTGAAATACCCCAAATTATTTTTGGGCTATTTCTTATTTTTATTTAATTAAACAAATCTATATTATATTCGAACTATAGTATATATCTTGTGAATTTGGTCATTTAATAAATTCACATAAGATATATGGTATGAATTAGAATAATTGACTTATTCTAAAGAAAAATAATATATGATGGATTTAATTATATAAATCCTCTAAATAACCTTATTATTTAATTTATGAAATTAAATTAAATAATATTCATCCCGCTAAAGTGGAGGAATCTATCCTCTATCTCCGTCTTTATCCGCTTCTTTTATTTATTTTCTTTAAAACCTATCTTCTACCCTTTATCTCTATCTTAATTTATTCTTAATGGTAAAGAATCAAAAATCCATCTTTTATTTTACCTAATTCTGTAATATAGATACACGTCAATTTTAGGGTTCCCACAACCCAAACCAATTCAACATCACCCGTACTCATCTTCCTCCTCTCCTAATTCCTCCCGAGCCGAGAAGCCATCTGTGCCCAAGCCCCCGCCGACGACCTGAGTCCGAGGCCTCGCCGCTGCCCAGCCTCCACCGGCGACCCTGAGTCACAACCCGCAGCCTTCACCGCCAAGAACCACTGCAGTGCAGACTTGCCGGAGACGCGCCTCCCGTGACTGCCGGCCACCACCGCCGCTGCCAATCGACGCCGGAGGAAACCCCGAGGCCGAGACTGTAGTCGCTGCTCTGCCACCGGTCTGCCGCCTTGTTCACCGCCAAATCCATCGCAGAGCAGCTGAGCTCTGCAATCGCTGCCCCTCGCCGCCGATTTCCGACGGCCGCCCCAGCCGAGTGCTGTCTCCGATTGCCGCCCAATCGCCGCCGAGCCGACCGTCGTCGCCGCTGGCCATTGACGACCGAAGGAGAGCCATCGCCT
Organism: Persicaria maculosa; assembly: GCA_963922045.1. NCBI lineage: Eukaryota > Viridiplantae > Streptophyta > Magnoliopsida > Caryophyllales > Polygonaceae > Persicaria > Persicaria maculosa. Next base: position 68,356,079 of record OY998254.1, read on the forward strand.
TCCTCGCTCGCCCTCTGCTGTGCGTGAATTCGGGAAGACAAACAAAGGGGGTTTTTTGATTTCTTTTGAAACAATTACAGAAATCCCCCTTGTTTTTATATTATTTCCGCTTCTGGCCCTTAATTAATTATTTATTAAGTAAAGTGGCCAATATTTCTAAATTATTCAATTCTTGCCCATTTCAGCGACACCAAGAAATCTCGAAGCACCCACACCGGATCCCGCTCCCCGAGGAATTCATATTGGTATAGATTCTTAACTTTATAGAATTAATTCAATTTCAAATTGAATTAAGTAAAGTTAATTGTATAAACATCAATATTAAATATTCCTTTTCCATTGGATTCAATAAGTGCTAAAATCTCGTCTTGTTGTCGTCAACCGATCGTCGAAGGTTAAGGCAAGTGATTTCGTTCAAACGCCCTTTGCGTGTTTCGTGATTCTTTTGTTGTGCCTTTTAAATTCTTCCGTGTCGAATGCGGCCCTGTGGCCAATTTCCTTGCCAATTTCGATAAATTGCATACCCGTCTGCTTGATGTAATTTATCTTTTTAATCATAAGTTGGCATGAGTTAAATAAATGGGCAATTATTATTAAAGTAATTATAGTGTTATAGTATTAAATATGATTTGTTTGTTTATAACTCGAGATAAGTAAAGGTTGTCTATTTTCTTCTTCCTAAAGTGCATGATATTCTGCTTGTTCTTTCATGCAAACTAGTGGCATGTGATAGTAAGACCCTTTGAATTATCCATGCTTGTCCCTGTTTGATTTAATGTCGTATTATGATCACCTAGTATAAACTGGTTATATATGATAAGTTACGATAGGCACCATGTGATGCTTATTAAGTTAAATTGTGCACCATGTGATGCATATGTGTGATAAGTTAAAATGCGCACCACGTGATGCGAGTAGCTATATGCCTTTGGCAAGTTATGCAGTAGACTGACTTGCAGGTTGTGGTTCGTTAAGCCACCGCCTTACAAGGTTTCATGAAACACCATCCCGGAATGCATTCTCTGCGGGGTGATAAAACAACGATCTGATGTAGGTCGTGGTCCTTGTTAAAGGCCCGACCGGTACCACGTAGTATTATTATTATTATCGTTATCTTTGTTATCGACTATTAAATAGGTGATCATTTCAGCTATTATACTTATCTGCCTCAAGTATAATTCCTGTTCTTATCTTATAATCGATCGTTATGGTCATTCGAGTCATGTCGTGAATTTTTATCTTTTTGTTCAGTTTCCACTATTAAATATTCGTGTCATTCCCTTAACCTGAGACATACCGTTTTATGGTCACTGTAAGGTTAAAGTCTGAACATTTTCCCTATCATTTGCTAGTCTTAATTGTACTAACCATCCTATTTATTGGATGGCTGGTGTCCTTCGTTCTCACGAAACACCAGACCATATTCCACAGGTCTAGTGCAAGCAGCGGAGCAGGAGAGAGTTGAAGAGCGGACTATCATTTATTGAATCTATTTACTACAAGTTTTGAACCTCTAAAGTTTCCGCATCGCTACTTTAATTTCAGTTATTCATACTTTATGATTTTGGTATCCTTATTATTACTATGATCAGATATTTTGAACTAATAAATTATATTTACTTCCGCTTATTTTATTTAAATTATCATCTTGTTTATGGGAGCATGGTTGAATGTCCCTATAAGCCTCAGGTGAATTCAAAGACATTAAAGTATGCGGATTCACTGGCGCTGCAACACTCCTTTGGGATCTAAAAGGGGGTGTTACAGACTCATGAGATTCCAAGTCAGGAAGCACTAGATCCTCTTCTCCATCGTCAAAGAAACTGTCGTCATCTGTGAACAATTCCTCATCGTTATGAAACCAACTAGGAGGGAATGAATTAAGCACAATGACTTCGGCAGGATCTTCCATTCTTGCATCCTTCACTGTCTCAGGAGATGACGGAATGGGTTGGCTTTCTTTATCAACTTGAGGGGTGGCCATCTTCTTTGCTATTATCTCGCTTGCTGTTTGAGTAAGTTGGCTCAATTGTTCCCCTAAGTTTTTGATCCTCTCACCATTCTCCTGTATCGCTTGAGCATTCTCCTGTATCGCTTGAGTAATTGCTTGGATTTCATCGTCCAAGTGAGTGACAGAGTCCCCCATTGGTAGTGATACCGAAGTGAAGGATTCTTCCTGCGTAATATGGTAATCCATATAACAGAAAAAATCCCACAACCCCGACAAACCTAACCGTGCTAGGCCTCCGTTACTCATGTGCTCAGCAAGCGCTCGTGTCTCAGCAGTCATCCTGATGCCGTACAATTATCGATGACTCCTGATGACATTGAGGACAACATGAAGGTTCCATTTGATGGCCCTATCACTCGTGCAAGGGCCAAGAAGATTCAAAATGCAACTAAAGCCTTTCTTGTCCGTCACCATGGAACTTTAGAGCAAGGGTTCAGGCCAACCTGGATCACTTGGCTCAAGGTCACACCGCCAGCACAAGAAGTGAGCCTACGTCCACACACGGAGCTCATGAAGACTCGTCTGCACCCGCCATGATTCAACTAAACTCGGCATCACCAAGAAGCCACTCGGCCAAGTGGGCCATTGGTCTTGTCGAAGAGCATGGGCCGAGTCACACTTGTGTTGGGCCGGACTTAATTAATTTTTTATTTCATGCAATTAGATAAATAAGGTGGAATTTAATTATATCTCTTCTAGATATAATACTTGACCACCAAGTTATTAAATTTCTATCTCATTAGGATTTATTTATCTTATGTTATTTCATTTATCTTTAGATAGAATTAATCTATCCAAACCCCTTTCCTTTACAAGGAAGGATTGGTTAGATCTCTTAGAACTTTACTATAAATTCATGTTACACCCTTTGAATTATTCAGATTGAAATAGAATTGAAGAAACATTGTTGATTTAGTTAGTTAAATTGGTCAATTCAAGAGAAATCAAGGAGCCTAAGCAAGATCGACGCTTTCAGTTTAGCAATTGGCCGGCCTAGCCGATTGCTATACATCAAGTGGTATCGGAATTTCAGGTTAATGCAAGTTCTTTACTCTCTTGATTTCTATTTGAGTGATTTATTTTTCGTGCCTTATTTTTACCATAGCCGCTGCATAAAAATTGTATCTTTATTATTCACCCATCAAAATTGGCACTTTATTTTTGTTATTCTTTGTTTGGATCTATAATTTGGAAGATATTGAGTTCTTGACTGTAAGTTGTGATCTTTTGTTCCTAGTTGCTACATATCATGCCTATGACTGTGATTCTTGGATTAAAAGCATTATATAAACTTGCACCACAAAAGAACCCAAATTTCTCCAGTTTCTAGCCTATTTTTCCCTATTTTCTTTATTTTCGCTTACTTTTAGATCATCGTAGCTTTTTTTTTTTTTTTTCTTGCTCTTAATTTTCGGTTGCTGTCCTTCTTTACAGCAGCTAGTTCGTAGTTAAAAAAAATAAAAAAAAAACAGAAAATCCGAGCATAAATTCAAAAAAAAAAAAAAAAAAAAAAAGAGAGCATTCCTTCATTACATTGTTGAGTTAAAAACTCTTCCTTGTTAGTTCTTTGATTGCTACATGTTAGATGATCTAAATGGTTTAAAGCATTACAAAAGAACCATACTTGTGTGATTTTGTGCTGTGCCGACACTGGAGCCTTGGTCACACCCCTTTTTCTCTGAACCGTGTTGCAACCGTCAGATAATAGTTGACGGAGTGTGTGCACTTGATTGCCCTTGTGATTGCTATTGTCGATTATTACACATTCATATTATTCAAGCATCACATTGTAGCTCTTTTTCTATACACATTCAGCCGCTTGTTTATACTTGCTATCCTTGATATCCGACTTTGTGGCTGATTTAAATTGCAATTTGGATTATCACTTGTTGTCTTCAATATTGCAAAATTCTGTGTCCAGGGGAATTGCTTGAATATTGTGCCTTGTTTTCTCGCTCTTTGATTTCTAAAACCGTGAATCACTCTTAGGAATCACTAGAGCTTGCGTTACTTGGTTTCTGGTCTTTGCTTCGGTTACTTGTTGCTCTTCTGATATTGTAGGAACATGGCAGCCGAAGGAACTACCCCTACCCCCCCTATCCCTATTTCTGATGAGGCCTTAGACCGTATTATTCAGGCCGCCACTAAAGCTGCTAGGGACGAACATAGGAAAGAACTCGAAGCTGCTAAGGAAGAGCATCGGAAAGAGCTCGAGGCTGCTGAGGCGCGTTGGAACAAGCGTTTCAATGATCAAGTAGTCCAACAGGCTAACCTGGTTACTACTCGGTCTATAAACGGTGTTTTGCGACACCTGGAGGAAAGGAAACAACAGGAGGCTTCTGGTTCTACACCCCAATATGGGATGCCGTCCCCTGCCGACCCTACACCTCCAGTCAACCCCACTCCCCAGACAGGTAACGTACCCCCTACAGGTAATACTTCTTATGCTGTTAAACCTCCTCCTTCTGGTCAATTATATATACCGCTTAAGTCTGCTACTCCTAATCCTTTCACTGGAGAAAACGACAACGACCATCTCGATGGCTTCAATGGCAACCAAGATCGTCGTGCGTATACACCACCACAACATCAGCAGCAAGGGAGGTTCTATCAGCGTCAACAGCAACCGCCGCATGGCCGTGCTGACTGGGATGACAGCCGCAGCAATAATGATCTGTATGAGCATCCACATTTGGAGGATGCTTACCATGAGGTAAATCCTAACTTTGATGATTTACCCCCTCCTAATTTTGGTCGTCCTAGATTTGATAATGCTCAAGCTATCCATAGACGAGATGTTAAGCTTAAATTAGAAACTTTTGATGGTAACACTGATCCTGAAGCTTATCTTGTTTGGGAAAATCATACTGACTATATGCTTGAACATTTACGCTATGAGGAAACGGAGAAGTTGGAAGTTGTTATATTACATTTAGTAGGTAAAGCTCGCACCTGGTGGTTCCGCACTCGTGAGATGCGCCGTCGTCAGGACAAGCAACCTGTTGAAACTTGGCCACAACTTCGCTATCTCCTGAAAAAGAGACATGTGCCTGACGAATACACGGAGTCAATGAGGATGCAATTGGCGTCCTGCCGTCAAGGAACTCGCTCTCCTAATGACTACAGGGATGAGCTGGAACGACTCTCCCATCAGGCTTATGTTTATCTTACTGAACGTGCTTTGTGTACTCAATTTCTTGCTGGTCTTAATATCTCTATTAAAAATCCTCTATCTATCCATTCCATTAAAGATATTAACACTTTGACTCATAAAGCACAGCTTCTGTATGAACAACAGCAGCAGCAGCTACGGCAGCAGAGGAGCCGATTTGACCAGACCTCTCAAGGTCGCAGGTTTGTTCCCTTTAACCCTTCTAGTCAATCTAAACCTTCTACTTCTAACCCTTCTATGCAGCAAAAGGGAGTTTCCAACTAACCTCAACAGGGTTATCAGGTTGAAACTAGACGAGTTGCTGCCCCTTCTACAGATCGCAACAAAGATATCCGCTGCTTCACTTGTGGAGGTTCTGGGCATGTCTCTCGCAATTGCCCCCAGAAGAGGAAGGTTCTTCTCAATGATTTGGGAGACCATTACTATGAGGAGGAGACTGCTGAGGACCTGGTAGTTTCGAGTGAAGTGGAGGAGGACCAGTCGACTGAGCCTATTGAGGAGATCGATACTTCACAGTACGACAACGTGCTTTGCATTATCAATCGACGGGTCCTGCACATTCAGGAATCTCCCATGGCTGATCAAAGGGAGAACATATTCCACACAAGATGCTTGGTTCGTGAGGCTACCTTAACCCTTATCATCGACGGTGGGAGTTGCTGCAATCTCATCAGTGAAAAGGTAGTAAATTTCCTCCATTTACCTACTACTCCTAGAGCTACTCACTATGGTTTAAATGGCATTACTGATGATGGTTCTGATATATTGGTCACCAAACAATGTTTAGTTTCCCTTTCAATTGGAACATATCATGATAAAGTATTATGTGATGTTGCTCGCATGGATTGTAGTCATATATTGTTAGGGCGTCCTTGGTTATATGATCGTAATGTCCTTCATGATGGTCGTGCAAATACATATGCTTTCACCTATGACGGGAGGAGAGTTACTCTCCTACCCCTTTCGCCACAAATTATTCTGAAGGACCAGGTTCGCAAGCAGCAACAAAGGAACGCCGACAGAGAAGCTGAACGATTGGAGAAGCTCAAAGGGATCTCGGCTGCACCAGCCGCACCCGCGGCCCCAGTTGCCGCGCCCGCGGCCCCAGCAGCAGCACCCGCCGCCGCCCCTGCAGCCCCATTGCCGTCTTCTCCTTCCCATTCGACACCAGCTCAGCCCCCTTCTGCTTCACTAAAGGGCTCTGTGGAACGTCGATCGTTGGTCTCTCACCCTCAGCAAGGGACCATCACCTGGAATGCTCATCGACCTCACATTCTTCTGGTCATGAAACAGGTATTACTTAATGTTGAATTGAGTCATATTCCTGCACCTATTGCTGCTCTTCTGCAGGATTACTTGGATGTGCTTCCAGCTGAACTTCCCCAAGGCTTACCTCCTATTAGAGGTATTGAGCACCAGATTGACTTTGTGCCTGGAGCAGCCTTGCCTAATCGCGCCGCTTATAGAGCTAGTCCTGAGGAGACAAAGGAGCTGCAACGCCAAGTCACGGAGTTGATGGATAAAGGCTTTGTTCGTGAGAGCCTGTCTCCCTGTGCCGTGCCAGTCATATTGGTTCCAAAGAAGGATGGCTCCTGGCGTATGTGTGTTGATTGTCGCGCAATCAACCAAATAACGGTTAAGTATCGCCACCCTATTCCTCGTTTAGATGATATGCTTGATGAACTTCATGGTGCTGCTATTTTCTCTAAAATTGACCTTAGAAGTGGATATCATCAAATTAGGATGAAACAGGGTGATGAATGGAAAACGGCTTTTAAAACTAAGTATGGTTTATATGAATGGTTAGTAATGCCTTTTGGATTAACTAATGCACCTTCTACATTTATGAGGCTTATGAACCATGTGCTTAGAAGACACTTAGGAAAATTTGTCGTTGTCTATTTTGACGATATCTTAATCTACAGTACGAATATGCATGATCACTTAAGTCACTTAAAATTGGTTTTTGATTGTCTAAGAAAAGAAAAATTATATGCCAATTTAAAGAAGTGTTCTTTTGCATCCGAGTCTACCATTTTTCTTGGTTTTGTAGTGACTGCATCTGGATTAAAGGTGGATGAGGAGAAGATTCGTGCTATTCAGGAGTGGGCTAGGCCGACTACACCCACCCATGTCCGCTCATTCTTGGGCCTTGCTGGCTTCTATCGACGTTTTGTCAAAGATTTCAGCCTGATTGCCGCCCCCCTACATGAGCTGACCAAGAAAGATGTGACATTTCGCTGGACTGACTCACATCAAAAGGCTTTCGACGCCCTCAAGGACCGCCTGACACACGCCCCAGTGCTGTAGTTACCTGACTTTGCTCAACCTTTTGAGCTCGAGTGTGACGCTTCTGGCACTGGCATTGGAGGGGTCCTGCTGCAGAACAAGCGTCCCATCGCCTACTTCAGCGAAAAGTTGGGCACCGCTGAGCTCAACTATTCTACCTACGACAAGGAGCTATTCGCCCTGGTTCGCTGCTTACAGACTTGGCAACACTATCTCTGGCCTAAGGAGTTTGTGATTCATTCGGATCATGAAGCTCTCAAGTATCTCAAAGGACAAGCAGTGCTCAGCAGGCGACTTGCTCGATGGGTGGAGTTCATAGAGACCTTTTCCTATGTGGTTCACCACAAGAAGGGAAAGGATAATGTGGTAGCTGACGCGCTATCACGCAGGTATGTCCTCTTAAACCATATGGATGCACATGTTTTGGGATTTGCTTTAATAAAGGAACTGTATGCTTCTGATAGTTTCTTTAAAACTATATATGCTCAATGTGTGTCCAAAGGTGAAGTTGATTCGTTTTTTGTTGATAATGGGTATTTGTTTAAGATGGGCAAGCTTTGTATCCCATCTTCTTCTATTCGCCGTTTGTTAACACAAGAAATTCATGAATCTAGGGGACATGGAGGTTTCGAAAAAACTCTAGCTGGACTAAAGGAACATTACTTTTGGCCTAAAATGTCTAATTATGTGCTGAGATTTGTCAAAAGTTGTGTTACATGTGCTAAAGCCAAATCTAATGCTAATGGTCTATACCAACCTTTGCCAATTGCTAATGCACCCTGGGAAGATGTTTCTATGGATTTTATTGTCGGATTGCCTAGAACTTCTAAGGGTCATGATTCCATATTTGTTGTTGTAGACAGATTTTCCAAAATGGCTCATTTTATCCCATGTCATAAAACTAATGATGTTATTCATGTTGCTCATTTATTCTTCAAAGATGTTGTTCGCTTACATGGATTGCCATTGTCTATAGTCTCTGACCGTAATCCTAAATTCTTAAGCTCTTTTTGGAAAACTCTATGGTCTAAATTGGGTACAAAATTGCTATTTTCTACTTCTTGTCACCCACAAACTGATGGCCAAACTGAGGTCACAAATAGAACTCTTGGGGCTCTCCTTAGAGTCATGCTACGTACTAACCTGCAGAGATGGGAAGACTGTCTACCATTTGTAGAGTTTGCATATAACAGGTCTAGGCACTCTGCAACAAAGATGGCCCCCTTCGAGGTAGTGTATGGCCGAAACCCTTTAACTCCAGTAGACATGATGCCTCGGCCATATAAGGAGAAGGAGAGCGTGGATGCAGCTAAGCAAGTGGACTTCATCAAAAGCTTGCATGAGCGTACCAAAGCGCAGCTGGAGAGGAAGATTGCGCAATACAAGGCCGCGAAGGACAAGCATCGCAAGGATGTGCAGTTCAACGTTGGTGATCTGGTCTGGCTGCATCTCAGGAAGGAAAGGTTTCCGCAACAACGGAAATCTAAGCTGGACCCCAGGGGAGATGGATCATTCAGAGTGGTTCAGAAGATGGGTCCTAATGCATACAAGCTGGATCTCCCTGCCGATAAGTACAGCGTCCATTCTACATTCAATGTCGCCGATCTATCCTTGTTCGTGCCTGACGATGACTCTGACGACGATTTGAGGACAAATCGAAGTCAAGTGGAGGAGAATGATGTCGTACAATTATCGATGACTCCTGATGACATTGAGGACAACATGAAGGTTCCATTTGATGGCCCTATCACTCGTGCAAGGGCCAAGAAGATTCAAAATGCAACTAAAGCCTTTCTTGTCCGTCACCATGGAACTTTAGAGCAAGGGTTCAGGCCACCCTGGATCACTTGGCTCAAGGTCACACCGCCAGCACAAGAAGTGAGCCTACGTCCACACACGGAGCTCATGAAGACTCGTCTGCACCCGCCATGATTCAACTAAACTCGGCATCACCAAGAAGCCACTCGGCCAAGTGGGCCATTGGTCTTGTCGAAGAGCATGGGCCGAGTCACACTTGTGTTGGGCCGGACTTAATTAATTTGTTATTTCATGCAATTAGATAAATAAGGTGGAATTTAATTATATCTCTTCTAGATATAATACTTGGCCGCCAAGTTATTAAATTTCTATCTCATTAGGATTTATTTATCTTATGTTATTTCATTTATCTTTAGATAGAATTAATCTATCCAAACCCCTTTCCTTTGCAAGGAAGGATTGGTTAGATCTCTTAGAACTTTACTATAAATTCATGTTACACCCTTTGAATTATTCAGATTGAAATAGAATTGAAGAAACATTGTTGATTTAGTTAGTTAAATTGGTCAATTCAAGAGAAATCAAGGAGCCTAAGCAAGATCGACGCTTTCAGTTTAGCAATTGGCCGGCCTAGCCGATTGCTATACATCACATCCCATCAATTATGCAAACAATCATATCTCGGATGCTGTCTTGATAACCCCGTGAATTACGGATGTCCACATATCTCTGCAATCTGGTAAGATATTGGTGAAAGTTCTCACCTTCAAACTGCAATAACCTCAACATCTAAAAAGTTAGTAGCAAGGGTGTTATGAACCGTAAGATAGGTTCACAACAAATTAGATATATACAAAAACTGATAAACACACAGAACAAAGAAATAAACTTTGAGTCCCCGGCAACGGCGCCAATTTGATAGACGGTTTTTAGTCGCCTAAACCGTATCAAAATAAATTCGAACTTACCTAACTAATGTAGTGTGATAAGTACGAGTCGATCCCACAGAGAATCAGGTTATTTCTAAGTTAAGCTTATTTACCAATTAAGAGAAAACGGGGTTTTTGAGTGGTGAAACTAACAAGAAAATAAAATAAACTATAAACAAATCAATGGAGATAACAATTAAGAATAGAGTTTCATCTATAAACATCCACTTTAATTTGACTAGTTGATCATTGATTCCTCTTCAAGTTCTCTTTTCATCCTATTATTGTTCCTGTCCTGATCTTGTGTAAATTACTAGTCCTACGAGTCCTAGTAACCCTTACTGATTAGATAACCCTAACACGGTCAAGATTCAACCTAATAGTAGCATTAAGATTAAGGATTAACCAGGATACACGCAACACCAAGCTACGAGTCAGCATTCAACACGTATTTGATTCTCTACACACCAGTTTAGTCCTACGAGTCCTAAAAAGGCATGATTGCTACTATGGATTAAGGTTCGCTACGAGGAATCTACAAAATCCTAGCAATAATCTCAACTAGTTGTACGGACTAGAAGAAATCAACAATATTCGCAAAAGAATCAATACGAATCAATAGGAATAGAACAAGAATAGAAATCTCACAACTTTATCAAACAAAGCTTCAATCAATAGACGAAACGGGAGAGTTTAGATCTCCATAAAAATAAGACAAAAACAATTAGGGTTTAGGGTGGAATGTTAAAGTCGGCTACTGTCCTCTCTCACGGTATAAGCCGTATGAATCTATATATATCAAATTGGTAGCCGCCGTAGCATGTATGAATATATATAAAGACCAAATATCCTAATCTATCTAATCTATAAATAATATAAATATCAATATATGAAAATCTATCTAAATTATATATATATATATATGGTAAGGCAGCAGAGCACTAGAGCCATGCCTCCTTCGCCGCCTCTTCCCGTATGAATTCATCGGCTCATGCATCATTAATTCGTAACTCGGCCCATCTTGTATCTTGTTTATAATTTGTTCAATGAGAACTCCTCCAAATTTCCTCCAAAATACCTGAAATATATAAAAATACTAGTGTAGACTCCGAAAACCAAATAATATAAATTAACTATAAAATATGTAAAAATGCTCTAAAATAATATGTAAATCTATACTTAAAACATGACTAAAATAGGCACTATCAGTACCTTAAACCAAATGAAAAGTATAGAGACACTCCTTCATGACAAAACTCTTCGTCATATAAAGTAATCCAAGATCCAACCACAAACCAACAACTTGGTCTTCAACTTCCATCCAAAGCTTGAGAAGGGCCTTCAACCGAATTCTCCAATAGGGATTCCCAAAACGATCTTAGGAAGCTCTGACACCACTTGTTAGGGATTTAGTTGTAATAATAACAACGAGCGCGCAACGGAAAGAACGGAATCACAAATAGAGAGTGTAAAGTAAGATAGAACACACAAATTTAACGTGGAAGACCCGAGTACCGGAAGGAAAACCCACGAGCGTCAAGAGCCAACAAATCCACTATCAAATAAGAAAGAGTACAACAAACCTTGTTGGAAATACAAGGGGTGTTGGACAAAACTCTCTCTTTACAATATAGTGGAATAGAGTGTGTTTGTATGATGAAGACTTTGTGTGGAGGCTTGGATAGACTAATGTGGATGAAGCTTGAATGGTGTAGGATATGTTCCCAAGTGGGATTGAAACCATGGGATAAATCCACCAAGAGACTAAGCTTGAGTCTCTATTTATATGCATCATGCTTGGGTAGGAAGGGATCGATAAGGCTCGGGAAGATTCTAGAGAAAGGTTGAATGATAAGGCTTCAAGAAACTTCAAGAACCTTTCGAGAAGCATTGAGAAGCTAGTAGAACACTTTCTTCTAAATATTTCTTTTGTCCAATAGAAGTCGAGCCCAATCAATCAATCAAGCTCAAATGAAATCAAGCCCAAATGATGATTTGAATGCAAACCCAACACAACCAATCTCGATTTACACGTCTGCATGATATTAAAAACAATTTACATGCAGCTAAGTGAAGTACCAACCTTTAGTGATAAGTTTACTTGGAGGAAGAGGAAAGACAGTCCTATGAACAATTTTGCTAGGTTGGATCGGTTATTGGTTCAGCATACTTTCCTTGCCACTTTTCCGGATACTCGGGTACAGATACACCCTTTCACCAACTCGGATCATGCACCTATCTTAGTAGAAGTCAGTATGAGTATGACAATGACATTTGTAAACATACCATTTAGATTTGAAAATGGCTTGGATCAATTGTTCATAATTTGAAAATATTGTCAAACAAGCGATTAAACTTGAATTTGAGAGAGATTTCAAATACAGATTAAACATAACTTGAATTTGAGAGAGATTTCAAATACAGATTTAGGTCGAATAACAAGCCAATTACTATTACTGATAGTGAATTGGATGCCATTACCAGAGATATCCAGAATGCAAACAACAGTATACTCACGTACTCATTCTGTGTCCAACTATGAAATAAACTCGAAACCCGACCTCCTTTGACCTGAACCCGAATGAGTATGACCCGATTTAACCCGAAATCTGACCAATCTAAAATTCATTTTGACCGAACTCGACCCGAACCCGACCTGGCCAATATCCGACCGCACATTTTGCTCGAACTGATCTGACCTATCAATGACCCGAACCCGACCCGATCAGCCCATTTTGCCAGCTAGGTATATGTGTTTGAGTGACAAGAACTCGCAGCCATGATTGATGATTCGGTAGGTAAAGTAAAGCGTGAATTACTTATTAACTTTGTGGTGTTTATATGTTCATATACAGTTTGATGAATGAGGATAGTGGGAATGGAATTTCGGTGTGAGTGTTTTCTATCTTATCGTTGTCGTCTCCTCGCCTTTATAAATTAAATAAAAAGCCTTTGGAAACGACAGCAATATCGATCACCATCAATATTATACGTACTGTAAAAGTGTAAAGTATAAGTTACAAAATTCGAATATATTTACTTGATGAGCAAATAGTCCAAAAATAGGTTTGAAAATAGTTGGGTTAATTAAGCAAATATATGAAGGCAGAGAGACAAGCTAAGTTAGTAGTCAATGCAATATCAGAGGTTGTTGGGGGAGTGGTTGAAGCTTTGCTTCCAGGAGTGGGAGTGGTTGCAACTTTAATTTGTGACGCAGGACGATCCAATCTGGGTTTTTTACACTGATTTTTTCCCTTCAAATCACGATTTTTTTTTTTTTTTTTTTTTTTGCAAGGAATGGTATTTGGTTGTGTTACACTATAGGTGTGAATGGACAATCAAAAAAACTGCTAAAAATTAATTATTTGTGGGTATTTTATTTTTAAACAGTTTTTTTGGTTGTTTTGATGACCAAAATAAATAAAAATGTGTTAAAAAATAAGCTACAAAATGGAGATTATTTGCCCGATGCGGGGTGGCCTAGTGGTGAGGAGCAAGGGGGTGGGAAGGAGGTCCCGGGTTCGATCCCTGCCTCCGCCCCTTTCCTTGGGATTTCCATCCAAGGTTTACCTTGCTCCCGACCAGTGGGTCGAGTCGGTCGGCGCAAACTGGTTTACCTGGTACGTGGCTCTTGCCGGTTGGGCGCAAACCGGATTACCTGGTACGTGGCTCTTGCCGGTTGGGTCACGTGCTCGGGGTTTACCGCCAAAGGTGGGTTCCTCGTCATAAAAAAAAATGGAGGTTATTTGGGTGTTTATTTTCCCTTTTATCTTATTTGGTTTTAAAGTACCACAATATCTCTAATATCAACCAAATAAACTCAACTTTTTACAAATAAACTGTTTTTCTCCCCATACGTAGATTATCTTGTTGTTTAAATTTTAAACTACTTTTACCAACAATTTATAAATTTTACCATATTTATAATTTTAGTCAATTTATTAACCCTGTCCCATACGAACCCTATATTGACGGACTATTTAATAGCATCTTGACGGATAAAAGTAAAGTACTTGTAATACATCAAATCTGCATCCATTCTTCTCCGCCGATCGATCTTCCTGCATAGATTAGAAGGAGAATGAGAGGCGGGGCTTGCTCCCCCGGAGGAGCCTCCGACGCTCAAGTCAGAGTATGTCGGCTGAGAGAAGCCTCCTCAAACCCTAGTAGATCGATCATATATATAACGAGAATTAGGGTTTTAATAGTTCACCTTGTAAATGACGATTATGCCCCTGAATATCTTATGGAATTACTTTGGCCCTATCAATTGCCCCTCGCATTTCCTTATCACGATCTAGTGATGAGGGAAGACGAATAATTCAATGCTTTTCGCTTTCTTTGACCGACGACAACCACTAATGCTTGCCCTTTTGCTTTAACTGTATCCTGCACACTTAGCATTTTCAACCAACAAACACAATGCAATGTAACTAGCGCACTGTTAACTAATCAACCGAAAGTTACTGCTCGAAATGATTAGATGGATTTTTTTGCCATAAAGGAGAAACAGTGTCATTTGATGGCATTATTGCTTAAATTTTATTTATGACTGACAATTTGATTGTTTTCATTGAGGTTGAGCATTTCGCCTTAAATGATACTCTTATTGCTTGATTTTGGCTTTTGTTGGCCCCTAACGGGGTTATTATGGCTTAAAATTGGCTTTAAGTGGTCGAAAGTCACGATTCTTTGGCCATAAGTGGCGATCCATTGGCCTTGAGTGGCGATCCATTGGCCATGAGTGGCGATTCTTTTGGCCTTAAGTGGCGATCCATTGGCCATGAGTGGCGATTCTTTTGGCCTTAAGTGGCGTTCTGTTGGCCTGAAATTGGCGATCTTTTGGCCTTAAGTGGCGATTCTGGTAGCCATGAGTGGCTATTGGCCGTAATTGGCTTTTGTTGGCCGTAATTGGCTATTTAACTTACCTTGCCCCATTGTCGTTCGCAACACCGGGTCTCATGTGCATGTTATCACTAATGCCTGAATTATTGCTAGGTCTGGTAGCAAAGGTTTAAATAATTAAAATATGATAAGCACATATTATAATTGTCAATTGATATATCACAATTGAAGAAAATGTCATAAATTAGCCAAACGATTCTAAGCAACAATAACTCCACAATGAATCATCGGCGGAAATTAAAAGGCACGTTTGAGCAATTGAGCTAGCCGTTAGAATGATTAATCAATTTCAACATTAATTAGCTAGGTAAATGCATAATTAAATGGGCAGTTACGGAAGAAAGACAAATCGGGCATCCTCCTCGTAGGTTTGCAGAGGGCGGCGGCGTACTAGGTGACTTCGGACGATCCGGTGTTGGCGAAGCTCCGCGAGTCGGCGCCGACGCGCGCATATGTCAAGGCACATCTGCCAGACCGAGAGTTTATGGATACGCCTGGTGACGGCGAGCCATACCATGAACTCCTATGAAGTATCCGGTGAAGTTCATCAAGGAGCCGATGAGGAGGACGAACCTGATCAGGGTGACCTCCGCGATTAGCCCCGAACATCATGAACCATTGTCCCCATAGAAGCCGGATTAAGAACCCGTTGCTCGACGCAATTGACGGATCTATGAATTGGGGATGACAATGGCGAGTACACAGTATTGTCGGCGCTGTCGCCGGTGTATCCACACTTCCGTCAAAATGTCATTAAGAAGAACAAGAACGATGTTGCGCGCAGCCTCGCTCATGCCATGGCAGTCCGTCCCAATACCGTCGAATATGTGAAGACGGTGACGAAGAAGACGATGATGATTTAGAGTTTCGATTTGCTCCGTCTGCTGCTTCTCGTCCTCCTCCTCGCTTAATTGAAGACGTCGGACATCAGAATCATCTTGGTCGTAGCAATTGGCCGGCCAACTCTGGTCGGTGCTATCGGTCGCGGTATCCCAATATTGGATTCACTTGTCACCAACAACTTCGATCACGCAGCTTTTTGATCGAATCCCCACGGACGGCGCCAAATGTAATACATCAAATCTGCATCCATTCTTCTCCGCTGATCGATCTTCCTGCATAGATTAGAAGGAGAATGAAAGGCGGGGCTTGCTCCCCCGAAGGAGCCTCCGACGCTCAAGTCAGAGTATGTCGGCTGAGAGAAGCCTCCTCGAACCCTAGTAGATTGATCATATATATAACGAGAATTAGGGTTTTATTAGTTCACCTTATAAATGACGATTATGCCCCTGAATATTTTTTGGAATTACTTTGGCCCTATCAGTACTATAGCTAGATGAGCGATGATAAAGGCACAATCCATCGATCAAGAACCAAAGGTACGCAATTTTGTCTGTTACCATGTTAATTAATTTCTCAAAAGATAGATTGAAGAAGATTTTAGTGAAACTCCGAATCGGAATCAGAACATCTGTCGATATCAACATCTCGTGTTCACGTGGACAAGTTCAAGATCCCTTAATTGAGTTTTTTTTTTTACAGTAAGCATTATCGACATCCATGATCATTTCGGAAGATGATGTTCTGGAACTCACAACAACAAGTACTCAAAATAAAATTACAATTCAACTGAGATTTAGCAATAAAATCGATCAGATGCATCATTGGCCTCTCTATAGCAATGCTGAAATGTGACGCTCTCAAAATCTCTTCTTAATGAATGGATCTCTTGGACTATTTGAGCGACCTCCCATGGTATGTTGTTCGCATGATTGATGACGTCGATGATGATAGCACAATCCCTTTCAACTATAACTCTTCAAATCTCCATCTCCGCTGTCAGTCTTATACCTGTATATACAACAAAAGCTTCTACAAGAATGACAGAACCCGTCCTAACGTTACATTTATGTATCCGACTAACTTGACCTTCATTATCCCTTAATTGAGTTGATGATCTTCAAACTATCCATCAATTCATAAAATGATTACTGTTAAATGCCAAAGTCGTTAAAAATATAAATCTTTTCTACCTTTTGCCACATTTTTTTTTATAGATTTAAAAACTATATAAAATTTTAATTTTAATTATTTTTATAAATTTTTATTATTAGTAATATATGCATTATAAATTTTATATATATAAATCTTCTCCATCTTGATTTTTGTTAGAGAATATTGAGATTGTTTTTGATCTAGCAGCTTCTCAATTACATTCTCTGAAATAGATAAGGATGGAAAAACTCTATATATTTTGGGATAAACTCCATAATAGGGAATTTGTTGGAACTGGGCCAAAAAAATTCAGAATATATGATTTGTAATTCTCTATTTTGGAAAAAAATTTAGGAAAGTTGTTGGACATACTCTAACAAAGGTATGTTTAAGTATCAAGACGGTTTAACGGACTTTTGGTAGATAAAAAATAGTTTTTTATTATCTTCTTATATTTGCCCCATGACTTATGTTTAGAACACATGCATATGATGTATTAAACTATTCCTTTTCAATCATAACATATTAAATTTTTTTTAAAAAATTATTATGTCCCAAGACGATGATCAAGGAAAGAGTGACGACGGAAGGAGAAAAAATTAGGGCTGGCAAATGGTACGAAAATTACCATACCAACCACGTACCAACCACAAACCGACTATGTTGGTAACCACACTTGTGGTAACCAACATGGCGGTAACCATTGTGGTGGTAACCACGTGAATGTGGTACGGTAATGGTAATGAAATCTGAATACCATGGTAACCATGGTTACCGAGTATATATATATTAATTTTTTTTATTTAATGTTTTATTGTCATTACCTTTGAGTTTTAAGTTTTGAATTAATATTTTGTGTTTTGATTTTGACCTAAATTGGTCATTTCTAGTTTTTCCACTAGAAACAGTAGGAACATTAATTTTGAATGTTTGAAGACTTTGAACTTGTTTTGGTTGAACTTGCAGGAACATTTTGAATGTTTGAACAATTGAACTTTGTTTGTTTCTTCAAAACTTTGAACTTGGTTGGTTTGTACTTTAGACTGTAAACTTGATTTATTTGAACTTTTAAAAGATGATAACCATATTATTTTTTGTAACCATATATTTTCGTTCGATAACTTTGATGACCACCGAAAGATAGCCAAGAGGTTTCAAAAAAATCCAAACAAAATTAAATCTTGGTAACCATGGTAATGTACCGATGGTAAACACAAATCGTGGTTACCACATATGCGGTAACCACGACTTATGGTTGGTATGTGATATGAAAATTTGCGTACCACCAGTTTATGGTTGGTACGTGGTAATCACCATTTTTAAAAATACAAAGGTAAGCGTAAGTAATTGGATTATTCATTGAATATAATCTCCAATTACAATAATTAAGGGTATATATCCTAAACTCCTAATGCCTAATATCTAATAAGTGCATTAAAAAAATCTTCATAGTCATTTTAACATTTCGAATCAAACATAAAATCAAACAAATAGGTTTAAATAAACACCACAATTTTTAAATTTATAAATTACTCAAACCAATAGAATGCAAAACTTCAATGATGCCAACCCTTTGTCATGCTCTGAAGTAAATGATTCTTTCATTGAAATGATAATATTTTTATTAAATTAACTTCTTTTTTTTTCTAAAATTAATTTCATCTATAAAAAAAAATCATCATTGGAGGAAGTAATGAGACATAATCAATCAGGGGGAAGGTTTTTCATTGAATCCATTCTATTAATGGCCCCTTTTTGACTAAGGATTTTTTTTTGTTCTTCCGTCAATAGAAAAACCCTTTCATTTTTTTTATTGGGATCAATCGGTTGATGGGGAAAGTAAGAATCCTCATCCCATAACTGAAAAACAAAAAAAAGAAAGGTTTAGTTTACATATCATAAGCGAGAAGCAAGTTCTAGTTCATGTCGATAAAAAATAGTAATGAATACAAAGCATTAATTCTATATTTACAATTTCAATGCTTTTTTTGTTTTATGAAGCAAAATCCTAAAGGAAATTTTTTAGAAGTTTTTTTAAGTCAGATCGATTTCGATTATTTTAATATTTGATTACTTATTTTTTGTATAAAAAAACTTTTTGAATTACCGGTATTTTCTTTACCTTTGTATGTTTAGAGGAAATGGAGCTAGAAGGTGCTTTTATTGGTTTCTTATGCCATCCGTGAAAGAATTAATTCTTTCATTTTCAAATCAACCGTACAAAAAATTAAAACTACAATTCCACGAGGGCATTATTAAAGCAACAAGGTAGAACATAGTCCGGACTTGAGGTATTTATTAAACGTTTCGGCTATATACACCGCAAATACACACGTCTTTAAAGACGTGCATGCACGTCCTTGAAAACGTGCTTGCACGTCCTTAAGGACGTGCAAGTGGGTTTACAGCCACCCGAGCCCGGACATTCAAGTACGTTTTTATTTTTTTTTAAAAAAACGTGCCCGTCCACTAAAAGACGAAGCGGACGTGCCTCTTTGTCTTCCATCCATTCCTCTTCGTCTTCGCCAGAGAGAGAGAGAAATCGAGAGAGAGAGATCGCCGGAGTGAGAGAGAGAGGCTGCTGGAGAGAGAGACCGAGAGAGAGAGAGGGAGAGAGAGACCGAGAGAGAGAGAGAGAGAAACGCAGTGAGAGAGATGGAGACGGAAAGAGAGAGAGAGAGATCGAGGCGGCGGTGGCGGCAATGGAGGCGGAGCTGCTGGCCAGGGAGGCGGGTGGTGGTGCGACGCCGATGGAGGCGGAGGGTGGAGCCGGGGGCTGAGGAGGGTGGTGGTGGGGCGGTGATGGTGGAGGCGGTGGCTGAGGAGGGAGGTGGTAGGGCGGTGCCGGTGGAGGCGGTGGCTGAGGAGGGTGGTGGTGGTGGATCAGCACCGGCGGCTGCGGCGTCTGGTGGTGGTGGTGGTGGTGGAGCAGTGGCGGAGGTGGAGGATCTCATATTACCGCCGCGGAAGCGGCGGACGATCGAGGTGTCTTCGGTCCCGACCCTACCGGTATGTTATTTGAATTACTTATTTTGTTTGATTTATTTTTATAGTTTTAAAA
Organism: Persicaria maculosa; assembly: GCA_963922045.1. Classification (NCBI taxonomy): domain Eukaryota; kingdom Viridiplantae; phylum Streptophyta; class Magnoliopsida; order Caryophyllales; family Polygonaceae; genus Persicaria; species Persicaria maculosa. The sequence continues at coordinate 68,376,199 of OY998254.1, forward strand.
TATAATTTGATAGATTATAATATAGTTTTATAATATAAGTTTATAGAATATAATTGATAATATATAGTGTTTATGATTTGTTATGTTTATAGTATATAGTTTGATAGAAAAGAATATAGTTTTAATTTGATAGAATAATAGTATATATTAAAATACGTAGAAAAAAATTACAATTGAAAGACAATAAAAAAACATTAAAATATATTACAATATATTACAATACATCAAAAGACATTAGAATAAATTAAAATAAAAACATTAAAATATATTAAAATATATAAAAATAAATAGTATATATTAAAATACATAGAAAAAAAATTACAATTGAAAGACAATAAAAAACATTAAAATATATTACAATACATCAAAAGACGTTAGAATAAATTAAAATAAAAACATTAAAATATATTAAAATACATAAAAGACATTAAAACATATTAAAATATATTTAATTAACATTAAAATATAATAAAAGACATTAAAACATATTAAAATATATTAAAATACATCAAAAGACATTACAATAACATTAAAATACATTAAGATATATTGAAAATACATTAATAGCCAACTGGATCATAATAACAAGCAGGGAGGCTCATGAGGGGGGATGGTACCCTCCGGCCTGTTAGGTTCGGCGACCGGGCAGCGTCAGCCAGATACAGGAGGATACGGTACCCCGCAATCATACAGCCACAGTCGATGATCTGCTTGCGTCTGCAGAGGGCTTACAGCAGTCGATGGGGACCCCCCCCCCCCGGCCGACGAGCACGACAACTTCTGGAAGGGTCTGCCATCTTGGGATGCTTCAAGCGATGCGACGGAGGGGCGACAGCCTTCCTTGGAGACCGGTGATGTGCTGAGCAGCTGCATTACTGACGTAGTCGTGGGTCGACGGGCCGACATGGGTAGACTATTTACACATGTACCACACACCATCCCCGAGGCATCTACTTCAGCCGTTCCAGAGGCTTCTACATCCGGCACCCACGACGCCGAGCCTTCGACCTCCCCCACACTAGCAGCGATCTCCTTGGCATCTGCGGATGCCGTGATCCCTGACGTCGTTGAGGAGGCAGACGACGGGCAGGAGGGGCAGGCTGAGGGCCAAGGGGGCCCACAGGTGGAGCCCGCGCCCATCCCTGCGCAGGCTACCGCACCGGTTGTGCAGGTCGACCCTTTCTTACCGCCGGGAGAGTTGCTTGTGTCTTACAGGCATCACCGCGCGTATCAGGTGTGGAGGGAGCCTACTGTGGAGCTGCCGCTGTTGAAGTTCCACCACCGGGCGACTCACCTGCAGCCTTTCGACCGCTACATATTTGAGGGCTCGGGGACCTGGGTGCAGGATCTTACCCCATCGGGCATCCCGCAACTGAGGTCCCTCCACTGGGAGTGTGTGGACGAGTTTACCTGCACATCCTTCCTGGAGCATTGGCACCCGGAGACCAGCTCCTTCCACTTTCCATGGGGCGAGATGACCATCACGCTGCACGACGTTGCCTGCCTCATGGGACTTCCGATGGAGGGCATGCCGCGTATGTCACATCTGCCCGCGGGTGCGTTGATCCCCACCGTCGCTGAGTACTACCAGCTCACCCAGCAGGCCCTGAAGTCATACAGACATGCTGACGACCCTCCAGTGACTTGGTTGACTGCTCTATGGATCGCGAGACACGGGCCGCTCATCGACCCCGCCCCCGCTGACGACCTAGAGGCCGCGGCTGATCCTGAGCAGATTCGGCTGCGCATGCATGTGGGAGGGGGGCAGACCCAGGACGACCCTGCACAGCATCGGTTTCTCCACATAGGGTACCTGGCCATCGCTCTCGCCGCGACTTTGTTTGTGGACAAGTCGCAGAGCCGGATCCCATGGAGGATCTTCGGCCTTATTTGGGACATCCCGCGGACGGCCACACTTGCATGGGCTGCAGGTGCCCTCGCATGTCTGTACAGGGGCCTAGGCGAGGCTACCCGAGCAGGTGCGAAGGGTATAGATAGTTGCGCGCCGATTCTACAGGTACGAGACCGTTGAATTAGAGTTTTAGTTTACAAATATTTATATTATATGCTAACGACATTCTTTTTTGTGTCAAGGCTTGGATATGGGCGTACTTCCCTCGCTTCTGAGGTGATTTCTCCAGCGATCCGGTACGCGTCGCAGACCCTCGCTTCTACGCGAAATTCATCGGTCCGAAGGCGCCACAGCGCATGAAGGACGACGCGAAGCTGAAGAAGGTGCGACAGCTGCGGGACGAGGTGGACCGTCTTACCGTCGTCGATGTATGTATTCGAGATTGTATGCCTATATGACATATACTTTTTAACTGTGAATTACGCCTGATTTTTTTAATTATAGGTGGAGTGGATGCCCTTTGGGCGTGGTCTGGACTTCGACGGCCAGTACCGTCAGTCCACCTATCGGGACACCATCACCTTCTGCGGGGAGGAGGAGCCGTATATGCCCGATAGGTGCCTCCGGCAGTTCGGACGAGTCCAGGGGATCCCGCTGCCCGTCATCGCGCCGGATCAGGTCTCCCGCGACACCACCTTGAAGAACGCGAAGTACCTTGCCGTGTTTGCCCGCAGCCACGACAAGTGGCAAGACCTGCAGGACGAGGGTCGCTTCTACAGGCTGGCCGAGCACAGACGCACCAGCGAGGATTGTCAGGCCGGTGTCACCGCAGATTACCTGGCTTGGTACGCGTCGCAGAGCCAGCCGTACGTGCTGCCCACCACGCCACCCCATCCGGACCCTCCGGCGCCCCACTTGCATGAGATAGAGGGCTATTGGAGGGCCCTGGCTACCGACCCTCGCATTGATGAGCTATTAGACGAGGTGACGAAGATTTTGGATCAGGTTGTACGCCATCCACCTGGACAGTGATGATCATTTATACTTTTGCAGTATCTGTCTTTATATTATACTTTTATATTACGGATTTTGTATCTATCTCTATATTTCTATCTCGAGTAGACTCCTCTCATTTCTTCCGAGTCATATTAAATGTAAACATCAAGAACGAAAACGAAAACGAAAACGTTAAGCATGAAGTGAAGAGGTTTGGATGAGACACAGCGCCCGAAGACGTGGAAAGAACGAAAATGAACGTAAAGAACGAAAATGAACGTAAAGAACGAAAATGAACGTTAAGGACGAGTTAGGTTAGTTAGGGTTTATGGTTTGGCTAGGGTTGTTAGGGTTTAGGGTTAGAGTTAGGGTTAGAGAAATGCATGTGGTCAATGACGTGCAAGCACGTTCTTGACCACGTGCAAACACGTCCTTCTGGACGTGCACCTCCGCGTACTTTTAACGCAACAGTGCCTATTTGAAGCGAAGGGGGACAACTTGATTCCGCACTCCAAAACAAAGTCCGACTTCTTTCGATATATTCCTTCACCGTTAGAATAGTTATGGCCGAACCGCAAAGCAATCATCGTCTCCAAGTTTGCCAGGTACGGATACGTTTCGTATAGTGAATATATTTCGTATGCCTTCCGTTTTGTTCATAGGTCGTATGCCTTCCGTTTTGTTACAGATTCGAGACTTTACGTCTGAGTTCTCGGACCCAAGGGTTTGGAATGACCGTGACAAAATGGTTACCCATTTCAAGGACTTGGGTCGGAGACACTGTATGATTTTAGTAATCAAGCGGTCTTGGACGGGGGCGTCGAACCGTCCAGGCGGGGTTCTCCTTGCTTGCGAGCAGTATGGGGAGTACCGACCACGCGGGAGGAAGCTCCGAAGCACGCAATCGAAGATAAACGGTTGTCCATTCTCTCTACATGGGCACGAAGCTCCGCCATCGCCGAAGCACGCATTGGGGAGCTCCGAAGCACGCAATCGAAGATGACGGTAACCCACGATGTTCATAACCACGGGCTTTCCACGAGCTTGAAGGGTCACGCCATCGCCGGACAGATGACAGAGGGGGAAAAGAAGATGGCCAGGTGGATGAAGGAAATTGGCACCCCTTCAAAATCCATTGGGTACGGATTGAGGCAGTTGGATGAGACCAGCGTCACGTCAAGGAAGACCCTTACCAACACGCTCAACATGATGATCGCCGAAGAAAGAGGTAGTCGGACGGTGACCCAAGATACCTTGCACCATCTGCGGGAAAGAGGGTACTACTACGACTTCAGACGACATCCGGATGACGACAACGTCTTGAGCGACCTCTTCCTGGCGCATCCTGACGGGATACAGCTTCTCCGAAAGATTTGAGAGAGAAGAAGCACGTGCTACTCGAAATTCTGCTCGACATCGTCCACAAGCGACCTTAGCTCGACGTGGACGTGATGATGTGTTCGAAGGGTTCAACTGGGGTCGAAACACCGTTGATCCCTTCATGCTCGGTCATATTGAGGGTGTGAGGGACACTGTTGGAGATGGTCGTTGTGGCTACCGTGCTTTGGCGTCATTGACATCTCCGATCGGCGAGTCTGCTTTCCCAGAACTCAAAACGTTATTATGCAATCACTTGGAGGATCACGCCGATCTCTACGCCGATTGTTATACGGGAGAGTACCCATTCCAGGAGTTCGTCGACTACCAGAGATGGGCGGGAGCTGTGCATGGTGATAGGAGACGGTGGATAGAGCTACCCATTATGGGTAGGGGTGATATACGAGCTCACGAGCTCGAGTACTCAATGTTCAAGCTCGGCTCGTTTATAAACGAGCCGAGCTCGAGCTTCATATGAAAACGAGCTCAAGCCTGCACTCGAACTAGGCTCGCGACCTGGGGGAGATACTCGAGATCGAGCTCGTTAGCTCGCTTCCCCTCGAGCCGAGCTTGAGCTCGATCTCGTGAGCTCGATTACTCGAGTTGAGCTCGAGCTCGTGAGCTCGTTTACAGTATTCGAATTGCAGTACCTAATAACCTGTTGTATAGCTTGATTTGTATTCAATCTCAACCCTATGCAAAATACCTAATAACCTAAATAATTGAATTGCAAAGGAATCTAAAACATCACACCAGTATTCAGAGTACAACCCGACATTACAAAGTTCAAATACATCATAAATTCGAAATAGATAAAGTTCAAAATAGAACAACATAAATGCAACACACGAACACAACAACAACATAAGCAACACGAACACAACACGAACAATAACATCCGGGCACTTGGGCAGCAACGACATGAACACGGGCTGGAAAAATAAGAAATAAGAACATCAGCAATGAGAAAATAAAGAAGGGCTGAAACAAGTCTCTATTTACATATCCAACTGAAGAGTAACAAGATATGGAGATTCATTTAATACTGTATATTATTAAGTCATCCCAGAATCTCCCAAGTCAACTCAAGCTTTTCAATATCAAACAAATCACATAGCCTTCAATAGCCCCACAATAAATAGAATAGTCCGACCCATAATAAAGTATTAAAGAATCACAATTACCAAAAAATGTGTAGATGATTTAATTTTGCACTATGAGATAAACCTCTCAAGACAATACATAAATTCTCTTGCTAAGCATCTTCTTGACCTGTTGTAGTGGGATGTTTACCTATTATTTGTAACGCATATACCAAAGATAATAGGAGGTATATAAAATATAGTCCCTCTAGATTCAAATAAGTTTAAAAAAATTGATTAGGTAAGCAATTGGCCAACAAGATAATCATCAGCATTATATCACTATCAAAGGCTAAAACCAAAAATTAAGCTTACTGTTTTTTGAGCATTTCTAATCAACAGAGAGCAGCAACATTACAGCATCCCAACAGCAGCAACTGCAACACAAAATTCCAGCTATAAATTACAGCAGCAGCACCATTGAATGTTCGAGTAAATAAAATGAGAGATGGAATTTACAGCAGCTTGAAGGAACTAAAATCATATAACTAAAATGCAATAAAATGAGAGATGGAATTACCTTAATTTGAATCATCTAGGCTTTCCAAATCGAGTATATCCAAATCCGACTTAAACCAATTCTGTCCACAGACAAGTGCTTCCAATGTTTCATCACCCAAAGAGCATCGATCATCCCCAAGAACTCGATGCCCAGTGCTAAAGGCCGACTCGGAAGGCACAATAGTTATCGGAACAGCCATAATATCCCAAGCCATCTGGGATAAGATTGGAAAGCGTGTCACATGTTGCTTCCAGTGGTTCAAGTAGGGCTGTTACTTGAGCCGAGTAGCTCGAGCTCGACTCGGACTCGGCTGGGAAAAAGCTCGACTCGGGCTCGCTCGAATTAAAGATGAGCCAAGCTTGAGCAGAATTCTGAGCTCGAGCTCGGCTCGAGTAGCTCGTATAGCTCATTTTATGGGTGAAATTACTGTTCTCCCCCTATGTTTTATTTAACCCCATGTAAATAGGTTTTATTTAACATCTTGTAAATAGGGCGTATATCTCGTTTCGTAGGTGAAATTACAGTTCTATCCCTAGGTTTTATTTAACCTCTTCTTCTAAAGAGTCTGTGAGCCGCTTTGCCTTTTGGAATCCATTCACTTTGAATAACAGATCTACATTTTGTAAGTAGCTCGAGCTCGACTTGGCTCGGTTCGAGAAAATGAGGCTCGAGCTCGAGCTCGGCTCGTTTGTAAACGAGCTCGAGCTCGGCTCGTTTGTAAACGAGCTCGAGCTCGGCTCGTTTGTAAACGAGCCGAGTTTGAACACCCACTACTGGAGCTCGTTAGCTCGTATATCAGCCCTAGGTTCAAGATATCAAAAGCTTTTCCACCTTCATCCAACCCGTCATCGATATATTTATCAATCTCTTTTGTAGATGGACGCGCCGTAGATTTGTTCTTCAACCATTCTTGAAAATCCACCATATCTTGTTCTCCTAGGCTACTGATTTCTCCTTCAACGGAATCAGACATACCGGTTCTAGCCATGTTACACTTGTTCCTAGAATATTCTTCGAAGAGTGCATTCAATTCACGCATCACATATTGAACCCTACCTTCAACATTTTCTGCTCCATATAGCTTCTCGAACACGAATTCGATCCATTGAACCTTCTTGCGAGGATCCAACACTAGAGCTATTATCATCAAAAGATTGGTGTCCTACCAATACTTATCAAATTTCGCTTTCATTTTCTGAACCATGGTCTTCATGAACGGTCTTTGATCTTTCTCATATATATTCATCTAGGAGCTGCTTGATCTTCCAAATTTCAGGAAAATACAAATTCGAAGTTACATAATCCCTCCCCGAGAAGAGTTCTGTAACATTGTTGAAAACAGCCAGAAACTTGCAAACATCTCGAGCTATTTTCCACTCCTCTTCAGATGGTGCCAATTTATATGAAGTGTCTCTAATGGCATACCTTGGGAAAGCCTCTTTGAATATAAGTGCCCTCTCTAACATATGGTAGGTGGAGTTCCATCGGGTTGGAACATCAAAAATCAACTTCTTATTGGTTGGCAAGCCCATGTTCTTCACAACTTCATTCCATTTGTGAAGACGAGAAGGGGTCAAGTTGATGTACCTCACACTGTCACGAACTTTATCAGTAAAGCCCTTGAGAGCTTCCAACCCATCTTGCACCATGAGATTCAAGATATGTGCACAACATCTAACTTGCAAGATCTTCCCGTCAAAGTAGAGAGCACCTCTGGACTCAAACTGTTCTTTCAGAGCTCGAGTGGCCGTATCATTTGAAGTTGCATTGTCGAATGTAATTGAAGAAACTTTATCTTCAAGACCCCATTCAGATAGGCAATCAGATATTTTATCAGCAATAGCAACTTCCGTGTGCGGTGGGGGCAATAAACAGAAATTTAAGATGCGATTTTGCAACTTCCACTCCTCATCAACATAGTGCCCAGTGATGCACATATACGATTTGGTTTGCTTAGAAGTCCACAAATCTGAAGTTAAGCTAACCCTTCCAACATTTGAAAAACTTGCCTTCATCTTTTCCTTTTCTTCTTTATACAGCTTCATTACACGACCTTTAATACAAAGACGTCCAACTGGCTCATACCTTGGGTTAAGCAACTTGTTGTGAATTCTAAACCACTTATGCTCAACCATAGAAAATGGATACTCATGAACCATTATCATCTTCGCTGTAACATCATAGACTCCTTCCTTATCATACTTGTAAGATGTCAACGAACCACTTCCTGCAGAATCGAAGCTCAACATTGTCTGTTGAGATCCACCTTTACCTTTACCCAAAAGTATAGTTTTTTTGACAGTACAAGAATTCACATGCCTTATGTAGGAAGATGTTGGTCCTCCTTTGCTAACCGTCATCTTGAGGCCACAATAGTTGCATTTCACAAACTTTTTACCCTTCTCTTCAACTTCAGTCACCTCATCCCAAATCTGCGCCGTCTTTTTTCTCTTCTTACCAACCACATTCCCAGTCATTTCTGTTGCCTCGTCAACTTCCTCATTCGAAGGAGCTGTGGCAGAAGCCCCTATGTCGACTGATTCATTGACACCTTGAGACTCATTGACATTTGGAGACTCGTTGACATTTGGAGATGACATAATCTACAAATAAATTATCATCACAAATCAGAATTCCAATAAACTGGTTAAGCAACAACAAAGCTCAACTCTTTCTTAATTTACACATCCATAATATAAATGAAGTGAAACAAATTGCTTGTAATTGCTTCGCTTACTTGGTCAATAAGGGACATTATCTCCAAAGGTAAGAAGCTCAACTCTTTCTTAATTTATCCAATAAACTGGTTAAGCAACAACAAACTATCAGACTAATTCGTATCCAACAAACTCATTAAGCAACAACAAACTCATGAGATTTGTAGCCAACAAAGCTATCAGATTCAAAGCTAACAAGCTATCAGATTCAAAGCTAACAAAGCTATCAGACTAATTTGTAGCCAACAAAGTCATTAATCAACAACAAACTCATGAGATTCGTAGCCAACAAAGCTATCAGATTCAAAGGTAACAAAGCTATCAGACTAATTCGTAGCCAACAAAATCATTAATCAACAACAAACTCAAAGCTATCAGATCTGAAATGGAGAAATGGTGGATTACTAGATTGGGAACGAACCAAACAAGGGCCGAAGGCTATCAGACAGCGCCGGAGAGCAACAACGAACGAAAATGGAGAGCAACAACTCTTTCTTTCCTCTGCAAATGGAAACACATATCAGATCTGAAATGGAAACGCAAATGGAGAGCGCTGGACAGTCGAACGAAAATGGAGAGCAACAAGCCAACAACTCTTTCTTACCTCCAGAGTCCGGACAGTACTTTTGAAGGGAGAGCAACACCGGTGATGGCTACGCTGGAGGGTGACTGAAGACGGCTTCGCTGGACTCCGGACAGGCGGATTCGCTGGACTCCAGACAGAAGACGGATTCGAAGGGAGAGCAACACCGTGACAGAACTGAGAAGACGCCTTCGCTGGAGGGTGACCGGTGACGGCGACGGCGTCGCTGGACTGGACTCTGGAGGCAGTGGAGAACTCGAGGCCAGGCCGCCAGGGTGAGGCCGTGACTCCGTGAGGCGGTGAGGGTGACGGATTAGGGTTTCTGTCGCGCTGAAGGCTGAAGCGGAATGGGGTCCTGGGGATGACGGGGTCTTGTGAAACAAATTGCTTAGTAATTGGGGGGTAATTTCGGCAATTCAAGTTTCTCCCGAGTTGTCGAGCTACTCGATCTCGAGCTCGATTTGAGCTCATTTAAAGGCTCGAACTCGGCTCATTTATTATTCGAGCGATCCCAAGCCGAGTTTTTATCGAGCCGAGCCCGAGACGATCCCGAGCTACTCGGCTCACGTATCAGCCCTAATTATGGGTTTAGTATTTGCAACGGTATATCAGATTCCTCTCGTCGTCCTAGCTTGGCATCATCTGTTCACATGTCTCCCCAAGACCTCGCCGATACCTGCTAACAACCCTCAATCAGCAACCCTTGGTGTAGCCTGCATCGGAAACCAAGACCATTTTGCCGCGGTACGACTTCAAACGTCTTTTTTTATTACCTATTCTTGCTTTTCATATATATGTCAATACTCTAACTCTAATTTTCCGTTCTCATAGATCTGGTTGCGTCCTAAAGCTCCTCTTCCGCCGCCTCCGCCAGAATGGGTCGCACATCATCAACCGAGCGTCGAAGGATGGGATGCTCCGTTTCAAGCTCAGTTTGAGAGATTTCGAGCCTTACGTGTCGAGTCCGGTCGCCCTTTACTATTTTCCTAGATTTTATTCCACCAGTTTATTAAAATTATGGATGTAAACCTTTTTTTCCGTTCCTTGTAACATTATTCGCATATTATCCGAATGAAAACCTTAACAATCATTTCTTTCCATTTAATTAGACCCTAAATACTTCAACTCCACTAGCTAAACACTTCAATTTTTTCAATTAACAATACAAAACCCTCGGAAACCCTAAACCCTAAACGCGAAACCCTAACTAGGGTTTGCACGTCCTTAACAACGTGCATATATTGCACGTCCTTAAGGATGTGCATGCACGTTGTTAAGGACATGCGAAGGGTCTGCTAGTGGACGTGCACAGTCCCACACTTGCACGTCCTTAACGACGTGCATGGACGTGCAAATCCTTAATCCGGATTTGCGGTGTATATATCAACACCCTTATTAAAGCAACAAGGTAAAACAATTCCACGAGCCCAACAGTTTTTTGTAAAAATTCTCTATTTTAGATATCAAAATATCGAAATCTCTAAAAAATTTACCTTTTCATTCCAACAGCTTCTCTATTATGCAGATTTCTACATTAATTATATAATATAATAAATACAAAAAATTTCCCTCCCTCCCAAAGAAATTAATGTCTTCCCTTCTCTCTCTTCCAAATTAAAACAATAGTAATGTTTTTCCCTCTCTCTCCCAAAAACGATGGATCATACCAAAAAATAGATGGTGGAACATTAAATTTTTCCCTCTATCTCCCAAAGCAATTAATATTTAGAGTGAGTTTGTTTTGCTACAAATATAGAGAAAAATCTACTCTCTCTCCAAACTTCTCTATTTTGCAGATGGATATACAAAAGCCGTTGGGCCAAAAAACACCCATTTTTCTCCAAATTCTCCACTTTTCTCTATTTTAGAGATGCTGTTGGGGTTGCTCTAAAATGGATTGTCATGGAATATATAGTTGGTACCTTTTATACTTTATACTTAATTCATTAAGGGAAATTGTTTAGGAATAGTAACTTTCACTTGCAATTGTTTTTTTAGGGTAAAAATACTTATTTTATCTTCATAAATTATATTCTTATCTTATACGGAGTATTAACTCCTTTTAAGTAATTTTTATCTTTAAAAAAAAAATGTCTTTTTAACCCTTAAAAATTTGAATTTAAAAATATTATTATTTTTTATTTCAAGGACCTTTTATATCTTTTCAAAATTATAAATTGTCATATTTCATCAATTTCAACTAACTTTATATTTTCTCTTCAAATACCCAATTACGTAAAACTTGAAAGTTTTCTCAAACCAACTCTACTTTATGTTTTTAATTAAACTATCCAAGATACAATTACAAGATTTTCTCAATTATTCAACCATACTTTGTGTTTTTAATTTAACTATTCAAGTTGTAACTTTAAGGTTTTCTAAAATCAAACCGACTTTTTATTTTTAATCATATACTGTAATAATTAATAATAAATATAATTATAATTTCAAAATCATTTTTTATGTGTAATTAATGATTAGGATTTTTGGAGTTTTGGAATTTTTTTCATTTTGATTAATAATTTTTTTTAAAGACTACCCTTCTATAGTTATTTTTTAATTGAAAAACATCATTCTTATTACTTTAATAAAAATTTAAAAAGAATATCCTTACAATTTCTTATAACGATACAATTATTGTTTTTATTACTATAGAAATTTATATGGGAAAAACTCAATTATAACTATTTGCACATATGAATATTTACACATACATAAAAGGCAACATGTACAACCCAAATACGAATAGACCATGCATATGCACGGGCAAATTTGCTAAAATAGCCCATTTTGGTGAAACCCTTGCACACATAACCCCATCCGGAAAAAATTTGCTAAAATCCGGATATCCGGATTTTTGCCTCAACCGGTAGCAGGTAAGTGGGGGGGGACTGGACAGTGTGAGTATGATAGCTGGACAACTGAGAGAGGGAGAGAGAGAGAGAGAGACGGAAAAGCGAGGAAAAGACAAAGAGAGAGAGAGAGAGAGTCTGTGTGTGTGAGAGAGAGAGGGTGAAATACCTGATCAATATTGAAAAGACAGGTAGAGAGAGGGAGAGAGATGAAGCAGCTGTGTACAGTAAATCGGAGAGAGGCAATTGTTCCCGCCCAGGGATGGCGCCAAAAAAAAAAGGTAAAAGGGAGGGAGGAGGGGGAGGGTATATAAGCTTTGAAGAATGTCTGAGGGAAATCATTACCTCCCATTAATGAATTGCAGGGGAAATGGAACTTGAAGAAGGGGAATGGCCGGCGTTTGATTAGAAGAAAGAGGGTAGGTGTCAAATGATGTGTGGTCTATATAAAGAGATGAGAGAAATTCTGGGCATCACTTTTATTCACAAAATCTGAAGAAAGAGAGAGAATCCATTGAAGAAGAAGCAAGTGGGCCTGGGTTCAGGTAACGGTTTACTTGTACGAAGCCACTTTTCACTGGACGGTTATATCGTACCCACTGGACACGTGTTGGTATTAACTGGACAGTCCTCTGATCGGACATAAATGGGTAAGTGTTCTCTCTATGTTTGGTAAGTGTTGTTCATATGTAAATACCGTCGATACAAATTAATTTGTGCCTACCTATGAAATGCAACAGGGGAAAAATCATCAGTTTGTATCACTGTATTGTTTGGAGGATGGTGGGCGTGTGAAGGCGGCACTTGGGTCTTCACGGGAACAAGGAGCCAGAAAGCCATGGTGGTGGACGAAAGGATTGACTACGTAAAGCTGAAGAAACAGGTGATGGACAAGTTTAATGTCGATGGGAGGAATGATGTGGAGCTCACGTATGTAAAGCCAAAGAAGGAAGGGTCCAGGCCGTTTGCTATCGGGGATGACGAAGACTTGGAGGCCTACAAGTTTGTAAACGGGTTGTCTGGAGAACGAAATTGGCCTATCGACCTCAATGTCTCCCTGCGACGCAAGGTTGGTGGAGACGTGCCCGAAGCACAAGGATCGACAACGGATGACTCAGACGGTGGTGGTTTGTCTCCTGCAGGCTTGGAGGATGTTGTTGTGCCGTTAACTGGTCCGCCCGTGACCCAAGAAGATCACCCAAATACAGATCTCCCCGTGGGGCTTGACGGAGAAGACGAAGATTTGGGAGAAAAAATTGTCGAGGTAAACCAAACGTATGTCCAGGTGGAATCATCGGATATCCAGTTAACACAAACAGCTGTCCAGGTGGAATCATCGGATGTCCAGTTACCACAAACAACTGTCCAGTTAAAGGAGACTTCTGACCAGTTAGGGATAAGTGAGGAATTAGAGTTGGAGTTTGCGAAGAGGGAAAAGAATGCCGACGCAGTGAATAAAGGGAAGCAGATCATATATGTCAGCAGTGACATGGAAGATGGAGCCATTGACCTTGGTAGCTCCTCCGACGAGGATGATGCAATCCTAAAAGTGGTTAAAGTTGAACACGGTAGTTCTGGTCCGACGAATTCTTGGTCATGGGATTATGAGGCGGAGCGAGCGGTGAGGGAAGTCGAGGAAGCATACGAAAGACGAAAATGGAAGTCGACCACTTCTCCGAAGCCTGCTGAAAGTGAACCAATGGTGGCGGGGAACCCATTGGATACCAGCCAGTGTGGTATTAAGCTCCGGGAGGGACAAACGTTTCGGAGGAAGGAGGATGTGCAGGAACTCGTAGCGTGGGCGGGTCTGACTCGCTGCTTCACGACGAAGGTGAAGAAGTCAACGAAGACCTTGTATGTTGTAGGGTGCGCTGCTCGCAACTGCAAGTGGACATGTCGGGCTTCGACTTACAGGGGAACGGGGTTGTGGAAGATCCGAAAGCTTGTGGACGAGCACACGTGCTCGCTGGACGAGGCGGTCACCCAAAAACACAGTGCGTCATACACGCAGCTGGGCCGTCGCATTGTCGAAAGGTATGTGCCCCAATACGCAAAACTTAACTGGACTCTTGCCTAAATTCCACTGGACATATAGATATACACACTGGACACACAACACTAGTAACTGGACACACAACTGCATTCACTGGACACAACTTTAGTCACTGGACACACAACTTTCTTAACTGGACACACAACTAGTGTAACCGGACACAGGTATATTTTCACTGGACACACAACTGTCTTAACTGGACACACAACTTACTTCACTGGACACATGTGTGTGAATGGGCATGTTCAGTTTCGGACGGTCGAAGAAGCCCCTCGATCCCGATCAAGTGCAGAGGATGATGAAGTCGCAGCTGGGGGTCACATGCAGCTACTGGAAGGCGCGCCGAGCCAAGTTGAGTGCGAGGGACATAGTGTACGGAACGGACGAGGAAAGTTATCGGAGCATGTACTCGTACATGTACATGCTGGAGCAGGCCAACCCTGGGACGTACACGAGGATAGAACGCGACGCGGAGGGGCGATTCAAGTATGCGTTTGTGAGTCTTGGAGTGTGGCGGAGGGCTATCCCCCACCTACGGAAGGTAAGTCCTTCCTTACATTTAACAGGACGCTCATTTACTAGAAACATGACGCCTATACTAATATCACATGACCACTGTTTGCCTAGACATGACAGATCTAGCTCATCAAGATGTTTATTCTCCAGGTTATATCGGTGGACGGGAGCTTCTTGAAGGGGAAATTTCGAGGGTGCTTGCTATTTGCTACTGCACAAGACGCTGACCACCACATTTACCCCGTAGGCTTTGCCATGGTTGACGGCGAGAATGATGGGTCTTGGGGGTTCTTCTTCAGGCAGATGTTGCGTGTCGTTGAAGACACGACTGATCTGGTGTGGGTATCTGACCGCCACATGAGCATCCTGAAGGGCATACGGGATAGCTACATCTTCGCGAAGCATGGCATATGCACATATCACTCATTTCAAAACGTCCGTTTCCGGTTCAAGTGCGGGGGCTTGCAAGACGAGTTCATGACGATGTGTAAAGCTTACACGTACGATGAGTTCCAGGTGTTGTACGCGGAGTTCTGTGCACGGGTTCCCGGAGCGGGCCCATATCTGAATGAGGCCGGGTTCAGCAACTGGGCAAGGGCTTTCTACACTGGGAACAGGTACAACATCACAACCACTAATAACTCCGAGTGCTTGAACTCGGTGTTCAAATATCCTAGAGATTTGCCGCTAACAGCTCTTGTAGATGCCATCCTTGAGACCGTCGGCACGTGGTTCATCAAACATAGGAAGACAAGCGGCGAGCAGGGGAAAGTCGTGAGCGACTGGGTTGGTAACGCCATCAGAGCAAACTTCGTGCAGTCCCTTTCCATGGGCGTCAGACAGCTGAGTGCACATGAGTACGAGGTACGCAAGGGAACCTCCACATGGCTTGTAAACCTAGTAGGACGTTTATGCAGCTGTAGACGCTTCAACGTCGACCAGTACCCATGCGCGCACGCAATGGCAGCATACCAAATGCACGGAATGGATGTGTACTCGCTCGTCAACGACTTGTACAAGGTAGACGCGTGGCGTGTGTGCTACAATGACGTGATCTACCCAGTCCCGTCGCGAGAGAATTGGAGGGTGCCCGAGGCAATCGCCAAGGAGACTTGCCTCCCCCCACTTATCAAGGTACGCCCTGGCAGGCCGAAGACATCTAGGTACCCGTCTCAGTGGGAAAGGAAGTTCCCGAAAAGGCGCCGCACATAGTGAAGAAAAAGGTGGTATGTTGGCATGACGGGTACATATTTTGGCATGACAGATAATGAAGTAGACATGACGGATAGCTATTTTGACATGACATATTTTGTGCATTTTGAATCCAGTAGGTATTTCACGCGGTTTGTAGGCAGGGGTAACTTATTCGGAAACTTTATCGCTCCCCCTTTTACATTGAAGTATGGACGTCGCCCGTGTTTTGTTATTACGGCTTGTTGGGCCTGGGTGCAGCTATGTCATTTTGTACTTGACATGCAGTGATATAAACTTGGCAGGAGATATTTTGGACATGACATGTTTTAATTGTGCATTTTCAGTGGAAATGTGGACGACGTAAATATATGACTGTCAACCATCGTACGACCTACATAGTTTCAAAAACAACAAGACATCATAGTTTTAAAACCTGAGCCCTAGGTTTCCCAAAACGACATACCGTCGATGCCAAAGTCAACCAAATGAAATCCTACGAAAGCATAACTGTTCAAGCCACCAACAACATGTGCAGACAACAGTAGAAACAACAATGTTCTTGTAAAAAAAGGACGGAGCCAATGTCTACTGAGGATCGGGCCTGGGACAGAAGCCACGGTGGTAGATGGCGACACATAGGACTAGGCGGTAAGCATCGATAAAGGCGTCGTCCAGCCCTTTGAATGCGCGGTCGCCTGATGCGAGCATCTGCAAGAAACGGATAGCGTAGGGGCCGGAGTCTCCTCTGTGTCGCAAAAAGTATGTGTCAAACCTAATGCGCACTAATTACAATATAAATCAGAAGATGGACTACGACGACTTACGATTGCTTGTTCTGAGGGATCCCCTTCACACGGTTGTACTTGAACGGCTGGGGCAGTTTCCCTGCATGCTTGGCGTGCAGCTCTTGGTGGCCATCCATCAGCGGGGGAAGGGTGTGCGTGATGGGCTTCAGAAGGCCTGGCAAATGTCGCTCAGGAGTGAGACGAGTGTCCGGATCATACACACGGACAGTCCACTCGGCCAGGTCGATCTCAACCGCTACCCAATGGTTGTCCTTCAGATTCCATGGGGCCAACACACGGTCGACGCTCGCCCAAGGCTTCGGACACCTCTCCGGCAACATACCGCTGAAGTAGTACCCCAACTCCTCGTCGACGGGCATACCGGTTTGTCTCTGCAGCAGGACCCCGAAGTAGGGGTCGACGACTGCGACGCCTGCGTACTTCGACTCGCTGGCTACCTCCTTTCGGAGGATGCCGCATGCTTCGTCGATATGCTGCAAACAAGGAACACGTGTCCAGTCAACCAAAAAAATGTCAAGTTATCGGAGAACGGGTGGCCGAAATTTACCTCTGAGCCCACCACTTTCATTGGCGTTTTTAGGTCCCCAAAGAAATCCCTCTCAAGGCGGGTGCCCAGCATTGTACGTGCGGGTTCAGTCCCTTGGGCGTCGTCGGTGGTCATCCACTCGGTGAATGCGTCCACGTCAGCCCTGGTCATCAGGCCCAAGGCCACGACGTCAACCCCCACAATCACCTTCTTCCCCTTGGCGGCCCGCGTCTTCTTCTGCCCCTTCGTCACATCCTCAACCACCTCCTTATCCTTGTTCCCCTTGTCGACACGCGGCTTCTTCACCGGCTGAGTAACTTCGTGGCCCTCTAACGTAGCAGGCGCTCGCCTCACCCTTCCGCCCTTACGCTGAAGGGGAAGTACGGCCTCCTCCTGTGCCTCCTATGGTTGATTACATGACACAAGGGTAAAATAACATGACACATAACTGTTTTTGACATGACAGTTTCATTAACACGTCCTACCTCAGGGGTTGCCTTTGTCGTTGGTGCTTCTGGCTCGGAGATGGTTGACTTGTCCCCAGGCCCTTTGGCCACAGTCTTAGACCCCTCAGCTAAGACCTCATCCTCAGTACCCGGGTCCTCCTACATGACAACAACAGATTTGTGACATGACGACTAACAATCTTCACATGACACAAGGGTAAAATAACATGATACATAACTGTTTTTGACATGACAGTTTCATTAACACGTCCTACCTCAGGGGTTGCCTTTGTCGTTGGTGCTTCTGGCTCGGAGATGGTTGACTTGTCCCTAGGCCCTTTGGCCACAGTCTTAGACCCCTCAGCTAAGACCTCATCCTCAGTAGCCGGGTCCTCCTACATGACAACAACAGATTTTTACATGACAACTAACAATCTTCACATGACACTAGGCGGCAGATGGTTTACCTCAGCGGTTGTGACATTGGTAGTGGCTGCTACTACCTCAAGCCCGGCAGCCCCTGCCATTTCAGTTGGCCCTGTGCTATCAGTCTCACCCTGCGCAAATATGCGAAGGAACTTAGACTCGACACCATTATCAACAGTCACATCGCAGTACGACAGGGATAACTAACCTGTGTGGTGGGTGCTTCTTTGGGGGGGTTCTTGTTGATCAGCATCCTTCTCCATTTGGGGCTCCCCATCAACTGGTCCCTTACTCTTACCCATCTCCTACAGATTATGAGTTAGTGTGACCGTCATTCAAAAAATTTACATCACGGTTTCAGTTAGGGTACTTACCTCAGAAGTTGTCTTGGTGGTTTCATCTTCACCTACATCAGTACCCAATTTCTTACCCATTTCCTTAACAGTATCCTCAGCCTACGCAATTATGGGAAAGGTATGTTACCATGACGCCTATATTGTTATACATGACGCATATATTGTTATACATGACGGTTAGGGATACTGACATTACAAATTGAACATCTTACCTCCTTTGGTTGCAACTCAACATCTTCGGTTTCCTCACTGTAAGTTCCATGCCTGTCCTGCGAGTGTGTCACCTCGTCCTCACCTCGCTTCTTCCCCCTCACCTCCCTTCTCAGCTCCTGCATCGATGCCTCAATCCTTTCCATCCTCTCGTTAAACGTTGCCAATAAGATCGTCCCCAGATCATCCATCTTTGACAAAATCCTTGACACATCCACTTCGGAAGCCGTCGTACTTCCCTCACCCTTCGTGCCTGACCCAGATGCTTCCGTCGTGCTCGGCGCATATTTGGCTTTATACTCCTCCACGAGGTCGTCGAAGAACTTATCCGGCTTCTCTGTCGCGTACATGGCGCCAACAATAACCCCCTTCCTGACCTCCTCCGCATCCGGGAGAAGGACTGTCCGAACAGCGTCCACCTCGTCGAACATGCCCAACTCTTCCTTCGACTGCTGGATGCGGGTGGCAAGAGAATCGTACATCATGTTGTGGTCTATCGACTTATATCTCAGGCACCGAGGGTAGGTTGTGCTTGCGCTTTTGCTGGTCTCAGCAAATTGTCTAGCAACTGGCCGCAGAGCCTCGTACACCCACAACTACAAACAAACAAAACAAACCAGGTGATGACATGTCGACACTTTGCATTTAATCGTGTCCAGTTACTAGGAGGCAGTGTCCAGTTTAAATCACTATTTGTCATGTGAGATTTATGTCCATACCTGGAATGCAAGGGGGAAGCCGGCTAACAAGTACGACGACCGAGAGCTGCTGACCCCGTGCTGGAGCTTGCGCTCAACACATCGGTAGAGGAAATCGTGGGTTCGTTCGTAGCACAGTCGCCCCCACGGGTAACGCAAGAACGCCTCGATGTCAGACACCATGTTTACAACCCACCCGTGAATATAGTTACGGGGTTCCTTCGAAAACAGCACCGCCTCCACCAGCAATATGAGCGCGAATTTAAAGCGCCTTGCAGCCGAACGCTCTGACTTCATCGCCACTGTGTACTCTGTCTCGAAGGCCTCCATCCTCATCTTTTCCTTGCCTAAGAACTCGAAGCAGGCAGCCTTGTCCGCCGCATTGTCCACGGTCCTCGCCACGTTTGCCGAGCAATTCAGTCCGGTCACTAGCGTGAACTCCGCAATGGAGAACCGGACTATAGACCCCTGGATCATGTACCACGTTTCTTTTTCCTTTTCCGACCGCAACTGCCGCTGCAGGACGTAGTGGACTAGCTGGGCGGAGAACTCAACTTTGGCCCCGAGCCTCGCAATGCCGCCAAACTGGCTTTCACAAAGACGCTTCCAGTCTGACGGACTCAGGTACTGGTCTAGCTTTGCAAGGACATTGGGCCTGGCATATTGATTGCACCTACATTTGAAATGCTTGTCCTCGGGGACAGCATATATCGCCTGCACAGTGGGGTGGAATGTTAGACCGACTCATCTGTAAAACACTCTACCCTTGATCGACACTAGCCAAACCATACCTCGCCTGTTGTCGGTGTCTCCGTTACCCTTCTTTCTCCTGAATCACTCATGTTGTAGTTTGATACCCTGCAGGTTGGGGAGCAATACTTTAGCATTCTTCAAACATTTGCAGATTTTCATCACACATGTCACAATGCACATGACGTTAAGTTCATATAACATGTCAAGTGACAATTTTAACATGTCAAGTGACCATTTTCACATGACAGACACCATATCTTTCCTGCACTACCTTATCACAAATGCCAGTAACTTTCTAGCCTCACCATATCTTAGCTTATACTTATCACCTGAGCATTATAACCATTTTATAGCTTTCACAAAATAGAAGCCGCGCAATTTTGCAATTAAACATGACAGCAAACCTACTACACATGGCAAGTAAATATTAAAAACATGACAGTTTACAATGTAACAGCATTTACATTCAATAACTTGTTCCTGAATTTTTTTTAACCATATTTAGGTTCCCCGATTTCCCTCTCTCTATCCTATTTCCCCAATCTCACCAATTTCCCCAATTCCCACATTTTCCCCAATTTCACCAATTTCCCAAATATTCACACAATACATGTATCGATTTCCCCTAATTTGCTTCCTTCTTCAAGCCCTTTACCATATCATCACCACAATGGTACTTCCATTCTCTCCCCAACTCGAACACCCCCGTTCCCACATTTCCACCCATTGTTTTCATACTAGACGCCTGTTACATCCCACATGACAGGGGCGGATACTCCACCCGTTATTTCATCCAATTGCAAACCATGGCAAATAAATTAGGGTCTTCAAATGGTCCCTCATCCTTTCAATTTCTGCAATCAGTACAAAATCGGTAGGGTTAGGGTTTACTTACTTCAAATCGGTCGGTCTCTCTCTTCTAAACACCCACAGGGTCGTCTTCTACACGCTTCCTTTACTGGCTTGCAATGCGGCGCCGTCTTCTCCTCCGCACTCCCAGGTTCGTCTTCTTCCTTTGCCTTCTTCTCCTCTCTCGTTTTCGTTTCAAAAATGGCGGTTTCGTGCCTTCTCCACTCCCTCCTCTCTCTCTCTCTCTCTCTGTTTTCCACAGCCATGATGTGACAGGTTTTTCAAAACTGCCCTCTCTCTCCTCCTCCCTCCCTTCTTAATTGACTCCCAACAACCGGTTTCCACACCCTTTCCCAACCGGCTACCTTCCCCTTTTTTTGAGGGGGGGGTCTAACCCTTGCAATTAGAACCGGTTAGTGGGTTAGGCTAGCAAACCAAACCGGGGCGGGGGTTACTTCCTTTAAATCCCTCCATATGCACGCGATGCCTAACCTAGTATATTAAGGAGCATAATATTTATTTTTTACAATAAGCAAGGAGAGTAAGGAGTATATATAATGTTTTGATTTTGTTACATATAAAGATCGAAAAATATTTTTTCTATTTTATGCCCTAAGAGTATAAAATAAGAGACCTAAATTGAAAATATTTTCTGATTTTGAAAAAAAAATAGTTTTGCCTTCTTTCAATTAAATTTATAGGAATCACTATTTTTTGGTAGATACTCTTTATCTTTTTATTTTTTTTATCTTATGTCCTAACAATAAAAAAAAAGATTCATTTCAATTAAAATTTAAATTTAAATATTTCTGTACCAAAATGCAGTTAAATTTGTTTTCTTGGTAGAGTAATGTATATATACAGAGGACGAGAGGAGTAAGGGTCTGTTTGATAACACGTAGCTGATGGGGTAATTGAAATTGATAGAGTAGTTGAAATTAATCGATTAAGTGTGTTAAATATATGTTAAATTAGAGTGTTTATAAACTAGTAAGATATTTGGTATTTAATAACCCAGCTGATTAAGTAGCTAATACAAACTAGCTGATGAGATAGGAAAAAAAATGAATAAAGGTTTGAAAAAATTTAGGGTGAATAGATGTTGAAAATTCAATTTAAAAAGCTAATTGAACTAAAATTTTATATTTAATTTATTTAAAATTATAAAATACAGAGTATTAAAACCGAAAGTTCTCAAAAACTGTATTGTCAAACGGATCCTAAATCTTGTACGTACTAATGATTCTTTTCTAATTTACATGCGTACTGTATAAAATTTTTGACCCAACAAAAAAAAAAGAGTGCAAATTCCCATGCAAAGGAAAAGGACAAATTATAAAAGGAAAGGGAAGAAATCAGGAAATGCAACTTTCCCAAGACGCTCCCTTTTGACTGATTTGATTGCCAATCACCGAACCCAATCCACTAAAACACCCGACCCCTTCCTTTTTTTATTTTTAATTCGCTGCCCTAATTAATTTACTCTAACTAATTAATCATTGGTTTCAAAATCATGATGTTGACATCACATTGATTTTTTTTTGTTTTTGACGCAGAATAAAATTTAGGTTGGGTCGGCCGCAGCAGAATTCCTTCCTAGTGCATCCTTGCGGATGAGAGTACAGAGCTCTGGATCGTCATCGTAGCTGTCGTCGGCAAGGGAAGCATGTGCACTGCGCGCGAGATATACAGCCACTGCATTTGATTCCCTGAAAATATGACAGATAGCTACATAAGAGAAGCTCCTTCAATCTGATATTCTGTTGACATCACATTGATTAGTACGGAGTATATGTGATACTCCGTAAAATATATTTTTGTAGGGATGATAGAAGATAAATAAGATACTCCGTAATATTTTACGTAAATATCAATTATATTATATGGTTCTTTTATTTGATTTATTATTCTCGAAATATATTTTTTGGCTCTCAAATTGAGCGGATGTTCTAGAAGATTTGTTTTTAAATACTACAGTATATGCTTATTTATGTCCTTTATTTTTTATAGCAAATATTTGAAAAAAGAGGTTGCTGAGATTTTGTAGGATCTAATTATTTTTTGTGGTAATTTATTTCCGATCAAAACAATAGATTTATCTTGGTATATTTCTTAAGTTCTTAACAAATTAGATTTGGTTGTTACTTTTATGCCAATTGAAACTAACACATGCAGGAACTACTTTAAAAGATCTTATGCTATCTTAATGGAAGAATTTAAAAGATCTATCTTAAATTCAAAGGCACCTATTTTCTTGGAAGAAGTTCAACGGGAGAAGAAATTCAAAGAATTTGTTACATGAGCTAATCTTCAGGGGCATTCAACGACACGAGTTTGAGAGCTTGAATTATAAAAAAACACATGCTTAGGAGAAGAAAAAGTGAAGAAGAACACAAGCACATCATTTCAATTAGCAAGCACTTCAAAGCCAAAGCAATCATCTTCAAGCTTATTCTTATTATACTAAGAGTATCCCTATACTCAAACGTATACACACGTTGGTGTGGTTAGGGCTATTATTTCACGAATGTTTTGGGTTGACTAGATAGTAGCAGGTGAGGCTACAAGAAAGATTGTTCTTCTAAATTGTATCTAGGACTATAAGGAATCTGAGTTGACTAGATAGAAGTGGGTTAGGCTTTAAGTGTTTAGAAAAAGGAAAAATCTCCTCAGTTGTATCTAAGATCCATAGGAAGTGAACTAATAGTGCATTTGAATCCTACGGGTTGGATAACCCTAGGCGGAGACGCAGGTTGGTTATAGCCGAATTTCGTTAACAATTCAAGAGTTGATTTTATTTTATTTCCGCACTTATAACTAACTTTTTATTTCTGTAGCTAAACAGGTTACTAGATTATCTCAAGATCCTTGATGTCCAGTTCAAGACCTTGAGATCCGATTTAAAGCCTTTGAAGTTGCTGCTGCATAAGACTTTGCGAAAATCTCCTATACTCTATTCAACCCCCACCCCCTTCTAGAGTATTTGTCTTATTATTATTTATATTAAGTACTTGGTTCTTCACATGAAAATTTAGTCGGCCATGGAAAAACGTAAGAATTGTGACGGTTTCAGCTTTGAAAAAAAAATCATATCACATGGGCTGGCTGGCTTGCAAGTCCATTAGCTCAAGACCCTACCCGGTCACGGTTTTGAAAACTGCGGGTAGCCTAGCCCTGCTTCGCACCTATAGTATGAGGCGACGATTTTCAAAAACGTCACCTTATACTCTCACAATTTCAGCATCCGTGACCGGCCCTTTCTTTGATTCTAACGATTTGCAAAACCGTGACCACCCATTTTTGTGCGATTTTTAAAATCATCATCACCATCGTGTCATTGACGATAAATTGATCATGTATAAAGCAAATCGGAAAAAAAAAATACAATTAGACGAATATAAAAAAAGCTACAGAGTACAAAATAATGGAAATGACCACCAAATGGGGAAAACAACCCATCTGATTTGGATTATCTCATGAACTTTTTAGGTGTCGATCGCAAATCAACAATTTATCTAAGGATAAGCAAACACATCTGACATCCACAAACTTTTCAACCTTCAAATTTCACGTCACAAGAAAATAGTGACAACAACACATGGGATAGCAAAAACTCTTCCCTAATGGGAGTCAAAGAACCCTATTTAATGGAATCGAAACCTCCATCTGAAAGAGGGGTGAAAAGTAATAAACACTCCCTAATGGAAGTCAAAACCCCTGTGTCCGGAAGTAGAAATTACCAATTGCACCCTATCGGGAGTTGGAACTCCTCCCTCTAGGAGCCGAAACCATTAAGGCGAAATCTCCATAAAATGCGCCCCAATTGGTTCTCATGCACCCCACGTACTGGCTTCATGTGCTTCAATTGCGATGTTCTTTGGCTAGGAGTTGAGTCGTGGAGGTGTTTCGACCTTATTGTTCTCTTTGCCTGCTCTTGTTTCATTTGTAGGATGTTTCGATCACGTTTTGCCTCACCGGTAAATCTACCACTATCCCGTTCGGGAATTGATCCCAAATTTTAAACCATCCAAAGGGCTACCAGTCTCGACGGATTTGAAATTGAAAATCCCCTACCCATTTGGTTTTCCTCACTATCCTTTTTTTCCTCATTATCCTTGGTGAGAAAATAATGGAAAATAAAGATAACAGCAACAAAATCAAAACAAAAGCTCGTTTTCGAACGCATCCATGTATCAGGGTCCGTGACACCCAAAGACCTAGCATAAATTTCATCTAAAAATAATTAACATATATGTGTGCGCGTGTTTATATTTTTAATAATTCCCCTTCCCATTTGGTTTATATTTTTAAATAAATAATAATCTTAAACTATCTTGCAAATTAAAAACACTCTCACCCTATTTCTCAATTCTGCCTCCGGGGTGATTAATTGGTTTTTTGGTGTTGTGGGGCCTTGCCTCGTTGGTTCATGGTTAATTTCAAAAGAGGAGCAGTCATGTGTCCCTATTGAACGGGTTGATTGAGGCAGTGGTTGTGACCTCCAAAAATCTCTCATCTAGGTGGGGGGACATTGAGTGATCCACACTTCCACAAGAGTCGTCCATTGTCCATTGAGGATTTCTGTTTTCCGTCTCTCCAGTGGTGAGGCGTCTTGTCAGCGTCAGCTTTCCCATTAGCTTACTATCCACTTTTACTCACTCAATCTTTCATCCTGGCTCAGTCGGATTTCTACTTGGTCCATAGTTTTCATGAGAGGTGTTTTTTTTTCATCTTGCTTGATCGAGTGGTTCATAGATTGTGGTTTGTTTTGGTTTTTATTTGTATCATGATGATTTGTCCATCTTGTGCTCCTTACCTCCTTGCGTCCTCTCAATTTTCCAAACTTGTGTCCGATATTTTGAATTTTTACTTTTTAAAAAAAAAAAGTGACAACAACACCTGCTTGTTTTTTCGATTCATTCACCTTAACGTGGATCCTACATTTTTCTTTCTTTCAATAATATTTTCAATAATAATGTAATTAAGATAAATGTCGATGATTCGCTGAAAATTGATACTCAACCACAGGTTGGTTATATTGTGAGGAATAATAAAGGTCAAGTTATTCGGATACATAAATGTAATGCTATGAGGGGTTCAGTCGTTCTAGCTGAAGCTTTTGCTGTATATATAGGTATAAGAATGGCAGCAGAGATGAGGATTCGAAGAGTTATAGTTGAAAGTGATTGTGCTATCATCATCGACGCCATTAATCATGCGAACAACATACCATGGGAGGTCGCTCAAATAGTGCAAGAGATCCAGTCTTTAAAGAGAGATTTTGAGAGCGTCATATTTCAGCATTGCTATAGAGAATCCAATAGTGCAGCTGATTTTATTGCTAAATCGCAGTTAAATTATAATTTTATTTTGAGTACATGTTGTATTGAGTTCCAGGACATCATCTTGCGAGATTATCATGGATGTCGGTAGTACATCCAATTATTGCTTGCTGTAAAAAAAAATAATAAAAAAATATTTTCCTCAACCTTGATTTTGCTCTATAATTAATAAGTGCCTATTAACCAATGGGTCAGAATAATCCGAGAAAAATATTTAAAGGAAGACCAAATTTGGGACTATAAAAGAAAGAAAAACTTATCTTGACAACGGGCCAAGTTAATTAACCTAAAGGATGAATTCTGTGATGGACTCATCTGGCAAATTGGAAATGGAAAGACGATTAAATTCTGGAAGGACAAATGGCTAAATGATGATAGGAAGCTTAAGGATCATAGACTAATCCATCAGATTGATGATCAAGAAAAAGTTGAAAAATATATCCTACCAAATAAGACATGGAATATACAAAAGATTCGAGAAATGCTACCTTCGGACCTTGTAGAGACAATTACAAGCATCCCTCTCCCTTCGCAGGAAATTGAAGATAGACTCTATTGGAAACCTAGCTCCGATGGTTGGTTCTCAACATCAAGTGCCTTGAAATTAATCACGAAATCAAATGACAATGAGATTGAATTATTCTTTGGAATATGGAAAGTTGAATGCCCACCAAAGATAAGGAATTTCCTATGGAAAGTAGGATTGGATGGATTACCTACTAAATCTAAGCTCGGAAACAAAGGGATACACATACCCATGGATTGTATTTTCTGTAACTCTAAGAAGGAAGACGATATCCATCTCCTCACGGAGTGTCCGGCAACTTTAAGAACCATTGGAGCTTTGGATAGAGATATTGAACGAAAAATAGTAAGTGTTGATAAAAGTAATCAATGTATAAAGACTATAACTAACGAAATATTTCAACAGCTGAACCAAGAGCAAAAGGCTATCTTGGCTTTCTCCTGGTGGTGCATTTGGACGAAAAGAAACAAGATTATATTCGATAACTAGAACTTACGAACAATAGACGAATTGGTAGCCATAATCAAATACCACATGAAAAACTGGAGAAAAACTAAACAAGACGATTCAGATGAAGAAGATGGAAAAACTATGAGAGTCAAACCTAGAGACAACCCTCGCAAAAGGAATGCCATTAGATGGCGTAAACATGAGAATGGTGTCTTTAAACTTAATTTCGATGGCGCAAAATCTCTTTCTGGTCCTGCTTCTGCAGGGTTTGTTATCAGAGATGATGACGGCAGGGTGCTTGCTTGCGATGCCAAAAGATGCGGGACGATGTCTGCGATCCAGGCTGAGGCCGTGGGTCTTCCGCTCAGCTTGTTGGAAGCCCGAAGGCTGGGAACCCGAAGAGTGGCAGTGGAGGGTGATTGTCTCGCGATTGTGAATGCGATCAATGGTGCGTGGTCGACACCCTGGGAGATCGAAATCCTTATGTCGGATGCTCTTCGTCTGCTTAGCTTGTGATAGGCTAAAACCTACACCCACAAGTGTATGGGGTTTAGTTGTAGTAATCAAGTGTCGTATCCACAAGGACCGGAGGAGTATCGATTGTAATTTCAAGCTAGTTCAACCAAGTTCAGAATAGACAAACAGATTTGAGAGAGTGTGTATAAAGTAACCAAGAAAATCGATTTAATGTTGAGAGATATATATGGGGAAGGCGTTATAGGGTCAAGGATTTACCAACAATGCATCATCAATAGACCAAAATATTTTCTTGCTTGAATGATATCTAATTCAAAAGTGAAGGTAGATCGTCCAAGGTAATCGCAAAGTTCCTCTCGGAGTCAAGGCGAATGTGTCTAAATTGGTTAATGATCGCCTCTCGGTCTCAACCAACCAATTTAGACCCTTTCCGTGCTTAGAATTCTAGGTAATAATCGTGCAAACATAACCATCTCGGTCTCAGTCGATACAATTATCACCTAAAATGTCTATGACGCTCTAGAGATCCACAAGAAGTTCAATTTCTCTTCCGATCAACTAAACTTTAGGCTTAATCCTATGGTTCAAATGGTTCCAATAGCCTCTCGGCCTAAATTCACCATCTAGGTTCCAATTCGGGGTCTTAGTCTCTCGATTTCAAACCCCAAAATCAGTTCTAATCGATTCTCGTCAACTAGGGCTGGCGCGATATGATTAAATCACCAAATAGAATCAAATATCATTCAAACAATACTAAGAACAAGCCTATTTTCGCATTGTCGGGACAATCCCAACCCTAGAACAGGAAATCTAGCAACTTATGGATAAGTACATGCTTGATTCAATCAAATTCGGCAAGACAAATATAGAACAACGGAGATGGAACGGAAATTACCGGAATTTGATAGATCGAACAAGTTTTTCTTTCCAAAAATCTCTAGTCTCCCAAGCTCTTAAAAGCTCTCCTACAATGTCAGATTTTTCGGCCTCCCCTCGTCTCCCCCCGTTTCAACCTTTCGAATCCCCTTTTGTTTAGAAAAGAAAACGAATTTAATTCGGAACACAGGAAACACTCGGCCAAGTGGTTTCTGCACTCGGTCGAGTGGACTCTGAAAAGCAATGCCTGTAAAGCACTCGACCAGAGTGAGTCTCGAGTGGTTTCTGCACTTGGTCGAGTGCCTTCTGGCTTGTTCATCTTGACTTCACTCTGGCACCACTCGGCCGAGTGGTTTCTGGAGCTTAACTTTGCCGAGCTTGCTTCGCTTCTTTTGGCATGTTTCCTTGATTCCGTGCTTCCTAGCTCATCTTTGACGACTTTTTAGCGTAGCGAACATCATCGAGCCACCTCTTTCTCTTTAAACTCTTGAATCGACACCAAAACCGCTCCGCAACGCCTGAATCATAACAACCGAGCGGTAGACACCGATTCCACCAAACTAAACCAAAAAGGGCCAAAAATATATATAATGCTTACTCAAAGGCCCTAAACCCGATGCAAACATGCCATAAAATCATCACTAAATATATGCTATCAGCTTGTTCGAGATGTTTTCTGTGACCCACATTTTCAGGGAGGCGAACAAGGCAACTGATCGACTTACTCGTACGGCTTTGGAGTTCGCCTCGTCGTCCCGGAGTTCAGATTTAGAGTTTCAAACTCTCATCCGTAGGGATGCTCTTGGTGGTGGTACAACCGTAGTTGACACCCCCAAATTCTCGCCTGTATAAAAAAAAAGTGCTTATTAACACACATTAGAAAATTGCTTTTACGAGAGTAATATTGGTTGTAGCCTTAACTTCCGGAAATCTGTTTCACGTAGGTTGGCAAACAAATTTTGAGTATGGGTGATCAATCAATAATATCATAATTCCAAAACCTTATCTCATCTTTTTTGTGGGGATAAATGTAAGGATTCAAGACACAAGATACACCAATGTTTGGTAAATTGAGAGGCAGTAAAGAAACTTGATTTAAAAAAAAAAGCCCCAAGTAAAACCCCCACATTATTTTCTTGTTCTCGACCTTGTCTGCCAACATGCCGCACGTTCGAGAGTATTAGTTTCTCACACATCTTCAGAGAGGGGAACCAGGTTGCCGACATACTGACACATTTGGGCTTCTCTACGTCGTTTGTCACCGAGCTGATGCCTGATGACATTGACGATGTCGTCCGTCAGGACGAGGGAATTATAGTAAATGACCTTTGCCCCGGTTTGGTTTGCACGCCTAACCCACTATCCGAATATATTTGCAGAGGTTAACCCTCCCTCTACAAAAAAATTGCAGGCTAGCCGGTTAAAACAAAACCTGCTAACCGGTTAAAACAAAACGAATAGAGAGGAAAGGGAGGTCGGGAAGAGAGAGGCCGGAGGGGTTGTTGTGGCCGAGGGAGAGGTCGGAGAAGACAAAGAGAGTCAGTGAAGGTTGTCTGTTGGCTTCCACCGGAAAACCCCTTCGCTCCTCCTCGAGATGCTCGACGGAAGAGAAAGCCTCGTTCGATTTTGACGACGATGAAGATTCAGGTGAAAGAATCCGTCAATCCCGATTTCTGCCCTCTCTCTTCAATTCCAATTCTGATTCCGGCCTGCCGTCGGAGCTAGAGGTCGGGAAGGGGGTCGGGGGCGGCGACTAGGGTTCCGATCTGAAGGAAGGGGATGGCTCCGCCTCTCCATTGACCTCTGATAACGAACAAAGAGGAAAGGGAGGCCGAGAGGAGGGAGGGAGGGAAGGGGGTCGGGGGCGGCGTGTACGGTTCCGATCTGAAGGAAGGGGATGGCTCCGCCTCTCTATTGACCTCCCATCCCCTTCGATGGCCCCCATGATGACGACGACCTTTTCTGGGCAGGGGCGGAGGACATCGAGACGGTGAATCAGCCACACCCTTCCCCAATTCTTCCAGGTTCCACCTTCACCGCTGTCGTTCAGAGGCCTGCTTCTGTACAAATTTGTTGTCGTCGATCAATTAGGCTCTTAGGTTCGTACTTCTCTTCACTTCTTCAATGATTAGGGTTCACATAATCGCTATAAGACTTAGTCCAGATGAGCTTTATGGAGAGTTGGATTACTGATTCATTTGTTATCTATTTGCTGTTGATTTGCTTAATCAATTCGTTGTTCAGTTGTTATCTATTTGCTGTTCATTTGTTATCTATTTGCTTTGGATGATCTCGAGAGCCCTCCGATATGCTTCTGTACATATTCGTTGTAGAATTTTATTGAATCACGACGAATGAAAAGCTAAACATTTGATTTATTTGTTCCTCTCAAGATCCAAAGGTGCGAACAATCCATATGGTCATGGAGTTGCACATGATCATGATCAAAATCAACAAAGTAAGCTTCTCAGAGCCACTTAATTCCTATGAGTATCACCAAAGTGTAATGCTAACGAATCCTTTTATTTTCATTGTTGGCATTTGCCACTTGCCAGCATCATACAAGCCAAGGGCGGTGCGACATGTTGCATTGCTTCAGGGAAGCTTTACACAACGTAAACTACTTGATCGGGCTAGCTACCTCCAAGCTATCCCTTCCAAAGTGGACAGCCCTCTTGCACATATCATCTCTTTTCCGGTATCCAGAGGCAGTGGATCTTTGCCAGCTGTAGGTAGTCGTACAAAGGCCTTTCATCCAAAATGCACAAGTGCGAGCTCCTATTTCAATTCCATCACAGCGAGCAGGAACTAAGCGATCCAATTCTGGCAAATTTTGGATATATTTTTCTGTGGCTCTTGGCTTGGCATTACTTGTTGCTGTTTTTTCAGCTATGTTTTGCAAGGATAGAAAGCGAATGATGAAAAGCATAGGTCCTTGGAAGACTGGAATTAGTGGACGGCTACAGAGAGTATTTGTCACAGGTAATTTACCTTTTCCTTTCATATGGTGGCACTTATTCATTCTAGATATATGCTAAAAACTTTTGGACGTCCTGTTCTAGATCTATTTGGATTTTACTGATCGATGGTGTGGAATCAAATGCAGAGAGTCCAAAGCTGAATAGGTCAGAACTTGAAACGGCTTATGAAGATTTCAGCAATATATATAATTGAAGCTTGTGATAGGTGCACTATATACAAGGGCACACTGTCAAGTGGAGGTTAGATTGCCATTATATCAATTGTGGTAACATCGTTTGCTATTAGTATAAACCCGGTGTTGTGATTTTATAATCTATTTTGGTTGAATATTTTGCAGTTTTCTTATTGAACAGATTGTGTTGTGATTTTGCAATCTATTGCGGTTGGATAATTTTTTGTTATCTACACAAATGGCTTATTTCCTTGTATTACGAATCGATTTTTCAAGACTAAGCTGGGGTTATGTAACAATGGAGGAAGTAGCAATCATGTAGGCGTATTGTGATAATTTCTCCAACAGATGCAGGCACGGCTTCAGCTACGGATCTCGCTAAGGCTAAGCTATGACCACAACCAATAATTTTAGGCTCATCATCCCTCAACCATGGAGCTAGCTACAATGTCGACCTACAACTCAGATATGGACTGGTCATCTCCAACACCAGAACCTGTCTTTTTAAGAACATCTTAGCTTATTGCAATAAGAACTCGGAGGTTTTGATCAAGTTAGAAGGGAGAAAGAAGATTTTGAGTTTTCATTACGATAGTCCGGAAGAGAGGAAAAATCTAAAACGTGTCCATTAGACAACCGAATGGTGTCCAGTAGGAAATCACAGGGTGGACAGTTAATTTTTACTATGGACATGGTCACCCTTTACAACACAACGTCATGTTAATATTAACTGGTGTCATGTACAAACACTGAGGTTGTCAGGTTGGAATGATGAAATAGATGGGTGGCATGTAAATTTGATTTGTATGAGATTGACTTAACATGACAACAGTAAACATCAACTACCCACCTGTAATACCCTACTGGACAACCTATTGTTGTCTACTGGACACATTTTGGTTTTCTTGACTTACGTGTTTGTGATGTCACAACGATCATCAATTGTCACCCAGTAGGATATACATGACGCCTATTCGATTGTACATGACAACCGTAATGAAAATTAATTATAGGCAACAAGCACCAAATATGTGAACAATTTTAAGTTCGTCGCGCTAATTGCTACCGATTGATTCTGAAATCAATTGACGGGAATGGAAATCGGAAAAAAAAAAACTGTCTTTCTTTATGAATGCTCCTTTATTGTCAGAATCAGAATTGCCTTAGTTCAGTTCCTTTGTTCCCACTTCCCTTAGTAAACGTCTCCTTATCTGACTCC
Source organism: Persicaria maculosa (assembly GCA_963922045.1). NCBI lineage: Eukaryota > Viridiplantae > Streptophyta > Magnoliopsida > Caryophyllales > Polygonaceae > Persicaria > Persicaria maculosa. Next base: position 68,409,097 of record OY998254.1, read on the forward strand.
TTCGTTTGAGATGCTTTAATCTTTGCAAGCTTCTGAGAGTAGCTTTGTCGATTCTGTCATACAGAAGAAACAATAGTGAAAAATGGCCATGGCAAAATATGAAATACAGATGTCACGAGTTGAAGCATAGCATACTGCTATACCATGTTCAAGGAATGAATACTGAGATGTTCAGATAGACAACAATTGATAGTGCCATGGAAACAGAAGCACCTTTCAGAATTGTTTAAATTTCAACAATAGAAGTAACCAAGGAAGGATGATAGAAAGACTCATACTTCTTTAAATAACAACAAAATCTATTTTAGCAACTCAAATTCATAATGCAATAAGAGGCTAAGATGAGAAGGGATGTGATCGAGTACATTTAGTAATCATCGAATGAACCATTCGACTAACATAGTTACTACTTTTGGTTCAAACAAGTTTTATGACTGAATTACTCATTGCACAAATTTACACACAATACTCATTAGGCAGTTGCAGTGTGTATGTGATCGGGAATTTACAAACAAGTTTTGGTTCAGGAACACCAAGAACTCTTTCATTTCTTGGATAAATAAGACGAAGGCCTATAGGATCGTTCCTAGATAGGGTCCATAAAAGAATTTGGTTTTGTATTTAACTTGTCATGTTAAAGAGTATAACCTATCATGTTAATAGTATTACCTGTCATGTTATTTTCTTTCATTAAGGAGAAGAGGATCGATTCGCATTATCTGTCATGTTAAAGGTTATAACCTGTCATGTTAAAGGGTATAACTTGTCATGTTAATAACATTACTTGTCATGTTATTTTCTTTTATTAAGGAGAAGATGATCGGTTCGCATTATCTGTCATGTTATTCGCGTAACCTGTCATGTTAAAGGTTATAACCTATCATGTTAATAACATTAGCTGTCATGTTATTTTCTTTCATTAAGGAGAAGAGGATCGATGATCATACGATGAGTGATCATACGATGAGTGAGCACTTCTCTATTAATGAGGAGAGAGGGAGTGACATAGGGGAGAGAGAGAGGGGGGATGTGTAACATGGAGAGAGGAAGAAGATCGAAGGGGAGCGACAGATCGATTGATTTCCGATTGAATCATGGCAGGGCTCCGATCGAAGGACAAGAAACTATACGGGAGCAAGGGCCGAGGGGTATATGTACCATACATATATAACAAGTGGACATAGAATCATCTCGTATCTTTTGCAGATACGAGATGCTGCCATTGAAGAGCAATTGGAGATGAATGATCTATCCATAACAACAAATTCTAAACTTTGAGCAATTCTATATTGTTAATATGTTGTCACAAAGGCAAGAGATTGCATCAAAATATTTCATACATAAAATTAATATTTACAAGCCACCGGTTAGATTTTCTCTGCAGCCTATTCAGTTTTACATGACACTTGATCAATTTTACATGACACTTGCCAGCTTCCCAATGACTTGTTGAAGTCCATAGTCAAGCATCCATTCTTCACAATTATTCTCATCCACTCTTTGTGCCCTTATATGGACATCTTGTGCAGTAGAGTCAAGTTGTCAAGGAAGATAATGTCGGTCTTTGGGTTTGCTTTTCTTCATTTTCTCCATTGCCTTGATGAATTTCTTACCAGTTTCATAGAGTCCTTCTGTGCATATGGCTTCTGCATTTTTTCCATTACTTTGACAAATTTACTACAAATACTCGTCTTTTTCAGTTTGTTGTATCCTTGAAAAGAAATCTCCACTTGCACACTGATTTCCTGCCAACGTTTTACATGACACCTATTCAGTTTTACATGACACTAAAGACTTAAAAGCACCAATTGCACAATTTCAGCTTTCCTTGTCAAACTGATTCATCGACCCATTATAACACAGTGCATCATTAATGTAATCAGAACCTTGCTGCTAATTGAACATATCCAACAATAAATGGGGATGGTATGATATCACTTCCTTGATTTGTTTTATGATACCTAGACTACCACCTCCTAAAACTAGCACAACCTGTGAAAAAATCCAAACCAGTTTAAAAACACTCAAAGATTTCATTGCTTTTCCTTTACCAATTAAAGCAATTAACTGATAAATACACACAATTAACTACAGAGAAACTGAAAGATTAAAGATAAGAAGTGGCCAAGATTAATGGGGTAAAGGTAGCCTCAATTAGTTATGGTTTTTGATTTCTTCCTTTACCAAATACTCAGAAACAAGCACTCTTAAACTAAGAATTAAAGACCTGAAATAACAAAATCCCGAGTAACTAAACTGCCATACATGACAGTTAGAATGAGTGGATCAACGGCAATAAAATACACAATTTCTTCTTCTTTTTTTTCCCTGGCGATTGGAATAAACTAGTTTTGTGGTCACCATTATCTTTGTAACCTGCAAGTTAAAGACAGGTTCAAATTGTATAAATATTACTGTCGATTGTAAGATCAACTTGTGCATCAAATCAAACAGATTTGCATGATTTCTTCATAATCTATTCAGATTACATATACTGCTAATAGGGTGCAGTGATGCTAAATCACAAATTCAGGAAATACTTTAAGAACAATTAGGGTTCTTGATTGAAAATTGGAGTTCCAAAGAAAGGAATTCACCTAGCAAGTGGGGTCTGCGGGAGGAGCGTCTCCCAGGAGCTTGAACTCCTGGACTTGCTTGAAGTTCTCCCATGGCTTCACCCAAGCTTTGATTTCGTAAACTGATGGCGGCCTCCAGAGGGTGTAGTACATGGTACCAACAACCACTTGTTGTTTCGTGTTCACAACCTTCACGAATCCAAGCAACGCATTCTGTACAACCAACAGACACAAAAAGCACAAATCACATCAGATTCTCGCCCATCAAAATCAAAATTTCTCCTAATTAAGCCCCAATCGTTCAAATTAATGGCATATGACTTGATTTTTCAACAGAGACGTTCAAGAAAACACGATTGGCGATATAAAACTGAGCAATTTTACAGAGACTGAGATGGAGAGAGACGAAAAAAAAAATTAACCTCTTTCTTGTTGTGCTCTTCGGCGGTGAATTTCGCCAGGCTCTCGACCTCGAAACTGTTGGCAGATCCATCCACTTCTGAGATTCCTCCTGCCAATGCCAATTTCTCACTTGATCGACCTTCTTATCTTCTTCTGCAATGGTACTGAAAATCACCAAACCCTTGCTCGGATTTTGTGGACTGCGCTCGAGCCCTCCCGCTGAGACCGGATGCTTGTCGCCTAGAGCCGTGCATCTCGAGACTGAATCCAGGCGAGTCCGAGTTGCCAGCCTGCAGCTCCACCACTAGCGCCTGGATCCCCCTTCGCTCCCTTCGCGCTTGGATCCCCTTCTTTTTTTCTTTTCTCTCTTTCCTGGCTACCTGCTGCGCCAGTTACCATGGGAGTGGACCCCGATCCGGTTTTGTGCAAATTTTTTTCGGATGGGATTAGGCGTGCAAAGTTTGCATCCAAAAGGGTTATTTATGCAAAATCCCCCGTCAGGACGCTATTGGGCGATGATTCAACATATACCATTCATTTCAAATTATTTTGGAGAACTTTGGTTTTTTATTTTTTAATTTGAGTTATTTTTTAGTCTTAACGAATTCTTCGAAATAGAGAGTGGTAAAAAAATAACGAGGAGCACCTCTAAAATACAAATGTTTTTTTTTTTCAAATTTTTAAATAAAAATTTATTAGTTGAACCTAAAATAATATAAAGAATATATTTTTTATTTTTATATGTTAGAGAAATTTTGAAAAAGGTATTAGAGATAATCTAAATTAGATTTTGATCACATAACTTATTTCATTAGTATTAACCAACAACTTAATTATATTTCTATCTAAACAATGAATTACTTGTTCTTTAAATTTTATAATTAAAGAATTAATGCGTTGTAAACATAATTACCACATCTTTTTTTTAATCAAACCTCCTCTTCTTTAGATTTATAATGCGTCATAAACTAAAAAGTTTTGATATAAAATGGTACAAAAAGATGGAATTATTGAAGGATTTTATAAGCTAAAAAAAGGATTTTAAGGTGGACTCAGAGCCCCAACCGCTTCTCTAAAAAATTCTCCAAAATAGAGAATTATAAATCACATATTATAGACTTTTTTTGGTTGAATTCCAACATATTCTCTATTATGGAGTTTACCCCAAAATATATAGAGTTTTCTCCAAATTTAGGGAATGATCTCCATTTCTTCTCCCCATTCTCTATTTTGGAAAATGTAATGGGGAAGTTGTTGGACCAAAATCAACCTTAATATTCTCCAAAAAACCAATATGAAGAATCTGTTGGGTTGCTCTAAACCAAAAAATGAAGGATTTTCAACTATGAACAAGTTAAAGTTAAGAGTTTCCTTGAAGGATCGTTTTCACTGCCCACAGAGAGTCCTGCTGTATCGATGACCAACGGTGCTTGTTGCGCTCGGCTTCGTTTCGTAGTCTACGGTGTCCCCCTATTTTTGCTAGGTTTAGGTCTGCTTAGTTTGCTCTGACTCTGTGAGCTCTCCATCTTTGTATCGACACTTGAGGAGTCAGTCTTGTCTGACTCTCGAATTTTTACCTTATAAAAAAAAAAGAGTTAAAGTTAGATCACTTCCTAACCCTTGAATTTTCTCTTTTATGAGTCACACAGACACAGAGCACGGTTTAAACTCAAACCTTATCAGTTATCACCAAACAACATCAGCATCGAAACCATGATTGGATTCTAAGGTGGTGCAAGAGAATAGCTAGAAGAGTGAAAAAAGAGGGTTTTACAGTCCCACTCCATTAAATTTGCTTTACACCTTCTTGGCCCCTCCACAGCCCCTTCATCGATAATCCCTAAATCAACTATTCAGTGCTATGAATTGGAGAGTGGTCCCCCTCCTGCTCCCCAAAAGCACTTTGATTCGATCTCCATCAACAATCTGCATGTATTATTGTATTGCATCGCAACACTTAATTTAAACCTACAAATCCTATACTATTATAAAGCACTAATCTTTTAGCCAGTTCCCACGAGGCAATCTCAGTCTATCGATTTTGAGCCTATCCGGTAAATCAGGCCACTACTGGTTGTTAGTTTTAGCAAATAGCAACAGTTGAAGCTATTTGGAGCTGTACTAAGATTTGATTTAGCATGAGATTTTTGCCCGTTAAAGAGTTTTTCTTTTGCCTGTTTAGCCAATCATGATAATTGACCATGATTTAATTACCCAGTTTTCTTACTAGCTACTTTTTGTTTGATCAATTTTGTTACTAGCTACTTGTACTATCATTAGGTTGGAGTAAAAAACACACAAAAAAAAGGATTTTTTTTTTGCTACTACTACAAAACTTTCCTCAAAACTGCTGCTTTCTTGATTTCTTCATTTCTCCCACCCAAGACTGCCAGAGTCTACTGTGGCTTCCTCTTCCCCCTTTCATTCTCCTAGACAGAGAAATGGTGAATCCATGGGGGGTGTGGTTGAAGCTGCTTCTCCTCCTCTCCACCACACTTGTCCATGGTGCAGATGTGTTTTCAGAGGCACTCTTAGGCTTAAAGTCTGAGCTTGTTGACACCACCAATAGCTTAAAGACATGGTCTTTAGAGCCTTCCTCTTCAGCTGCAAAGGTTCAAGCTTGTTCATGGTCAGGTGTGACCTGCAACTCCAATTCCACCATGGTAATAGCCTTAGACCTCTCAAGAAAAGGGCTTTCAGGTCCAATTTCAGGCCAACAAATTCATCTCCTTGTGGACCTGGTAACCCTCAATCTCAGCTACAACTCCTTCTCTGGCCCCCTCCCTGCTGAAACCTTCAACCTCACAAGGCTAACAAGCTTAGACATAAGCAGGAACAACTTTTCTGGTCATTTCCCAAGTGGGTCTCCTTCTGGGTCTAAAACCCTTGCTGTTCTTGATGCCTTTAGCAACAGCTTTTCTGGTCCTCTCCCCTCTGACCTCTCCCAGATTGAAACCCTAAAGGTCCTGAATTTAGCTGGAAGTTACTTCACTGGCCCAATCCCACCTGAGTATGGCTCCTTCAAGAGCTTAGAGTTCATCCATTTGGCTGGCAATTTCCTCAGTGGTAGCATCCCACCTGAGCTTGGAAGGCTCCAAACTATGACCCACATGGAGATTGGTTACAACTCTTACAAAGGAGGTATCCCTGGGGAATTGGGCAACATGAGTGCAATTGAGTATCTTGACATTGCCGGTGCTGATCTCTCTGGTTCAATCCCCCCACAGCTAGGGAACCTCACCAAGCTACACTCCCTTTTCCTCTTCAGAAACCAGCTTCATGGGTCCATCCCAGATGAATTCAGGAACCTGATTTCTCTTGAAAGCTTGGATCTTTCAGACAATCGGATTTCTGGGTCGATCCCGGAAGGGTTTTCGGAGCTGAAAAACCTCAGTTTGCTCAGCCTTTTCTACAATGACATGGAGGGAATTGTTCCCCAAGCCATTGCTGAGCTACCATTGTTGAATAGCTTACTTCTTTGGAACAATGCCTTCAGTGGGCCTCTGCCACTGAGCCTGGGAAGGAGCTCAAACCTTGAGCTGGTGGATGTTTCTAGCAACTACTTCAATGGCTCCATCCCTCCTGATATCTGTGCCGGTCAGACGATCTCGAAGATCATCATCTTCTCCAACAATTTCTCCGGTGAGATCCCTCCTTCGCTCTCCGAATGCCCTTCTCTTGTTCGCCTTCGCTTCGAAGATAATTTGCTATCAGGGCCAATCCCACTTAGGTTTGCTAGTCTCCCTGGCATCTCATATGTAGACCTGTCTAAGAACAACTTAACAGGTGGTATTCCTGCAGACATTGCCAATGCTTCTAAGCTAGAGTACTTTAATGTCTCTAATAATCCGAATCTTGAAGGCTTTGTGCCACTTGAAACATGGTCATTGCCCAATCTTCGTAATTTCTCAGCTTCATCTTGTAACATTGCTGGTGATCTTCCCCCTTTTGAGCCCTGCAAATCAGTTGCTGTTATTGAGCTGAATTCAAACAGGTTAACTGGTGCCATTGCTGACAGTATCTCTGATTGCCAAGCTATGGAGAGAATCGATTTGTCCAGCAATCTCTTAACTGGTCATATACCGGAGGGGCTATCTCGGTTGCCTTCTGTTGGAATGATAGACCTTTCACATAATAATCTGAATGGTGTGATTCCAGAGAGTCTGAGCCATTCTTTGAGGTTGATGATCCTAAACGTTTCGTTTAATGATATCTCCGGTTCAATTCCTCAAGACAAGATCTTTAGCTCAATGCCAATGAGCGCTTTTGTGGGGAACCCCAAACTATGTGGGGTGCCATTGCAGCCATGTTCTAATTCTAAGGAAATTCAGACCGAATTCACATGGATTCTGATATTGTGTGCCTTAGTGGTTTTCTTCATAGCTGTTGCTGTTTCCGGGCTGTTCTATTTCCAGAGAGGCAGGAAAAATGGTCAGTGGAAAATGGTGTCGTTCTCCGGTCTCCCACTCTTCACACCTAACGACGTATTGAAGAGCTTCGACTCCACACAATGCAGTCCAGTCTCCAAAGCTGTTCTTCCCACAGGGATAACAGTCCTGGTGAAGAAGATCGAGTGGAGCGTGCAGGGGACTACGAAGGACATGCTCGGATTCATATCCCAAATGGGCAATGCAAGGCACAAGAATCTAGCAAGATTACTCGGATGCTGTTACAACAAGCATCAGGCTTACCTTCTCTATGACCACTCTCCGAATGGGAGCTTAGCTGAGAAGATCTCGGCTAAGAGAGATTGGCCATCCAAGTACAAGATTGTGATCGGCGTTGCCAAGGGACTCTCCTTCCTTCACCACGAGTGTTACCCTCCGATCCCACATGGCGATATCAGGACTAGTAACATTGTTTTTGATGAAAACATGGAGCCTCAGGTGTCCGAATTCGGCTTCAAGTTTCTCCTACAGCTTAATAGAGGCCAAAAAGGTATGACTTATAATCAATGTCATTTTCCTGCATAAGATATCATAAGCTGTCTGTACATAAATTGACATGAATTCTATGACAGATGAAGTAACCAACGTCATAAAGGACGCGATCTGTGCTGATGTGTTTAGCTTCGGAGAATGTGTTATAGAGATCCTGATGAATGGAAGAACGGCGAAAGCAGGCAAGAGCATTGCGAATGAGCCATGGGAGGTTCTCATCGAAGAAGTTCAGAGGGAAAATCAGGGTGCAGGAGGAGGTGGAACCGATGAGAAAATGGCAGATCAAGAGGAGATGAAACTCGTGCTGGAAGCCGCCTTGCTATGCACCCGTAGCAGACCTCTTGACAGGCCATCAATGGAGGATGCATTGAAGCTCTTGTCCGGGTTCAAGAGATCAGTTAAATGATCAGTAGTGCAGTGTTATATGACCTATAAAGTATAAACAATACTAGCAATTAGATGAAAATGAATGTGAGCTTGTTGTTGTGTCTGCAAAATTGCATTGGTTGTGTTTGTAATTTGTATCATATAAAGCAAAGTATTAGGAGCTTTGTGTATTGCCTTTGTTTCATGCAAGGTTGAATGAAACGTGAAAAATGAAAAATAATTATTAACTGAATAGCTACTGCTTGTATACTTGAATCTCTTGTATCCTTAGTTAATCACTCTCTGATTAAAAAAAAAATGTGAGATATAAAATCACTTGATACCACTGTATCTGAATGTGTGTTATTTTTGGTCTAAATACAATTTGAAAGTTGATAAAAACACTTGCGTATCATTTTGGGCTATTTATTTGTGAGCTTCAAACCCAGCCCAATTAACCATATATATATTGGTTTTGCTATCCGCACGGTTTGTTCTCGCTATATACACAGTGCGAGCTCTGATATCCAGATTCAGCATCTCATTTGTCGACAAGCTGGAGCCGGTAAGGTGGTTGTCGACACCGGAAGCTGGAGCCGACACTAAAATTTCCTGTTAAATGAAGAAGCCCTCAATCTGGACATTTATAGGGAGTTTAATTAGTGTGAATAAAGAAGGCAATTAATTTCACTTTTGTAGTCGGAGAGTTCATCATTTTGCAGTGGAGATACCCGCAAAGCATATTCCACTTTTGCAGACGATTTAATTCGAATATTGCAGGCGGATTTGACTCAGGAATATTGTTGTGCAGATGCAATCCGTGATTTGACTTTGGAGGGCAAGATTTGCCGACTCCTGAGTCCGGTGGCGGTGAATAGGATGCCGACACCAGATCATGGGTTCGACGATTTTTATGCCGACTTCAGAGAGCATGTCCGACACCGTGCGAAAGGCGAGATTTTGGCCATCTGAATAACCGTCGCCTATATATTGTTACTTATAATGCATAAACTATAATATAATACTCTATAAAATATCAAATTTTAATTAATTTTTAAAAATAATTTCATGCATATTATAAAACATAATAAACTACTATCCAACTAATCCAACTATGTATAGTTCTGATTATACCAATGTAAAAATTCTCCAAATCCCAAAAGAGTTTGAAATTCCGATCGAAGAGGCTTAAAATAAATCCCGAAAAGACTTGAATTAAGAGCTCCACTAATTCCATAAGGACTTGAAATCTCGCTCGAAAGAGCTTGATTTAACCCCGATAGGGCTCGATCGGCTCTTCACGGTGCAGTCTGTTCGTGCGGTGTGTGGCTTTGCTTTGGTGCGTCTAGGTGTTCTTCTTCTTCGTTGGGGTTGAGGTGGTGTGTACGGGGCAACTCCGTGATTGGGAATGGGCTTTCTAGAGGTTCGTCTTCACTGCCTACATGGCTTACGCGGTGCTGTTTCATAACGCTGCGTGATTTCGTCCGTAATCTACGTCCCCAACTAGTTAGATTTAGTTTTGTTCGTCTTTGTAGGTGGGTTTACGCTTGTTGTATTGTGCATTTTTATTTATTTTCGATTGTATGTTTTAACGGTCGTCCGTCTGTCGACTTGTCTGCCATCGAGATCCAAGTATATATAATCTCGAATTCTTATTTAATAAAAAATAAAATATACTACTATCCAAACAAATCCTACCACTCTTCAGCACAATTCCTAGGTTATCTCTTCAAATAAACGGGTATCCAAAAAATAATGCTACTCTATTCATCATCGCCCATAGAAATAAATACCAAACACTAGTTGATCTAATGCAATCTAAATTAGATGATATATGGATTTAATATTGGATAATTAGGTCAAAAATGGGGGGAAGAAATTAATTACTACAAGCGTTCTAATTTTGAAAATTTTAAATATGTCAATAAAAATTCGAAGTTCTTATCCCATCCCATCCACAAAGATCCATTTAGGTTGATGAATAAACAAATCTTGACATCATTCAATTTTGTCAATAGGAACCAATAATATTGAAATATAATAATACTCAAGTCTTTTTTATTCTTTATAAAAAAAAGTCTTTTTTATTCAAATAATATCAGATCCTAAGTTTAAATAATTAGGAAGAACCTATGAATTCAAAAAATCTATCCTATATATTATTATCATAATACAGTATTAAATTTCATAAATGTAAGTATAAAACTTATAAAAATAAAAATAAAAAACAAAAAGGAAGTTGGTGGGCTGGGTTGATGATAGTGTAAACAGACTTTACTATACCCATCCGTTTGTACTTCGTCAAATAAAACCACCCCTCAAAACTCTTTCAGATCCAATTTTACTCCCAACAAATTCAACAAGGTGAGAGGAGAAGCTGCAGAAATTGCAAGCAACCGCTTTACAGAGAGAGAGATCTAGGAGATCGGCTTTGAAGCATTGTTTGGAGAAACCCTTGGAATTGGAAGGTCCCAACAATGGCGTACGTCGACCACGCCTTCTCTATCACGGATGAAGACCTAATGATGGACTCCCCCTACGCCGTCAACAACCGCCCTCCCATCAAGGAGATCGCCCTCGCCGTCTCCCTCCTCGTCTTCGGCGTCGTCGGTTTCATTCTCGGCATTTTCATGGCCGCCAATCACGTCGGCGGCGACACTGCTCATGGTACCCCCCTTCTTGCAATTTCTAGGGATTTTGTTACTTTTTCTTCAAAATTGTGAATTTTGATTTCGCTCTGTTATTCCTCGCTTTGATTTCTATTTTAGGGATGTTCTTTGCGATTCTGGGAGCGGTTTTGTTCATACCTGGATTTTACTATACAAGGATAGCTTACTATGCCTGGAAGGGGTACAAGGGTTTCTCCTTTTCCAACATTCCTCCTGTTTAGATGGTAAGTTGTTGATGCCCCTTCAACCTTCCCCTTTTTTTGCCTTTTTCTTTGTCCATTTCAACTCTCTATCCCTTTTCAGCAGTCAAGGGATTGGAAATTTTCCTGATTGTTACTGTTTGTCGTGGTGCTACTTGTTAGTTGTTAATAGGCATAGGATTTTATCGTCATAATTGGAGGTGAGAAAAAGGTTTCCTATTTAATCTATTTTAAGCTTGAATTTGTGCAATCGCTGTTCATTTAGCTTGGGGTGTCTTACTTTATGATTCAGTTGTGACAGTTTATATGCAGCTTTAATAGCTCACATCTTATTTGCATAACCAATTCACGGTTTATTTTGACAATTCAGAATTGGTTATGCATGGTATAAATTATTTTATTGAATGGAGTTCATCATAGTGCTAAGCGCCGAAGGTTGTATTAGCGATAATCGGATAGCTGCAGCATCTTGTCCATCTTTTCCGCTTCAGTTTATAATGTAAAAGAAACACTTTTTTAAGAAGTGGTAGTGCTATTCTCTGTATGATCTACATCTGTGATCTGTGGTTGATAACTACTACTTGGCTTCACCTTTGCCTTGTAATCTTAGTAGTCATTGAGCATATTGCAATTTGATTTACTGTTTAAAAGGATAGGGTTTGTTTTTCCCATATTACTTTCTTTTAGTGCTTCTAGTTTATGATGAGCCTGGAGATAGGAGGGTTAGTTATTCATCTTTCTGAGTGTAGCTGAGTAATGAACAACTACACAGCTGTCAGCCTATATGGTTGGTTTATGTGTTTCTGTAGTAGGAAAAGTATCTCTTATGCTGTTTGGATTGTGGGATGCATCTGCTCGTTACATTGGGAAATCATAGTATCTAACTATAGTGGCCTCCTATGCCGGGCCATGTGTGCATGTTTACTACCCATGTGTGCACTATGCAGATGTCTGATAATAATATATCCTTGTGTTCTCTTTCTGTTATTTCATGATATTTTGAGATCGAATTTGTACTGTTTATCCAGTGATGCACTATTTTGATGTATTAGAGTTAGATTTTGCCGATTTGGAGAGGAGGTACAGGAATTTATCATCCACAGCTTCTGAGTTCCCATTAAATGTAGTTAACCTTCACAAGGATTTTGAGTTGAAAACTAGATTTGTTCTTTGCCCCTTTAAATGCTTCTCTCTCAGGTAAATTACCCTGTTACTTTGCTGCTTGATGATGTAGCTTTTGTGTAGATTAAGCCAGCCTATTTTCCATGTGATACAACTTTTCTAGGTTTAGCTCAGAGCCTCAGACCTCTAAATGAACCAATGGGTGATAAACCATTATTTCTTATAGTATAAGGCTTATACTATATAAACCCTTCTATATTCTATATTCTTAAATCTTAAATATTTATAAATGTGGTAAAAAGGGTTTAGAATGACTTAGGCTTCATGTAACAATTTGCACACTAGAACCTAACCTGATTTGAATCTACATCTGAATGCATTGTGATAGGAATAGGATACCAAAGTTTGGTTCATTTTTTTTTTAAAATCATATTCATAGATTTGGTATGTGGGCTCATCAAGTCTATGATTTTGGATGATTAACTTAATGTATGATTTTACCTTTCTTTTTCCCTCTCCAAATTCACCTATTCTTATCGCCCTCTTCCCACGGCTGGTCATACCTACTGCTTTTTCCCTTTGTCTAAGTGGATTTAACTTTGGTTAGTTTCTATGATATTTTTCTTGCTCAATCTCTTGTCCTGTGGATTTCTTTCATCATCTAAGACATATGTTTAAAATTTAATCAATCTCCTTGTTTCTTGATGAGTTTTTCTACTGTCCTTTTTTACCGAACAAGGAAAGCAAAAATGTTCCTGCTATCTAAAGGAGCACTAGAAAAAAAAAGGGTCTTTAATGCCATTTCAAAATATTATTGATATTGCATATATAGAAAAGATTCATTGTATGATGTATATTGCCTCTTGATTCACTTATTATTCTTACAAGCCATCGCTTTTTAAGCTCCAACAGCCACTAGTGATGTGCTGTGACAAAATGCCTTAAAACTGTTCATTTATGTATGTATTGATCGCTTGTCTTGTACTCGTGTCCCATGTCCGAGGTTGAATTTCGAAGGTGCAGAACTTTGGCTTCTGTTCTTACTGTGACAACCATATCATATTTTTCAATCAACAAATACAAATTGACTTGTACAAATTGGAGCTTATTAGCTGTTCTCTATATATGGTTGCAGGGTCTTCTTCACTGTGGTCCATATGATGATGTAATACTGGAAAGAAGACCGTTGACAGTGGTGTTCATTTGAAGATCCATCCAATGTTACAAGAGCTTCTGGCAGTACGTTTACTACACTGTTCCCTGTGAGCTTGCCCTTTTGATTCGGAACCATAGTTGTGTTAGAACTTGCAAATAAGTCGTCCTGTCTTTCCCTTTCATGTAGATATGATATACAAACGAACCAGGGGAGTAATATCATTGGTGTTAACAGAGTTGAATATCAAATTCGTGTTGCTAATGAGTACACTGTTAGTAACAGGTTTCTTATGTGCCAGGGCTCTATTAACTATTAAGTACAATTACGCACCAGTTACTCCAGAAAATTATTGATCTGTTGATACTTTGTGTCAAAACCAGTTATCAAAATTTGGGAAGAAGATGAGATTAACTGCTGCTATAACCCAACAAACATGCTTTTGTACCTTTTTTTTGTACATGCATTACTAAGGAGTTTAGCTGTGAACTTCCACCACACTGAATTGTGAATCGAAAGCCTTTACACAAGCCTGTTTGCTACACTATTCAAGTGAATCCTAACTTCACTCAAATGTATGATTTGGGAGTTCTGTGGCAAATTTATTCAATTTATGGGGTATCCAGTTCCGAGTCTCTGATATCAGGTTACCCAGGATCATCGGTTTTAACCAAGTTCTTGTGAATTACGTAGCTATTGATATCAGTATGGAGTTCCGACATTGGGTGCTTGTTAACATTTTGGTAAAGTGGTACTGAAGAATCGAGGAACCTCAAACGAATCTATAAAAATGAGCTAATAAGAGCATGTTATTTCTTATGTTTCTTGATACTGTTTAATCATACCAAAGTGGGAAGTTGGCTGAAGTTTGATCCTGTTTGCGAACTCAAACTCCATATAACTAACTGATTGAATGATACATCTCTCTTTATTGAGCTGTATCTCTTTGTAGCATTGCATTGTGAGGTGTTCTGCGTGACACGTCCACGTGGTCTTGGACTGAATGTCGCTGTATGACTTGACTCTGGAATTTCTCAGGAGCTACTCACTCTTACAATAATGAGACATCCCATAAATTTGAATGAGATTGGCACCTTTGTCATCAAGTGATGTATATTTAATACTCCATGTGCGGATGTGTGGGACTCATTCATGCCATGGATATGATTATGGAGATTTCGAAGCTTTCTCCATGAACCTTCTGCAGATTGCAATTAGGGTTATGAGCAATGCGGAATCCGTGATTCGCAAAACCTCCTCAGGGGAGTTGGCTTGACTGTACTAAAAGCCCCTCTTAGATCTTGTATTTGGCTTTTACAGTCTTTGATCAACCCTAGCCAGATCTATGTTGGAGATTGTAAAGTAAAATGATTCATGTGTTCCTTTTGAACAACTGTTGCTAAATGTGAATTGAGTTTCTTGATATTAGGCAAAAACGTAAAGGCAGTCTATACAAAGGTAATTGGCCATCCAATATCATGCTCTATGAGTAATCAGCGGAAGTAGCTATGGAAGACGGCAATGCAACAGTAATTCAGGAAGCATTACAGTACTATGGCATTGGAATTTTTGGCGTCGGAGAAGGGTGAGTTTTCACTCCATGATAGTCAAGGTGGTACACCGATTCATCCATGTCATCGATGTCGCTACTAGGTAATTCTACTCCTTGGTGCATCAAACTCCGATTCTCGGCTTCCACAACCTGCAATTCAAGAGATTAACGGATAGGTTAGCTAGCATATAAGTTGATGGGTTGTTAAGCCAAGCATCTGAGATGTGGACTTACATGAGATTTCTGATCCTGGGTTGTTTGATATGTGCTCAACAACCTCCTTGGCATTCTCCCCTGCAAGGTCACGGAAGCTAGAGACGACGAGTGAGGACAGCAAATCCAATGCAAGAGGGCAATTGAAAGGGCAAAGAAGAGGAGAGTGCAGTAGAAGGAGATGCCATGGTGCTTCATAGCTTTCGGATCCAGTTTGGATGGTGAGAGAGGTGGATGAAGAACGCTCGTATAAATAGCGGTGATGGTCTTCCACCGTCGGAACCCCATGCCTCATGGTCTTTGCCAGCTTGTGGGTTTGAAAGAGAGAGGAGCAAAGCCAACTGGGCCACCATTGCTGAATACTCCATTTGGTGTTTTCCAGTATCACATGGAGTGGAACAGCCTCTGTCTCCAGGCCTTTATGGAATGATAGAACTTCTTCACCTATTTTTGCCTCTTTTGTTTGCAATTGTGCCATTTAGGCAGCAATCTGAATAAATGGCTATATGAATCTCTAACTCACCTCGCCTCCTGTGGATCGGTACTATTTGTTTTTACGGTTTTACCATTCTATAATCGTCGCAATGTGAACAACAGGTTGTTCGACGATCCCTTGTACAACTCCAGAAAGGTTTCAACTTTCAAGTGTTCTTAAAGGTTTGAACTTTGAAACAGTTCTACCGAACTATATTGTACAAACTATGACATATATGTGAGTTGAAAAATGTAATTTGTACAGTTATGTTGGGACCATTCAACTCAAAACTGGTTGAAGCTATGGGATTGAGAGGCACAGCTATAGACCCTTTAGTAATCATAGTGAAATCATTCAATTCACATTGGTTGCCCCATCATCCCAAAAAAGTAAAAACTCCCTCTGTGACTTCTCATTCCCCTGTCCCTTTCAAAACACCAGCCCCATAGTTTTTCAGTTTGGCTTAGTTTTTCAGTTTGGCTTTCATTGAATGCTATGGTAGATTGTCAATTGCTACAGTGCACCACATACCCTTTTGTCTGTCCTTGTTTTGCCTCAAAATGTAAGCACCTACAATTGAACCATTGGAAGCCCCTAGTACAATGTGCAATTGCCTCATTCGGGTAAGCGGAACTAATCAAGTGCGAAGCTCCTCATCCTATACCTAATGAGGTCCTAGATTATGGTTTGGGGTCCTAGATTATGGTTTGGGTCTAGAGCAAAATGCACAAAGGCTGCATCAATGCATCATCCCCATCTCCCTACAGATGCACCCAGTTCATATGAATTTACTGTGTTAAACATTCAATACACATTCAGATTAAAAAAAATAGAATCTTTCCATGCTAAGGGATGAACAACTGTTTGGGTATGTGAAAAAGCAAGAGAAAGAAATAAAGTGAATCACAGACAACACAAGAAGCCAGTAAATGGGCATATGTTAGGAGCATTGAATTCTCTGTAGATGAATAAAAATTACAGTGTATGGAATGGTATTGTTAATTTTAAGTGATGAAATTTGCTGTTTCTATGCCTTACAAATTCTGACTGCATATTAAATTCAGTTTTCTTCACCACAAGCTCATCTGACTGCAAATTCAGCTATGTTACTGTGAATAAAAGCCTACAGATATGCATTAGTGCAACCTCTGGAAAAGAAGATGTGAATTTTTATTTTTTATACAGGGAATTTAATTTCATGGATGCCATTTTCATGCAATCTTTCTGGGTCCTACTCATGCATGTCTCAATTTGCAGTGGACTGCATATCTCAAATGTTAATACAAAATCCACTTAAACACTAAATTTTAATTAAATAGATGATATGTTAGCATTTGGGAGATATGGAAGACACATACAGTTTATAGGGTATCTCTAGTGTTTGTTTACAAACACATATGAAGTGGGAAAAGGTCTAGTTTGTTTTTTGCAGTATAGGCCTTGTGTGTTGGGTTCATTTCAAGCCATTTCTTGTACATTATCCTCGACAATGAGTGTGCAAAAAACCGACCAGGGAGTAATCTTTCTCACCTCCGTTTGATTTAGGTTCTGATAATCAACATTTCTTAAATTCTAATGCCTGAAATGTAAATCAGTTTATGTACAAGAAATAGCCACAAAAGTGGAGATAATGGTTGCTAGAAGTACTCGGTTTCGAGGTTGCGAAAGCATCTCTTTTCTAATGAGCAAACGGTAAGCAATATTGTACTTGGAGGCATAAATATCTCTATTCTAATGATAGGTTTTTAGCTCTTTTCTGCACTTAGTACTACTTAAACAAACATCTCTTTTCTAAGTATGGGCAATTATCAATTCACCGAGAACGAAACTGTAACATGAATGCTAAGGCATATCAAGAACCAAAAGAAAAGATTTCTGGAAATCAAATGATATATTAATACAGTTATATAATACAAGTGCAAAACACAGAGGAGAAAGAGGAAAACACTACAAAAATGGAATGCAATAAGAACATGAACATGGGTTAAGAACATGGGGGTGTGCTGTGCTTTCTAGCTTCTACCTTGATTGCTACTTGTTGTGAAGAGGATTCGGACCGTTAGGAACAACTCTCTTATAATCAGAAACCGTCTCGTGCTTCCTGCTCCTGCACTTGAAAGCATAAAAATTCCAGACACGAAACTCATCTCCGACTACACGACTCTCTTGGAAGGTGTTTACAGAAGGTTGAGAATGGGGCACAAACAGATTTCTTGCAAGGGAAGTGTCTCCAGCAACCAAAACCACAAAGACGAAAAATAAAGCTTTCGTCTTTATCATCATCATCTTCTTCTTCTTCTTCTTCTTCTTCTTAGGTTGCTCTGGGTGGAGAAAGAGCGAAAAGAACCCGAAAAAAACAGTGTTGGATAGATTGAAAGAGAATGACAATGGAAGATATAATGGACTCTCTGGAAGTTGACAAGAGAGAAAGAGAGAGAGAGGCAAAGAGAGAAGGACAAGAGGAATTTCTGGGTACCAACCAGCAACTGCAGAGGAGAAAAAGGGTTAATTTGGGGAGGAAAGTGTATGCATTGATCCTTGAAATAAATAGTAAGGAGTAAGGAGAGAAACATCAACATCTCCTCTCTGTTCCCTTCATCAAAGACCCCCTCATTAAATGCTCTCAATCTATGATGTCTCAGGATACCTCACATCTCTTTTCAGGCCTCCTCAACATAGTTTGAACTACCCATTCATTTCAAACTTGCAATATAAACCTGTACTAATTAAGTCAATGGGAGAATTTATTGGTATATTAGCAGTCCGAATCGTCTGTTCCACGCTCTGTCCCACTTACTGTCCCTATAAACGCAAAGTGACATTAGGCACATTCAAGCAAGAAGGGCATGGGAGAGCTTATTTGGATTGGTATGGGTTAAAGTGATGAGCAATTGAGCATCTATTTAGCATATGGGTAAAATTGGAAATTTAGCCTTAATTTAAACCTGCATTTGTTGATTTAGCCCTAAGCCAATGTTGAAGATACATATTAAGTACTCTAGGTCAACAGTTTTCACTTTTTTCGCCATGAAATAAGATTTATCCAACTTCATTGAAGGAAAGGGAAAATATGAAAACTCTATGCAATGGAATCCATGATTTGGAAGGCTAGATAAAGAAAAATCAATCACTGGAGAATTTAAGAGAAGTTACAGATGAACTTGAATGTCATATTATTCTTGATTATGTAAATCTTACAAACGATGTCAATATCCTAGGTCAGTTAATCACCCACGAGCTAAATCGACGACTATTCTTGTACTGCATCACTTCCGTATACATGGATCAGATATCGGTTCTTATCAATGCCCATGGGAAACCAAAGGATCGCACACGAATCTACAACTCAAGATACACACCACAGCACCAGCTTGACACCATAGCATTGAATAACAAGGGTTGATAATGGAAAGGTACCTAAACAGCAGATTACTCTCCAGAAGCTGGTTCCATTTTCTGCATTGGTGGGGCTGTGACAATGGACAGGTTGGGGTTTGAACCAGTTCGCTCACATATCTCCCTGTATTCTTGACAAACCGCACATAAGTGGCAAAAGAAATGAGTGGTGAAATCTCCACATGGTGCTTCCTGAAGCAGAACCAAAAGTAAATTAGCAACATTCGAGCAAATACGAAACAGCAAAAATTACAGCTTTGCCTCTAAACTAGAATCTGCTAATGATATAGTTTTACCTAAGACAAAGATTAAGGGTTATCCCAAGCAACTTATCATTCACAAAGAAGATCCTTAGTTGCAAAGCAACATGCAAAATAAACTTTTTACTCTTGGATCTATGACAGACAACAAATGAAACAACCAAGTAATAACTTGGGTGAACAGTACATGAGATAAAAAAAAAAGGTTTCTGAGACAAACACCAGAGCAGTTCGTGACTTGGCAAATCATTGCAATACCCATGGAATATAACACAGGTCTTTTACTAAAAGGCTATAGAAGGGATAAGCAGATAACTCAAGGTCATTCCAAGAATCAAAGAGACTGAAGGACATACAGGAAGGTTATACTTCAACCGCAAAGCCCTGCGGTAGTTACAAGCATAAGCCGCGATAAAGCAGCCAGGTAGACCTAGAAGCAAGCCCTCTGTCATCAAACAACAAACAGTGTTCACAAGACCCCAGAGTGTAATATGAGTCAAGCAAGATCCCGCAAAAGTTCCTGAGCCCAGAAACTCCGCATTTTGGGCAAAAAGGTAGCATGGACAGAACAGACCAACACAGCCTGCAAACGTGCAGAAAACCCATGTAAGAGGATCAGGTAAGAAATGCCTAGCTTCACTGCCATGCAGATGGTTCACGAAAATAGAATTGTTTCCTATAGGTGAAAAAAAGCATCAATAGGTTAAACATCTAACATATCTAAGAGTTCATAATAATGGACTACAAAGATAAACAAGTCAAGGACACCATGTAGATAGTTCACGAAAATAGAGACACAATTCTAGAAGCTCATTTAGTTAAGAACCAAAATCTGAAAAATACTCAGAATGAGGAACTTACTTAGGGCTACTACTCTAAATCAAAATTCTCATTTTTATCATTAGCAATGCTTGGATGAGTGTAGAAGGGGGTGTTCAATTTTTTTAGCGCTTTCCAGCACACATAATAATGAAACTCAAATCTTTTCACATAGAACACACAATTTGTTACTTGGTTTCACACTTACACCATTAACAGCCTCTACTTTGTAAGCTTGGCTGCATTAGTCCTATGCCCCGTCACCCCCATCTCACTCCCCGATCCACATACATGCAAAGGCATGATAGCAAGCAGCATTTTCTAGAGGTTAGAGCAGCTACGAAAAAACAAATTTGTGATTTATACAAACTCCGGAAAACTCAGTTTAGTCCAAAACTCCAAAAAAAATCAAATTGCACCTTTTCCTAAATAATCCTCGTTATAAGATCAAGTGTAACAAAGCAGGAAGTAGCATACAGTTCTGCATATCATCACAGCAAGCACAAATGCCAGACGACCATTGTTCTTGTTCATTATTATCTCCAGAAACTTGAGTACCACTAAACATCACATCTTGTGGCTCCGCATCAGACTGGCCTATTGGAACATAGGCAGGTGGCACATAGCTTCCCTGATCCTTCATCTCAAAAGAGAGACGAAGGCACAAACGGGACGCTTCACAGCACTTCTTTTCCTTTCAATCAACGCAGATAGCAGTTTCTGGATAAAAATCAGTATGCAATTAAGCTGAATACAATACAATATATAGCACACAGAGCTTACAATCGTTAGAGCAACAGGTTCACAACTCTTGAGAAAGGTGTTGTTACAGAAGATTCAAGGATCTTCCACTCATATTAATGGCAAAATTACAATCTCAGTTTTTCGAATTTCCAATCAGATCAATCCACGGTGAGTATATTAAATAAGTAACGCTGGCAACGGCATCCCAATTTTAGGTAAGCCAATTGTCAAAATTAACTAGCGAATCTTCAATCTTCCATTAACACAAATCTCTAAACTGTCAATTATTTTATCAATAAATGGTGTGTGCAAACATACGCTGGTACAGATTTGTGATTCCAGTGTCAGGACCCAAAGGGAAACCTAATAGATCGAATTCCTGGTAGATCAGCTTCGCCAGCTAAAAGATTTATCGAGCTCAAGAGATTTAGGGATTGAAAAATTGAGCACGAAATCTAAAACAAAAGCAGCTCATTTCATTAAGAAATGGACATCGTATCGAAGGTAAAAAAAGAAAGACGGTACCTACGGAGCCCGAACAAGAAGATCCAAGCTGTAACGATGGCGATTGCTCAAAGACAAGACGGAAAATTGTAAACGAAGGTTTGTTTCTGATGAAGAAAATAAGAACTCTCGGTTGTCCGTCGTTTTTTTCGGTGCATGTTTTTTTTCATTTTTTTTCCTTTTTTTTTACAAACAGCTAAAATTCTTTTATGTAATTACATATATGGCCCCTAACGTTTTGTCTTTGTTCTAAATAGATCCATAACCTTTCAATTGAGCTATTAATGTCCTCAACATTTATTCCCGATCTTTTTTTTTGAAGCAGGATAAAACTTAGGAAGTCCAACCGCAGCAGCCGTCCTTCTTAGAGTGTCCCGACGAAAGAGAATCCTCAGTTCTGTATCAATCTCGAAGCTATCATCGGTAGGGTGGCGAGTTGTACGCATGACGAGCGATCCTATCTACAACAACGTTGAACTCCTGAAAACATGACAAATAACAACATTAGAGGAAAAGCAAAGATCAAGTTTCGTATCCAATTGTATTAATTCGATATTCCATGGGCATTTCTAGAAGTCGCCCATAAAGATTTTAAGTCTCTAATGTAAGGAAATGGTTTATATGATCCTTTATTAAATCATTTGATATTGCATCATTTTTTTTAAAACTTTAATATCCCAACTAAAGATTAGAGACCCTATTTAGAACAAAAATCAAACTTTATAGATAATATGTTCGAGATAATTTATCCTATATTTTTAGGTGTAGAGAGGAGAGGCGCACCTCTCTATATTGTTAGAGGTTAGGGCATAGTTACACTTACACCTCTGACATCGTCTAACAAAAAGTGCACAACTCAACCAAAGTTCTTCAAATAAATGCAAACCTAAAGTAAGTGAAATTGTGAAAACACAAGGAAACAAAATGCATCTAACACTATAAATTAGCTTAACTTTGCAATATATGACTAAATTAGATAGCTCAATCTCCACTATTTAATGATCAGACCATTAAGAGATGAACCCTAACAATATCAATAGGATTCTTGATGAGGATGCAAATGATCGATCGAGCTTGAAAATGATTGTATCCTAGCATTCAGAAGTTGGAACAATCCAAAATTGTGCATCAATCAAATTTACCTTTATTGAGTGGAATACCACATCTAACTATATATATTATTCAGTTTTCTTCTACTCCTTATATACATTATATATGGGAAAGAAAAAAAAAAGAAGGCTTTGTCAAGCTTAAACTTTTGTCTAGGCTTGTAGCTACAAGTTTTATTCTCCAAGTAGGGTCATTGGTTGTGGTGCTCGTAGATGTGAGTTTGCGCATGACGACATTGTAGGCGCGAAAGCCCTGATGCTTCAAACTGGCCGGCCTACTAGCTAGATGCTAAAAGGTTAAGACGACTCAGAAGAATTGAAGTTGAAGGGGACGGTCTCCACAGCCATGTCCTTGAATTGAGATATGATGTCGAGATGCTGATGTTGGACTCCCTTCTTTTGCTCCAAGAGTTTTGAGGCCTTCCTTATAAATCAAGAAGGTGGTAGATCGATTTCAGGGCACACCTTCGACTAGAGTCGGACTCGATCAACTATGTTGGTTTTGTATATAACGCTTGATACTCTAGCTCGTCCACAAGAACACTCAGATGATCTAATAAAATTTGACAGATTGACACCATGTAAATTCTTACCTTTTAAAAAAACTACTCTGTATATATGTACATTTTAATAGTAACCGATTAGCTACCTAGCTTTGTCATGATCAAAACATTTACCAATAAAATGAGGCAGTTGAATATATAGTTGAAGCCAACATATAAACAAGGGTCCATATGGTTTCCATGTGAAAGTTGTTACACAAGCATATAAGATGGGCAGATGGACAAGCTAGTCTGACCAATCCATGTTCAATCATATAGTACGAATTAGGAAAAAATGGCTATCACCAAATAATAGTGTGTCTCAAACTCTCACATCATGATTTTCTTATGAATTAATTAAAATGTACATTCATCTGCCGGCCTCTAATCCAACTATTACTTTTCAACTAGTTGTCCGTCAATTATTAACATTTGTGTCCTTTATTCTCTTTTTTTTTTTCCAATTGTCCACTTATAGCAAACATGCCAAAGTCATTACTTCAAGTTTAAACCTAGCTAGCTCCATATGTATTATTTATATATATGCTCACAATATTCAACTTGCAATATTACGCAATGGTCAATCATGCTTTCAAATATAACTTCTTGTCTTGATAAGGGGTGGTTGTCCATTATCCATTTCTAAATATGGTTTGAGCATATCTGTGTTGGAATATGGGGTTATTCCATATTGAAAAGATTGAGATATTATGAATAAGATATAAGGTCAGTGGGCTACTCCTCTAGCTCATTGTCAAATGGTTTTGAGACGGAATCCCGTTGGGTTTATGTGTTGTTCGTGTCGTCTCACATCTATGAGTCTGCACACGACCTCCCTCCAGCTTGTCTTGACCCTACCGGATCTAGCCGACTTTAACATGGTATCAGAGTTAGGTTCGGCTAGTTTCGGTCTATGCTTCAGATTAATGGGGTTGTTGGTCTTGTGATCGACATGTCACGAGCATTAGTACGTTCACATTTAAGCACATGTGCCAGGTGCAACTTATCAGCTAAAGTCATTGCACGGGGCGTGTTGAAAATATATATGGGGTTGTCCCACATTGAAAATTAAGATTGAGATATCATAAACACCATATAAGCTTGGCGAGCTACTCCTCTCATTTCCAATTGGTTTTACGATGAAACTCCATGGGATTTATATTACCGCACATTGAAAAATCGAGAGAAAGTTTTGTATACACGTTTAATTTGTTCGTTAATCCATCTAACGACAATTGGTTTGTTGGAACCTAGCTCGTAGGCTTGTATATATGTTGGTTTACTGTGATTTTGTGCCTCTTCACAACCCACATTCATATTGGCCATGTTGGTTTCATAGGAGAATTTTGGAGCACACTATCATGAGATAAACGATCTTATTATTTTTAAAGATATTCAATTTGATTCAAAACTAGCTATATATTTCCCCGACTTTATCCCTACAAATAACCTCGATTGTTTTAGCATAGATATAAGTAAAAAAAACAATGATTCAACATGACTTTCGTTTATTAACTTATCGAACATAACATTATATTTTCCTATTCATATTGACTACAAAAATATGAACATCTAAATAGAGGGAAATGTGAAATGCTTACCCTAATTACCAATATTTAATTATATGTTTGTATAACTTAATTAATTAAACGTGTTCCTTGATATCGGCTATTAAAAAAAATTAACAATGATAGTAATTATGTTTGTTTAACTTTTAATCAATTGTTAAATTAGACCGAGTGGTATTTACCCTAACATAAAATTAAATAATAAGCAAATGGTAAACACGTGACCACATATTAATGTGGTATATATAATTAATAACAATTAAAAATGTATCCAACCAATTAAAAGCAAGCCTAAGGTGTGAATACGACAGAGAACAAAATAAATGAAAATGGGAAGGTAATTAAAAACAAGCAAAGCTAAGCTAGTGGTTGGATCTATCTATCTCCTCCTTTTGGGGCCAATCACCATCAACATATATGAAACAAAATACAAACTCCTGATATTGAATTGATACACATTACCCAAAAGTGGCATCTCCACTACTCATTTCAAAGAGAGTTTGATAGTTAGTTCACTCCTCCAAAGCTTTACATATATGCCTAATTAACTTGACCAATTCAATCTCCACCACTTTTTGTTGATTTCTATATGTTAAGTTGCTCTCTCCTTTGTGCCTATATGTTGACTGGATCCGTATATATATGAATTACCTTTATTATCTATCTATCTACCTATAGTGGTTCCTAAGTCATTTGCTTCACCCCAAAGCCATCTCTATGCCATCCATCATTATTCATCTTTTTCTTGTGTGTATCCCCCATTAGTTCTCCTATACATTAGTTCCTTTCCTATTCATAGGACCCAAGTTATGGGAACAATAATCCTTTTATTTTTCGTTTTCGAATTGATTGTATTGTCTACTTCGCATTGTTGATAGGTCTAATAGGAAGTGAGGAAATCAAGTCTCTCAAACTAATATATCTTTGATTATTTTTGTATGTTTTTGTAACATACATTATCTTATGTTCGCAACGAATAAATCATGATATATATATTGTCCAATATAGGATTTAGAAGATCAATTGCTGAGAATTAAAAAAAAATTGAAGAGTAAAATTATTCGTTTGAAACAACATGATTATTTATACATATAACTCATATGAATAATCATGATGCACCAACCCAACCCACGAATAATTTTTACATGCTAAGGATGTGAATACATATGAATAATTACATTACGTTTAACGAATAATTATATTGTTACAGATGAATAATCAAATTGTTCAAAGTTTACACCTTAAGTAATCAAGTTTTTATATAGCTTCAAGTACAATAAGTGTAAGTTTAGGTAAAAAGAGGAGGAGGTGGGGGGATGTGGGTTTCAACTTTCAATCAACTTCTTGTTTTCTTTAATTGATTCATTGGAATTGAAAAAATGATTTTGGAAGTCTTACTCAAGCTAGCTTAGCTATAGGAGACTTGGAAAATCATTCATGGATTAAAAAAAGGAGATAGGAGATAGGTATAGCCTATAGAGAGGCCAGGTTTGACATGACTTTGGGACATGCGGGGAGATCAACCACTTGTTCTTATCATGCCCTCCTCCCATTTTCAATACTCCCTTTTCAAGCCAACTATATATATGTATTTATTCCAAACCCCTTTTTATTTATTTATTTGTTGGATCTTATTTATACCTTAATTAGCTTGTATATATAATTATAAAGGGGCCCCGGCCCCGCCCCAATCAAGTTTTGTCTGTCAGCCAATACAATTAGCAGATTAGCTACGTTCCAAGAAAGGAGATGGACAAGTTTTTTTGGATCCAATATGATCGTTATCACCCATGGTATGGTATATATGTACGAACAAACCACCATCCACTACACTTTTTCTAACATTATTACAATTTACAAGCATGCTTATAAATCAACTACAATAAGTTACTTTCGCACAATAATCTTAGAGCATTTCTAACAAATTATATTTACATTTTGGAAAAAATAGAAGATTTTTTTTTTAAAAAAAATGGTGATTTTTTTTCTCGCTCTAATAAATATATTTTGCATATCAATAAGAAAAATAGAGAAATAGTTGAGAAAATAAAATTTTCTGAATTGGAAAAACAGTTACAGTTTGAGCGTAATTTTTTCTATAAATAGAGAATATATTTATATAACATGTATTAGATGGATAAATTTGTAAAATAGAGAAATAGTTGCAATTTGAGCGTAAAATTTTAGAGATCAATTTTGATATTTATTTTACAATGGAGATTTTTTAGTCAATATGTTTGAAGATGCTCTTATTGACAAATATATTTGTTTAATTACCCTAGTGGCCATGGGCTAATTGGTTAGTAAAAACTATTTTTTTTTGAGGCAAAATGTATTTGAGCAGGAAATAACATTTTTTTTTTTTTTTTTGAGACAAAGGAAGTATAAGGTTGATGATGTGATAAAGGACGTCAGGCCTGCGTGATGAGGCACCAAAGGCAAATCTAAGCCCTGTATAATGGACACCATAAAGAAGCACAAACACAACTACCCTGCCTGCGATATTGATATGAGTGATCCATCCAGTGAGTGAGTGAGTACCCATCCTATTTCTTAAGTGGATCTCTATTTTTTTATTTTGATATTTATTTATAAACCAGTAAATACTTTAATTATTATTATAAAAATAGGAATTGCTAATTCAGGCTCCAGGAGGAGCATACAAATTGGCTTGGGGCTCCACCGCACTCTACCATTTCCCTCTCCATCACACTCTCATCTCTATCCTTTTTGTGTATATGGTCACGTGAACATCCATCGATCGTAAAACGACTGCGTTCAACTCCTCCATTTCACGCTTTGTATATTTTTATATATTATTGTTATTATTATTAATGTATAGTACAAATGAAGTGGGCGCTTTCTTGCTTAATTGTTAAAAAATGGTGTGAAATCATAATTGTTTAGGGGTAAATTAAATATTTGGGTGATAATCAAGTACAAGTCGGTCTACAACGTCTATTCATTCTAACCCGCTTTGTAAGATACCCACATAAGTCCTTTCTGTGATACAATTAACAAGTTTAATTAGCTCGATCATTTATGTCACGTGTTTTACTATATACTACAAAGCCGCACCCTCAAGAATGCAACACAGTCTCACTATGTTCAATCTCGAGAAATCCCGATTAAGACTTGTATTTTATTTTTATATTATAACGTCGCAATTCACTTTCTATCCCAAAAGATTTAAGTTTATATTTTGGATTTTATTCTCCCACAAACCACTGTGAGATCCCAACACGCTCAACCACTACGAGAGATGCCAATGACATTTCTGTGGATGAGCTACATGGAATGATTTCTCTAGTCAATAGATTCAGTTTGACATGTTATATGCCTCAATCTGATCCCAAGCTAAAAGTTATGAACATTTAAAGATTATATGGATCATCATGGAGAGCATCACAATTCACAACCCATGTAAAGCCTCAGTAGCTCGACTTCTATTGAAATATATGGGTTGTCTCACATTAAACAGATTTATATGTCTACTTCCTGGGAATTTAATTCCTGGGAAGTCTACTCCCCGTGAATTACACTTTTTTGGAATTTTATGAAACATATTTTGTTGAAAAATGAAATAATGGTGGATTTGATATAGTGAGATAAATAAGAGATTTTTATTAGTAAGAAAAGGGTGAAAATTGTCTTACCATGTACCCCTTGGTAATTCCAATTCCTGTATTTTACAGGAAGTTAAATTCATAAGAATTTCAATTTTTGGGGTTTTGAAGATGAAAATTTTTAACTAAACACAAATAATCTATCCAACTTTCTGAGATATTCAACTTTCTGGTTTTTTCAAACCAATCCAAACGAGCACTTGAACAATATATAAACTTGACGGATTACTTCTCTCATTGTCAATTAATTTTGAAATAAATATCCGTTAGATTTATAT
The DNA here is from genome assembly GCA_963922045.1 of Persicaria maculosa. NCBI lineage: Eukaryota > Viridiplantae > Streptophyta > Magnoliopsida > Caryophyllales > Polygonaceae > Persicaria > Persicaria maculosa. The sequence continues at coordinate 68,437,611 of OY998254.1, forward strand.
ATTGACATAGATACCAGTAATCTAGATACCATATACTCCGTATATGACAAGAGAGAGATAGAGTACGGTCCGTGGAGCACAGGGGTCAGCCTCCATCAAGGCTGACGTGTCATAAAAGGGATGGGGTCCCATCTCATCCCATCATACTGATTAGTTGGCTTAACCCAATCATCCAACAGTTTGGAAATTGGAATCTGATGATGTGGCGGCAGGCCTTGCTTCCTTTTGTGTTCTTTGTGGGTATTTTGTACGCCACTGTACGTTTCTCGCTCCCATCCCACCCCATTCATTCGAGAATATAAGATAGAAAAACCGATAGATTAATTACGCAACACGGCCAATTAATTCTTCAACATATAGCAACTCTGTTGTTTAGGTTAAATTTGCAGTGCAAGACAACGCCTGGGGAACAAAAGTACCATATATCATATCATATCATATAAATATGGTACATCATTATCACACTTTAATCACTTAATTAGTTTATAATTAACTAAGATCGAATATATCATATCCCTGAAATATTTCACATCTTTCCTTGCATGCAACAAAAAATATTTGACATTATACATATATATTGAATTATACATTGTGGTTTGTTGATCACAATAAAGCTAGCTAGCTAGCTAAAGCGTACATTAACTCGGGAAGCTTATTTCGTCGTAATCGTCCATTGATAGGAAGACCTCGTCGAGGCACGATAGCTCTGTTCCGTCATTGTCATCATCCTCGTCCTCGTCTTCCGTCTGCTCGTATACTTTGCATATAACCCATCTACTCCGATCCTACCAAAAACAAAATATAGAGTTGAGATGAAATGAACAAATGAAATCAAATTGTTTGATCACATTGATTGATCAATGAGTACATACAATTGATGATCTAGACCGCGACTTCCTGGAGGAGCTGGTGGAGGTGGACGAGGAGTCGGAGAATCGATACTCGTGCATGATCCAGTTGGTCCAAGTGTCGCCTTCGGAGAGATAGAACATGAAGTACTTCTTCATGCCGATTTTCCTTCCCGACGAGGTTGAGAATATCGGCTCGTCTACTCCCATCGCCTTCCAGTAACCGCTGTCAGTCACACGGGATTGAGTCCTCCGGCTGTAGTAGTACCATTTCCGGCCCTCCGACAGCGCTTTCCCTGCACCAAAATCACACCTTGATCAGATCGATGGATTTCAATTGACACAAGTTGATTTTTAGTTGATTAATAGATAGTACCGTGGAGGTGCCAAGGGTCGTAAGGGAAGAGGTCGAGATCGGGGATGATGTCAGGGTGGCAGGGAAGGAGGGCGGCGCGGCGGTTGAGGAAGTGCACCACCAGCTCCTCGTCGGTGGGGTAGAACCGGAACCCCGGCGGGAGGTTTGCGGTGGCGCTGATTTCGTCTCCCATGGATTAATTCGATCGATCGATCAAGTGGTGAAATTGAATTGGAGTGGGTGGGAGGGAGATAGTGGGAGGGAGATGATATTTATAGGGCTGAGAGATTGGATTGATGGAGAAATTAAAGTGTGGATCGATCGGATGGTGGAGAGAGAGGCGTGGGAGGGTTGACGTGAAAAACAAGGGTTAGGTTTTCAGTTTTGGGGGCTGACGAGGATCGATCTGAAACAGGGGAAGCTTCTGATTTTAGTCATCCAGCGGCGGAACGGATAACGGGGCTCTTTACTGCCTTTTCAAATAACGGGATCCGTTGGAGGTTGGGGAGCCTGTTGCCGGCTTATCTTTAAGGTAATCAAAACATTCACACCCAATCAGGACCAAAATCACTCTTATCAATATTAATTTAATATTTATGTATTCCATCTTTTGGATTAAAATTTATTATATAAATTGTATTGATGAGGTAAATCGTGAGATGATGGTGAGAAAGTAAAATTTTACCGATAATCAGCTAGTCAGGTGTGATCGAAGTTCTGGTTGAATTTGAATTTCTACAAGGGAATATATAGGTTCACATGTAATAGTCTACCAACCGATGAATAGGAGTTGGTCTAGTGAGATGGTATAGTAGATTTCTGAAGTGAAGCGAAGTCTATGGTTCAATTCTGACTGATGATAGATTAATTGTGAATTAATGAAGGAAAGAGTATACATATGTCTATTCAAATTGGAATCCAAGACAAGAGTTCTCACCTTATAAATGTGAGGTCACCTTTCATCATCTTCTAATGTGAATCTAATATAAAATTACTAAGTATTATATATTTAGTGAAGGCCAAATCCTTGAAGTAGAAGATTTCCAAACTGCCAAGTAAGAGAGCCCAATCATCAAACCACAACTCATTACTCATGTTCTGATCCAATCCCCATAGTTCACTTGAGTTAAAGGACTAATATTATATATACGTACACCAACATTTTAGTATTAATTAATCTCTTCTATGTGATCATATACATCAAACATTTTGCCAATTCATCAAAAGATTTTTTTTTTTATAAAACCTATCTAATTTGTAGATGGAAGGGTCATCATCAAACTTCATGCTTATATCATAAAGGGGGTAAATTCCAAATTGTCATCCAGGCACCCAACATGTATATGGGGAATTTGGTCATGGACCATATATATATATGTACTGAAGCAACAAAGTGTGAAATTAGGGCCCCACCCCTCCTTAATGCTACCATAATAATTGTCATAGTTCACTTGCTCTAGCTCTAGCTTCATGGGTTTTAATTTATACATTTTTATAGAGGAATTTATCATGAATTCATACCAATGATCATAGTTCTTGTGGGTGTGCAACTCACCAACAAATGTGTCAAATGATTGACCATTGAGATCCAACTTCTATATATTTATCAATAACATTAATTTGTACTTGTAATTAATTTGTAGTCTATTCCCCTTTGTCATTTTGTAATTATCATTCATAATTCATCCCATATGCATTTTCATGTGAGTGTGGTTTTTTTCAATCTATACAAAATGTACATATATATATATAGGAGTTGTACAAGGGGATGAATAAGGATCAATCATTGAAGAGATCAACCTTAAGCATTGAATTTAAAAGGAGATGTTTGCAATCTAAGAAACGGATTATATCAACCAATTCAAGTTGGTGCAACCGATGGATGGATGGATCCTTAGCTACCAATAATACAAACTTCACATGGTTTACTCCCAATATATTCATTGATTATTCATAATATATATGACATCTTACACCTCTATGAATCATGAATTGCTTATGCCCTTAGTTGCTAATTATGTATTAATCCTTATACCTCTATGAATCATGAATTGCAAAATTGGAAATCGAATTTTTTTATCCTATATCGATAAGAAGTCAAATTGAAAAATATTTTTGCTAGATACATCTGATTTATCCATTTTTAAAATAGATTATGGGGGTTTACCTATTTCCTTTTAGAGTATTCTTTCCTAATAAAATATTCTTATCATATGTCATCAGGACACACAGTAGACAAACCAATTTAAAATTGCTCCATCATATATATGTACAATGCTCGAATTTGAGACATACTTATCAAGTTTTTATACAGATAAGTGAATTCTGCTTTCTATGGTTTTTTTTTTGTCTCGTTTCAGTGCTATTAGTGATCGATGTTTAGTTAGTTCAATTCAGCAGATGTTTTTTTTTTTAATATGATGATTAGTTCATCAGTCAATGTTCAGATCGAGTTCAGACTCACTCTCCTTGGTAGTTAAAAATAAATAGAGTATATGATTCATGGTTAAATCTGTAAAACGAAGACCAGCTAATAGGAATTTGCGAGTGATAGCAGTAAGAATTCGAACATCTTTGACAAGAAAGCACTGAGCCACTTGAACATTAATGTAATAATTGATATATTTTGATATTCTCCCAATTGATATCCATATACAATTGAGAGTAAAATTCACAAGTGGGAGGAATTCAACTCTATTTTGAGTGGAAATTAATTAATTAATTAATTAATGTACATCTCATTAGTTAGAGGAGGCAAATCTATCTTCTACTACTGTAATAATCAAAAGTTTTTTACTGTTGAATGTAGATACAAAAATGATTTCACAATCATGTTTTACTAAAATGATTTGACAATTTGTCGTCTAATTACTACTATTTCCATCATGTACATCAAATTAAGTATTTACCACGATATATATCCATTTGTTTATCTTCTTCCACTGATGATGATTAACCTACTGTTATTATGATTTTATCACCATGTTGTTGTCTGCTTGATTTTATCCGTTTCACCTGATCGATTATCTACTTTTTTTTTAACAAATCTACACAATGTGGGCTTAATATCTTATTTCTATAAGTGCTCATTTGGACAAATGTAGGAAGTCTACTGTTCAAAAGTTAATTCCTGGGAAGTAGACTTCTCATTAATTACACTTTCTGTGTTTTTATTAAACATGTTTTGTTGAAAAATGAAATAATGGTGGATTTGATATCACTACGTCCTGGTGCAACTCAGGCAACGGACATAAAGTCGTCGCCTGAATGCCTCTCACGTCACTTGAGGATTCAAGCAATGGACATGTCGTCGCCTGAAACCCCGTTGCTTCAAGCCCGTGCCTCTGATCTACAGGTAACGAACGACCGTTTGTCCGTTGCCTGAGTAGTCTCAGGCGACGAACAAAGCGTCCGTTGCCTGAATATGGTCAACGCCCTTAGAAATGGTTTAAGCCATTCAAGTGACGAGGAACGTTCGTGGCTTGAGTGTTGTAGCAACGAACATACTGCCGTTGCCTGAGTCTTGAATAAAGTGTTTTCCATGTTGTAGCAACCGCAAGAGTTGCTTTGTTCGTTGTCTGGCCGTTCAAGCAACGAACATATCTCGTTGTCTGAGCCCTAAAGGAGGTGTTTTCTACATTGTAGCAACCGCATGAGTTGCTTTGTTCGTTGCCTAGTCGTTCAAGTGACGAACATAATCTCGTTGCTTGAGTCCTGAAGGAGGTGTTTTCGATATTGTAGCAACAACAGGAGTCGCTTTGTTCGTTGCCTAGTCATTCAAGCAACGAACATAATGGTTTCCATATTGTAAGATCTATTTGCTCCTTGTTGTTACGCACCAAATCACACATACATACACAACATCTGTTTCTCATACATTCACAATTGACGAAAAAGTGCATTCATTTGAGATTCATACACAAGTCACATTCATAGTTTTTGTTCGAGCAAAATATTCACAAAACCTGTTCCAGCAAAACTCACAAACACAACAATTTATTTTGTACCAGAAGTAGACAGATTCGGAAACCAGTCACAGTTGTTCAAAAGTAGAGCTCAAGTGTCAGAAGCTGAGTAGTTCTAGGACGAGAAATTCACATTCAAACCTTATGCATCAGTCGGGCGAGGGCTGTGTTGGTCATCCGAAAAGCGGGATCGCTTGTCTGCAACTAGGCTATGCACTATATTCTCTAACGCAAAAAGGCGGGATAGAGCTTCTTCAGCCTGCTCCGTGGCCACCCTTGCCTCCTCCCGAGCCTTAGCAGCAGCCTCCTCAGCCTTTGCGGCTTTCTCCTGCAGTTCCTCTCTTCAGCAGCTGCAGCAGCCCATGGCCCTCCTCTCTTTTTTTGGGATCTCCGGTGAGTGCCTCCCAATCCTACATAATCACCATGCAAATATGAGTACATGATGCTAAAAAAAAATGTTGAAGCCTGATGCTAAAGAAAAAAGGTAGAAGAAGAAGAAATTACAAGTTTGTTTACAATTTATACTAAGTTATGATAAGTTATAGAAAATACTTTATTACAAGTTTGTATACAGTATTAAAATCTAATACTTATATTATGAGTCTTAGAAATTATCAGTTATAACTGATACATATCAGCTGATATCCTACTTTGAGTTTGTATACAGTTTTTTTTTATTATAACAGATAAATATCACCTGAGTTATAACTAATATTTATAACTGATATTTAAACTGATAATTTAAATGAAAAAAGATAACTCAATAAGTAACATAAGTTAGTAATAATTAGGATATGTTTTTATTATAAGTTCGTATAGAGTATTAAAATAACTGATATTTATAAGTTTCTTGACAGTGTTTTTATTTTAATTTCCAATCAAGTTTTTATCTTCATTTGTCATCCAAGGTTTTATAGTCATAAAGTGTTATTATAAGTTTTTATAGTTTTTATGTGAAATTTTAATCAAGTTTTTATAGTTGTATAGTGTTATTATAAGTGTTTATAGTGATAGTGTTTTTATAGTTATAAAGGGTTTAGGGTTTTTGTAAGATATTGTGATTCATTCTAGTTATCCAGTGTCTTTGTTTTCACTTCTAATCAAGTTATAAGTTATAATAAAACCACATTCATGTAGTTATATACTGTAGTGTTTTTATGAGATATTATAATTCATTATAGTTATACAATGTTTACAATTTAATGTATAAGCAAATTACAAGTTATAAGAAAATCACATTATAAGTTATAAGAAAATCAAACTTACAACTCATTCTTCAACATTTTTGCAAGGCTCGTAACTGTTGACCATGGCTTCCACAAATGGGGCCCGACTTCCCTCTTTAGTCAGCTGAACTGCCCTCTGGCTTAGCGGCTTTGGACTGGAGTGGTGGCTGATAGGGTTTGTATTTTCTGTTCTGTTTGCCTTGTTCCGCGCACACAAAGCCTCAAAAAATACAAAACAAATAGAATGTTACCTTCTTCACCTCATCTTCAAACTCATTTTCTATCAGCCATTGCCACTCATCCAGACGATGCTTGAACTCGTCGGCATCCGTCTTCCACCATGCTCAGTGTAGATCTTCTGGCACTGACTTTTCCAAGCTTTGTAGATGGAGTGGGAATGCACTTATACCAGAAAACCGAGCAACAGAAAAGTGAAAGAGAAAACAGAGCAACATCAAACAGAAAGAAAGTGAAAACAGTAAACATAAATAAAGAGAAAACAGAAAACCCTAAGTATGCTTATACCAGAAAGTATAGTTAACCCATTACTATGCTTACACCATCGAAAAGCGAAACGATGTATAACTATTAAGTATATATAACTATAACTATATATAAGAAACTATGTATATCTATACTTATAAGAAACTATATTTATAAGAAACTACACCAGAGTTACTACATATATCTATACCAATAAACGTGTATTTAAAAATCTGATATAAGAATCTCATGTACAAATAGTGAACTACATAAGAATCTCATGTACTTGAACATGAATACGTATTGAACTATATAAGAATATCATATAATGAGCCAATAAACATGTATAAATACTGAACTATATAAGAATCTCATATAAAAAGCCAATAAACATGCACAAAGGCGACAACCGACTCAAAATTTGTAAAGCAATCAATTTGTGTGCCTATGTTTGGTTATGTAGATTAACTAAATGTTCAAGCCTTAACTAAAAAAAAAGCAAAAAGAAATCTGTAAAGCAATCAATTTGTTGTGCCTCGTTAGGTCTTTGTCTTGAATTAGGTTCCACGGGCTTATTTGCAAACATATGGGCTTCACAAAATAGTATCCAGTGAACATACACTTATAGAGCTATCTCATCACCTCGGCTTCACACCACTGAAGCAACATTCCTACTGTCAGTGATCAAGTAAAACAACACCACTGATAGAGTAAAAAACTGATAAGTAAAAATTCTGACAGAAATCAAATTGAAACAGACATCAACTTCACACAACAATCAAATTGAAACAGACATCAAATTGACACAGAAACTGATAGAGTAAACATTCACACAGAGTGTCACTAAGATAAAATTCACACAGCCATCAATTTGACACAGAGTTTCACAAATTCGAAATTCACAGAGTTGGAATAAAAACATTTCACGAACGACAAGTTGAAAGGTGAGAGGGTATACTTACCGTCCACATTGCGGCACCTGATGCTGATGGTGGGGAGTTGCTCGTCCGAGTAGGTGGCAGTCGACGAGCAAGCGCCAGAACCGGAGTTGATGGCCGGTAGCCGTGCTGAGCACGCCGAGGCTAAAGCTTGCACTTCAATGGGGGGCGATGATGTGTGGACTTGGGAAGAGTCGCCTACCGGAGGAGGAGCACCCCTGATGGATGGAGGGGGAGTGGTTTCGAGGGGCGGTTGGGGTGGCTTGCGGTGCTGTAGGGGCCGTGGAGGGGGCCGGAGTGGGAGCTGCCACCGGAGGAGGGGTGGCTTGTGGTGCTGGAGGGGTCACCGAGGATGCGAGCAACAGAGTCTTTGCCTTTGTGCGTCGGCGTGGCGGCATGACAAAGGTATTTGGGGTTCGGGGTTTGAAGGGTGCTAGGGTTCGAAGAGGCCGAAATTGGAAGGGTTGGGGATGGAGAGGAAGAAAGTGGAAGAATTTGTGGACGAAAATGGAGAAATAGGGTTAGATTGATGGAGATTCGAAGGATTGGAGCTCCGATTTCGGGAGAGAGAATGGGCGAAGAAGATGGAGAAATAGGGTTTGGCCGCTCGGGGAGAGAGAATGGGGGAAGAAGAAAGAAGATTGTGGGCATTTGTGGCCACGCGAGCCTCTTTTTTTTTTTTTTTTTAATGAATGGGCGAATTGGAGGGGGGAATTTTGGGAAATTTTTGTTTGAAAATTTGGGGAAAAATAGGGCGGCAAATTTCGCGGGATAATGAAATCAACTGTAGCAACGGACTAACATCTTTGTTCGACGCCAGAAATGATTCAGGCAATGAAGAATCTCGTTTGTCCGTCGCCTCAATCTCAAATCTCAATCTTATTCTCAATCTCAAATATCAAATCTCAATCTTAAATATCGACCTTGATCTTGATCTTAATATTGATATCAATTTCAAATTTCAAATCTCGATCGCAATCTCAAACGCAAATTGGAACTTCATACTTAACTTATATCACACAAAATCTATATAACAAACCAAAATCTAAATCTCAAACCAATTCATAATAATCTCGAACGAAAATTGCTAGTCGGCTCCGGTCGAATTCTCATGTAGAAATTTTGAATATTAATAATGAAATTCACCTTCAAGGCTAACCAAATCAGGACATCAATGTGGTAGCTATGATAGAAATCAGCTGGGACACAAGGAAATCGGGACCTCAATCTCGATCTCAATTCCAAATCTTGACCTCAATGTTTATCTCGATATCAAATCACAATGTTTGTCTCAATATCAAACCTCGATCTTGATCTTAATCTTGATCTCAATCCCAAATCTCAATCTTAATCTCAAATCATGATCTCAACCTCAATCTCAAATTTCAATCTTTGTCGCAATCTGAAATCTCGATCGCAAATCTCAAATCTTGATCTTAATCACAATCACAATCTCAAATCTCGATCTCAACCTTTAAATCAATATAAAATCTCATATCTTAATCTTAACCTCAATCTCAATCTCAATCTCGGTCTCAATCTCAAATCTCATATCTCAAATTTCTCATATCTCAATCCCAATCTCGGTCTCAATCTCAAATCTCATATCTCAAATCTCTCATATCTCAATCTCAATCTCTAACATAAATTGAAAATTCATACTTAACTTACATAAAAAAATCTAAATATAAGAATCAAAATCTCAATCTCAAATTACAAATAAAAATATAACAACATCTATAGTAATTTCAATTATATTTTTAACTAAACCATTTTATAAAATTCTAACAACCAAATATTTATTAAAAAAATTGTTCATTTATTACACAATGAATTTCATTTGTATCATTAATAATGTAAAAAGTAATTCAAAATAATAACCTTAACTTATTTGAAAAGAGTATCATTGATCTCAATCTTAATATTGATTTCAATTTCAAATTTCAAATCTCGATCGCAGTCTAAAACGCAAATTGGAACTTCATACTTAACTTATATCACACAAAATCTATACATAACAAACCAAAATCTAAATCTCAAACAAATTCATAATAATCTCGAACGAAAATTGCTAGTCGGCTTCGGTCGAATTTTCATGTAGAAACTTTGAATATTAATAACGAAATTCAGCCTCAAGGCTAACGAAATAGGGACTTCAATGTGGCATCTAGGATAGAACTCGGGTGGGACACAAGGAAATCGGGACTTCAATCTCGATCTCAATTCCAAATCTCGACCTCAATGTTTATCTTGATATCAAATCACAATATTTGTCTCAATATCAAACCTCGATCTTGATCTTAATCTTGATATCAATCTCAAATCTCAATCTCAAATCATGATCTTAAGCTCAATCTAAAATTTCAATCTTCATCGATCTCAATCTGAAATCTCGATCTCAAATCTTGATCTCAATCACAATCTCAAATCTCGATCTCAACCTTTTTATCAATATAAAATCTCAATCTTGGTCTTAATCTCAATCTCAAATATCGATCTTGATCTCAATCTCAATCCCAATCTTAGTCGCAATTCCAACATCTCAATCTCAATCTCCACATCAAATCTCGATCTTGATCTTAATCTTGATCTCAATCTCAAAACTCGTTCTTAACTTAAATTTATCTCCATCCCAATATAAAATCTCAAATCGATCTCCATCCCAATCTCAATCTCAAATCTTAATCTTAACCCCAATCTCATTCTCAAATCTCAATCCCGGTCTCAATCTCAAATCTCAATCTAAATCTCAAATCTCGATATCAATATCTAACATAAATTGGAAATTCATACATAACTTATATAAAAAAAAAACTAAATATGAGAATCAAAATCTCAATCTCAAACAAATACAAATATAACAACATCTATAGTAATTTCAATTATATTTTTAACTAAACTATTTTATAAAAGCCGAACAACCAAATATTTTTTTTTCCATTTATTACACAATGAATATCATTTGTATCATTAATAGTGTAAAAAGTAATTCAAAATAATAACCTTAACTTATTTGAAAAGAGTATCATTGATTCGTTACCATAGACGATTAATTATAAACTCCAACCAAGATGTGAAATGAGTGGTCAAAATAATTCATAAACTTTGAAATGGTATTTTAACATTCATAATACTTCAATAATAAAATTATAAGCATGTGATTTTATTAAAAGATAAGGGAAAAAATGAGACCAATATTTATATTTTAACCAAAATTAAATAACATGATTTAAAAGATAATAATAATAATAATAATAATAATAATAATAATAATAATAATAATAATAATAATAATAATAATAATAATAATAATAATAATAATGAGACAAGGGGGTTGGCGCGCAACTTGTTTCTCGGCTGCCCGCTAACTTCTTGTAAACATTCGGTTGTTTGATTTCTATACTATTTGGAGTTTATATAAAATAATAATAATAATAATAATAATAATAATAATAATAATAATAATAATAATAATAATAATAATAATAATAATAATAATAATAAAGGCAATCTCGATGTTATTTTTCAACATTTGTTCAAGTGACCACTTCCAAAATGTTCGTTGCCTAAGTGTATTCAGGCGACGAACATTGAAAAATTCGTCGTTACCTGAGTACTACCAATTTTTGGTCAACTTTTATTATTTGTTCAAGTGACCACTTCCAATATGTTCGTTGCCTGAATGTATTCGAGCGACGAACATTGAAAAATTTGTCGTTGCCTGAGTTTTACCAAGTTTTGGTCAACTTTAAATATTTGTTCAAGTGACCACTTTTAATATGTCCGTTGCCTGAGTGTATTCAAGCGACGAACATTGGTTGTCGCCAGAAGTCTAGTGTTTGGTGGTCAAGTTATGTATTTATTTAGGCGACGATTTTTCCAATGTTCGTCGCTTGAATGTAGTTCAAGCGACGAACATTGGAATATGTTGGTCGCTACAAGCCCATCCAAGGTGGAGGTTGCCTTGGGCTTGGTTGGAGTGACGAAGGTCTCATTGTCCGTCACCTGAACCTTTTTGTAGCCACGAACTGAAATATGTTTGTGGCCTAACCTGCACCATGGCGTAGTGTATAGTGAGATAAATAAGAGATTTTTATTAGTAAGAAAAGGGTGGAAGTTGTCTTACCATGTACCCCTTGGTAATTCAAATTTATGTATTTCACATGAAGTTAAATTCATGGAGATTTCAATTCCTGGGTTTTTTGAGATGAAATTTTTTAACTAAACGCAGATATTCTATCAACTTCTTGGGATATTCAACTTTTTGAATTTTTCAAACCAATCCAAACGAGCACTAAGATTCCCATTTTTCGGAAAAAAAATTTCTTAATTAAAATGCTTTAGTCATACTTTAAACTAGACTCTTAGAGTACACTTATTTTTTTAAAAACATTTTTCGAATTTATTGTTTAAATTGGTTAGCAAAGGCAGCGGAGCCAAAATCGGCCACAGTTGCTTCGTATCGATCTTCAAAGGATCTCTAATTAGTGTAACTTAATTTCACATTTTGTACTGTTAAAGCTTTCTCCCAAAATAAACTTTCTTTATTACTTTGTGAAGAGTTTAACAGGTAATGAATTGAATAATACTCTAGAAGGGGTGAATAGAGTATGTACGATTTTTGCAAATCAAAAACCTTTTCACAGTTTTTTCAAGACAGTTTGTCAAGGTCTTGCAAATCAAAAACCTTTTCTCCTTGACAAAGTGAAACACGAGAGAAATAAAGTAGACAAAGTAAATGTGGAATAAGTAAATGAACAAGCGAATTGTTAATGAGGTTCGACGCGAACTTGACCTACGTCCCCGCCTAGGGTTATCCAACCAGTAGGATTCAAATGCTTCTTATTTCACTTTCCTTAGAGCCCTAAAATATCCTAAAAGAACTTCCCCTTCTTCTATACAGAGCCTCACCGCTTCTATTCTAGCAACACAACCTTACAAGTGAAATAAAAGCCCTCACCATACACCGGAGTGTGTTTTGTTTGAGTATGAAATAACTACTAGAAAAAGCGGCCATTTTTGACGTTTTCTATGACCATTTTTGACGTTTTAAATTGTCAGCAAAAACTCTTCCGACGTTTCCGAAAAACGTCGCTAATGTCAAAGCCACAAATGGCCGACGTTTTTAAACATCGAAATCTTCGATCGACGATTTAAAACGTCAATGATCATGTTGGCGATGTTTTCCTTTTTCACCTCCCCTGCTCTTTAAACATTACATCCCGCCCTTTTCTTGACGTATAAAAACGTCAGAAATTAATTTAGCGGAAAAATTAAAATTTTAGTGACATATTAAAACGTCGAGAATATTTTCTTTGCCACCAAATCTCACAACTTTTAGTGACACATTAAAACGTCGAGAATATGTCTTGACGCTTAAAAGCGTCAAGATAGAGATGTATAACCATAACACGAAAGCATTATTTTGACCTTTAAAAACGTCGAGAATTATTCTATTCTAAATTTTGAAATACCAATACTAAAAAAGAAAAAATGACCCGAGAGGAACCTTTTCTAACAATACCACTCGTAACAAAAAACACATCAATAGCGATGTTGCCTACAAGCATGATAGAATATAAAATACTGATAGATTAAATAGGTCTTATATTGTATAGTGGGGCCATATGCCCAATACCTTTGTAACCTATATATATGTTTATCAATGAATTGAAACCCTCAAGGAGGACATTACAATCAATCTCGTGATCTCACATGGTATCACAGCTTAAGATCCCTAAACTCTAATCTTTTTCTTTTCTCCTAAACCCTAGCCGCCACCCCCCCCCCCCCCCCCCACCGCCGTCATCCCCACCTTGCCGCCGCCACACTTCCCTCTCGGCCACTCTCCCAACGCCGACCTCCTCCCCCTCTCGGCCTCCCTTCGCCGACACCCCCCTCCCCTCTCTCGCCTCTCTCTCTCTCTTGTCCCAATGGCCGACACACCCGCCACCAAACCGCCCTTCCACTCCGCTCTCACAATCTCCAATATAAAAAATTACATCCCCATCATCCTTGATCACGAATCCAGTTCCTACACCATGTGGTCGCACCTCTTCACGACCCATGTTAAGGCTCATAAGGTCCTCCACCATGTAACACCCCCCGTCCCACATCGGATATCATAAGGATGTTGGGAGTGATTTATAAGTGATTTAAGCCCTACTCATGTCACAAGAGCTCTTCCTTTTCAGGCTCCAAGTGAGGACAACGGACCTGAGAGGACTAGGTGGCATGAGCTGATGCCTCTTGAGACCCCGGGTCTTACACACCACATCGACTCCTCCGTCGATCGCCCTGCCAGTGAAGACAACGATATATTGACAACCATTGTCCTTCAATGGATCTTCAACACCATCTCCAAAGATCTATTGATAACCATCCTCGACCCCAAAGACATCACCTTGGATGCTTGGAAAAAGCTTTAGAATCTCTTTCAAGACAACAAGTCCACCCGTGCTGTCTATCTTGAGCACGAATTCTCAAGTTGTAAGCTTGCCTCCTTCCCGTCGATATCCGCCTATTGTCAGCATATCAAGACCCTGTCTGATCAACTAGGCGCCGTCGACTCCAAACCCAACGCTACCCGCCTTGTCCTCCAGGTACTTTCGGGTCTTCCCTCTGAATATAACGCTGCTGCTACTCATATCCAGCAGACGGAACCTCTCCACACCTTCAAAAAGACCCGGTCTCAACTGATCCTGGAGGAGACTCGCCTTCACCGTCAAACCACCGACGCCGCCAAGGACAAGACGGCATTGGTCTCGACAAGCGACATTGATGAGACCTATGCCCCCCAGCACAGCCGCAGCAACGATCAACCATCGCAGAGAGGCGGCGGCCGCGGCCGCACCAATGGCTGGCAGCCGCAGCAGTCCAAATCCTCTCGCCCCTCATGGTATCCCAACCTCGGCTACCCACCTTGGATGCCCTTTGGCTACCCACCGGCGGGGTATCGCCCACCAGCCCCGTATCCCAACCGTCAGCAGGGAGCGGGCTTGTTGGGTCCTGCTCCTCGACCCGCAGGTCACCAGGCCTACCCGTCTTCGTCTGATCAGGCCTACACTCCGACTGATGTCCATCACGCCTTCTCTTCCATGCAGCTGGCACCTCCTGACTCCGCTTGGTACATGGACACTGACGCCACTTCTCATATGACGAACTCCTCATGTATTCTCTCTTCTCTTTCTTTTAAGGGTCCTGCACATTCTATTGTCGTCGGCAACGGTGGTTGCCTTGCTACTTTGGGCGTTGGCCACGCCACTTTACCAACTCCAACCAACCCATTACACCTCAACAACGTCCTCATTTCCCCCAAACTTTTCAAAAACCTTATCTCTGTCCGTCGGTTCACCATTGACAATAATGTTGCTCTTGTGTTTGATCCATTTGGTTTCTCTGTGAAGGATCTTACTACGGGGGTTACTCGCCTGAGATGTAATAGCACCGGGGAGCTCTATCCTGTGTCGTCGCCCTCACCATCCAGCCCGTCAAGTCCAGTCGCCCTCTCGGCATCATTATCCAGTCTTTGGCATGCATGCCTTGGTCATCCCAGTCCTGCAGTTTTAGATTTGCTTCGTTCTAAGAGTCTTGTCAACTGTAATAAAGAGCTTCGCTCTAGTTTATGTTCTTCATGTCGGTTAGGCAAGCATGCCAGACTTCCCTTTCAGCGGTCTTTAAACACTAATTTTGCCCCATTTGATATTATTCATAGTGACATTTGGACATCTCCTGTACCTAGCAAGGAGGGTCATAAGCATTACCTTTTGTTTCTGGATGATTATACTCATTTCTTATGGGGTTTCCCATTGCATTTTAAATCTCAAGTGTTTTCTCTCTTTGCCAAATTCCATACTTACATCAAAACAATTTCACACCTCTATCAAGTGTTTCCAACATGACAATGGCCGCGAATTTGATAACAAGGAATTTCACACTTTCTTCAACAACAATGGGATCTCCTATTGCTTGTCTTGCCCCTATACCTCCCAACAGAATGGTAAGGCCGAACGAATCATCGGAACCATCACCAATATGATGCGCTCTCTCCTCTTCCACGCATCCATTCCCCTCCTCTATTGGCCTTACGCCTTAGCCACCACCTGCTACCTCCTAAACATTCTCCCTTCCACTACTCTCCATCATCGCTCACCAACTCAGGCACTTTATTACACTTTGCCTAGGTATGATCACATTCGTACCTTTGGGTGCTTGTGGTTCCCAAATCAGTCATCCACCGCCCCTCACAAGCTTCACCCATGCTCCAGTCCTTGTGTCTTTCTTGGCTATCCGTCTGATTATCGCGGTTACCTCTGCCTCGATATCAAGACCTACAAGATCATTCTGTCTCGTCATGTCACCTTTGAGGAATCTCGCTTTCCCTTTGCATCTCCTACATCTCCCGTGTCTCAGTCAGAGTCAGAGTCGTCGTTCCCTCACTTTCTTCTTCCCCAGAGCTCTTCCGGTGCTCCTGCCTCTCCCCCTTCACCACCACCACCACCCCTACCACCAGACCACACACCCGCAACGTCTCCGGTGTCTTCCGACCTTGTCAGATCGTATCCATGAACACCACACATCGCCCCACCTTCTATTACCCTCCATACTCCCCTCCATCCTCTACCCAAGACCTAATGCCGCGGCCGCAGCAAGATGTTGCGGCCGCAACCAATCAAAATCCCGATGCCCACCCCTCATCCAAGCTATTGGCGACGGCCGCAACATCATGCCGCGGTCGCGGCCAATCAACCTACTGCGGGCTTGCAGCGCCCGCAGCCTTCCCCGCCGCCTCGCAATCCCCCCTACATCCGTCCTTCCCGACTCCCAATCCCCCCTGCCTCCACCCCGACCTCCCTTTCCCCCATTCCCACCTCCCACAAAACAGCCCTCCTCGACCCGAATTGGCAGGCGGCTATGCTCGACGAATACATGGCCCTTTCAAAGAATGGTACTTGGGTTTTTGTCCCTCGCCCTCCTGAGGCGAACGCCATTCGCTGTATGTGGCTCTTCTGTCACAAGTTTCGCTCTGATGGGATATTGGAGCGCTACAAAGCCCGTCTTGTGGTCAACGGTCGATCTCAGCAGGCAGGTATTGATTGTGATGAGACGTTCAGCCTCGTGGTCAAGCCTACCACTATCCGAGTGGTATTGAGTTTAGCTTTGTCGCGCAACTGGGCCATCCATCAGTTAGATGTCAAGAACGCTTTTCTGCATAGCCATCTGAATAAGACAGTCTACATGTTTCAGCCACCGGGGTTTGCCGATGTTGATCGTCCCAAGCACGTCTGTCTCCTGAAGCGCTCTCTGTATGGTTTGAAACAGACTCCGCGGGCTTGGTTCCAGTGCTTTACTTCTCATCTGCTACGCTTGGGTTTCATTGGCATCCGTTTGGATACGTCTTTGTTTATCTATCGCAGAGGCTCAGACATGGCCTTCCTGTTACTATATGTCAACGACATCATTCTCACCGCCTCTTCTGATGCTATTCGGATGTCTATTATTTTGCATTTGAGTGCGGAGTTCGCCATGTCTGATCTGGGTCAGTTGTCCTACTTCTTGGGAGTTGCTGTTCAGCGTCATGCGCCTAGCCTGTTTCTCTCTCAAAGTAAGTATGCTGTTGAGATTGTTGCTCGAGCCAAGATGGGTAACTGTAATCCTGTCGACACCCCTGTCGATACATCCAACAAGCTCAGTGCTCATTCTGGTCCTTTGGTTGATGATCCGATGTTGTACAGGAGCCTCGCTGGTGCACTTCAGTATCATACCTTCACCAGGCCTCATATCAGTTACGCCATTCAACAGATCTACTTGTTCATGCATGCACCCAGGGAACCCCACTTTCAGGCATTGAAGCGAATCATTTGGTACATCAGCGGCACCCTCGAGCTAGGCACCACGATCACTCCTTCCTCTAAGCTTGACCTTGTTGCTTACACTAATGCGGATTGGGGTGGTTGTCTTGACACACGTCGCTCCACGTCTGGTTACTGTGTTTTCCTCAATGACACCCTTGTGTCGTGGTCCGCCAAGCGTCAGTCTGTCGTGTCTCGCTCCAGCGCTGAGGCAGAGTACAGGGGTGTGGCTAATGTTGTCTCCGAGTGCTCTTGGCTCCGCAATCTCCTTCTTGAGCTCCGTTGCCCTCTTCAGAAGGCCACTTTGGTCTACACTGACAACGTCTCCGCCGTATATCTAGCTAGCAACCCAGTCCAGCATCAACGCACGAAGCACATTGAGCTTGATCTCCACTTCGTTCGGGACAAGGTTGCCATTGGACATGTCCGCGTTCTACATGTCCCGTCCTCCTATCAGTACGCTGATATATTCACCAAGGGTTTACCTCGACAGTTGTTCCTTGATTTTCGGTCCAGTCACACTGTACGGGACCCTCCACTTTCGACTGCCGTGGTTTGATAGATTACATAGGTCTTATATTGTATAGTGGGCCCAAAGGCCCAAAGGCTCAATACCTTTGTAACCTATATATATGTTTATCAGTGAATGGAAACCTTCAAGGAGGAAATTACAATCAATCTCGTGATCTCACAAATACGTTTTTCATTCATTCAAATCAACAAAATCAAAACAAGCATGATTCTCAATGTTGTGCATTTAAATCAAAACACAAATGTAATGGAGAATATCTAATAACCATACTAAAAGTAGTTTAACGTAATTCACAATATTGCTAACTGGTTTATATGTCAATTCATCCAAAAATATTAAACTAATCTTATACGATTTGATGCCTCACAAAATCAAAGTGAACTAGTTATAATCCATCTAACTTGGTGAGCTTGAGAAGCGAAAATTGTCCATTTCGTTACGAACACTATCATCGGTCGATGCAGAAGCAACCTAAACAAATAAAAGGTCAAAAAATTTACATCAGCAAGTTAGCAAAGATTCCTCTCTGAAACCAGTGAACAATATAGGAGTTGACCACTACTTTCAAGGATCAAATCATTTCCCAACTCATTACATCCATATGTTATTGTTAAATAGAACTTGGACTAAAAAAGTCATAGGCAACAACTCACCTCCAATAGGGCAAAATCCCTATATTGCTTGTTCACCTTAGGCCCGCTAATTTCTCCAATAGGGCAAAATCCCTCTATATTGAAATAGATGGCCTAAGGTTATGTAATTCTGCTTATTCTGGGAGACTGACCAGAGATGACAAGGTTGGATGAATGGATGGTTGCCTAGTCCTTCCCTTCAAGGTAGTGCTGCTCTTAGACTGAAGTTGAGAAGGTTTTTGTGCTCCTAATTTGCATGGTTTGACCAACAACCAAGATTTTGGAGCATGAGGAGCTTTGAGTTGCGATTCTAAAGAGAGAGAATTTATATTTACCTCCTTAACTTGATCACCATGTGTTGTTTTCCTACCCCTTTTACAATTGTGACTCATCTCTGTAGACTGTAGAGTTCCTCATACAAAACATAAATAGTACACATTAGGATACCAAGGATCAGAATCCTTGTACAGAACACAACTTACCTTCTGGTCATTTTTACTTGATTTTATTAGCGACATATTACTAAGAACATATTAGTGAAATCAAGTGAAAATCAGACGGTAATGGTTGAGATTCCTGTACAGAACACAAAATTTGATTTTTAAGTAGATTCAAAAGGTAATGGCGGTTGAGATTTGATTAAAAATCAGAACGTAAAAAGGTAAAAAGCTCGGGATTACAAAACAGAAATTACCTATTTTTTTTACTTGATTTCGCTAAGAACATAGAGTTCTTCTACAATCAACCACTTACTCCCCTTACATTTTTTGCAAGGACTTCGAGTTCTACCTTCTACAAGGTTTTCCTTAGCCAATTCTATGCACTTGACAACTCCATTTAAGTAATCTTCATGATTATTTGGTAGTTCAATCCAACTTGTATCCATACATGCGTACATATATATGAATATTATGATCTAGTCCAACTACCACCCAAGAAATACATACACATGTCATAAATTAATGTCATATATAATCCAACTACCTACGTACATATACAGGTATAGGTTAGCCTCCTCATTCTATAAACATTCTTTTCAAACAAATGAATTGCTCAATCAACTTCAATTGAAATTAAGCAAGCCTTTACATGATATATTAAACAATAAAACAAATATATGACAATAAGCTTAAGAAAAAAAAATAGAAGAAAAATCAAAAGTACTTGCTAACTTAATTAACAAAAAAAAAACAAATAATGTAGACTCACTTGAACCACATTATAACATAGAGTTTATAATCTAAATCATAAGTCACCAATAAACTTATAAACTATGACAAAGACTAAAAATAAAAAAATAAGTACTTTTATTTCCTTGAGTGTCAAATGGAAGAAATTAAAAATTCGTTGTGGGTCTTGCCCAAAATTAAGGGTATATCTGCAAACTCTAAACAAAAAAAATGCCTAAGGTTCCGAATCTTCAAATACCTCATGAAAAAAAATTAGCAAAACACTATTTTTCGTTCAAATTCGGATAAAATTGAGAGTTTAAAATTTCAAAGGAACCAAATTTATGATTCTCCGAAAGCCTAATAGCAATTTCTAAACCAAAATTGAGAAGGGGTGAAACAAAATATACCGGCAATCACAAGACCTGGAATTTTTTTTGAATGAGTAATCAGTGATCTTTTGCAAACCGTCGGCTTCAAGATCCACCACCAAGCAATCATCTTCAACAATCTAACTCTAAAGAACTGAAATCGCAACTCAAATCGCTGAATTCGCAACTCACAACACGAGTAATCAGTGATGTCTTATGAACAGAACCACCACCAAGCAACCGTCTTCAACAATCCAACTCCGAAGAACTAAAATCGCAACCTTGCAACTCACTAGCTGATTTAGGTTTGGCGCTTTTCGAACTAAATGATCGAGGGTTTGAAATTTCAAGTGAAAAAAAGCTAGGTTTTTTTATCGGCTTAAGGTTTTTGGGTGAAAACATCAAATGTCGGAGGTGGGAATTGGGATTGTGATTTTGTTCTTTCCTTATTTTAATTAATAATTATAATAAAAAGTTTTGGGATTTCTAAGTCCCCCTCCTCATTTCTCTACGCTTTTGAAGACTTTTACACTATTTTATGTCTACAATTACCGATGTAATAAAACGTCGAAAATTATGTCAGTAATAAACGCGCGTCTAATTTCTCTCATGACAGAGTTGAGTATCGTCGAGAGAAAAACGTGGAGAATGGCTGCTTTTTCTAGTAGTTACGTACTCTTAGTGTAAGACAAATGAATTGTACGAAAAATCCTTAGTGTTGATGCAGTGCAAACGTCGATGACTCCTGGTGACATTGAGGACAACATGAAGGTGCCATTCGATGGTCAAGATTAAACTAGAAACTTTTGATGGTACTAATGATCCTGAAGCTTATCTTGTTTGGGAGGATCATACCAATTTTGTGCTTGACCATCTACGCTATGATGAGGCAGAAAGTTTGGAGGTTGTTACCCTACATTTAACAGGTATGGCTCGCTCTTGGTGGTTTTGCACACATGAAATCCGCCGTCGTCAAGGTAAGCAACCTGTTGAAACTTGGCCTCAACTGCGCTATCTATTGAAGCAAAGGCACGTGCCTGAGGAGTATACAGAGACAATGAGGATGCGATTGGCCTCATGTCGCTCATCAGACTAATATTTATCTTACTGAACGGGCTTTGTGTACTTAATTTCTTGTTGGTCTTAATATTTCTATTAAAAATCCTTTATCTATTCATTCTATTAGAAATATTAACACTTTAACTCATAAAGCTCATCTTTTATACGATCAGCAGCAACAGAGGGCCAGAACCGACCAGTCCTCACAAGGTCACAGGTTTGTTCCCTTTCCTTCTTCTAGTCAGTCTAGATCTTCTTCTAACCCTTCTATGTAGAAAAAGGGAGTTCCCAACTCACTTAAACAGGGTTATCAGGTCGAGACTAGGAGAGTTGCTGCACCTTCTAAAGAACACACTAAAGACATCTATTGCTTCACTTGTGGTGGTTCTAAACATGTCTCTCGTGATTGCCCTCAGAAAAGGAAGGTCCTTCTCAATGATTTGGGAGACCATTACTATGAGGAGAAGACTGTCGAGGAACACATAATTTCGAGTGAAGTGGAGGAAGACCAAGCGTATGATCTTGAAGAAGAGATCAATCCTAACAGCTTTCAGGACGCTCTCTGTCTTCTCAATCGCCGGGTCCTACACATTTAGGAAGCTCCCATGGCTGATCAAATGGAGAATATCTTCCACACCAAGTGTGTGGTTCGTGAGGCTACCTTGAAGGTCATCATCAATGGAGGGAGTTGCTGCAACCTCATCAATGAAAAGGTAGTTGATTTCTTACATCTAACTACTACCCCTAGAGCTACTCATTATGGACTGAATGGTATTACTGATGATGGATCTGATATTATGGTTACTAAACATTACTTAGTTTCTATTTCTATTGGTTCATATCATGATAAAATTTTATGTGATGTTGCTGGAATGGACTGTAGTCATATTTTACTTGGTCGTCCTTGGTTATATGATCGCTCTGTGATACATGATGGTCGTGAAAATACATATTCCTTCACTTTTGATGGGAGGAGAGTTACTCTCCTACCCCTTTCTCCTCAAGTTGTTTGAAGGAACAAGTTCGCAAGCGACAACAACAGGACGCCCAAAAGGAAGCCCAAAAGGCAGCAGCTAGCCGTGAGCCACCACCTAAGGCTGCACCCCACACCGCACCTGCGCACGGCCCCCACAGCACCTGTGCCTTCTCCTACGCCACCTTCAACAGCCCCTTATACTCCGCTTAAGGGCAATGTTGAACGACGATCTCTGGTCTCTCAACCTCAGAAAGAGACCATCACCTGGAATGCTCATAGACTTCACATCCTATTGATCATGAAAGAGGTATTGCTTAATGTAATGGATTTGAGTCATATTCCTGCACCTATTGCTGTTCTTTTGCAGGATTATCTAGATGTGCCTCTAGCTCATCTACCTCAAGGATTGCCGCCCATTCGAAGGATTGAACATCAGATTGACTTCGTCCATGGTGCAGCCTTGCCTAATTGCGCCGCTTATAGAGCTAGCCCTGAGGAAACAAAGGAATTACAGCGCTAAGCCACGGAGCTTATGGACAAAGGCTTTGTTCGCAAAAGTCTTAGTCCTTGCGCCATCCCTGTGATCTTGGTACCAAAGAAGGATGGCTCTTGGCGCATGTGTATTGATTGTAGGGCAATCAGCCAAATTACAGTTAAGTATCGTCACTCTATTCCTCAATTAGATGATATGCTTGATGAACTCTATGGTGCATGCATTTTTTCTAAAATTGACCTTAGAAGTGGATATCATCAAATTAGGATGAAACAGGGGGATGAATGGAAAACGGCTTTTAAAACTAAGTATGGACTATATGAATAGTTAGTAATGCCTTTTGGTTTAACGAATGCTCCTTCTACTTTTATGAGGCTTATGAACCATGTGCTTAGAAGATACTTAGGGAAATTTGTCGTTGTTTATGTTGACGATATATTAATCTATAGTAAGAACCTGCATGATTATCTTAGTCACTTAAAATTGGTATTTGATTGTCTTAGAAAAGACAAATTATATGCCAATTTGAAAAAGTGTTCTTTTGCTTCCGAATCTACTATTTTTCTTGGATTTGTTGTTTCTGCATCTGGTTTGAAAGTAGATGAGAAAAAGGTTCGAGCTATACATGAGTGGTCCCAGTCACATACTCCTACCCATGTTCGGTCATTTTTGGGTCTTGTTGGCTTGTATCGACGCTTCGTCAAGGACTTTAGCACCATAGTCGCACCCCTCCATGAGCTGACCATGAAAGATGTGACATTTCGCTGGACAGACTCACATCAGAGGGCATTCGATACTCTCAAGGATCGACTCACCCATGCCCTAGTGTTGCAACTATCTGACTTCGCACAACCGTTCGAGCTCGAGTGTGATGCTTCTGGCACTGGCATTGGTGGGGTTCTACTACAGAATAGGCGTCCTATTGCCTATTTTATCGAGAAGTTGGGCCCCGCTGAGCTCAACTATTCTACCTACGACAAGGAGTTGTTCACGCTTGTTCGATGCTTACAAACATGGCAGCACTACCTTTGGCCTGAGGAGTTTGTGATTCATTCGGATCATGAAGCTCTGTAGTACCTCAAGGGTCAGTCTGTTCTCAGCAGATGCCTTGTTCGATGGGTGGAGTTCTTGGAGACCTTTTCCTATGTGGTTCACCACAAAAAGGGAAAGGATAACGTGGTAGCTGACGCTCTATCACGCAGGTATGTCCTTTTGAACCATATGAATGCACATGTATTGGGATTTGCTTTGATAAATGAACTATATGCTTCTGATGGTTTCTTTAAGCATTGCTAGAAACACAGCCAGAATCAACGGTTATTCTCAATGGAAAATCCAACTATTTTCACTAAGTAATTGGAATTTCCATCCGAAAACACCTGGTTGGAAAAAAGGGTGTTGGAATCCGTTCTAACTCTTACTTTCGAATGGAATTTCCAACGTTATTTAGTGATGGGAAATTACCAACGGCTGAAATGGATGGAATATGTAATCCATTTAACCTGTTGGTAAATTCCCCTCGTTGCTAGTTCGAACTTCCAACACTTTGCCTATTGGAATTTCCAACGATATGTAAGGTTGGAAACATTTTTTTTTTGCAAAAATAAACATTTTATTAAATACATTTTACCTGGCTATTCCTACGAAGAACTAATCCATTGCAAATATAACAGATCTCTATTAAAGCAACAATATAAAACACATTTCATTTCCAAATCTTAAACACCTGTACAGATCAGTTCACATACCAAACCAACAATACGTTCAACAAACCAACAATACCTTCAACAAAATAAGTTCGACATACATTCGACAAAATGAAAAGGAAAGTGGATCCAAAAGTATCAACGGATGGTAATTACAAAAACCAATATCACCCATTTTATAGCCCGCTCCTATTCCGACCAGTAGCCCCCCTCGACCTACCTCTAACACTTGTAAGCCTAGTTGCAGCACTACCTCCAAACCCAGCGGTTGCACCGACATCGAATCCATTAGTAGCACCTCCAAACCCGTCAACACCACCTTTAAAGCCAGCAAACATCGCCCCATGGATAGAAGTAACATGTGCATTACCAACCACTGATGCATCCATGGAGGGGGAATAAGACAATGGCGATTGCACCTGTGTAAGAATTGATGCAATTGGGGAGGTAGGTACCTGATTTGTCGAATTCAACAAGGCAACAAAGGATCCCAACTCCGGTTGTTGCGTCGATAGTGCTTGTTGTTCCAACAGTTGGCGTTGTAACACCTCATAATCCCGTTGTCTCTGTTGGGCCAAGCATTGTTCAAAATCAGCGGCCATAGACTTGTGAACTTCGTCTTCAAGTTGTTTCTTCACATCATTCGCAACTATTCTCTTCAAATTCTTCGAACTGATTAGGAGATAGCCCAACTATTGAAGATGCGGATGGCCCCTTATCAGCCGGGTTGCGGAAATCTCGCTTCTTGGAGCATAGAGCTCCAGAGCCTATAACATGACCCTTTTGCTTTCTACCACCACCAGCCGCCTCTGCCCACATCATATCAATGTCTGTTTGGGGTACTCCCTCGGGATGTGCTTGTGCCAATGATTCATACATCTCTTTGAATTTCTTCTATACAATAAAACAAAACAAGCATATAAATATGTTAAACAAACACCGTCTTATGTTTATAATGACACAAGAGGATCCTTATTTGTATAAGAATATCGGACATACCATTACTACTTTTGGGGCATCACCTGACCATTCCCTTGTTCCTTTCTTTTGAAAGGTTGTCGAATATAGTTTCTTAGCTGACATTCTCTTCTTGTGCTTTTTCTCCTACATATCAATTTAACGTACATGAATATACAAAAGAAAGTGCAAAAACAATTAAGATAAAATAAACGAACAATGCCAATTACTTACATAATCGATAATACGCTCTAGCACTGGCTTAGACCCTCCACAATGGATAGCAGCGCCATATGCGGGCATCGAAGCTCTATTGCGCTTGTTTCTTGCACATTCCTCTTGATACTTTGGATCATTCTTCAAGTCCTCTTCCTTTTTGGCCCACTTCTCAATACTAACATATTTGGGTTTTCGGTGATATCTTTTAGCGTCGCCATTATCTTGTCGAATTTTGTCTCGTAACTTTCTCTCCCATATACTCCTGACTAAGTTCGAATCTTCATCATTCCAATAGAAACGGTTCTGTGATAAGATAAAGCTCGTGTAATTAGGAGAAATTTCTTTCTTAATTCTCAAATCTGTTTACAATTAATATAGTCATTTTGTTTGATCTGATAACGAGTAAATTAATTGAACTTGAAATGACATTAATTAAATTGATAACGAGTGAATTAAGATCTACATATCATTTGCAAGAGACGGGGACACTGTTACCCACCTAACATATATCCTTTTCCCCAGTTTCCAAACTAAGGAAAAATTAAGCACACTTTATTTAATTTAACCATTCACCCTTTACTACTTCTTTCTCCATAAATATGATTTCAATTTCTCACCAAATTTTGTCCCCATCCAGTAATTCATTCTACCTTAATTCATCATACTTTCAATTTTCAGACCATCAAATTTAATTAATTAAATTGTGAGTTGTGATATCTACATTTATCAAACTCAATTGAATTCCACAGTTTTAATTTTTTTTCCCCTTTTGAAACCCCGCAATAATCGATCTATTTATAATCAAGCATTAATTAATCATAAGGGAGAGTCAATCCGTCTCCATGTGATCGATCGATGGTGTGTGCATATTCAAATCATTCACCAACGTTAAAATAAAAAAATGGTAAAGCATACGTACCTCAAACTCCTTCCACCATTCTTCTTTGACATCCGCGGGAATGTATTTCCAACTTCTCTAGGCTCCATTGAAGTGAGCCTGCATGATTAAAATAGCTTCATTCATCACAACCTTTCGGTCTTTAAACCTATAAATGGACGAATACTTTTTTGCACATTATTGCTTATATAGTAATACCCGTAGGAAATAAAGAGAAGTGAGACATTATGACAAGCGTATAAATATGAAATTTGACACTTGTAGAAAGTATACGATAGTGAAAGTAATAGTACTTACATATTGCCGACAATCTCGATTCTTTTTCGATTTCTATGATCCTTCTCTGTGATGGGATATGTAGTATCAAAGTCAGGACCTGGTCTTGGTAAAACCCCATTGTCAATGTCCTCCTCCTCCTCCTCGTCCTCCTCCTCCTCAATAGAGTTCCGGGAGTCACCACTATCAACTCCCTCCTGCAATGGGCGGGTACCATGGACTAACTCGGCAAAATCACCTAATTGAAAACAAGTTATAACCATATACAAACAAAGACAAATGATAAAGTTATAACTCGGCAATATCACCTAATTGCATATATTTGTTTTAACATTCATCAAGAAAATTAACCAATACTGTCAAGTTGACTTACGAAGAAACTTCATTAATTAATTAGGCAATACACGGAGAAATTCAAGATTTTTTTAAAAAAGAGAGGAAAGTATGGTCTACATACACGTAGAGTACATTAATTGCCTATAATGATATAGCATGAAACACAACCAACCCTCATAGATTTACAAGGAATGAATGATCCCTTAAATCTTTTTGCTTTACTAAAATTGTTATTCAATTAGGTGCAACTTGTTCATATATATCCTCCTAATGATGAAGCAGATCAACTGGCTTGTTATCACTAGATTCATTTGCCATTGTTCATAAAGTAGTATCTAGTATCCCTTGATCGAATTGCATGCCGTTTTTCATACATTTTGGATTATTTTTGGTCAGGTTTGTCTCACACTCGTACTACTGAACTCATAAGGAATTGGTCAATTGGACTATCATTATTATTGGACTTAACAACGATAAATTACATCTAATGAATATAAAAAAGATCATCTACCAAATTAAAGGTAAGCACTATGTAAAAACCTACGTCCCTTGGCATTACAAGAACATGCAGATTAATTACAAGTTTGTACCTTGTTGGAGTCTTCGACATTAGGTGCTACATTCATTTGGACTTATAAATGGAATTAGTTCTTATTATAATAAAGTTTCTTCTATAAATAAACTTATCTCAAAGTTATATAAAACATACATATATAGAAACTATAACCACTTACCATTTTCCTCCGTCTCTAACTGGTTGAGAATATTGACAACCTCTGTCGACGTCCCCACATTAGGTGCTACATTCGGGCTACGTATGGTTGAATTGGGCAAACTTATAGGTCCGGATTGTTCCACCGGATAACGACGTTCGCAAACACGTTGTAACTTTGTAGTGTTTTCTTGCAAGGGTGGTCCGGTGGTTGGTGTTCGCAGTCCACCCCTCGGTCTCGTGGTTGGTGCTCGCAGACCACCCCTCGGTCTCGTGGTTGGTGTTCGCAGTCCACCCCTTGTTCGAGCCATTGATGGTGATAATTTAGAACCTCGAAAAAATCACAGCTTTAACAATAATCCCCATCTTCAAACAAAGCAAAATTGAAAAAATTGGAGATGACGAAGGGCATTGACTTAATTACCTTTCAATTCGTGGTAATGGAAAGATGATGAGGGCTCAAACTAGAGATGACGAGGATGATCCGTCTATGGTCCTCCTTGTTCGCGTACAGCTTATGACAAGGGCGACACTCTGTTGGACTGCAAGGACTCTAAATTAGGAGTCGATGGGTTGAATTGAGGGGTCGGAGGCGATGTGGCGGTGGATTGCAGTGGTTGGAGGCGATGTGGTGGTGGATTGCAGTGGTAGGAGGTGATTGATGTACCGGTGGATTGTAGTTAGGGTTTGGAGTTGGAAGGAACTGCCTTGGGATTTTTATTCTTTTCAATTATAACTATCCCGCCTGCGATAGGGAAAAAAAATACTTGATTTATTTAAATCTTTCCGGAATGCTGAGCAACTGCCTTGGGATTTTATAAATCTTTCTATCACGTTATACAAAAAAAAATCATGTTATCCTTTTTTTTTATCATGTTTTATACTCCGTATAAATCTTTGTATCATGTTATTTTAATCAAAATAAAATGGATACAGTTACATACTTTTTTTATTTCCAATATTGATTCATAAGAAATCAAAATGAATTTGGAGAAAATAAGATGTAAATAGTTATATATTGATTCATAAGAATTATTGGAAATTAGCAAATTATGTACGTCAAGAATCAAAGTAACGAATCCCAACAATAAAAGTAACTCACACTTAATTATAAGAAGATTAACAAATTATGTACGTCAAGGAATTTAAGCTAATTTTATTTTGATATTTAAAATTTTGTGTTAATTATTTTTTTTTCTATAATGTTGACGGATACGTTTTCTAGCTTTGTAAAATTTTATTTTGATATTATCTTTTTAATACGATAAAACCCCACTTATCGACCAAATTGACGGTGAAATTTTTTTTATATTGTCTATCAAAAATTATATTAGATAAATTTATTTAATTAAGATATAAGGTTATATATGATATATTATTTGAATTAATATATTATGAGGTCTATTTAGATTTAACCTTTGTTATATTTTATAATTATAGATCTGAATAATTAGGTGTATCAATATAAATTTTATTTAAATTTAACACAATATGCATATATTATAAGATAGATATGTGCTTACCATCTACGCATCAATCATCATCTTCCTCATTCTCCATTCCTTCGTAATGTTCTTCAGAATGTGTTTCAATTCCCAATAATTGATCATCATCTGACATCGGTTCCACGTCCAATCCATCATAATAAGCATCGAAATTTTGTATGTTAATGGCACTTAATGGTTCATTGTCCACTTCAATCAGTTCTCCACTAAGATCTCTAAAATTTTCACTACTGGTGTCATCAATTGTTGGAACTCCTATTGACTCTTCTGATTGATATGTATCATCAGGATCATCCCACTTTTGCTCGATTGTGCTCCTTGCTTTCGTTTTACACACGGCTCGCCAATCAACCCGGTCACGCTTTGCGCCAAGATACTTTGTATAATACACCTGGAGTGCTTGTTGTGCCAACATAAAACAATCATTAGTTTTATATTCGCGTTTAGAATTTACCTCAATGAGCTCGTATTTGTGGTGCACCCGTCGCATTCCCGTTGTGGGATGAAACCACCGACATTTGAAAAACACTATCTCCTTCGAAGGTATGCCGCGCGGTGTACTCTAGTGTTATTATCTCCTCAAGTTGACCATAGTAATCAACTTCGTCTTCACTATAGTTTGATCCCTTCACCCACACTCCACTATTCAATGACAACTTGCCTTCTTCTCTTTCCAAAGTATGGAAAGAATACCCATTTATTGCACATTCAGACCATGTATGAATCTTCGCCTTTGGACCCCATGCTAAACGTTTAATTAAGGCATCTTGAATGTCGTTGTTCCTCACCTACCCAAGTGAACATATGTGTCAAGTCTTAACATAAAATTCATAAATAATATGTGATGACATATTATCATACACCTACATATTCTTTAAACCAGGGAGCAAAATTGGCATCAAGGTTTTTATCCATGTCTCCGCTACTTTGCTCACAAAAGATCCTGAAGATTTGACCAATATAAAAAAATGTCAGAAGAAAAAAGTGGTGTACGTAGTAAATTTGGGTACTACATAATACATATTCATTGATAAACATTTACTTAACATATTCATCTACTTCTGGACAATTTAACAAAATATATGTCTCCATTGCGTGCATCTCAGTTGAGTTATCAGTTAGCCAGCGAGATTTTGATTTACCAAATCCATGTCCGGGATAATTGAATATGGAAATCTGTGCATCGCTGGATGCATTAGGCTCATTCACACTTGCTCGAGATCTCTTCCTCCTAGAGGAATTGTGTCACTCAAAGTAATGTGATCCCAATGTTGATATTTCTTCAATAATATAAGATGAGCAAATTGAAGCTTACACCCTTGCTTTATTGCTAACCTTTTTCTTCAAATGGTGCAAAAATCTACAAAAACATGACAAATTCGTAAATACAACAAATTTTATAAAGTA
This sequence comes from Persicaria maculosa, assembly GCA_963922045.1. Taxonomy (NCBI): domain Eukaryota; kingdom Viridiplantae; phylum Streptophyta; class Magnoliopsida; order Caryophyllales; family Polygonaceae; genus Persicaria; species Persicaria maculosa. The sequence goes on from OY998254.1 coordinate 68,468,525, forward strand.
TAATTTTAATGTACAATAGTCATACTATACCTTCGAAATGGATACATCCACCGATATTGTACTAGGCCTCCTACTTTAGCTTCATAGGGCAAATGAATTAACAAATGTTCCATGGAGTCAATCAATGAAGGTGGAAATATTATCTCGAGCTTGCACACCAACAACGGAGCTATTTTTTCCAACTCTTCCATTGCCGCAACTACCAATGTCGGTGAACACAACGACTAAAAAAACTGACTCAGTTCTGTACACACAGAATCAGGCAACAATTCCTTAAAAGCAGTTGACAACAACCTCTGCATAAATATATGACAATCGTGGCCGAAATGGTTTATACCAACAATTCCTTAAAAGCAGTTGACAACAACCTCTGCATAAATATATTCCTTAAAAGCTGTTGACAAGAACATTACTTTTTGCCTAAAATGTCTAATTATGTGCTGAGATTTGTCAAAAGTTATGTTACATGTGCTAAGGCTAAGTCTAAATTGAACGCAAATGGTTTATACCAACTACTTCCTATTTCGAATAGCCTTTGGGAAGATGTATCGATGGATTTCATTGTTGGTTTACCTAGAACTTCTAAGGGTCATGATTCCATATTTGTGGTAGTGGACAGATTTTCCAAAATGGCTCACTTTATTCATTGTCACAAAACTGATGATGCTATTCATGTTGCTCATTTATTCTTTAAAGATGTTGTTGGCTTACATGGATTGCCATTGTCTATTGTGTTTGATCGTGATTCTAAATTCTTGAGTTGTTTTTGGAAAACTTTATGGTCTAAGTTGGGTACAAAGCTATTATTTTCTACATCTTGTCACCCTCAAACTGATGGCCAAATTGAGGTTACTAATAGAACTCTTGGGGCTCTCCTAAGAGTTATGCTGCGTACTAAGCTCCGGAGGTGGGAAGAATGCCTACCATTTGTTGAGTTTGCTTATAACAGGTCTAGGCACTCAGCAACAAAGAAGACTCCTTTTGAGGTAGTCTATGGCCGAAATCCACTTACACCTGTGGATATGATGCCTCGGCCCCTTAAGGAGAAAGAGAGCATGGATGCAACTAAGCAAGTGGACTTCATCAAGCGCTTGCATGAGCGAAACAAGGCGCAGCTGGAAAGGAAAAGCGCTCAATACAAGGCAGCGAAGGACAAGCATCGCAAGGATGTGCAGTTCAACATTGGTGATCTTGTGTGGCTGCATCTCAGGAAGGAAAGGTCTCCGCAACACCGAAAATCTAAGCTGGATCCCAGGGGAGATGGACCATTTCGAGTGATTCAGAAGATGGGTCCTAATGCTTACAAGCTGGATCTCCCTGTCGATAAGTACAATGTTCATTCTACCTTCAACGTCGCCGATCTATCCTTGTTCATGCCTGATGATGACTCTGACGACGATTTGAGGACTAATCGAACTCAAGTGGAGGAGAATGATGCAGTGCAAACGTCGATGACTCCTGGTGACATTGAGGACAAGATGAAGGTGTCATTCGATGGTCCTATCACTCGTGCAAGGGCCAAGAAGATTCAAGATGCAACTAAAGCACTTCTTGTCCGTTACCAAGGAACTATGGAGCAAGGGTTCAGGCCACCCTGGATCACTTTGCTCAGGACTACACCGCCAGCACTGGAGTTGAGCTTGCGTCCACAAACGGAGCTCATGAAGACTCGTCAACATCCAGTCATCCACCATGACAAGCCTACACTCGGCACAAACATGGGCCACTCGATACAACACACATGTTGAGTACTCTTGGCCTATGTCGAGTGGGCCTAAAAGCCCATGCCGAGTTCCTCTTATGTGTGGCCGGTTTTACTAGTTATTTACATTAGATTTATTTTATTAATGTAGGTAATAAAGTGTGGAAGAATTATATCTCCTCAAGATAGAATTCTTGTACACCAAGTTGTTGAATTTCTATCTTTATTAGGGTTTACTTATCTTTAGATATTTTGACATATCCAACCTCTTTCCTTTGCAAGGAAGACTTGGTTAGGATTTCCATAGTTTTTCTATTTAAACAAACTTATTTACTTTGATTCAATTATATTGAAAAATATAATTGAGGAACCTTTTTAGGATTAAAAGGTTTCCCCAATTCCCTAATCCAAAAGCTTTAGCCATCTATCTATGTTCTTGGTTATTCAACATTCAAGATCCAAACACTAAACCTCCCAAAACTCACGTCAAACACCAAACAACACAAAGCTGCAGAACCGTCGCCATAAGCCCAGAAACGTCGCAAAACAGTCTTTAACTTACGTGTTTTAATTGTTCCAACACGAAGAGAAATCAAGGAGCTACGCAAGATCGCCGTTTTATTTTAGCAATTGGCTCACCTAACCAATTGCTATACATCAAATGTTTCCCTCAACTCTCAAAAAGTGAACTAGCTAAGAACAATGAAAACTTGCAAGAGAAACTAAGATGATGAATGCTATGGAGAACTTGTGCTCGCTTGAGCTCTTAATTTGCTGCAATATTGTGTGTCGATCTTCTCTTGCATTCATCTATATATAGCCTTCCATAGACTTCATGGATGATTGAGAGCCGTTTGAATTTGAACCTCTCCAAATCTTTTCTTTCCAAATCACTATCCCACAATCTTCACCATATCTCCAATAGTCAACCATGCACGCCTTTAGAAGATTTGATGGAGTGATTTGTTGGAGTCAATATCATCGAGAGTCCTTAAATAGACTTGGAGCCCAATCCTGAAAATCTCTCAAAATCCAAACTTTCTACAAAAACAAGTTAGGAGATACACATTGATAGGGCTGGGGGAAATTTTCCATGAAAACCATACCAACACGTGTCAACCGAAACAATTAAATTGGTAACCAATTATATTGGTAACCAATTCTCAGAAGTCGGTACGATAATGGTAATCGAAACGAAAAAGTTGGGATTACCATTACCAACCAACTACTACCAATATACATTTAGATTTTTTTAATTATATTTTAATTGTTTTAAGATTACATTAAGTTGGAGTTTTTTTTTTTGGGTTCTAAGACTTGATGTTTGTTATTGTTGTTTGTAATTCAAGTTAATAAGTACTCAATATTACCTATTACCTTTTTATTTTTTATTTTGTTTTTTGATACTAGTATTACCTATTAACTTGATTTCTTTTTATATTTGTTATTTTTATAAATTATTTTTAATCAAGGGAGGAATACCAGCTCAGCTTTGGTTTAGACTAAAACTTAAACGGAAATTTCGCGTGGTACCCTCGAGGTAAGGGCTTTTTCGCATGGTGTACCAAAGTTTTGCATATTTCACCGAGTACCCTTGAACTTTTGGTTTTTTTTCGCGTCGTACCCCTGGGTTAAAATCGTTAATATTTTCCGTTAAATATTTTTTTTTAAAAAAAAACAAAAGGTCTCAACGAAGGGAGATGACTCCTTCTTCGGTTTGGACGATTTCCTCTTGGCTTCTCTGAGGGAGAATGAGAGATTACGAACGCCAGCGACGAAGAGAGCCCTCAACGAAAGGAGACGTCGACAAAGGGAACACCTGGTAACGTCGGGAGCAGGAGTAAGTTTTATTCCCTCTCTCCTCAACTGGTTATGGGATTTAGGGTTTTGTTTTCGATTTGGGGATTTTGATTGGGTTGGATTGCAAATGGAGGCTTTTGGAATTGGGTTTTGGGATTAAATTTAGGAATCAATTTGATGTGAATCTCATTCCATTGGGGTTTGAATCTCGAATGTTGTTGAATAGAGAATGTTATGTGAGTTCAATATGGGGAATTTTTGTTATTACTGAGGTTATGTTAGCAGTTGTATTGTTCTGATTACTAAGGTCTGAATCTTGAATGTTTATGTCATGCGGAAGATAACAAAATTTGTGATGCTTTTTTTTTGTTGCTAAGATAACGGGGATCATCCAATTTGTGAAATTACTGGTTAAAATTCATAGTTGATTCTCTGTAGAAATTTAGGAACCAAACAATTTTGTAATCATTCAAATAAAACAAAAAATAACCAAACAGCAGTTTTTTTAACTAAAACAAAAAATTTAGGAACCAAACAGTTGTGGATCTTTTCTTGGAGGTTGGGGATTTTGATATGCTAGTTGAGCATTGTTGAATGTTGATCAAAGGTAGTCCTAGATTAACAACTAAAGCATTTGATTTGGTATGCAAAATTCTTTCGATATCATCCTTATAAATCTGTGTTGCAGCTATAAAAGCCTCTTTATAATGCCTTTTGTAATCTTATGCTTCATTCTAGATGGAGAGAAATGCCCTTTGATATATGGAGATCAAGTGATGCCTTGTCTTGCTTTTATTTATTTATTTTAACCATTTGTTAAAAAAACATGAGAGCATCTATTTGTTATTGTTGTTGTTGAAGATTAATTCAAAGCTATGACAGTAGTAAGTGTATTGTCGTAGTCTATTAGCTCAAACAGGAGAGCATTGTGCTCATGCACAAAGATGTGGGTTCGAATCCCACGTAGACTTATTGAAATCATTAACCATTTGAGTATAAAGTACTTTTAACTTTATTTAAGATGTGTGTTTGATTAATACTGCCTGAAGAAATATCTCATCACAGTTTTTTTTTGTTATTTAAGATGTGTGTTTGTTAAGTGCTCATGCACAAAGATGTGTGTTTAAACAATGCTGCCTGAAGATGTTTGTTTGTTGTTTAAGTCCGTTTACTTTATTTAAGATGTGTGTTTGTTAACTTTCTTGAATGATCTACCACATCTGAGTTGTTGTCATAGTATTTGCCTATATTACTTCATCATAAGTACACAACCATAGAGAGCCTATGTGGGAGTTGAACCCGCATCTTTGTGCGTGAGCACAACGCTCTCCCTTTTGAGCTAATAGGCTTAAAATCAACTTGTTAAATGCCTAAAGCTAGAACTTCAAATTTCAGTCTTTTATATGCCTAAATGATATATCATCAAAACAGAACTGAATTACAAAACTTAATTTAAGAAGAAAATTACATAACTGAATTTCACAAATGCTGAATTAAAGAACTGAATTTTAGAAGAAAATTATAGAACTGATTTCATGTTGTACATCAGCCCCCTTCCCATTCTGTTTCAGCTCTCCAGGCCCCACATTTGTCTCCTTCTTGTCACTTTTTGCTGTCTTAATTCTCTTGTCCTTTCCACATGTTCAGACCTTACACTCACAGCACCCTGAGCTAGTACCCACTTCTCCAGCCACTGTATTGCACGCAGCATCCTTCCTAGAGCTTGTATCTATCACAGATGTGCATATACCCTTCCCAAGCTAACCATTGCTGTAGCAGTGAGAAGGAGAGGCACTCGCTAGCTGTAGAAGTGGAGAGTATCTCCTTGTTTCTCCTTTGCACAATTTTTCTACTCCCATCTTCTTCGATTATATTTTCAGTCATTTTCCCTTTCAAGTTGGTTGCTATACCCAAATTATCATTTGCTGTCATAGTAGTGCACCTAACAAGACAGCAAATGTACAATATCTGTCTACAAGTACCATTTGTCCTGAAATCCTAACAAGACAGCAAATGCTCCCAAGTTATTTTGATCACTCACCCATAGATAAATAGCATTATAGCATCCATGCTTTAAAATATCCCTTTCGTAACAAGACATGGTAGTATATATAGAAGCATGAGACTGTAAGGGTTCAGATCATATAATCCATTGGAAGAAACATTGTAAATATGCTTCTTGATAACCTACTCAATTAACAATTGATTGATTGTTCATACCAAATTCATGACAAAGGACTGTAGAGTTGCAACAAGACTAGTTCTTACTTCTCAGTGGGAGTGTGCGTTAACATTCAAGATCCAGGACTATTCTGAGAATCATAATCAGGATAGAGAATGATGCAACCAAGGCCATACGTGTTACAACTCGAACAATGGACACAATAAGAAAAACAACAAAACCAACAGACAGATTGAAGGAATCAGAAAAAACCAAACTCAAAACCTAAACCCTAATTCTCTCAAAAGGGGGAAAATTTCAGAGAAGACGTACCTTTGCCTCTGGTTTGTGGCGACGTCTGGTCCATCTTCGCAAATAGAATCCTTAAACCCAATCAAATAGGAAACGGAAAATCGCACTCTTCGCTGCTAAATCAACGCCGAATCACACAGCTACAAATGCTTGCATCACAAAACCCTAGAAGTGAACTCGGGGAATCGAAATCAAAAACAAATCCCAAAACCCCTAACCCAAACCCTAAAATCCCTAGCCTAAATTGAGGAAGAGAACTTACCTTCAGGACAATCAAAGTTGCTGGAATCACCCGTCATACTTGTCGGCCTCACATTCGGCTCCATCGGTGTCGAGATTTTCATAGTTGGGGTGCTCCTCTCTACGGCTCTCTCCTTCTCAAATCGCCTTTCATCTGTTCATCTGAGAGCGTCATTTTATTTAACGGAAAAATTAACAGTTTCATTAAAACATAACGGAGGGGTACATCGAGAAAAAAAATTCAAAACTCAGGGGTACCAGACGAAATATGTCAAACTTTGGTACACCGCATGAAATACGCTTTACCTCAGGGGTACCACGCGAAATTTCCGAAACTTAAATTTTATTCGGAAGCTAGTGGACATGCTATTTTGAATATTATCGGGACTATTTAAGTCTTTATATTGCTTTTGTGCTTAAATATATGAGAAATTTAAATATTTATGTTGTTGCTACTTAATTATAAATGGGGCGTTATATCTACACCGCTAATTTTTACTATTTACACCGCAAATCCACCGCATCCCCATGCGGTGACTTAATCAAATTTTAGCCCGACATACCGCATGTACATGCGGTATGTCCATTGACCGTATAAAAACACCGTATGTACATGCGGTGTGTTAGGCTAAAACGGAGTCCGTAATACGAGAATCCGGTTGGGTCGAAGTTATCCGAAACCCACCGCATGGGTATGCGGTGGTTTTGTAAAATATTTAAAATTTGGGTAAGAACTTACCGCATATCCATTTGGTATGTTGTTACCGTTGGGGCCCCATTATAAATAGGCGTGGGGGGCCCAGTTCTCCGACACACCGAATCTTCTCCGATTCCTTTCTTTTCGAGCCCGACTTTTGGTTCCGTCGATTCCCCGTCCCTATATCTACCACCACTTTGTACCCGAGTTTTGAGATGGTGAAAGACAATCGTGGAAAAGCCGCGGCTGATGATGCCGGTCCTTTTCGGAGACATCCGTTACAGGTAACATTTAATGTTTATAAAAATCAATTTGCTTTATTTTTTAACCTGAAGGAAATAGTAACATTTAATTGTTATATATAATGTAGTCGGAACCCACTATACAGAGGCGGAGGACGACAGATGTACCGCCACATCTTGAGACACATAGTGAGCAACAACCACAGACTGAGACACAGCCTCAGCCTACGGTATGTTAAAATCGTTACTAGGTGTAGGGAAATTGATATCGAATAAGTATATATTTTTGTTTTCTTAGGAGTTGATATTATTAGGTTCAAATCATTAATAAATCCTTGGAAAATCTTGCAACATTTAGTCAGTGACACGATATAGTATCGTATACGAGCCATAGGATTCTGTAAAATACTAGGTGTAGGGAAATTGAAATCGAATAAGTATATATTTATGTTTTCTTAGGAATTGTTAGTATTAAGATGAATTCATTAAAAAACCTTACGAAAATCTTGCCACATTTAGACAGTCATACGATATAGTATTGTAATTGAGCGATAGGATTCTGACAAATATATTTTAATTTACACAGTCTGTGTTATCGAGAAATTTGGGAGAGAGGGTAGTTTTGCAATCTGCTAGGAGAGCTGCCATTAGGGAGAGGCAGACATTGGAGGATGTATCAGTTCCTATATAGACGGATAGCGACGCGGTAGATGATGATATCGAGGCTGCCGTCAGGGAGAGCCAGACGGTGGAGGATGTAGTGGATCCTCCGGAGAGGGATACTGAGACTGTAGGAGCTGATACTGGGCCATCTTCTCAGTCACGTGTTGACCAGAGTGACGGGTTGGGGCACATGTCGCAGTCATCTCTAGAGACATCAGAGTCTGGTGCAGATTGAGTTGGCCTTGATGTCTGACCACACGGATGACCCAGTGGTGCAGTCGACCGGAGAGTCTACTCAAGGCGACCAGGGTATTGAGATGATGGAGGAGTACCTATGAGGGGACCGAGCACGGCAGACGGATGAGCTGTTGCAGACTAGAGCTGAGAGAGTTGGTGAGCAGTTGCAGACTCAGCATGACGGTTATCGGGATTACTTTGGGACTGCGTTTGCGAGCGAGCAATTGAACTCGTATGACGACACGGTACCTCTGCTCGGAGATGTGGGTGTTGGGACGAGTCATGCTCGAGCGGGCGACCAGGAGCCATGGGCCGTTGGGCAGATAGATTTTGCGTCGTTCACCCCGGTAGGATCTACGGGTGTAGGGAGGACGCCTGCGAGTCAGCATGCGGCGCCATCGTCGACGCCGAGGAGCTTCGAGCCTGAGCCGATCACCGGGAGTCAGCAGGCGGCGCCATCAGCGGCTGGGTTGGAGATTCAGCCGTCGACACCCCCGCCGACCATTATTGAGCAGCGCCATCATGCGGCTGGGTTGGAGATTCAGCGACTCAGGGACCTTGGAGTTGATTTGACAGCTGCACACCTGGATCGCATCTATCAGCAATTTTGGGGTCCTCCCCCACCGTGACGGTGCGATCTGGGATGATGTATGTGGTTGTTCTGTTTGCGTGTAGATGGCTTTTTGTGTAGTAGTTGGTAGTTTGGATTCTTTTTTGTGCAGTAGTTTGGATTGTTTTTTGTGCAGATGTTGATGATTCGATTTCGGATTACGTATTTTGTGTTTTGGTGTGGATTTGATGGTTTGTTACCGCTGCAGATCGTTTTCAAATGTGAATAGTATGTCCGTACACAACTTTCAATATCATGATTCGAAACGAACTTTATAAATTACAAGCAACCAAATACAACCGGCCCTAATATAGTCAAGTGTTACGCACAGTAGCTTCATCTAGCTTCATGACGAGAGCCTTTTTTTCCTCTTCCAGAACTGCAACTTGACTTTCGAGGATATCAATCCGCCAACGGGCTTGTTGGGTTTCGACCAGCAGCGACCGATTTTCATCACGTAGTCTCTTTATCATCGCCTCCACCGTCTTTGACCGTGGACTACCAGTGTAGAGAACCGCCTCAAACTCTTCCATCGTGCCTTGACGTATTATGTCATTGCTTGAGCTTTCCCCGCTGTTGTTCGACATGTTGATGTGTGGTCACTTGGCCAGAGACTCCGGGCCATATATAGGTTTCAGACACCGCTTGTCCATGCGGTATATACACATCGCATGTCCATGCGGTAAATACATACCGGATGTCCATGCGGTATACATACCGCATGGCATGCACACATGACATGCAAGCTTGTCGAGACACGCAGATACCCATCAGACCATCCCAGATACACAATTTTTGGAAGCAATTGGATTTCAAGAGGCCTCATGTTGACAACGTCCAGGATAACACTCCCCTCAGCAGAGCTGATGTGGACATGTCGCGCATGATCAGTTTGTTCCAGAGCGGAGCTATGGACGAGGACACTCGTTGGAGAATCGCGTCGGCATTCAACGACGGGGATCGTCCCTCCCATACACCGTTGACCACCCCTGACCCGGAGGACCGTAGACCGCCCGGGAGACCGAGGACTCGCCACCCCTGTCAGACGAACCCTCTACCTTGGGAACATGAGCGTGCTCGGGCTCAACGTCGGGCAGATAGACAGGCGACCACTGGATCCGCACGAGGGCGAGGCCGAGGTCGGGGTCAACCGGCATCAAACGAAACAGATGACGTGGAAGGTACTGAGGAGGCCACTGGGTCCAACGACATTGCCATCGACGACCCTCCTAGGGGCCGAGGAGTAGGCAGAGGACGAGGACGGGGTCGTGGAAGGGGACGTGGACGAGGTCGATCAGCGTCGGAGCCAGCTCCGGAGATTGTAGGTGACATTCCAACACCAGCACCTACGGCGCTTCCACCACAGAATCTACCTCGAGTAGAATTCAATTGAGGCACTGGCAACATCGACGAATTCATGATTACTTTCATACGAGCCGTCACAAATGTTGCAGGTGATGGTCACTGTGGGTATAGGTCTTTTGCTTGTCTTCTGAACTTGGGACAAGACGCATGGCCTCGAGTTCGACGAGAGCTGGCCGTTGAGTTGTAGCTGCATTCAGATCGGTACCATTACTATCCCGCCTTAGATGAGCTCATCATGAGGGTCAACTATTTCGGCACGTGTCATGATGCTACGTATTGGATGGAGATTCCGATCATGGGCGAGGTGTTTGCCACGCTTCACCAGCGTCCTTTGGTGATTTTGTCACAGATGATGCCTATGTTGTGCCTACCTCTGTACGCCACCGGTGGCCCATCAGTACCGGTCTATGAGGAGCTAGATGGAATAGCTTTACTCGGCAACATCAACCATTTCGTTCCGGAACGTTTCGTATTTCATATTTATTAATTTGCTACTATTTTGTTTCTCTTTTCTGATGTCAATATTCACCTTGTATTCACAGATTTGGTTGTTGCCTGGTTCACCTCTTCCTCCAGTCTACGTCACATGGACACGGCATCACGTTCGCACGGTCGATGGTTGGGAAGAGCAGTTTGCAGCGAGGATTGCGCGATATAGAGCTTACCGCCGTCGTGATGGTGGCCGTCCCCTACCGTATTAGCACTTTCCACTTTCTGGTGTCATTTTTCGAACTTTGTATGTTCAATTGGGTTGTATCTTTGTCTATTCCATTTCACAAATTATTTTCCGAACTCCATATTTTCGTCATCGAGGATATTTATTGCACTTTCGTTTTAATCAATGTTGATGCAATATCATCTTCCTTTTGAATTAAAAATTAGCTCCGAGAAACAAATTAGGGAAGAAATAAAAAGAGAATTCGAGAAAAAAATCTCCACATCAAATATTAACCAACACAAACTTCACAATCAACTAAATTTGATTAAGAAAGAAGTATCTGACCAAGACAACAAGGACCTTACTAAAAATGTATCCAATATGGAAATCAAACAAGCTCTCTTTGATATTGGACCGGAAAAATCTCCGGGCCCTGATGGTATGCCAGCAGGGTTCTACCAAAAATATTGGCATATAATTGGTCCAACAATAATCAAAGCAGTTAAGGACTTCTTCAGAAAGGGCAAACTCCTCAAACAATTAAACCACACATTTATCACACTTTTACCAAAACGTGACAACCCTGACACTATTAACCATTTTAGACCAATCAGTTTGTGTTCAACAATATATAAAATCATCTCTAAAATTCTTACAAATAGACTAAAAAATGTCTTAGCCAAACTGATCCACCCCATGCAAGGGGCTTTTGTCCCTGGTAGATCCATTCATGATAATATCCTCATAGCCCATGAAATCTTCCACACATTTAGAAAGAAAAGAGGCACCAAAGGCTTAATGGCAATCAAGCTTGACATGGAAAAAGCTTACGATAAAATCGAATGGGACTTCCTCTTTCAAATCCTAAATAAATTCGGCTTTGATCCTATGTTTATTAAATGGATTAAGGAATGTATCACTACCGTCTCATATTCTGTACTAATCAACAATGGCCCCTCACAAATATTTTTCCCCAAAAGGGGCCTCGGACAGGGTGATCCCCTTTCTCCGTTTCTCTTTATCTTAGGAGCTGAAATACTCGCTAGAATGCTACAACAAGAAAGCAATAACACCAATAGCAACGTTGGGATCAAAGTTTGCGGTCAAGGAAGTACTATTCCTTTTCTTACCTTCGCAGACGACATTATCATTTTTGCCAATGCAAACGACTCGGCATGCTCTCGCATTAAAGAAATCCTAGATGACTATTGTGAAACATCAGGTCAAGCTGTAAATTATAACAAATCAGCTTTCCAAACCACCATAAATATTTCCAACCAGGCTAAACATAGAATTCAGAACAACTTGCGGATCGCTTCTACAACGGCACTAGATAAATATTTAGGTTGTCCGATTGTCAATGGTAGAGTTAACAAACAAACCTTTGAGGAGATTGTAACCAACTCGAAAAAACAGCTACAAAAATGGAAAGCAAACTCTCTATCGCAAGAGGGAAGAAGTTTACTAATAAAACATAATCTTAGCGCGAAACCTATATATACCATGCAAAGTTTCTTTCTACCAAAGAATATTCTATCAGAACTAGATAAAATCAATAAAAATTTCTATTGGAATAAGGAAGGAAATTACCACCCCTTAATTAGATGGGAAAACATTTGTAAGGCTAAACAAAATGGCGGAACAGGTATTAGAAAAGCCGAGGAAATCAACATAGCACTACAGTTCAAGCTATTGTGGAAAATTATTGCAGAACCAGATAATATATGGGTCAAAATTGTGAAACAGAAATACCTAAAAAATTGTAGCCTAATGCAATACAAGAAAAAGAACTCAACTTCATGGCAATGGGTAAAACTCATGTCCCTTAGGGAGCTATTTGCCTCGGGTCTAAAACGGCAAGTAGGGGACGGGAACACCATCAACTTCTGGCTCGATAATTGGGTCATGGACACACCTCTTATCAAAATAGCCAAAGACAAAAGCCTAATAGACGAAACGACAAAAGTCAATAATTTCATTACACGTGATAAAAAATGGGATAAATAGAAGATTAATAGGGAGCTAGGGAGCCAGCTAGATCAAGACACACTCGATAAAATAACAAATAACCCAATCCCAATCAATGAGATCACAGACAGACTCTATTGGAGACCGGGCCCAGATGGGTGGTTCTCTACAAAGTCATCTGTCAATCTTCTCCACCAAATAAAAGGTCACTCTAAATCTGATCTCAATTGGATTTGGGACCTAGATTGCACTCCAAGAATCAAACATTTCTTATGGAGAGCCTCTCAAGGGGGCACTCCAACAAAAGGAAAATTGGAAGAACGAAGAATTGCAGTTCCTATGCAATGCGAGTTTTGTAACCACCACAGAGAAGACTTCTTCCATCTATTCATGGACTGCAATTTCGTCAAAAATATTATCCATCAAATAGATGGAAAAATTTTCGAAGCCATTGACAAATGGGATGGAAATGTAAGAGATGAACATTCCATTATTAAAACACTCAAGCAAACTATTGGCATTAAGAAAACATGTATAATAGCAATCATTTGGTGGAGCATTTGGTACTTTAGAAACCAAATAGTCTTCAAAAACGAGGCCACCACAACCAAAAATGTCATAAAATTCATCAAACAACAAATTCTCGATTGGAACATAGCTAAGAGTGGAGATGACGAGACATACCCAACACCAACCCTGAAACATCCAAACAACTTCTCTAGTGGTGAAAATAGAAAGAAAAAAGAAATTAAATGGGAGAAACCCAAAAGATTAGGTTTCAAGCTAAATTTTGACGGATCCGTTCGGGACACTGGAAATTCGGCAATCGGCTTTGTAATTCGAGATCACAAAGCAACATGTGTCTCAATGGAGGGTACTAGAATCCCATCATGCTCGGTAATCAGGGCCGAAGCCACCGCATTGAGAGCCGGAATTCGTAGAGCCCTAGAACTAAATATCCAAAACATTGAAATAGAAGGTGACAATTTGTGCATTATAAATGCATTAAAGGGTATTTGGAAATGCCCTTGGGAAGTCGAAATGATCATCTCCGACTCCTTGATGGATCTTTGTCGCTTCCAAACTGTCCATATTTGTCACGTGTTTAGGGAAATTAACAGTGTAGCAGATAGATTGGCCTTCTTAGGTCATACAACCTCTACGCTTCAACCTACCACAGATCAAGAGCTACAGGTTCTCATCCGCAAGGATGCCCTAGGATGGACTACTAATCGTGTTTAGTTCATCCTAATTGCTTTCCGTTTTCAAAAAAAAAAAATCTTCCTTTTGAATTCAACAAATGAGTTTTTTCAGATCACGACTTTATTACAAGTTAATTCCACTGTAGAAGGATATAACATCGCAGATGTGTCTGTATTATACGATAAATCCGTAGTGTCGGAGTATACCGCATACCCAAGCGGTGTCTATCGGTCCCTATCGGTCCGTTCAGCTCCACCAAATAGTTACTCGCAAATCCGGTTATCCGAGACCCACCGCATGGGTCTGCGGTGGAGTTGAAACGGAACGGGGGTCCTCACCGCATCTTCATGCGGTGAGGTCCCATACGGCAGGCAGTACCGCATATACATGCGGTAGGTCACCGCATGTATATGCGGTAGGTCACCGCATGTATATGCGGTAGGTGCGTTGACCGTCATTAACTCACCGCATATCTATGCGGTGATTAGCGGTGGAAATAGCAAAAATTAGCGGTGGAGATATCGTTTCCGATTATAAATTATAAATTTTATTTAAGTTGTATTGTCTTTGATTATTTGTATGTTTTTTCATCAACACCCAAAACATGGTAAAATATCATTACCAACACGTACCAACCAACTTGGATTTTAGGATTACCAGTTATAATTGGTTGGTACGTTGTAACGACAAAAACTAATTGGTATTGTACCAATTCTACCCCTACACATGGATATATATTTTTCGATCAATCCAACTCAATTAATATTAAGGCTCAATATTAAGGCCCATATGATTAAACTCATATGGCCCAAAATATTTTGATCTCACAATATTTCCTGCAATATGAAATACAAATATATAAAATGTACCATCCAGAAAGTATTTCCTGCAATATTTCCTGTTTTGTCTTTCATCATCCTTAAATATCGACCAGCAGGTTAGCATCTCAAGGTCTTACAATCAAGGTGGAGTCTTCACTTTATACTCCGTATATGATATGTATATGGTTTATGCAAGTTAATTAAAAGTTCAAGTATAAAGGAGCAAAGAAAAGCTAATTAGTTTAAAAGATGTCTCCGGGAATTGGCCGCATAAGATAAATGGTTGCACGCTTGGGTCATTCTGTCTAGGAGAATTCTATCATGTTCAACTTAGATCTTTAGGATCTCACTCTTGGCATATGAATAGGCTCCCCCTACCCAAATCTTTACCTAATAAAAAAAATGTGTGCTTAGAGGTGAGCAAGAATTGAAAGCATATCTTTTAAAGATCAAAGGTTATTTGGTGAAGGAAAGTGTTGTTGTTATACTATAACAGAAGAAGTGATACTTGGAGAGCTAGGAAGGAGATTTTAGACTATTGATCTCTTTTCTATGCCCATCTCTCTTCGATTATTCAATTGGTAGTTAGCTGGGTCTATCGTAGCTTGTTCGTTCAATAAAAAGCTCTTTCACCAGAATTAAATAACCGTTGTCAAAGTAACGACTATAGATGAATGCCCAGAATTCACTGCTTAATTGAGAACCGGAAGTTACATATAATAATAATAATAATAATAATAATAATAATAATAATAATAATAATAATAATTTTAGTATATATATAATATTATTTCGTTATTTCCTTAGAGGTTGCATTCGGATTATATAATTATCTACGTAACGGGTGGAACTATGTGGTTAGACAACTTAGACATCGAGAGAACTCTTATTCTTAGGTGCCGTGAAGCTGCGCTTGTGTGCTCGTGGTTTGTGTCTTAATTGTCGCTGGGAATGTTAGTGCATGTGAGTAACCGATTCTAGCAATAGGGCTGGATTTCTCAATTATAAATAGGGGAATGTAGGGTTGGAATTTTTATGTACCAGTGTGTCAATCAAACCACCATAGTAATAAGAGACTTTAGTGGTAGAGAGGATAATTAGTTGACTTGGGCCCTGATCCAATTATATACATATAATTTGATATAGATGAATTGATTTGGACCTCAATCTAATTTATCTGTCTATCTATGTAAGACTCGGGGTTTTAAGAAGCGTCAACCCATGCCACCTAGCCCTCTTAGATCCGTTGTCATCACTTGAAGCTTGAAAAAGAAGATTTCTTGTGGCATAGCCGGTAGGGTTTGAATCACTTATATCTCAACATCCTTATTATATCCGATGGGGATGAAGTGTTACAATCTCCCCGGCTAAAGGACTGACGAGTGACGACCTCGTCAGATCCAAATGAGTGCCCTCCGGGAGGAGCGTGTCCAAGCCTACTGTCGACGTAGCTCTAAGCTCGGAGTCGGCTCTGATACCATCTTTAAGACCCAGAGTCTTAAGAGCCACCGTTTCATTCCGCATAACCCTCTCAAGTCCGTTGCTCTTACTTGAAACCTGAAAAAAAAAAATAATCTCTTGTGACATTAAATCACTTATATCTCAACCTCTTTATTCTATTCGATGTGGGACGGAGTGTTACAATCTAGTATAATTAATTATTCCATACAACACAATACTTTTTAGAGCAAAAGAAAAATTTTAAGATTTTTTTTTAATGTGGAAGTGAGAGTTATTTTTTGCAGTGTTAAGAAAAAGGGGTGATTACCTCGATGTCCAAAATTTTGGGCTTTATTAGGAAAATGTCCACCACCCTCTCCTTATTAGCAAAATGTCCACCCCTAAAATGAAGTTGCTGAAATTTTTTTATCAGCAAATTTTTTTTTCCGCGAATTTTTTTTTTCGGGTTTCTAGAGTTGCTGAAACGGAATTGCTGAAACCCCTGTGCCACCATCTGTTTTCAGCAGTTTTTTTTCGCGTTTCCAGAGTTGCTGAAACCCATGTGCCACCCTCTGTTTCAGCGGGTTTTTTTTCGCGTTACTGTGTTTTTTTTTCGTGTTACAGTTTTTTTTTCGTGTTGTTGAAACCGGAGTTGCTGAAACCCCGATTTCAGCACTGTTGTTGATGTTGAAACCCCGATTTCAACAACGTTGCTGATGCTGAAACCGTGTTACGCGATATAAAATTTAGCCTATGCGGGATTCGAACCCACGTATTTGTGCATAAGCACATTGCTCTACCATTGAGCTAAGATGCTTTTAAAGGAGATTTAAAGCAATGAACATCAAAATTCATTACAGTCCACATTTTCAGCGATTGTTGAAACTACAATCCGCATTTCAGCAATTGCTGAAATTGCCAAATATCCAAACCCAAACCATGTAAAAATCAGAATAATCCATTAATCCATTAATTTTGTGCAATTTGACAACAATTCAAAAATAAAATATTATAAGATGCTGAAATTATAAGATGCTGAAATAACCAATTAGCATGGAATCAATAAGCAATTATGAATCAATTAGCACAATTTGATAACAATTATGACTTACAGTAGCATGCATATATGTATATGATTGTGTGATTTAAAGCAAGGAACATCAAAATTCAGTATAGATTATGACTTACAGTAGCATACATTATGACTTACAGTAGCATACAGTAGCATGGAATCCAGTATAGATTGTGTGATTTAAAGCAAGGAACATCAAAATTCATTGCAGTCCGCATTTCAGCAATTGCTGGAACTACAATCCGCATTTCAGCAACTGCAGAAATTGCCAATATCCAAACCCAAACCATGTAAAAATCAAGATAATCCATTATTTTTGTGCAATTTGATAACAATTCAAAAATAAAATATTATAAGATGCTGAAATTATAAGATGCTGAAATAAGCAATTAGCATGGAGTGAATAAACAATTATGAATCAATTTGCACAAATTTGCAATGCATTTCAGCAAAATAAAGCACGCATTCATATTTGGATCCTTGATTTCGATTTTCCACATGAATTCAACAAAATAAAGGACGCATTCATATTTCAGCAAAATAAAGCACGCATTTCAGCAAGATAACTCATACTCGGAATCTAAATGTAACGAAAACATATAGATTCAAGATGCTAAGTTGCTCATTTGACGAATGTGAGCTGAAAGCAGCTTGTATTTAAACTCAGTCAAACTTATTCACGAGTGTTATCACTTGAATATTGGCTAAGGACTCGAATTCTAATATCCATTTCACAACCCAAGTATAAATCACACAATCTATACTGGATTGAATACCACTGCATCTTTAGTATCAAAAGATGCCATCTCCATCTGATCTTTGTTCTCCATTCAACAAAGAAATATGCAATATAAAATGACAGTTTATCAGACAAATCAGTGATACAATAAACACTAAGATGGGAAATCAAATGCCATATTAAGCTCAATTCATATCAAATTCATTCCAATTTGATTCCTTTATCTAACTTATTATTCATTCCAATTCGTTAAAATCCACAAACAAGATCAAACTTAATCAATTCAGCAAGAGAGATTTCCGAAGTCAAGAACCGATTTACAGACAAGATCAGACTTATTCATTCCAATTCCGAAGTCAAGAACCGATTTACCTCGAAGTCGGGAAATAGAGAGTGGAGAGAGATTTCTGACGCCAAGAGCCATGGATTTCAGCACATCTTCTTCCATCTTCTTCCATCAGGCCAAGAGCCCTGGATTTCAGCACATCTTCTTCCATCAGCAACGGTGAGTGTAAAGCTTAGAAGCAACGATGACAGAGGATGGCGAAAGTGTCGGAGTCGACTTCCGTCGATGCTTCCCCTGAACCAGATCTGAGATCCACCTTCGATCTGAGATCCATCGAGCCATGGAGGAGGCAGAATCGAAAATGGTGTCGGCGTAGGTGGACAGAGGCGACGAAAATCTGAGATCCACCGTCGATCTGAGATCCGCCATTGAAGGCAGGATCGGAAACGGCGCTCAAAGACTGCCACCGCCATCACTACTGACGCTCCACTGCCGTCGGCGTAGGTAGATGTAGAAGAAAGGAAACGGCGCTCAGATCCACTGCCGACGGCGCTCAGATCGGAAACGGCGTATTTGTGGTGGATGAGAGGAGGACAAAGTCGGAGGAGGGAGGGCGGCGGATCTGTGGTGGATGAGAGGAGGACAGAGTCGGCGGATTTGTGGTGGATCTGTGGCCACCACTGCACCACCAGCGCCGATGGATCTGCCGGAAGCGGGATCCTTCGTCCTCAGATCTGCAATGCAATCAGGGGTGGGATCCTTCGTCGATCGTGAGGAAAATGATGAACAGAAGAGGAAGAGAGACGCGGTGGTGACGGAGCAAGAGGTCGCCGGAGGTGAGGGAGGCGGTGTGAAGGTCTTTGTTGTTGCGATTGAGGAAGGAGATGGAGGACGAGGAAGGAGATCGGATTTTTTTACCTTGTGCTGAAACGGCGGGGAGGATATAAGATTAGGTTTAGATTAGAGGGGTAAGTTTATTCAAAAATATTTTGATGGACAAATCCCCAATTTACCACACTTGGGGACACTCCCTTAATATGATAAAAAATTTACGCCTATGGTGCAAATTTTCCATAAGAAAAACTCCCCCGATATAGTTATACGGCAAGCAATAATAGAGATATATAAAGGTAATAAAACAAAGAAAAACAAAGAAAACTATGTTGATCACTTGATCGACTCAAATTGTAATTAATCTTATACATTAATCCCATGGGGTTCCAACTTCCAACGTATCCAAGATATTCACGACAAACTGTGGGAAAGGACAAAGGAATATTGGAATAAGAAATTGATGACATAATTATCATCATTATTATGTAATTTAAGTTAATGGACTCGATGGATTTAAGGTGTGGATTATCCAACTATATATATCATATATCCACAAACAATTGTGCGTCAGACTGCACCCTAAATTTGGGTTAAGATGAAGGATTAAAAGATGTATATATGTTCTGCAGCCACGTTGCTCATCTACGTTCCACTAAATTTACTTTTTTAACTTGGCCCAAAAACAAAATCCATTGGAATTGATAAGTAAACTATTGATCTTGCGGCAAGATTATGACTTTGTTTAGCAGTTAGATTTCGAGGGTTTTTTGTTTTAATATTACTCCATCCGTTCCGCAAAACATACCATTTACTATTCACACACGCTCAGGGACGGAGCCAGAAATTTATCGAAGGAGGGCGAAGTTTTATATAAGTTGTTGATTCTCTCTTCGACATATTTTTATAGTACGTTTAGCGAACCAAAACTATAATATTTTAGATTAAACGATGATATTTTAGTTTAAACAAAGTTTTTTTAGTTTAAAACACAATGTTTTTTGTTCAAAACGACGGTGTTTAATTTAAAATTGTGTCAATAGTTGTTATATATTTTTTTCTTTAAACGAAAAAATAATGTCATTTTAATCAATAACAATATTTTTTCATCTAAAAATATATCGTTTAAACCTACAAAGTCAATATGCAACTTGTTGTTCTGTTAGCATGCAATAATGTGTAGCAAGATATACAAACTTTAAACTTGCATAATTTCTTATATAATTATCGAATTTAATAATATAACCTCTTGTTTCGAAGTTCTTTGGTTGAATTATATTGCCGAAATATCAAATTAAGTAAAATATAAAAGAATCGTGTTTTATTAAAAGATATTTGAAATAATTAATCTGTGTTTAACTTTCAAACGGTCATAACTTTTTACTCGTTTATCGGATTCAGGCTTAGAATATATCAAAACGAAGCTATCGACGCGTAGAACAAATATAGGTGATTAGTCGGATGAAAGGGGGCGTATGCTTCCGCTTTCCCCCGCCTAAATCCGTCTATGCACACGCTTCTTTAGAATGATAATTACTATATAAAATATTCATTTTTTTATAAAATTTTTCAAACAAGTTTGTACTTATTAATAATAACTACGAAATTGTTAAAATAAATTATTAAAAAATAGATATTTTATATAGTTTTTATCTCCTAAAAAAGCATGCGTGAATAGTAAAGTGACATGTTTTGCCGAACGGAGGTAGTATAAAGTTTTAAATAGAGTAAATATAAAATTTTAGTTTAATTAGGTTTTGAAATTGGATTTTCAATAATTATTCGACTCAACTTTTTTCGAATTTTTTTTAGGAAAATTTACAGAAAGTCACCCCTTAAATATGGGTGTTTTCACTTAACCACCTCTTAAATTGAAAATTACAGAAAACCACCTTTTAATGGATTTTACTTACAACTCACCACCCCTACATCTATTTTCATCAATTTATCATTAAATATATTATATTTTAATATCTTTAAACTCAAATTTGATTATAAATATATTCAAATTTTGAATTTAAGGGCTCGATTATATTTTAGTGATCATTTTATTTATTTTTAAAAAATAATAATAAATAGTTAATAATTTTCAACTTAAAATATGAGTTTGATCCATTTTATTTGTTATATGTAACTTTTTTCTTTAAATTTACCTAAATTTTAAAAAATTAGGTTATCAATTAATCATATAAATTAAATATAATTATTAAGATAATAATTGTAGGCTATATTTATTATTATTTTTTAAAAATAAATAACATTACCTATAGGGTTACGAAACAACTTATTAATTTATGAACAATTAAATTTAACATATATTTAACCCATCTAATCCACCAGCTTCAACTAGCTCACCAAATACGTGTTATCAAACTGACTTATTTGACATTATTTGTTCAAACCATCGACAAATAGTGCACCTTCACTTTACAAATTTCAACATGTAATTCACAATCATACAATATCTCAAAATTAAGTCCTTTTTGTACACAATTACAACTTGCAATGAACAAAACGCATACACCAATTGCACCTTACAAATGTACATCTTACCTTCACATAACATTATTGAGGTTGCCACCAAGCAATGACATGAGCCCTCCACCGTGCACCCTCCCTTCCGGCAACCCATACCCCTCGAACCCGCCATCCCCACCGCCACCGCTCCCAACACCCGTCACCCCAGAGTACATCGACGAGGCCGACTTCATCGAAAGAGGCACCAACACCTGCGGCGGTATCAACTGCTGCCGTTTTGCCGGCCTCTCCTCCAAACCCGCCATGTCGGAAGTAACGACGCTGGTGGTTGTACTCGAAGGGGCGGACCCCACGAGCCCGTGAAATAGGCCCGGCCCGATCAGGCCTTTCCCTCCGCCGCCCTTCCTCCCCTGCCTCCCGTTCATCAAGCTGGTGTGTGCGGCGCAGAGGCCGCTCCTCCCCCTCGCGAACTTCTCGCACTTGCCCTCGCCGCCCCAATTGCACCTCTTGCCTCCGCCGTGCGCCTTGCAGAAGTCGGTGCTCCCCTGTGCGCTCTTCTCGCAGCCCTCCACCGCGCACCTCTTCCCCCCGCCGTGCCTCACGCAGCAAGCCGTCCTTCCCCGCGCGCTCTTCGTACAACCCTCGACGACGCACCTCTTCCCCCCGCCGTGCGCCACGCAGAAGCTGGTCCCGCCGTGCACGCTCTTCGGGCATATCCCGCCTCCGTCGTACATACACCTCTTCCCCCCGCCATGCCCCTTGCACAGCGGCGTGCTCCCCTCCGCCCCCTTCGTGCACCCGACGAACACGCACCGCTTCCCCCCGCCGTGCGCCTTGCAATACCGCGTGCTCCCCTGCGCCCCCTTAGAACACCCCTCCGCCTGACACCGCCGCCCCCCGCCATGTGAAATGCACAACCCCGCCTTCCCCTCCGCGCTCCGGACGCACCCCTCAACGCTACACCGCTTCCCCCCTCCGTGCTTGATGCAGAGCCCTGACCTGCCCCGAGCTGCCTTGTCGCAACCGCCTGGGTAACCGCACCGCCGCCCCCCGCCGTGCGCAATGCAGAAGTCCGTTTTGCCCTCGGCGCTCTTCGTGCATCCGAGGTGCTCGCAGCGCGATCCGCCGCCGTGCGCCTTGCAGAACGCGGTTCGGCTCTCGGCGCCCTTGTTGCAGCCGTGCTTCTGGCAGCGCTGCCCCCCACCGTGGCCAATGCAAAGCCCCGTCGCGCCCCGCGCGCCCTTCGTGCAGCCCGCGAATCTGCACCTCTTTGTCGCCGCTTGAGGCCTTGCTTGATTGGAAATTGTTACCTCCGGCGAGGCTTCGAAGCTCAATTGAGACTGCTCCGATGCGTCGTTGGTCGGAATCATCAAAGATCGGTTCTTGTCTATTTGTGGCGCGAGAATCAGGGACGGAATGTAGCCTCCTGAATTCGTGGCAGAAGTGGAGCCTTCATCCCCCATATTTTGAGCACAAAGGCCGAGTTGGAGGATCGAATCTCCATGGCTCCGGCTCGGCTTCGGCAATGTGCTCGGACCTGGGCCTAGTCCGAGCACCAAACCGCAACCATCATCCGTCGAAAGAGTACCGAGTTTGCAATTGTTGCTGATGCTTCTCTGGTTTCCAAAGCAGTCCAAACGCAGCGTAGTGTCGCCAAAAGTATCGAAATTTTCCGTGTGTTGGAGGAAACAGGGGAAGTGTGATGCATTGTGATTCAGATCCATAGCATCCAGAAATCGAAGAACACCAAACTAACTAGCAGAAAAAAGATAGGTGATGAGCAGTTCGACGATCAGCATCCATAAACAAGAGGAGCAAGGGGAATGAAGATCGATAAGATACTCCCTCCGCTAACAAAACCTGATGTGTCTGATCTATCCATGCTTCGATATGTATATATATTCGTCGAATCAACCTGATGAATTTCTATTACGAAAATTACAACATATCAAATGATTTATGTTAAAATATCACATCCCTAAAAACAAAGTTAAAGTACATGTTTCTATAGTTCTATGGCAACTCACAATTTAGCTTCTTTTTAGGGAACACTCGATAATTATTATCTATTCACTTGTACCATAGATTTGGGGGAATCTCACCCTTAACTAGCAGGGATTCGGGATGATACATCTAACAGATCTAAACTGATAAATTAAATTAAATTTGTTGAATTGAAACTAAATCTCAAAGAAAAAAGGAAAAAAGGACGCATCTTGATAACTGTAGAGCGAGATTAATTAACAAGACGAAATCTGCAGTAAAGATTGATGGAAAAATAACAAGAAGCAACCGAAGAAGACAAATTGATTGAAGCATGAGTGACTATATCCATCCGTGTAAAATTAAAGCAACCAGAGAGTCGGGATTTAAAAAAAAAACAGAGATTTAAATACCTAAAAGCAAGACAGATCTGAGAGTGGGAGAGTAATCGAATCCGAGACTCCTCGTCGCCAGACACCTGCCATGAATGAATTGAATCTCCCAAACTTTCACAGGATAGAGAGAGAGTGGGCGTGGCGGATGGAAAGAGAGAGATAAAGAGATTCACAGAGAGAGAGGGGGTTTGGAATTTCTCATAAACAGATTCCAGGACGGCACTTTATTTATTTATTATTATTCGTATGATGACGCAAGAAATATAAAAATGAGGTTAAATACCAAATATACCCCCGTTGCGACGGGGGATTCTGATTCGTTGATCTGGGCAGCGCATACTTTTTGTTCGACGGTGACATTTGCGTGCTGTTGTTTATTCCCCGTTTGCCCCTCCCCGAGTGTTTGCCTTGCCTTTAGGGTTAATCGGGGGTAGAATGGTCAATTCGCTTGGTTTGATTAAAATAGTCCGTAATGAGAAGGTGGTCGCTCTCCGGTGCGATGAGAGAGAGAGATGTCAAGAGAGACGACGAGGAAACGAATCAGTGAATGATACCGATTTGTCGTGATGTGCCCCTACCTAATTAAATTTTAAAATTAAAAATTAAACAACAGAGCCGAGCCTGTATTCTCCAGCTCAGCTTGGCTCGGCTTGGCTTTAATTTCCATTCAAAATTATTTTATTTGTATTATGAATTGATTTTGAGGTAAAATGAAAATCTCTTCAAACTTGACAAATTAAAAATTGGTGGTACTTAATTAGTTAAAAAGCCGTTATATCACGGTTAGTTAAGGGGCTCCTAGGGTGTCAGATCTACCATTGTCGGACTCTGAAGTCGGTATCGTATGAATTGCGATATTCTGTTGTGCCAATAGTAAGACAGTTAGTTAACCATAAGCTTCTTCTCTAGCTCCGTTGTTATACATGAATTAAATAAATTATGGATAAATAACCAAAACTATGGAATTGAGAGTAGCAGCTAAAAGATGTTAATTTGGAATTTGGGCTATATTAATGTTCCAATTCAATGAGACATTTACTTGATTTGTTCAAGAGAGTTACGTTTGTCTCTTTCTTTCTATTTACAGATCACATGCTACACTTATATAGGGTGGGGTTGATACAAGTGAAATCATCTCTCCACAGTACCAAGTATTTGTAATTGAGGATGGATATATTCTTCAATATTTCTTCTTTCTAGATCCCACTCAATGCATTCCATTATATATGGACCCCCCATTTTTATTTTTGTTTGCAAAACTAGTGGGAGTGGTTCATTTGCCATTTTCCCTAGCTAGATTAACTCAACAAGAGGGTATAAATTGCTCTCTCTAGCTCACATATGATCTCTTCACATAGATTGAGTAGTTTCATTATAGATCAACTCGATCTGCCCTCGGTATATTTAATTACCTAAGTTATAGATTGAATCTAATGTATGTATTTCAATACAGTTAATTTGCACATGTTTTTTTTTATACAGGAAAATATTTGAGAGATCAGAAAAATGTAAACCTCGAAAAGTCGATAAATCGGCATAAAACTAACCGTCGTGATATAACACTAGCAAAATAAAAAAGAAAATACAAGCGTAGTACAAGTCTGAAAGCACCCTACAGAGAAGTGAAATCTAGACAAAGAGAAGACCATCAATAATAATAATAAAAAAAGGGATTTATGTTCATTACAATAAAAAAAAAAGGGATTCATTATCTATTGATCCTATTTCCTTGTGTTTTATTTGATAGATTCAAAAAGATGGATTTGTATACTTTTTTTTTTTTACTTGATAAAGACTATCCCTCTTTCAATCAAGGATGGGTTAGGTTAATTAAGTGGGGGATTTTATGACTATTAGCGCTCCATTATTAGATGCAACTGCGCTGATGAACCAAATTATGTCAATTAACTAATAGAAGTTTCATTAGAAACCACATAAAATAAAGTGGATGTGTACGTGTGTTGAAAAGCATGTAAAATGGGGTAAAAAAACAAAAAGAATTACGGAATGTAAGACAAAACACGTTGTTCACTATTCATATGCGTATTTTTAAAATATAATGATAAAAACTGTATAAAATATGTATATATATATTAACAATTTCTTAAATAGCTACAAAATTGTTTAAAAAATTTATATTTTTTTCTGTAGTTTTTCCTTCTAAAAAAACATGTGTGAATAGTAAACTACATGTTTTATTGCCTATTTAACATGGTACATTGTAAACCTTTTTTTTAATCTATAGAAGGTATTTCCATCTATAAAGAAGCCAAGTGCTTAATTGTAAAATTAATTTTCAATTTAGAATGGATGTATTAATTTTTTTTATCAGGAAAATATTAATTCGAGAGATCAAAATAATCATCGATAGGCTGACAAGTCGGCAGATAGATGAACCGTCAAACATACAATAGAAATCGAAAAAAAAGGGCAAAAAACAATGGTGCAACCAACACGTAGTAAACACTCTGAAAAGATCGAACGAAACAAAGCAGAACTAAGAACATCAAATTGAGGAAGTCGACGAAGAACGAAACCAAGCATTATCATGAAGAGGTAGCACCACGGGCCGATGGTACAACAGGACTTCAACTCATTTGGATAGTGATCGACGATACTCCAAATAACCTTCTTTAATTCCAGAGATGGAGTCGCCCTTCGCACGTACGCTACCAGCCAACCACGACCTCAGCATGTTCCGACTTCAGACGCTACTGACCCAACCAATTCATAGATCTCCTAGAAACGTCAAAGACAGAGCCACACACTACCTGATGAAATCACACCTGTAAATCAACCAATCACGACACAAATCTCTCAAATATTTTTCTGTGTAAAAATAAAATTATTTTGTCCTATTCATTCTAGTTACTTGATGATCTGAAAATTCAAAGGTCTTGTTTGCCAATTTTCAAAGGTTTTTGAGGTTTTGTCCACAACTGACCTAACATTAATGATACTACATAAGCTAATTATGTAGAGATTGAATATAGATTCTGATTAGGGGGTAAAAAACAGAAGATATGCCCTACTAGTACTCGGCTTCAACACTATACATGTTATTACTTACACAAATTTTCATTTTATAGTTAGTCGATTTTTTAACAAGTCTGTAAAATTGAGAAACTAAACCGAAGTTAATTTGATGATATCGAAAAGGTTTAACCCTGAAGAAGAACCCAAAACGTTTTGAGAAGCATTGTCTTGCCTCTTTTTCTTTTTGGTGTTTTGTCTACTTAAACTCATAATCAATACTCATTTTACAATCAATTTAGATCAATATTTACCAAAAAAAAAATCAATTTAGATCAATTGAGGAAAATTTGCTTTCACTATTCTTTAATTTAATTTTGGTCTAGATTAATTCTTCGTTCACCACATCGATCATCAAATCTCCCTTATTGTGCATAATATTAGAAATGGCCTCAAATAGTTGATAATGGCATGGTTAGCAAAGAACAACTTTGTGACATTCTCCGTATCAAAATTGCATTGTCTTAACTACTAGAAAGAAAGAAAGAACACTTGTATATATCCATGCAAGGACACAAACCTAATTAACAACATTAATGATATTATTTGTGTTTTTTTTCCTTATATCTATATAAAAAAAATTCCGATTTTCCTATCCTATATATCAATGATACAGGATAAAATAAGAAGCTTTAACCAATGATCCCTTATCTTAGTGGTGTAAGAGAGAAGCTTTAACCAATGACCCCTTACCTTAGTGGTAGTAAGAGAGAGAGAACCATTGTAAGAGGTTAGGGTTCAAATCTCGGTCTTTACACATTTGTGATTAGTTGACAACCTCGGAATCCCAGGTTATATAAAAAAAAAAGATAAGAAGCTTTATTAGGATTTTTTTTCTTTTTCAAAATTAGAGTACTCCCTCCTCAAAATTTAAGTCGTCTTAGCATTTTGCACACGTTTTAATAAAACACTCACCCCTCAATTAACATCATTATTCCACTATTTTTTTCCATAAATTTTATTATTTTTTAATACCCATTACATTTTTTAACCAATCAAAATCTTAAAAGTCAACACACAATTAAATCGATAGAAATCATTACTATCCCCTACCTAAAAAACCTAAAACGACCTACTAATTTTTAATACAAGAACTAAGGCTAAAAAGACCTAAATTTCGAGACGGAGGAAGTTTTATTTTAGCCTTTAGTAAAATTGGTGTTTGATAGAAAATCTTTTTCAAGCTTTTTATCTTATATGCAAGGACATATGAATATACCCCCGTTCGCGAAAACATATCGTTTTAGCTTCAGGTACAATATTTAAGAAATATTAAAACTATCTAAATTGCCTCTACGTACTTTTGTCTTATTAATTATCTCAAATCAAAGTACAAACACATTTTTCAATGTAATTCAAATTTAAATAAATGAGGGTAAATTGAAAAATACATGGGTAAAATATCTAAAATGATATGTATTTTTGAATAAAATAAAAACTCTAAAACGACATGTTTTCGCGAACGAGGAGTAAGATAGAGAGACCGAAGAAACTGATTACAAATCACATTAAAATAAATGGATCAAAATACAATAAATTGGTTCACTGTAGAGGGACAGCAAATGTCAACTTATGGAACCAATAATTAAAAAGATTCGTGATGTCAGCAGAAGACAATAATTTAGTACCCACGAAGATGACAACAGCTAATTTGTTGCCTCTCACTAAGTTAATTCCTTTGGCGCGTGTGAAAGGTCATCGACTCCACCAATTAGTTCTAGTAATTACGGTATTGTAAATATATGGTTTTGCTATTTGCACGGTTAATTTATCGTCATCTATACGGTTTATTTTGACAATCGCGTAATACGCAGTTGAAAAAATAAACTCAGGGAGGAATTGTCAAACGCGGACTACGGGTATGTGGAATCGCGATCGCATACTGCAGATTCACGAATCTGGTCACCGTGTGATACACGTGCACGTTATCAAAATATAAAGTCTGGTTTTTATATGAGAACCCCTGCTTAATTCAATACATTAAGACTAACAGATCGTTCAATGTAAACACGCTCAGATAAATGAAACCTCAATTAAAAACTCAGATTCAACTATAAGGAAAAAAAACCCTCACATAAACCAATGGAATACAAGTTTTCAAGTTTCTAACAAAATTATAAAACTGTGAATAAAATACATATTATTCAAATTATATATTCTTGCTTTAACTCTAATAGTTTTTCATCTCTATTTGTTTGTTTTTCATTTTAGAAAATGAGATACGAAAAAATTTAGATAAAAAAATATATTAAATTTTTTCAAAATCTCTAAAATGGAGAGGGTGTTACTGTAGGGAGTTGGATGCAGATGCAAAAAATCTTGGTTGCTACAGTGATTTATTGTAGGCAAGGCAAGGCAAGGCGAAGCGAAGAATAGTGGTTCAGAACTTACGGCTCGGCTGGAGCTGATGGGGGTAGGGAGCCAGCTCGCAGCGTACAGGTTGCTGACGGAATATCTGCGGTATTGACACGTGTAGTAAAATGAGTGGAGGGAGGGACGGAACGGTGAGATTCCGGAATCATACAGTGTTAAACTGCCTTGAGATGCGGTAAGCGTTTTTGCCGCGTTTCGATCCCGTTTATGCCAACACAACATTATACACACTGTGTGCTTATCAAGGTTCTAAATATCGCGTATCGGGGTCGTATCGGTTAGGAGTAAAAATGATATATCGGGGATATATCGGAGATATATCGGGGATATATCGGAGATATATCGGGATATATCGGATTTATCGTTTTCGCTAATTTTTAATTATAAATATTATATTTATACTTCAAAATGGAAAAATACACATGAAAAATTAATATTTAAATTATAAAATTATCAAATAAACTTAATAAAATAAAAACAACTTCATTCATAATGGCTAAAGTTACTTTATCAAAGTTGGAAATTCTAAATATCCCCGATATTAACCCGATATATCGGGTCACAAATGCTAAAATTGTCTTATAAAAGTTGGCAATTCTAAATATCCCCGATATATCACCGATATAAAAGTTGGAAATTGTCTTATAAAAGTTGGCAATTCTAGATAGGGCCGCCCACTTGATTGTCTGTTGGACCTCCTCCTTCGACCGAAACACTTTTCCCTCCCGGAGCTCACCCGTGTGCTGACGGGGACCCAATGGGTTCACCACAACCATTGGTTCACTTTCCACACCCTCCGTATTCAGTCCCAACTTCTGTTTTCCGCGTGCGTATGCTTCCTCTACTTCCCTCACAGCCTGCTCGGCCTCAGTATCCCATGACCACGACTTGGTAGGAACTGCGCACCCGAGCTCCATCTTCACCGCATTTGGTAGTACCTCATCGTCGTCGGAGGAGCTCCCGATGTCAATGGGCACCCTTCCATCTCCACCCGATGGAATAACTTCATCTTCCGGATCACTGCTGACAGAAATGACTTGCTTCCCACGTCTTATTTCCTCGGCTTTCTTTGCCTTCTTTCGCAACTCGAACTCCAACTCCTCATGTCGCCCGTACGCGTCGGTACTATTATGTAACTGGACACATTCGTTTTCTAACTGGACGCATTGGGCCTCTAACTGGACGCCAGTTTGTTTTGCCTGGACACATCCGGCTACCAGGACTGCGTCTTCTTCACCACCAGCCAATTGGATGCTCGTATGTGCGTGATCTTCTTGGGTAACAGGCGGCCTAGTTAATGGCAGTATAAATTCCTCACCTCCCGCCACTGAGATACCCCACCCTCCGGAGCCACCCGTTGACGATCCTTGTGTAGGTGCCACAGTGCTGCCACATAGCTTGGTTCGCAGGGAGACATGGAGGTCGACAGGCCACGATCATTCTCCAGTGAGTCCGTTTACAAACTTGAAGGCCTGGAGGTCTTCGTCATCTCCTATTGCATATGGCCTGCACCCGCCCTTCTTCAGCTTCCCATATGTGAGCTCCACCTCATGCCTTCTCCCATCGACGTTAAACTTTTCCATCACGAGTTTCTTTAGTGCAACGTAGTCGATACGTTCATCCACCAGCAGAGCCTTCTGGCTACGTGACCCCTTGAAGACCCAACCGCCTTCTTCGCAAGCCCACCATCCTCCGAACACCACAGTCAGACATACGATTGTCTTCTCCCCTGTTTATTTACATAGAGAGGGGATACATTTAGTTTACATTAAGTTGTAGCAAAGTTTTTTTTCTCGTCATAATAATTATAAGACTACTTACCCATTTGTATCTGCAGGCGGTCGAAACTCGGTCCAGTCTATTCCACCAGTTGTCACGTTGTTTGCTGTTGGTTGTCACGTTGTTCTCTCCCGGTTGTCCAGTTAATATTTACTCGTAACTTCCCCTTCAGCTTTAAGATAAACCTCGGCCCACTTGCTTCTTCTACATTGGCTACTCTGTGAATCTTCAGATTTTTTTCCACCTGATACCCATTAAATGCCACCCCATCATTCCCTCCCTTATCCTTATATAGATCCCCATATCATTGGCCACCAACCCTCCTCCTTCACTCTTTGCCGGCGCTTCTCCTTCCTCCTTTTAATTCTCCTACTGCAGTGCATTAATGTGGAATAATCATTGGACTGAGGTGGAGCTTCAATGCTTATATACTCTCCCCCTCTTCCCTCCTCCCTCCTCTTCCTCTTCAGGATATTTTGGCGCAAAATTTGGGCGGGAAACCCACTTTCCCCGGACTGTTGAGAGAGTCCCTGTCAAGCTCAATTAGCTTTCTCTCTCTTTGTCTAATCAAACTCAACAACTCCCTCTCTTGCCTCTCTCCTCTCAATGGACGTCTCTCTCTCTCTCCTTCCTGGACGTCTCTCTCTCTCTCCTTCCTTTTTCTCTCCCTCGCTGAGGTGTCACGTTTGGGCCCACTTTCCCAACCTGTTACCTGCTGGCCAGGTTTGCCGGATATCCGGTTTCACCCCATTTTTATCCGGGTTGGGTTAACCTTGCAAGGTTTTTGGGTTTTTGGGTTACCTTGTGCAATTCCCTCTAAATAATTAATCTCTGTTTATAAATAAATAATCTTTGTTCACAACAACTAATCCAATATAATATTAACCCCACTCAGATCAGAGTTAGGATTCGAATTGTACATCGATTATGTTGAATGAGTGCTTTCAACCAAGAACCAATCACACAAAAATAAGCAGTCAAAAGACAAAAATAAACATATAAATTATTTACCGTATATAACTATAGGAATTATTATTATTATTATTATTATTATTATTATTATTATTATTATTATTATTATTATTATTATTATTATTATTATTATTATTATGATATTGATTGTGTTATATTGATTTAGTTTTTTCCTTATATAATATTTATTATTATTATTATTGATATAGTTTTAATTATATAGATTTAATTATATAGTTTTAACTTGCCGATATGATATATATGTATATAGAAGATTGGATGGACAAAGTTGTTAATTAGATAAAAAAACTACGTATTTTAGATTATTATTTCAATAAATAAATAATATCTACGTAAATAATCTAAATTTAGGTATTAATACAATATTTAGATTAAGACAAAGTTGTTATTTAGATTATTATTTTTAGTGGAAATTGACATAGATAGGATATATATGATATATATGATTAGATTAGATAGGATGGAAATTGGGTGAATATAATATAATTGCATATGGTAATTGGGTGACATAATATAATTTATTCTCTATTAGGAAAATGGATGGATGGTTATAATATAGTTTATTATTATTATTATTATTATTATTATTATTATTATTATTATTATTATTATTATTATTATTATTATTATTATTATTATTATTATTGATGATTGTGTTATATTGATATAGTTTTTTTCTTATATAATATTTATTATTATTATTATTATTATTATTATTATTATTATTATTATTATTATTATTATTATTATTATTATTATTATTATTATTGATATTGATATAGTTTTAATTATATAGATTTAATTATTTTTATTAGATTTCCTTTTTGACGGGAGAAAGTTTTGCAAGACGCACTCACGTGCCGCCACGTAGGTAGATTCACTCACACGCCGCCACGCAGGACGCTATGCATCGGTTTTAGTATATGTATATAGATTATTTAAAATAAAAATTAATGGTTTATATATATATATATATATATTTTAAGGAATTAATAGCCTTATGAAATTATAATTTTTTACATATATATTAAGTATGAAAATATTTTAAAAATTAATTAAATTTTTTATATTTTATTAAATTTATACTCTCTTCCTTAAAGAATATAAGTTCTTTTAGGTTTAGATTTTTATTTTAAAATATAAGTCCTTTCAAGTTTTTACTTTCAATTTATACTCTCTTCCTTAAATTAGTTACTTTTTTACTTTTTGTTCAAATTTTATTGATTATGAGGGTTGTGGATAATTAATGAGGGGTATAAATGTAATAAGTTTATACTGTAATTTCTTTAATTGGTGTGTGTTGTGATCCTAAGACACAACAGTGCGAGAAAGGTTTAGTTAAGATCTAGAACCGAAGATGAGGAGGAATTGAGGTCGGTGGACTAAAGAAGAGGAAGAAGAAGAAAGAGACTTACAGAGAGAAAGCAAACACAGATAGTAGAGGAAAGTTTGGGCCTAACAATCAACATACCTAATTAGATCCCAATAGGACCCTTTTATATGTTTTACAGTGTACTCATGACTCATTAGCACCGACTTGTTTCTTCTAATCTCAAGCTTGAGATTCAGTAAGTACACAACATTACTCCCCTCATTCAAAGCCTTGACTCAAGGCTTGAGATTCACTAAGTACACAACATTATGACTAAAGATGGAAATGAGGAAACTGAGTAAGAATATGAGATGCGTGCTCCCAAGTTGCTTCCTCACGGATCAGATTCTTCCACTTGATGAGCCACTCGCTGATCGGATCTCCATTGGAAAACCTCTACAGTCTAGTGTCCAAGACGGACTCAGGTTCGATGAGAATGGACCCTTCATCATCGGTTTCCGGCATCACTGGTGACGGGGTGTGTCCTGAACTCACCTTGGGCTTCAGCTGTGACATATGGAATACTGGGTGGATTTGAGAACCTGTCGGCAGTTCCACCCTGTAAGCTACTGGTCCGACTCTGATCAGCACACGATAGGGCCCGTAAAACTTGGAGCTGAGCTTCAAATTCCTTCGTATAGCAGCCGATGCCTCTCTATAAGGTTGTAGCTTTACATCGATCATATCCCCCACTTGCAGCGATCTGTCCGATCTATGGCCATCCTCGAAAAGCTTTATTCGTGACTGAGCTTGCTGGAGGTGCAATTTTAATTGTCTCAGCAGACCCTGGCGTTCTTCCAACCACTCCATCACTAGGGCAGCAATACCTGCAGTCCAGTGTGCCCCAATTCGAGAAGGATTAGAGCCATACAAACCCTTGAAAGGTGTCATTTTGATAGCCGTGTGGTAATTTGTATTGTACCACCATTCCGCCAAGAAGATCCAACTCGCTCATTTGGTTGGATGATCGGAAGTCATACACCTCAAATACGTCTCTAGACAGTGATTCACTCGTTCAGTTTGTCCGTCGGACTGTGGGTGGTACGTTGTACTCATATCCAAACTCGTATGGAGAGCTTTGAAAAGATGCTGCCAAAAGTTGCTCAAGAAGACCTTATCCCTGTCTGACACGATACTAGCCGGCAACCCATGTAATTTGAAAATATTCTCCATAAACACCAAGGTAACTGATGAAGCTGTAAAGGGATGGCTAAGAGGGATAAAATGAGCATACTTTGTTAGGCGATCCACAACTACCAAAATTTTGTCCTTCCTCTGAGATTTCGGCAAGCCTTCAATAAAATCCATGCTAATGTGTGTCCATGGATGAGCAGGAATAGGGAGAGGTTGTAAAAGACTCGGAGTTGCTATACTCTCAGACTTGCTTCTATGGCAAACATCACAATTCTTGACAAGGTTTGTGACATCAATCTTCATATTAGGCCAACAGCACAGTTGCTTCACCCTTTGATAAGTGCCATTGATGCCAGAATGCCCCCCAATCAGCTCATCGTGGAAAGCTTTAAGAAATCTATCCCTTAGAGCCCCTGTACTACCAATAACCAATCTTGCCTTGTATCTTAGAAGCCCTGAATGCACTGAGTAATGCCCCGGGTTCAAAGATAATGCAGTCATCAGCAGGTCTTGTGCAAGATCATCTCCTTTGTAGCTTTCTATGACCTCTATAATCCACACATGCTGAATTGTCACCAGCGCTGCACACGACTCCTTGATCAGCTCATGAATTCGAGACAAGGCATCTGCAGCTCGATTCGTTACACCTTTCTTATATGCAATATCATAGTTGAGCCCAAGTAGCTTTTGGATAGCCTTCTTCTGTAGCTGTGTGGACAAGCGCTGATCAAACAAGTGTTGCAACGGTTGGTGATCAGTTTTTATGATGAATTTTCTTCCCTCCAAATAGTGCCTCCACTTCTCCACTACTAACAACAAGGCTAACAATTCCTTTTCGTATAAAGCCAGCAGTAGGTGTCTCCCTTGTAATGCTTGACTGAGGAAGGCTATTGGTTTTCCATTTTGCATTAAGACTGCCCCTACCCCTATATCACAAGCATCCGTCTCAACGACAAAAGGTGACTCAAAATCTGGCATTGCTAAAACTGGAGATGAAGTCATTAAATCCTTAAGCTTGGTGAAAGCATCATGTGCTTCACTTCTCCAAAGAAACCCATTCTTCTTGAGCAATTCAGTGAGGGGTTTAGCAATGATACCATAGCCCTTTATGAACTTTCTATAGTAGCCAGTTAGCCCCAAGAACCCCCTCAAAGCTTTGACATTGCTCGGCACTGGCCAACACCTCATTGCTTCAATCTTCTTTGGATCCGTGGACACCCCTGTGCTCGATATAATGTGTCCCAAATATTCCACTTGTGACCGGGCAAACTCACACTTAGATTTTTTTTTGCAAAGAGGCTATGCTGCTTGAGAGTCTCCAAAACAGCCCTTAAATGCCCAGTATGCTGATTGATATCCTTGCTATATACCAATATATCACCAAAGAAAACTAACACAAATTTCCTCAACATATGCTGAAAAACATCATTCATAAGTGACTAAAATGTGGCAGGGGCATATTTGTGAGACCAAAGGGCATCACTCGAAACTCATAATGCCCATGGTGTGTTCGAAAGGCAGTCTTCGACACATCACTTTCCAACATTCGAACATGATGAGATCCTGCCCGGCGGTCCAACTTAGAGAACACCGCATCCCCTTTAAGCTCCTCCAACAAGTCATCTATATGAGGTGATAACTCCCTCCCTTGATGGAAATTGGAATAAATGTTTCAAGGGCTTTGACAGGATATTTGTGTCAAAGGCCTTGGAGCGTTAACAGTTGATGAAATACAAAACCTATCTTATTTGTCCGAATATTATTTTATCTTATTATATACTTCTGTTATATTATATATATATGTGTGACTAACCTTTTCTGGAAGTATATTCGAGATTATATCTTTCCTTTGGTGCATATGAGGAAATCCTATTCAAAACGGATCATGGCTTCGAAGTGTCCATATATAGAAGATTGAAGATCAAGCCTGATTCATAGAGCCGTTGGTGAAGATCCTCAGGCGCCATTCCACTCTTATATAAAGGAAAGAAAGAAGAAGACAGAGATACACAAGTGCTACACGAGCTTTCATTCATTCAAAGCAAGATCTGTCTTCCAAGTGTCTCTCTACTAAGCGCTCTAGAGTTTGTTGTTTATTTCAAAGCCTTTGAGAGTCACTGTGAGCTTATAGGATATATTCATTTAAAGTGTTACTCGAGAGTTTATAACTCGGGAAGTTGCACTAGGCTATTGATTTGTGAGAGTAAGAGGATTGTACTAGATAACTGAGAGAGGTGGGGCTCTTTTAGATTGGTCTAGGACTCCAAGGGAACGTGAGTTGACTAGATTGCAATTGTATAGGAGAGAGGCTTCTCGGTGAGCTATTAGGATCCTAAGCTAAGCGAATCAATAAAGCCTTTGAATCCTAGGGTTGTGGAAGAACCCTAGGCGGGGACGTAGGCCAAGTTGTGCCGAACCTCGTAAACAATTACTTGTGTTCTTTACTTATTTGCTTTACCTTATTTCCGCACTTGGTTCGATTGTCTAACTTTGTGATTCAGGTTAATCTCAAAGGTTTTGGTACGAGCTCCAAAAGTCTTGAGACTTTCTGCGAAAAACGGGCATACTCTATTCAACCCCCCTTCTAGAATATTTCTTTGTTACATTGTTTTATATTATCGAACCTTCAATTGGTATCAGAGCTTTACTCACTGTTTTTGATCCAACAATCTTGTGAGTTTTCGATCGTGTCTGGTGAAGCAAGCGGAGGATTTGCACAGGGAAGGTCCACAAGCAGACCGCCACTCTTTGTAGGAAACAACTTTGTCCACTAGAGATCTTTGATGAAGATGTTTATCATAGACCAAGATCTAGAGCTTTGGAACATTATAGAGAATGGTCCGAAGATTCCAGAGAAAGATGGACCAAATGATACCAAAGTTGCAAAGAAGGAGTCTGAATACAACCAAGCAGATCTTGAAACCATCTCCAAAAACTACAGGGCTATTAACTTACTTTATTGTGGTCTTAGCACTGATGAGTTTAACCGTATTTCATCTTGTAGGTCAGCTAAAGAGATTTGGGACAAGTTGGTCGTCACCTATGAAGGAACAAGCCAAGTGAAAGACACCAAGATCAGCATCTTTCTTCGAAAGTATGAGCTCTTCAAGATGAAGTCTAATGAGTCAATCAAGGCCATGTTCACACGATTCACAGAAATCACCAACAACCTTGACTCTCTCGGCAAGAGCTTTACCAACGTTGAGAAAGTGAGGAAGATACTGAGGTGCCTTCCAAAGGAGAAATGGGGTCCAAAAGTAACAGCTATAGAGGAAGCCCAGGACCTCACCACTCTACCCCTTGATGACCTTCTTGGGAAGCTGATCACACATGAGATGATTCTTAATGAAGACGATGGAGAACTTCCAGCTAGCACCAAGAACTTGGCACTCAAGTCTAAAAAGGATGAGCCCAAGGATGGATTTGATTCCGAAGATGAGGATGACGATGAGGATGATCCTTTTGCTCTCATCACAAGAGGCCTTGCTAGAATTCTCAAAATGAAGAAGCAATTCAACAACAAGGATGGATCAGAGTCTTCAAAATTTCGAGGTAAGCCTCAATACAATAAGTATGAAAAGAAGACTAAACCGTTGTCTTGTTTTGAATGTGGTGAAACAGATCATCTTGTGAAGAACTGCCCTCAAAAGACAAAGAGCCAGCCCAAGAAAGGTGACAAAAGGAAGAAGAAAGCCATGGTGGCTACTTGGAGTGATTCCGACTCTGACTCCGACGATGAGAAGGCCAACATTTGTCTTATGGCCTCAGAAGATGAATCCCACCATGAAAAGCTTGAAGCTACTGTAAGAGAACTTATGGAAAGTCCAAAAGAGGTATTATCGGAATTCCTTTCCAATATGATTGCCAATGAAGAGAAGCTTATTGCTCAAACTAACATTCTTATTAAGAGAACTGTGGACCAGGAAAGAACTATTGAGGATCTGTCTATGAGGGTCAAAGGTCTTGAAGCTTCTTATTCAGGTCTTGACATTAAAGTCAAGACGCTTGACTCAGAGAAATCTGAACTCAAGCAAGATCTCTCCTCTCTAAGAAATGAGCATCATGACTTAGAGAACGAGAAGATCTCCCTGAATAATAAGATTCAAGACCAACAGACAGCCCTCATAAGTTTTACTAAATCCAAAGGTACTCTCGATAGGATGTTGGGTGAGCAACAAAGCTCTCTAAACAAAAGTAGTATTGGTTACAATCCAAAGTTTTTAAAGAAGCAACACATTACCACTTTTGTAAAGGCAAAAGGAAGCAGAACCTCTCCTATATGTCACCATTGTGCTAGAAAGGGACATGTAAAAGAGACCTGCCCCTATAGAAGAAAGGATCCTTATATTATTCGCAATACATTTCCTGTTCATTTGAGAAAAGAACGGATAACACAAGTTTGGGTTCCAAAAGGCACTATTTTACCAAATATGGTTTACCCCAACAATGGATCCAAATTTTCTTATTGGTCTAGCCACAAAGGTTGATGTTTGTCTTGCAGGAGATCACCAAGGTGAAAGATCACAAATGGATTATTGATAGTGGATGCTCGAGGCATATGAGTGGGAAGAGTTCTCTCTTTCATGATCTAAAGGAGCAATCCACGGGAACAATCACTCTTGGTGACAAAGGAAAATGTGACATCGTTGGTATTGGTAGTGTTGGAAGTGATTTCAGCCATAGTATTAAAAATGTCTATCTTGTTAATGGTTTGAAGTATAATCTGCTTAGTGTCTCTCAATTATGTGATAGTGGTAACAATGTCAGATTTAACAAGAAAAGATGTATAGTGTGCAGAGATGATACAGGTGAAGTTATATTGACTGCATACCGTTACAACAATATATACGCCGTAAATGCTGATCAAGTGGCACAAGGAAGCTTAACCTGTCTAAAGGCTTTGACGGACGATCCAAAGCTTTGGCACAGGAGACTCGGTCATGTGAGTCCACATACACTACAGAAGCTTGTGTCCAAAGGGCTTGTAAGAGGGCTACCTGAGATGGACTTCAAAGGTATTGACATGTGCAATGCATGCACACGAGGTAAACAAACACGTAGCTCTTTCAAACCCAAAAAGGTTGTAAGTTCTTCTAGACCCCTTGAACTTTTACATATGGATTTATGTGGTCCTATGCGAGTCAAATCTCCCAATGGTAAAAAGTACATGCTAGTTGTTGTTGATGATTTTTCAAGATATACTTGGGTTGCATTTTTAAAAGAAAAATCAGAGGCCTTATTTGAGTTTTCAAAACTTTGTAAGGAGTTGCAAACTTTAAGAAATGAGCCCATAGTGTCTATTCGGAGTGATCATGGTAGGGAGTTTGATCAACTTCAATTTGATTTGTTTTGTGCTAAATATGGCATCTCCCATAACTTTTCTGCTCCTAGGACACCTCAACAAAACGGGGTTGTGGAACGCAAGAACCGCACCTTAGAGGATATGGCCAGGACTATGCTTTTAGAAAATGCATTACCTAAAACCTATTGGGCTGAAGCTGTTAACACAGCTAATTACATTTTGAATCGTTGTCTTATTCGTTCCATCTTAAAGAAAACTCCTTAT
The DNA here is from genome assembly GCA_963922045.1 of Persicaria maculosa. Lineage (NCBI taxonomy): Eukaryota > Viridiplantae > Streptophyta > Magnoliopsida > Caryophyllales > Polygonaceae > Persicaria > Persicaria maculosa. Next base: position 68,508,678 of record OY998254.1, read on the forward strand.
GAACTTTTCAAAGGCCGCAAACCTCTTATATCTTACTTTAAACTCTTTGGCTGTACTTGTTTTGTTCATAACAATGGAAAAGATAACCTTGGGAAATTTGATGCGCGTAGTGATGAAGGTATATTTCTTGGCTACTCCACGAGTAGCAAAGCTTATAGAATCTTCAATAAAAGGACCCAGGTAGTTGAAGAAAGTATACATGTTATTTTTGATGAATGCAATGACGGTGCTTTGAGTGAAAGTGTTGCAGATATAGATCTTAACATCCATGAAGAGAACGAGGAAGGTGATGTTGCTGTTACCAAGAACACAGAGAAGAGAAACATGCAGGAACCGATTCTTAACACTAAAGAATTGGCCCAAGGTGTTGAAGATTCGTCCAAAGCCCTTGGTGTCCAATCCAACAGTGTTGAGACGTCAGAAACTGCTGTAATTGAACCTAACAGGACCACGGAGTCAGATGTACTACAAGTCAATCCTACAAGTGTGACGAATCAAGGAGCTGAGTCTAGCAAAAGGAAATTCAAATACTCCTCATCACACTCATTAAAGGATATCATTTCTGACCCTACTTCTAGTGTTCAAACTCGTTCTAAACTCAAAGATCTTTGTGCTTTTCACGCGTTTGTTTCTCTTATTGAGCCAAAGAAGGTAGATGAGGCACTTCAGGAGCCAGACTGGATCATTGCTATGCAAAGTGAGCTTAATGAATTTGAAAGGAATAAAGTCTGGACCTTGAAGCCTAGGCCAAAGCATCAATCAGTCATTGGCACTCGATGGGTATTTCGAAACAAGCTAGACGAGAATGGTAAGGTTGTGAGGAACAAGGCAAGGCTTGTTGCTCAAGGCTACAATCAAGAGGAAGGTATTGACTACGAGGAGACCTTTGATCCCGTAGCCAGGCTTGAAGCCATTCGCATTTTATTAGCATTTGCATCTTTTATGAGCATAAAGTTATATCAAATGGATGTCAAGTGTGCTTTTCTTAATGGTTTCTTAGAGGAAGAAGTTTATGTGGCTCAACCCCCAGGTTTTGAAAGCTCAGAATTTCCCAATCATGTTTATAAACTTGACAAAGCGCTTTATGGTTTGAAACAAGCCCCAAGAGCTTGGTATGAGCGCTTGTCAAAATATCTTTTAGAAAATGATTTTAAAAGGGGGTTGATCGACAAGACTCTTTTTATCAAGACCAAAGGAAAGGACATTTTGGTTATTCAAATTTATGTTGATGATATATTATTTGGTGCTACTAACACATCTTTGTGCAAGGAATTTTCTGACATCATGTGCAGTGAATTTGAGATGAGCTTGATGGGTGAACTCAACTTCTTTTTGGGATTACAAGTTCATCAATCCAAGAAAGGGATCTTTGTCAACCAAAGCAAGTACACTAAGGATCTCTTGAAGAAATTCAAGATGGATCAATCCAAGGCAGCCAAGACTCCCATGAGCTCAACATTGTCTCTAGATCAAGACAAGACTGGAACAAGTGTCAATCAAAAGGAGTATCGAGGAATGATTGGATCTTTATTATATCTCACGGCTAGTAGACCTGACATCATGTTTAGTGTTTGCATGTGTGCTAGGTTTCAAGCTGATCCTAAAGAATTTCACCTCGTGGCTGTGAAGAGGATCTTTCGATATCTCAATGGCACTAAGGAACTTGGACTATGGTACCTAAAGCAAAAGGATTTCACTTTAATTGGATATTCTGATGCAGATTTTGCAGGCTATAAGGTGGATAGGAAGAGCACGTCAGGATGTTGCCAATTCTTAGGAGCATCTTTGATCAGTTGACACTCAAAGAAGCAAAACTCAGTTGCTCTATCCACTGCAGAAGCCGAATACATTGCAGCTGGAGCATGTTGCTCCCAAATCCTTTGGATAGCTCAACAAATGCGAGATCTTGGCATCAACCTCAAAGGCATTTCCATTAAGTGTGACAATACAAGTGCCATCTCCATCACTAAGAATCCTGTTCAGCATTCAAGGACCAAACATATTGATGTAAGGCATCATTTCATTAGAGATCATGTTGAAAAAGGTGATGTGTCCATATCCTTTATTTCTACTGATTATCAATGGGCTGACATTTTTACTAAGCCTTTGGCAGAGGACAGGTTCACCTTCATAAGACGAGAGATTGGGATGCTTAACAAGGATGCACTTTCGTAGGGGGAGCATTCTCTTTACGAAAGATAAATTCTACTTAGTGTCAAGACCCTTGAGATCTATATCAAGGTGTGTGAACTAAATGGTGGAGTACATTTATCGGATCATATATTTTTGGTTAATATCTTTTTAGATATTTAATCAACTATATTTTTACTGAATTTGAAAATTGCCTATTTTATATGATTTCCTTAACCGTTAAGATATTTTATTTTTGGAACTAAATCACTCGGTTTTTCAGTCCGATTTTAATGGATCATTTGAAATTTGAATTTGAATCCTTTCAAATCAGCCTTGTGATGATTTCTTTCCTTGGAACTCTAAACCCGTCCCATCACTCCCTCTACTTAAACCCAATCCTGTACCCGATTTCAACCCACACTCAGATCTTATCTAAATCCCTTCACCTTCTCCTTCTTCAACCTCTCAATCCATTCTAAGAAAACCCTAACCGATTTCCTCCATGGCACCCAAAACCAAGAAAGCTGTCACACCCAAAAGACTTGGCGCCACCCCCAAGGGACTCCAGGCCACCGCTACCTCTCCCACACCTGAACCCGCTCCTCAAGCCATCGTTCCAACTGTCGTCCAGAGCACCATCGCTGAGAGCACGACCATTGTTCCCAAGGGCTCTCAAAAGCGCTCTGCTAAGAAGCTGATTAGTGCTAAACAGAAAGGAAAGAGGAAGATTCTGGCTGAGGAAGCAGACGAGGAAGAGGAGGAAGAAGATCTCGACGCCCTTCTGGAAAGGGATGCTGCCAAGGAAGCCGAGGAAGAGGTCTTAAGGAAGAAAAAGGCCGATGAGGAGGCCGAGCTTGCTAAGAAACTGGCCGAGGAAGAAGCTGAGCGGATTCGGAAGGAAGCTGAAGCAGAGGAGGCTCAATCCGAGGAGGAGCCTGAGGAAGAAGAAGAAGAAGAAGAGCAAGAGGGATCTGGAGAGGACAAGGAACCTGAAGGAGATGAAGCGGGGTCCGGTGAGGACTCGGGGTCTGAGAAAGAGGAGGAAGAATCTCCCTCTCCTTCTCCTCCTCCTTCCCCGTCTCCGAGGAAGCGGAAAGCCCCTGCTGCTGTCAAACCTCCATCCCCCAAGCGCACCAGGAAGGGCACTGTCAAGAGTCTTGTAGCACCTGTCAAGAGAGTTGCTCCAACAGTTGCGCGCAGAAAGAACGCAGACCCCCCCGGCCTATATCCAGGTAAATCAATCCTTGCCCTCCTCTTGGTTTCAAGATGCTGAGACTGCTGGTAAGTGGGTAGACGAGTTTAGAACTCGTAAGATTAGCTGTTCTGATTTTTTAGATTTTGAGTTCTTTGAAGCTTTGAAGTTACCTTGCATTGAGCTCCTCAAAAAATCCCCAGCCTGGACCCTTCTTAACCTTGAGATTGTCTACTACCCCCAGCTTACAAGACTTTTCTACATTAACCTAAAAGCCAAAAACGACACCGATGGTTGGTCTTTGGAGTCTGTAGTCAAAGGGGTTAGAATCTCTCTCAACTCCAATGGCTTTGCAGATTTCCTTGGCCTACCTACCCCAGTTCCACCTGCTGATATACACCCCTCAAAAGAGAATTGCATCATCCTTGCCCGAGCCAAATATCTCCTACCCGAAGCATCCAACAGCACCTCAAAGCAACTCACCCACTCATCCCTAACCCTTGAGGCGAAAATAATTTTTAACATCATTGTCCGATGCCTCTTACCCCGTCTTAACTCTGGCTCACTCCTTACCGACAATGCTATGGTCCTGCTTTACCGCATCCTAAATGGCCTTGATCTTGATCTGGCCAACACTATCCTTGGAACCATGGCTCATGCCAGAAAAGCCAGAAAAGGCTCTCCCCTCCCCTTTGCTACCCTTTTGACCCCTATCTTCAAAGCTTCTGGAATTGATTTCAAAAATGAAGAACAGCTGCGTCATACGGGTAAGTTCGACTCTAAAGGCCTTGAAAAGATTGGCATCACTCGGTCTCCCCAAGGGACCTTGAGTCCTGCCACTCCTTCAAAAGCCTTTCCCACTGCTTCAGCTTTCGCTGAACGCATGGACAACCTAGAGTTGGGCTTGGAGGAAGTTCGCTTGGATATTAAGGAGCTGCAGAAGGAGATGATGACGGAGATGAGCGGGATTTCCAAGATGCTGGAGGGACTGTGGACGAGGCTCACTGATGATGCTCCGGATGACTAAGCCTTAACCCTAACCCACCCTATCCCACCCCTGAAACTTGTTACTTTGCTGGTTTTTGGAAACATTTTCAAAACATTTGGTAACTATTTTGGTGACTGTTTTACCTCCGCCCTTTGTTGAAAGACAAAAAGGGGGAGATGATCTGTGGTGCTTAGACTTTGAAAACCTCTGCTTAAAGGTCTTGGAAGACCTTGGTTTTTTTTTTTTATGGTTTTCGGTTGGATGGTTTTACATGCTTCAAAATTTTTGATCCAACATTTGTCTAACCCTTGTAGGTACTTAGTCTGATTTCTATTTTATTATCTATGCTTGACTAAGTTGTAGGGATGCACAGGTTTTGTCTTTCATCAAGGGGGAGATTGATAACTCCCTCCCTTGATGGAAATTGGAATAAATGTTTCAAGGGCTTTGACAGGATGTTTGTGTCAAAGGCCTTGGAGCGTTAACAGTTGATGAAATACAAAACCTATCTTATTTGTCCGAATATTATTTTATCTTATTATATACTTCCGTTATATTATATATATATATATATGTGTGACTAACCTTTTCTGGAAGTATATTCGAGATTATATCTTTCCTTTGGTGCATATGAGGAAATCCTATTCAAAACGGATCATGGCTTCGAAGTGTCCATATATAGAAGATTGAAGATCAAGCTTGATTCATAGAGCCGTTGGTGAAGATCCTCAGGCGCCATTCCACTCTTATATAAAGGAAAGAAAGAAGAAGACAGAGATACACAAGTGCTACACGAGCTTTCATTCATTCAAAGCAAGATCTGTCTTCCAAGTGTCTCTCTACTAAGCGCTCTAGAGTTTGTTGTTTATTTCAAAGCCTTTGAGAGTCACTGTGAGCTTATAGGATATATTCATTTAAAGTGTTACTCGAGAGTTTATAACTCGGGAAGTTGCACTAGGCTATTGATTTGTGAGAGTAAGAGGATTGTACTAGATAACTGAGAGAGGTGGGGCTCTTCTAGATTGGTCTAGGACTCCAAGGGAACGTGAGTTGACTAGATTGCAATTGTATAGGAGAGAGGCTTCTCGGTGAGCTATTAGGATCCTAAGCTAAACGAATCAATAAAGCCTTTGAATCCTAGGGTTGTGGAAGAACCCTAGGCGGGGACGTAGGCCAAGTTGTGCTGAACCTCGTAAACAATTACTTGTGTTCTTTACTTATTTGCTTTACCTTATTTCCGCACTTGGTTCAATTGTCTAACTTTGTGATTCAGGTTAATCTCAAAGGTTTTGGTACGAGCTCCAAAAGTCTTGAGACTTTCTGCGAAAAACGGGCATACTCTATTCAACCCCCCTTCTAGAGTATTTCTTTGTTACATTGTTTTATATTATCGAACCTTCATGAGGAATTGAGAACTTGTCCTTCACCGTAATCTCATTTAATTTTCTGTAGTCAATACAAAACCTCCACGAGCCATCTTTTTTTTTAACCAACAATGTCGGAGATGCAAAAGGACTATGACTCGGACGAATGACACCACTCATCAACATCTGTGAAACTTGTTTTTCAATTTTAGATTTCTGAAAGTAAGGGTACCTGTATGGTCTTGATGCCACAGACTGAGCTCCATCCTTTAACACTATAGCATGCTCGTGAGATCGAATGGGTGGCAACGCTTTTGGTTCCTGGAAAACCATCTCATACTCTTGCAAGACCCATTGAATCTCTGGTGGGCACTATTTTGTTGAGGCTCTGACATTGCAAATCTGACCTACTTGAGCCACAATATCAACCTATCTGCCTGCACATAGCTTCTGAATTTTTTTGCCCGTTAGCATCTTCACAAACGCAGTACCCAAATCCTTGTCATCTTTGATTCCCTTGAGAATCACACGTTCCCCCTGTTTGTCAAAAGAAATTTGGACTTTGACAAAATCAAAAAGCACCGGATTGAATCCAACAAGCCAATCCGTTCCCAAAATCATATCACTACCCTCCATGATCAGTAGCCGAATGCAATACTCATAATTGCATCCCTGCATCTCCCAAATAAAATTCTTGCATGCCTTGTTACTGAACACAGTGCCATTGATCGTATTAACTTGCATTAACCCAGCTTTGCCAATCTCAAACCCTGCAACAGCAGCCAATCTCGTGTTAAGAAAGATATGGGTCGCGCCATTGTCGATCAAGATCGTGATCTCTTTGCCTTTAATCGACCCTTTCACCCTAATTGTACTGCCCGAATCACCACTCGTCAAGGCATGGACGTAAACCTCCGTATCTGCCTATTTTGATTCTGTGCTCAATTCCAGATTATCACACTCCTTTGGACCACCATTATCCTGCAATTCTTGAGCTACTAAGTTGAATAAGGGTTGGGATTTTCATTTATGATCGAAAAAGAACTTATCCCCGCATCTGTAACAAAGCCCTTTCTTGGCGTCATTGGATCGACCAGTACTGATTTCTAACCATGTAGACGAAGCTGCTGGTTTGGAGCTCGAAAATGACTTGGAATCCCCTTTGCTTGTAGCCTCCCTACTCCACCCTCCACTTTTAGCAGTGAAAGTAGAGTTAGATCCAACGAACTGCTTCCATGGAGTCTTGGTGACACGAAAGAGAGCTTGGACTGCGTTGTGATGAAGACGAGATTGTTCCATGGTCGCTGCCATTGTTGAAGGACCTCCCAACTGAACCAACGACCTAATCTCCTCCTTGAGGCCACAAATGTAACTGGACACAAAATATGACTCGGAGAGATGAGGATTGAACATCAACATACTTGGTCGCAAGTCCTAAAAGGTCACATTGTATGCTTCCAGATCATCCGCATGCTGTAATTTGTTGAAGTAAGCCACAATTTCTGTTTCTTTCCTGTCCCCAAATCTTTCACAAAGATCCTCACAAAACTCGTTCCACTTGACCCCCGGTTTCTGCATCGCATAACCTTGAAGCCATGTGTCCGCCTTGTCGATGAGATACATGGTGGCAATCTCAACTTTGTGCTCATCGGCGATCGAAAAGATACCGAAGTACTTCTCGCATTTCCTGATCCAGTGGCGTGGTTTCTTGCCGTTGAAATTTGGAAAATCTAACTTCGGCATGACCATGTCCCGGAATTGCTATTGTTGCCGCCTTGAAGATTCGCCGTTCTTCTTGCCCCCGGAATTTCCCGATCTGCAGGGCCTGCTCCCATTAACGATTGTCGGCTTCCCGCATCCATCGAATTCTCTCCTGGGCAACCATCTCTACCAGCTCTGCCACCCGGATATGTGTCGTTGATCATTCGATCTCGTCTCGGAGGGTTCCGAATGTAATCGGTCAACTGCTCCATCCGTTGCTCCGTGATTTTCTTGAATTCCCCCAATTGACTGGCCTGTTCGTCTTGGCGCCGTTGCGAGTCTTCCATGAATTTCGTTGTGGCTGCCATGAAAGAATGAACATCATCCCAAAATTCTTGAAATTGAGATTCCGACGTCTTGGACCTTGTACCTTCTGTCATAGCTTTGACGTTGCGATCGTGCTGCTCTGATACCAAACTTGTGTTGATCCTAAGCCACAACAGTGCGAGAAAGGTTTAGTTGAGATCTAGAACCGAAGATGAGGAGGAATTAAGGTTGGTGGACTGAAGACGAGGAAGAAGAAGGAAGAGACTTACAGAGAGGAAGAAAACACAAATAATAGAGGAAAGTTTGGGCTTAACAATCAACATACCCAATTAGATCCCAATAGGACCCTTTTATATGTTTTACAGTGTACTCATGACTCACTAGCACCGGCTTGTTTCTTCTAATCTCAAGCTTGAGATTCACTAAGTACACAACAGTGTGCAAGTGTCTAAAATAACTTATTCTTTTTTGGAGAAATCGGGTATATACTCATGAAAACTTATTAATTGGGTATATTCCCATCAAAACTTCAAAATTGTTTATATACCCATCAAATCATTTAAAATTTGTTTAATTGTCCATAATATATTTGATCTAATATTATTGAGTGAGAATTAGATTTAAATTTAATTATATACTAAACTTAGATAATTTTTAAATAATTAAAAAAATTATCACTTTACAATTATTGGATAGAAAATATAATTAAATTTTAATATAAAAGTTAAACTTCAATGTAATTATAATTATATTTTTATCCAATGATTTTATTTTGAATATCAAGTTTCATGTATAAGTTCAAAATAATTAAGTTATAAAAAGGACCATAAACCATAGTAAAGAAATAAAATACATATTTTTTAATGTAAAATCACATCCAGTTTTTAAAAAATACTTAGTTTGAGAGAAATTAAAATTAATGTCTCATTTTTATAATTATTTGAAAGTTAACTAATTTTGATATTTAAATAATTAAATTTTAATAGTTTTTACATTCAATAGTATAAATTAAATATATGATGGACAATTAAACAAAATATAAATGATTTAATGGGTATATAACCAATTTTGAAGTTTTGATGGCTATATACCTAATTAATGATGTTTTTTATATGTATATATATCCAATTTCGCCTTTTTTTTTTGAACGGATGTAGTAATTTTTAAAAACATGTCTTAAAAGATAAAATGACTTAAATTTTTGAAACTCTACCGAATAGAGTTTCTCATTCCTCCCTCAAAAAATAATGGGAGACCTTAATCACCCAACTACCCAACACTGTTTAGCTATGTTTGCCCATTTAGAGCGTTTAAGAGGTGATGCGTTATTAATATATTTATTACACTAGGAAATAATATACTACGTAATAATCTTCTTTATTTTGTATAATAAGTTTTATAAATCGCTAATAAATTTCAAATAGTTGTTAATTAGACCCCTGGAATATGGTTTGGCATTATAAATAATTGGTGGCCAGATATTTCATTGCAAATATTTTTTTTTATGACGAGGGAACCATCTTCGATATTAATCCCGAGTACGTGACTCAGATGGCAAGAGTCAGCTTTCAGGTAAATCGGTTTGCGCCAACCGGCTCTGTGAGATCATGAGATTGATTGTAATGTCCTCCTTCAGAGTTTCCATTCATTGATATAACATATATATAGGTTACAAAGGTATTGGGCCTTAACGGGCTTTTAGCCCACTATACAATATGAGACCTATGTAATCTATCAAACCCCCGTAGTCGAAACGGGAGGTGTCCGTACAGTGAGACTGGATCGAAAATCAATGAACAACTGTCTAGGTAAACCCTTGGTGAATATATCAGCGTACTGATAAGAGGACGGGACATGTAGAACGCGGACATGTCCAATGGCAACCTTGTCCCTGACGAAGTGGAATTCAAGCTCAATGTGCTTCGTGCGTTGATGCTGGACCGGGTTGCTAGCCAGATAGACGGCAGAGACGTTGTCAGTGTAGACCAGAGTAGCCTTCTGCAAGGGGCAACCGAGCTCAAGCAGAAGATTGCGGAGCCAAGAGCATTCGGAGACAACGTTGGCAACACCCCTGTATTCGGCCTCAGCGCTGGAGCGAGATACGACGGACTGACGCTTGGCTGACCAAGACAGAAGAGTGTCGTTGAGAAAAACACAGTAACCAGACGTGGAGCGACGTGTGTCAGGGCAACCACCCCAATCCGCATCAGTGTAAGCAACAAGGTCAAGCTTAGAGGAAGGAGTGATCGTGGTGCCGAGCTCGAGGGTGCCGCTGATATACCGAATGATCCGCTTTAAAGCCTGAAAGTGAGGTTCCCTAGGGGCATGCATGAACAAGCAAATCTGTTGAACGGCATAACTGATATCAGGCCTGGTGAAAGTGAGATACTAAAGAGCACCAGCGAGGCTCCTGTACAATGTCGGATCATCCACCAAAGGACCAGAATGAGCACTGAGCTTGTTGGATGTATCGACAGGGGTGGCGACGGGATTACAGTTGACCATCTTAGCCCGAGCAACAATCTCAGCAGCATACTTACTCTGGGAGAGGAACAGACCAGACGCATGACGCTGAACAGCAACTCCCAAGAAGTAGGACAACGGACCTAGATCAGACATGGCGAATTCCGCACACAACTGTGAAATGATAGACGTCCGAAGTGCATCAGAAGAGGCGGTGAGAATGATGTCATCGACATATAACAGCAGGAATGCCAAGTCTGATCCTCGGCGATAGATAAACAGCGATGTATCCGAACGGCTGCCAGTGAAACCCAAACGGAGCAGATGAGAGGCAAATCGCTGGAACCACGCCCGCGGAGCCTGATTCAGACCATATAGAGAGCGCTTGAGGAGACAAACATGCTTAGGACGCTCAACATCAGCAAACCCGGGGGGCTGAAACATGTAAACTGTCTCGTTCAGATGACCATGCAGAAAGGCGTTCTTGACATCTAACTGATGGATGTCCCAGTTGCGTGATAGAGCCAGACTCAGGACCACTCGGATAGTGGCTGGCTTGACCACAGGGCTGAAGGTCTCATCACAATCAATACCGGCCTGCTGAGATCTACCGTTCACTACCAGACGGGCCTTGTAGCGCTCCAATGTCCCATCAGAGCGGAACTTGTGACGAAAGAGCCACATACAGCGACTGACGTTCGCCTCAGGAGGGCGAGGAACAAGAATCCAAGTACCATTCTTCGTAAGGGCCCTGTATTCGTCGAGCATAGCCGCCTGCCAATTCGGGTCGAGGAGGGTTGTTTTGTGGGAGGTGGGAATGGGGGAGAGGGAGGTCTGGGAGCCAGGAAGGACGGGGGCAAGAGGTGCAAGGTGCGGGGAGGAGGAGGCGGCGGTTGCAGGTGCGGCGGGCGCAACAGTGCTTGCGGCGGGCGCCGCTGGTTGAATGGCGGCGGGCGCAGCATGGTCTGCGGTGGCCGCCGCCAGGGACGAGTTGACGGCTGCGGGCGCAGCAAATGGGGTTGCGGCGGGCGCAGCATTCGATGCTGCGGCCGCCGCACGTAGGTGAGGCGCGGGTGTTTGTCGAGGTGATGGGAGGTGGATAGCGGGGTGATGGTCGGTGGTCATGGAGATGATCTGACGGGGTCTGAAGACACCGGAGACGCTGCGGGTGTGTGGTCTGGTGGTAGATGGTGGTGGGGGAGGTGGGGGAGGGGGAGACGCAGGAGCACCGGGAGAGCTCTAGGGAAGAATGAAGTGAGGGAATGGTGACTCAGACTCTGTCGACGACACAGGGGGTGTGGGAGACGCGAAGGGAAATCACGACTCATCAAAGGTGACATGACGAGAGAGAATGATCTTGTGAGTCTTGATATCGAGGCAAATGTAACCGCGATGATCAGATGGGTAGCCAAGAAAGACACAAGGGGTGGAGCGTGGGTGAAGGTTGTGGGGGGCGGTGGATGCCTGATTAGGGAAGCACGAGCAACAAAAGGTACGAAGGTGATCATATATGGGCAGAGTGCAATACAGTGCCTGAAACGGTGAGCGATGGTTGAGGGTGGTGGAAGGGAGAATGTTGAGGAGGTAGCATGTGGTGGCCAAGGCGTAAGGCCAATAAAGGAGGGGAATGGATGCGTGGAAAAGAAGAGTGCGCATCATATTGGTAATGGTTCGGATGATTCGTTTGGCTTTGCCATTTTGTTGAGAGGTGTAGGGGCAGGACAAGCGATAGGAGATCCCATTGGTATTAAAGAAAGTGTGAAAATAATTGTTGTCAAATTCGCGGCCATTGTCGCATTGGAAACACTTGACAGAGGTGTGAAACTGTGTTTTGATGTAAGCATGGAATTTGGCAAAGATAGGGAACACTTGAGATTTAAAGTGCAAAGGGAAAACCCATAAGAAATGTGTATAATCATCCAGAAACAAGAGGTAATACTATGACCCTCCTTGCTAGGCACAGGAGATGTCCAAATATCACTATGAATAATATCAAAAGGTGCAAATGTAGTGTTTAAAGATCGCTGAAAAGGAAGTCTGGCATGCTTGCCTAACTGACAAGACGAACATAAACTAGAGCGATGCTCTTTATTACATTGGACAAGACTCTTAGAACGAAGTAAATCTAAAACTGCAGGGCTGGGATGACCAAGGCGTGCATGCCAAAGACTGGATGATGATGCCGAGAGGGCGACTGGACTTGACGGGCTGGATGGTGAGGGCGACGACACAGGATAGAGCTCCCCGATGCTATTACATCTCAGACGAGTAACCCCCGTAGTAAGATCCTTCACAGAGAAACCAAACGGATCAAACACAAGAGAAACATTATTGTCAGTGGTGAACCGACTGACAGAGATAAGGTTTTTGACAAGTTTGGGGGCAACAAGGACATTGTTGAGGTGCAAAGGGTTGGTAGGGGTTGGTAGTGTGGTGTGGCCAATGCCCGAAGTAGGAATCCGACCACCGTTGCCGACGATAATAGAATGAGCAGGACCCTTAAAAGAAAGAGATGAGAGAGTACCTGAGGAGTTCGTCATATGAGAGGTAGCGCCAGTGTCCATGTACCAAGCGCCGTCAGGGGGTGTCAGCTGCATGAAGGAGAAGGCGTTGTGCACATCAGTCGGGTATGCCTGATCAGACGACGGGCGGGGAGCAGGACCCAACAAGCCCTGCTGACGGTTGGGATACGGGGCTGGTCCACGAAACGACGCACCGGGGTAGCCATAGGGCATCCAAGGAGGGTAGCCAGGGTTGGGGTACCAAGAGGGGTGGCGGTGATCGTAGTGCTGCGGGCGACCATTGCTGCGGCCGCCGCCACCGCCCCTTGGTCCCTGCTGGTCGTTGCTGCGGCCGGGCTGGAGGGCAAGCTGCTCGATGATGTCACTGGATGAGACCAATGCCGTCTTGTCTTTGGCGGCGTCGGTTGTCTGACGTTGAAGGCGAGTCTCCTCCAGGATTAGTTGAGACCGGGTCTTCTCGAACGTAGGGAGAGGTTCTGTCTGCTGTATATGAGTAGCAGCACCATTGTATTCGGAAGGGAGGCCCGAGAGTACCTGGAGGACGAGACGGGTGGCGCTGGGTTTGGAGTCGACGGCGTCGAGCTGATCGGCCAGGGTCTTGATGTGCTGACAGTATGCAGATATCGATGGAAAAGAAGAAAGCTTGCAACTTGAGAATTCGTGCTCGAGATAGATAGCACGGGTGGACTTGTTGTCTTGAAAGATATCCTGAAGTTTCTTCCAAGCATTCAAGGCGGAGTCTTTGGGGTCGAGTATGGTGGTTAATAGATCTTTTGAGATGGTGTTGAAGATCCATTGAAGGACAATGGTGTCAAGTTGAGCGAAGAGATCGTCGTCTTCGCTTTCAGGGCGTTTGGCGGAGGAGTCAATGTGGTGGAGGACTTTATGAGCCTTAACATGGGTCGTGAAGAGGTGCGACCACATGGTGTAGGTACTGGATTCATGATCAAGAATGATAGGGATGCAATTTTTGATATTGGAGATGGTTAGGGCGGAATGGAATGGTGATTTAGTGGCGGTGGGTTCGGTAGTCATTGTGACGAGGAAGATAGAGAGAGATAGGAGAGAGAGTGGGCGGCGGCAAGAGGATGGGGAGGCCGACGGTAGGAGGGGTGGCCGAGGCGGGTGGGTGAGATGACGGCGGCGAGAGGTGGCCGAGGCTGGGGAGCGGCGAGGAGAGAGAGAGGGCGGCGAGGAGAGAGAGAGGAGTGGCGGCTAGGGTTTAGAGAAAAAAGTTTAGGGTCTTTGGATCTTAGGCTGTGATACCATGTGAGATCATGAGATTGATTGTAATGTCCTCCTTGAGGGTTTCCATTCATTGATATAACATATATATAGGTTACAAAGGTATTGGGCCTTAACGGGCTTTTAGCCCACTATACAATATGAGACCTATGTAATCTATCACTCGACTTTGTAAAAAGATACATGTTTAAGGAGTTGACTCTATATATTCAGGGGCGGAGCTATGGGGGTGCTCGAGCACCCCCCGACCCGGAAAAAAAAATACAAATTTTTTTTTATTACATATATTTGGTATTTTGAAGGTAATATAATATCTTTAAAGGATATTTGAAACAATAGTGTTGTCTAGCTCAAATGATAAAGAAAGGAAGGAAGGAGAACCAAAAGGTCTTAGGTTCAAATCCCAAATGTTTCACTTTTTATTTCTTTTACTATTTCATTGATTCTTCTTCATTTCTATCTATATTGTTTTTGTTTCTATCAACTATTTCATAAAAAAATGTCATATTTATGTTTCACTATATCATTAATTCTTTTTTATTTCTATCTATATATTTTTTTTGTTTCTATCCACTATTTAAATTTAAAAAATCATAATTTTAGTGTTTTTTCAATATTTTCTTAGAAAAAATCTTCTTAATAAATATACACCAAAAAAAATATTTCACAAAAATTTTTTTAGCACCCCCGGAAATAAATCCTGGCTCCGCCACTGTATATATTCTTTACATGGAGACATCATGTGATTTACTAATTCGACAAAATATAACATTTTAAATAAAATAAAAATTATGTAAAATATATATTTAATTTTTAAATAATTTATACTCCATCCGTTAATTAAAACTTGTCATTTACTATTCATGCACGCTTTTTTATAAAGATAAAAAAATATAAATTATTGTATTAAGTTTTTTCACATTTGTTTTTATAAATTCATACTTAATACTAATAAGTATGAAATTGTTTAAAAAAAATATATTAAAATTTTTAATATGTTATATAGTTTTTAACACCTCAAAAAGCGTATGTGAATAATAAAACGTCAAGTTTTAATTAACGGATGGAGTATTTATTAGTAATAAGTATAAATTATTTAAATTTTTTCATAAAAATTATCAATAGTTTTTTTATAATATTTATCATTCTAAAAAAAATGTGCATACATATTAAAAAACCTTTTTAATGGAGAAAGTATATAATATAGGAAAATGATTGTAAATAATACTGTATCAAATATTAGTTGTAGACTTGTAGTAGTTGTAGATAAAAAAAAATATTATATTGTAAGCGAGTAACAAAATGATAGTTTCAATTGTAGTAAATGTCAGATCTAGTTCCCCAGAAAAAAACCAGAGTCGCAAAACACTCTCTTCCAAAATGAAAAATCCTAACCCTCAAAACCAAACCCTAGTAGCCCTTTCTCTACAGACGCCGCCGCCGCCGCTGCTGATAGCTCACCTCTTCGACCGCTGGTGTGGCTACCCCACGAGCCATGATCTCCTTCCTCCGTAGCGTGTTTGTTTCGCCCTCGACACCGATCCACCTCCTCTCCTTCGCCGCCCATACCGGCTTCGATGTGGCCGCCGGCCTCACACGGCTCCATCCCTCCTGCCCAGCCCCTGCAACCGACATGCCCGCCTGTTGTGTGCCCTCCGTCCGCGTCTCCGCATGCGGTGGCGCTTCCTCAGACAGCCGGAACCTCCCCACACAGGTTATCCCTCCCCTCGCTCCTTTTGCTCCGACCTGATCTCCTTCTCGACTTCAGCCTCGCCTCCAACCTCTCTACAGGAACGCTTCTCCTCTCCCTACCCCTAGCCGTCTCCACAACCTTTCCCCTTCCCTAACCCTCGGCGCCTCCCCGTCGTCCCAACCCACACCCTCGCTGTCAACTCCTGCCCGGCCGCCCTCCTGGCTGTGATATGTACAAACCCATCCACCCAACCAAAAAAAAAACCCTCAATACTGTGAAACCCAAATTGATTGAAAAATCTTAAACCCTCAAAACGCTCTAACCCAAAAAGAAAAAAAAAATTAAACCCCCGACCCAGATATAAACCCAATTCCACTCAGAGGTCATCCCCAAATTTCTACCAAACAAAACTGTGAAACTCAATATTCCTCGGCTTGCATGCAAGATGTCTCAACAACAGTCCAAATATCAAGAATCAAGACAAGATCCCAAGACATCAGTGTTGTAATTTTCTAGCTGTTTTAGCTTTATTTTTGTTGTTGTTTTTATTTTTATTTTTTTCTTTTCATTTGTTCGGCGACCCTCTGCGTAGGGTCTAAGAAGTCATCTTCCAATGGCTTCAAGATCGCTTGTCGATCTACTCTTTGCCTACTGTAAAAAAAATGTAGTAAATGTCAAATATACAATAGGTCCAAAATTTTCAATAAGAATTTTAGCTAACATATATGAGGTGGAAACACGCAGCAACCCTAGTCGATCGATCGGCATTTTTTTATTTTTATTTTTATTTTTTCGTTTCGTTTTGTTTTTTGTTTTGTTTTACAGTGGGCAAATATTAGGGTGTCTTACCAAGACAAGGTTCATCCATGATCATTTCGAAGGATAATGTTATATAATTCCCTATACAAAGGGATATTCGACAAATTACAAACAGTTCTACCCTTCGCAATGTAGTCTGTTGATGCATTTGCTTCTTTGAAGCAATGTTTGAATTCAATCTTGTGGAAGCATGTTTTCATCATCTTGATTTCTCAATTACTTTGTAGATCTCCCAATCTATAATGGTGCTTTCATTGATAGCTTTAACAACTTTCATACTATCTCCTTAATTCAATGATGATGTTCCATAATCCTCTGTTGAGGTCACGCTAACCCCATGTGGAAGGTTGCGCCTTCTGTTTGGAGGACATTTCCAGTTTGTCTCTTTTGTTGGAAAACCTCTATCACTTGCCCCTTACTATCCCGTATGAGTTCCCCTATTTGACAGTCGTCTGGGGCTCTGACTGAGCCATCTAGCCGATCGACATCTTAATTTACATCATGTTTACTAATAGTAAGTGTGCGTATACCCGGACTCCCAGATCCCACGTTAACCCACTTTAACGTGGGATATACTGGGCCGATGTTGTTGTTGTTGTTTAACTAAGCATTACCGAATATCATTTTTGGAAAACCCAGTAACAATTAATAGATCCAACTATCCAAGAGATTAAAAGGTGGGTTACCCTCATTAAAAAAAATCTAAATCCGTTTTCAAAGAGAAAACTTGTAGAATAGGCACCTTTTTTAGCCTTATTGATAAATTGTCAAAGGTTTGGGTCAAATTGGGAATTTGTCCATCCCTTCCGAATCCCCCCAGTATAGTTTCGGATGACAAAGAGGGAGGTTCCGAATTTGTCTATCCGTTCCTCGAATCTCCGGTCTCCAGGTCCCTCATCGTCGCCTTCATCGGATCTCCGGTCTCCAGGTTTTGTCATCATCACCTTCATTGGATCTCCGGTCTCTAGGTTTTGTCATCGTCTCCTTTCGTCGGTCGGCATCGAAGATCTCCATTGGACGGAGATCTCGGATCTGAGAAAAGAAGTGAGCGTATTTGAGATATCAATTTGGCGGTGATTGTTCTAAAGGACGGTGCTCAAGGACTGGAATTGATTCTGAAGTCGAATTCCAGTTGAATTGATTCCAGTCAATTAGTCGAATTCGACTAATTGATTCTGAAGTCGAATTTCAGTTGCAATTGATTGATGAAGATATGGAGGATTGACGGGAGGAGAGGCGCGAGCGCCGGTGACCGTGAGTGCTCGAGACGGAGGTCGAGAGCGTCGGAGAGCGAGAGCGCCGGAGAGCGAGAATATCGGAGCGAGGTCGAGCGAGCGGCGGAGCGAAGTCGAGCGGCGGAGCGAGGTCAAGCGGCCGGAGCGAGGTCGAGCAAGCGTCGTAGATTCGAGCGAGGTCGAGCGAGAGCCGTGGATCCGAGCGAGGTCGAGCGAGCCCAATGACGAAGGTAGAAGAAGGTCTTTTTATTAAATTACAAAACTTACCCCATTAATATGGAAATTAAAAAAACTATCTATATTTTATTATGTGATCCATAATCTATATTTTAATTTTAATTTTTGCGCAACAAAATGTTATATTTGCACGACAAAATGTAAAATAAAAAAAAACTAGACTTGGGTCATATTTGCACAACTTACGGTTATATTTGCACATGCACAACCAGTGGCGGCCGCAGGAGTCTCTGAAAGGTGGGTCGAAATTTCGCAGTTGTAAATTTATAGTCCTCAATACAAAAATAGTAACATCACCAATTCATCCACAAAATAGAATTCAATGATACAAATATATAAATAAGTTCAAATGTTTAATTTGCAATTAAAGTGAATATTTATGGAAGATTAAATAGTACATAATATAAGTTCACTTTTATAATAGTGAATGTAAATCCATCTTGCGGTTTATTATAGCTTGATTTGCATATAATTTTAATCACATGTAGGCTGGATTTGCATATAATTTTATTTTTTTTCTATTCTGCTTCCCTGGTGGTGAATGCCTCAATCTGTTGGCGGAGTTGCTCAAGCTCCTGTGCTGGTGTGAGCTGGACCGCATTCTCATCGTTGAATTGCGACATGAGTCTCCTTAGCATTCGCTGAAGATGGAAATATCTCTTAGGTTTAAGAATTGGGTCTATGGGTGTGCGATCAGTTCTTCGCATGCACCTGAAAAACAGAAACAAAAAGAAACAAGTAAAAAGAAACTAAAAAGCAAAAAGAAATATAAAGAAGAGAAAAAGAACTAAAAAGGGCGCGATTGATTGCTTCCCCGGCAACGGCGCCAATTTGTTATTGGAGGAGGATGGTCAAGTATGAAAATAAATATAAAATATCAAATCAAACTAACTCCATGTCTCAGCAAATAAATACAAGACTTCATCCCGTTGTAGTAGAAGGCAGTCAGGATCGATCCACGAGGAAGCGTGTCAGCGCCCGCCTTTTTAGTTTCAAATCTCAGCACGATTTCGACCAGAAGAGTCCTCAACGTTGACCAGTGTCCTCGACGTCGACCACACGGTCGATCAGAAACTATAACAGAAGCAAACAGAAATGCAAACGAAGCAAAAACAAGCAAGTCGAGTAACACAGTGTACTCGACGTCGACTAGACCTACTCGACGTCGAGTAGAATTCAGGCGATGTCGAGTGCTTTGCAGTGTAAAAACGTGACCTTTTCAATGACAGAAATCAAACAGAAGCAACACGAAAATTGTGGGAAATTCAATAAACTAAAAGACTTCCAGAATCAGGGTTTCAACACCACAACGATAGCCATGTAAAATAACACATAAGGGCATAAAAGGTCATGCTTTTCATCAAATAACTCTCGTTATTAAAAAATAGGAATATAGAGGCTTTCGCATAAACCCTAATTGTTACTAACCATTTTTCACATAATTAATCCAAGTTGTATTAAGATCACTTTCGCTTCAATAACACAAACAAGGATCACCTTCAACACTTGTAAAAGAATCATGCTTGTAGGGATAGAAGACGAAATTGCATCAAAAGATTGTACCTTTACCGCATCATCTTACATGGCTACCGTCGGGCTCACCCCGACCCTAGAAGTTAGGTGACTACTTGTTCTTCATCATCAAGAAACTCATCAATAACAAAAGGGAACTAAATTGCATTAATAAAATAAAAGAAAGCTTACAACCAATCGAAGCCAAATCGTCTCTCAACTCTCCACCTTTTCTCGCCACAAGCTCTCTCTCTCTCTCTCTCTCTCTCTCTCTCTCTCTCTCTCTCTCTCTCTCTCTCTCTCTCTCTCTCTCTCTCTCTCTATGTAACTAATTGTAACTAAGATTGAATGAATTAAAATCAGCCCCTAAGGCTTTATTTATAGGATTCATTCCAAGCTAATCTAGGAAAGAAACTCTATCTATATCTAAGTTTATCTATCTAATAATATTAAGATTAAATTTGGAATAAAAGAAATATATCTAAAAGAAAACTAGGACTATTGTGGATAGATCTCCCTTCTCTTGATAGAACTTGATTTGACTTGATAAAATATCTCAAATTTTGGCTTGCAAGTAACCACAATGCTCGGACTTCTCCTCGATCTCGGACTCGGACTGTTCTGGAATGTCCTCGACGTCGACCAACTTCCTCGACGTCGAGTAGGATTTTTCTCCTGGGGTTGCACTCGAGCTCGAGCGACTTCTGGGCTCGTCGACAATTCCTCGATATCGACCAAGTCTGGTCGACGTCGACCAAGCTTCGCTCCTCGAGTGGCTCTGCTCGACTCCGTGTAGCTTTCTAGCTCCTGGTGTACTCGATCTCGACCAAGTTTGGTCGACGTCGAGTAGAACTGATTCGCTCTCAACATTCTGCTCTATTCTTGAAACGCACTTTCCCGAGTCCTCGTTAGTCGGATTGACACATATGAGCATGCGTTGGAAAGCTCTTTTTGAGGGCTACAACTTTTATGAAGACATCAAAGCTTGATTCAGAACGATGAATGGTGAAAAATGGCGTTTTCCCCGGCTACACCATCCTTAGCATCTTCATGACTTTCCTTTAAGCTCCAAAGTGCGTCCGATTTCTGCGAATTAAACAAAAACTAGTGTAGACTCCATAATTTGGAAAATAAACATAAACTACACATATTCTGTATTATTCTAGCCCAAATGTATGAAATGCATGCAGATATAAAAGTAAGTAGAAAACATGGCAGTGTAGGCTCACAACAGACCGCGCCGAGGCTATATAACATGCATATACCTAAATAAAGGATGGTCTAATGAAGTACATGATTTAAACACACAAGACATGCTTATCAGGATATATAAATATAAGTGCAAAAAGACTTTAAATGCACCCAAAGAATGCCAAGTGGTATATCCTTCTCCTATGTCTACCCCCCCTTGCTGTAAGGGCAGACACTGGCCAGTTCGATGCTATAGCATATCTATCATCATATAAGTGCACATCAATCATCATATCATCATCATCATACTCATCATGCTCAAGCCCGATGGTGCTGGGCTATCATAGCATCTCAAGTAATGACACAACGACTCAGGACAAACCCGATGATGCTGGGCTATCCTATAACCCTAGGAAAAGACTCTAGGACTCACAGATAACGACCGTTCTCTTTTCAAACACATAAAGAATAGGGATGCTCATTCATAAGTGCAAGTCTTAAGCATGATACTACATGACATGATTTTATGCATATGCAACACCTACACACTATATGACACATCAGACAGGAGGTCCAGGTTGCTGAGTAAGTCCCGTAGGATACTTACCTGGAGGCGTGCAGAATCCAAGCAATCAACACTTAAGACTCCACCTTCATTGTAAGGTCTTGACGTACTAACTTGCAGGATGATATTAAGGGTTGATGAAAGACAAAACAATGTCTGGGTTTCAAGGTCTTGAAACCAGGACTACGTATTGCATTACTTTACGAATATCTTATATTATCTAAAGTTATGGTTTGGGCTTTATATGTATATCTATCCAAGCTAACCTGCATGACTCTATTTGAAGAGATGGGCCTTTCGAAATGGGCTGGAATATCGAAAGGAATTGGACTCACATCCATTGTGAGAGATCCCACAATTGCCTTTTCGGATCAACCCAATAAGAAAAGAAAGATCCTTGAGGATCAAGGCTTGAAGCTTGCCGATTTGCACCAAATCAAGGAGCGTCCTCTGGAATCGGAAGGAATCTTTTTTGGAAGAAAAATCAAAACTCCAAATGGCTCCTTTGGTTGATCTATTTAAACGGTGCAAATGGAAGATGAAGATTATCGAAACAAGCATTCATCCAAGTCATCATTGTACAATTCATTTGTTTCACTCTTTGAGCTTTATACTCATGATAGCACACTTTGGTGTGTAGTTGGTTCCTCTATTTCACTTGTAAGGTTGAGGGCTAGAATAGAAGCGGTGAGGCTTTGTATAGGGGAAGGGAAGTTCTAGTCTCAAGGAAAGTGAAATAAAGAGGTTTGAATCCTACGGGTTGGATAACCCTAGGCGGGGACTTAGGCCAAGTTTGCACCGAACCTCGTTGACAATTCGTGTGTTCATCTTTTATTTCTGCATTTACTTTATCTTATTCGGTTTTGCTTTGTCAATATTTGATTGCATATCAAGGTCTTGACAAGTTGGTTTGCAAACTGTCTTAAGGTTTCTTATCTTGCAAAAATCGTGCATACTCTATTCATCCCCCCCTTCTACAGTATTATTTATCACCTTATAAACTCTTCAATTGGTATCAGAGCTTGGCTCACATCAGTGAAATCAACATCTTAAAAGAAAAGCTGAAGGACCAACAGAAATGTATTAGTGACATGTCGCTGGAAATGAAAAATCTTGAAGCTTCTCGGACGGCTCTTGACATTAAAGTCAAGACCTTGAGTTCAAAGAATTCTGATCTCAAGCAAAGCCTCTCCTCTCTAAAGATTCAAAAAGATGATTTAGAAAAGGAAAAGGCTAAGCTAACCGATAAGTGTCAAGACCAGCAGACATCCCTTATACAATTCACAAGGTCTAAAGCCAATCTTGATAAGATGTTAGGTGAACAGCAACTCTCATTTAATAAGAGCGGTATTGGATACAACAAAATTTTTCAAAAGAAACCTAGTACCACTTTTGTTAAAGCTAAAGGTAACTGGCGTTCACCTACAAGTTTTTACTGCTGTAAGAAAGGACATGTGAAGGAAACCTGTCCATATAGATGAAAGGATCCTCACATCATTAGAAACACATTTCCTATACGTCTTAATGAGCAGATAAAGCTGGTTTGGGTTCCAAAAGGGACAAGACTACCTAACATGGTCTATCCTCATTATGAATCTAAAACTATGTATTGGTCTAGCCGGAAAGGATGATGTTTGTCTTGCAAGATATCACCAAGCACAAGTAATCAAAATGGATTATGGATAGTGGATGCTCTCGACACATGAGTGGGAAGAAATCTTTATTTCAAGATCTTAAAGAGCAAACCACTGGAACAGTTACTCTTGGTGATAAAGGGAAGTGTAACATCATTGCCTTCATTGGTATCGGTAATGTTGGTAATTCAAATAGCTGCATCAAGGATGTATATCTTGTTGATGGATTAAAGTATAATCTCTTAAGTGTTTCTCAGTTGTGTGATAAGGGAAACAAAGTTGGCGTTGACAGGCACAAAAGTGAAGACAGAAATGAGGAAACTGGAGATCTGATCCTCACGGCTCACATGCACAACAACACATATGCTGTGAATACTAACTATATTGCAGGTACAGATCTCAAGTGCCTCAAGGCCTTGACTGACGATCCGAGTCTCTGGCACAGCAGGTTAGGGCATGTAAGCTTGCACACCCTTAACAAGCTAAAGACAAGAGATCTAGTACGAGGATTACCTGATCTAAACTTCAAAAGTGAGGAACTGTGCAATGCTTGCATAAGAGGTAAACAAACAAGAAGTTCATTCAAACCTAAAAAGGTTGTAAGTACCTCACGCCCTCTTGAACTTTTACATATGGATTTGTGCGGTCCTATGCGTGTCAAATCTCCTAAGGGAAAACAGTACATTCTTGTCATTATTGATGATTTCTCACGTTTTACATGGATTTCTTTTTTAAGAGAAAAATCTAAGGCTTTGTTCGAGTTTTCTAAGCTTTGTAAGGAGTTTCAGACATTGAAAAATCTACCAATCGTCTCTATTCGAAGTGATCATGGTAGAGAATTTGATCAACTCAAGTTTGATTTGTTTTGTGCTAAATACAGTATTTCACACAACTTTTCAGCTCCTAGAACTCCTCAACAAAATGGGGTTGTGGAACGAAAGAATCGCACCCTAGAGGACATGTCTAGGACAATGCTTTTAGAAAATGGTTTCCCAAAACATTATTGGGCCGAGGCTGTCAACACATCCAATTATATTTTAAACCGTTGTTTAATTCGTTCTATTTTAAAGAAAACTCCTTACGAACTTTTCCAAGGAAGAAAGCCTAACATCTCCTATTTCAAACGTTTTGGATGCACTTGTTTTGTTCACAATAATTGCAAAGACAACCTTGGGAAATTTGATGCTCGTAGTGATGAAGGGATATTTCTTGGTTACTCCTCTCATAGCAAAGCTTATAGAGTTTATAACAAGCGCACCAAAATTGTTGAGGAGAGTATCCATGTGGTATTCGACGAAAGCAATAATGGTGTGTTGAGTGAAAGTTCTGTAGATCTCGAACTAAATCATCTTGATTCCGATGGAGAAGAAGAAGAAAAATCTGAAAACAAGAGCAACCAAGAGCCCAACATGCAAGAGCAAATCCAAGACACAAACGAGCTATCTCAAGACCTTGAGAAGCAAATGCAGAACCAAGATGAGGTTGACATAGGAAATGAAGCATCTAATCCTCAAATCTCTACTCAAGACCTTGAAGAAAGACTTGTTGTTGTTCTGAATGATCAAGGCCCAAAGCAACGAATGTTTAAACGCGCCTCATCACACTCAGCTCAAGATATTATCTCAGATCCATCCTTTGGTATACAAACTCATTCTAGATTAAAAAATCTAAATGCATTCTATGCCTTTGTCTCTCTTGTAGAACCAAAGACCCCTGCTGAAGCACTCAAGGACTCGCATTGGATCACTGCTATGCAAAGCGAGTTAAATGAGTTTGAAAGGAATAAGGTGTGGACTCTCCAACCTAGGCCTAAGCGTCAATCAGTCATTGGGACTCGATGGGTGTTTAGAAACAAACTGGATGAAGCAGGAAAGATCATTCGAAACAAAGCAAGGCTTGTTGCTCAAGGCTACAATCAAGAAGAAGGTATAACAACTCAAAATTCACATTATATAATAATATCCGACAAACATTTCTAACATTTACTCATCAAATAAACATGTAAGATATGATTAATACATAACAATTAAAATCAGAATAATTAAATAAATAATAATCGGATAATAAAATTCATACAACAATAAAACAATTATCCCAACAAAACAAGCCCCAAAATCTGAAAGAAGAAGAGGCCCAAACCACCAAAAGGAAGGTCCAACCCGGATCTCTCAAACCATAACCCAGACCCAAGAAGAAAGGAAGGAAGAGACCCGATCCAACAGACTCTCTTCTGATTCCAGATCCAACTCTCCACAACTGGAATCTCTTTCAACTGTTTCCTATAACCCGGATGAGAAAATTCGAGATAAGCCCAATACCGAGCCCAAAGGAGAGAAAGAAAGGTGTCTCCTACCTCTGAAACAAACAGAGATCTAAACACCGGCCGGAAAACGATAGGAGAAGAAGGAAACCCAAGCCCCTACCGGTGACACCCTTCCGACTCGAATCACCCACCCCGACCGACTCAGGGGAGAAATTAGAAACCGAACTCGTCTTAAACCTGGAGCTGCTCCCTGCTTGTAAAAATGGAAGAAAAAGGAAAGGAGGAACAGGGCTCGTCAGAGACTCGATTTCAACCCAACGACTCAAATGAAATCGAAGAAAGGAGAGGAAACGGAGCTCCCCGAGACGGTTGAAACCTTCGTCGGAGATGCTCGTCGGGCTCAATACGGCTTTGACTACAGGAAGAAGCTTCAGAATCGGCCTAGAACGAGATATGAGTAAATAAAGGTTCGCCTTTCGTGGTTTCTAAGTCGGGATTTGAAACGAAACGATAACCTACCTTCGGGGACGGAAAACAGGGGAAGCAAAGGATCTTCGCGGCTCCAGGCTCTGGCTCCGGCTCCTGGGCTTCGTCTCCGACCTTCTGGGAATCGAGGGAAGTGTTGGGGTGGTTGCTGGCGGCTTCAAGCTCGACGGAGGCTCCCCCTTCCTCTTCTTCTGGCAGCACGAACAGGGGAGGTGGTGGTGACAATGGCTCCTGGTGGTGGTGCTGCTGACGACGGGAAGGAAAGGGATGGTGGTGGCTCACGGTGGTAAATAGAATTGGAGGAGGAGATGGTGGAGGCGAGGTGGTGATTCGGCGATGGTGATTTGGAGGGTTTTATTTTGTTCTGCAAAAAAAGGACAAAGGGAAGCGAGAGGGTGGGATCCTTTGTGGATGTTGGTGGGTTTTCTTGGGTGGCTGTTGAGAATGACAGGAAAGAGAGAGAATGGGTTGGTTTCCTGATTCCTGTGACACCCCATTTTAAATCCCAAGGGAACGTTACAACGCCAGTGAATCCGCAGACTTTAATGTCTTTGAATTCACCTGAGGGTTATATAGACATGCAACCATGCTCCCATAAACAAGATAATAATTTAAGCAAATAATATAAAATAGGCGGAAGTCAAATAAATATCTTAGTTTAAAATATCCGATCACAATAACAGGAAGATACCAAAACCATAAAGTATAAATAATTCCAAAATATCTAAAACTTAAAGTAGCAATGCAGAAACTTTAAAGGTCAAAAACTTTGCAGTGTAAAGGTTTAATAAATGATAGTCTGCTCTTCAACTCTCTCCTGCTCTGCTGCTTGCACTAGACTTGTGGAATATGGTCTGGTGTTTCGTGAGTACGAAGGACACCAACCATCCAATAAATAGGATGATTAGTACAATTAAGACTAGCAAATGATAGGAAAAATGTTCAGACTTTAACCTTACAATGACCATAAAACGGTATGTCATATGCTAAGGGAAAGAGACGAATATTTAATAGTGGAAACTGAATAAAAAGGTAAAAATTCACGACATGACTCGGATGATCATAACGATCGATTATGAGATAAGAAAATGAATTATACCCGAGACAGATGAGTATAATAACTGAAATGATCACCTACTTAACAGTCGATAATAATCACAATCATAAGAATAATAATAATGATAATGATACATTGTACCGGTCGGGCCTTTAACAAGGACCACGACCTACATCAGATCGTTGTTTTACCACCCCGCAGAGAATGCATTCCGGGATGGTGTTTCATGAAACCTTATAAGGCGGTGGCTTAATGAACCACAACTTGCAAGTCAGTCTACTACATAACTTGCCAATGACCTATAGTCACTCGCATCACGTGGTGCACATTTTAACATACTAAGCATCACATGGTGCATATCTTAACTTATCATACATAACTAGTTTATATTAGGTGATCATAATAACAACATTAAATCAAAAAGGGGACAAGCATGGATAATTCAAAGGATCTTACTATCACATGCCACTGGTTTGCATGAAAAAAACAGGCAGGATATCATGCAATTTAAGAAGAAAATTGGTAACTTTAACTTATCTCGAGTTATAAACAAACAATCATATTTAATACGCATATCACTATAATTAATTTAATAATTGCCCATATCACTATAATTAATTTAATAATTGCCCATTAATTTAACTCATGCCAATTTATGAATAAAAAGATCAATTACATCAAGCAGACGGGTATGCAATTTATCGATATTGGCAAGGAAATTGGCCACAGGGTCGCATTCGACACGGAAGAATTTAAAAGGCATATCAAAAGAATCACGAAACACGCAAAAGGCGTTGAACGAAATCACTTGCCTTAACCTTTGATGATCAGCTAATGACAACCATGCGAGATTTTAGCACATATTGAATCCAACGGAAAAAGAAATATTAATATTGATATTTTATAAAATTAACTTTACTTAACTCAGTTTGAAATTGAATTAATTCTATAAAGTTAAATATCCATACCAATATGAATTCCTCAAGAATATGGATCCGGCATGGGTGCTTCGAGATTTCTTGGTGTAGCTGAAACGGGCAAGAATTGAATAGTTTAGAAATATTGGCCGCCTAGCTTAATAAATAATTAACTCATGGCCAGAAACAGAAATAGTATAAAACCAAGGGAAGTTTCTGTAATTTCTATAAAAGAAATCAAAACCTTTGTTTTGATTCAACGGGCTTCACGTACAGCGAAGAAGAAAAAACTCCTCCCTCGGCGGCGATGGCTCACGACAGGCGGCGATTGGGGACGACGACCGGCACGGCGATTGGCGACGGCAGTCGGAGGCGATGGGCAGCAGCAGTGATGGTGACGGCACAACAGTGGCGATCGGAGGCGAACCGGGGCGCGTCTCTGGCTACGGTTGCGTTCTGTAGGGGGTGCTCGACGATGAGGCGAGTTCAAGCGGTGGTGGTTCAGGGTCGCCAGCGAGCTCGGTTGCTGGCGGTGGTGGACTGCAGCGAGGAGTATAGTTTTGGGTTAAAGTGACATAAAGAGTTATATATCATACGATAATAAATGATGTTATTTTAAGATAAAATGTCATCGGTTTATGATAAAACAATATCATTTTTTTCGCACTTAAAAAAAAAGAAATATAAACACATAAATGAAATATCCAAAAAAAAATGAACTAAATAAGTATAGAAAATGCAATATAATAAACATTAAGTTAAGATTATTATTGTTATATGAGCTCAGTAGCTAGAGCTTGACTCGAGTTTTGCTCAATAAAATCCGCTCGAGCATCATTTGCAAAATAAGTTAATTATGAGCACATTTTTATGCTCGATTCAAAGCCCACCTCGACTCGATTGAAACTCAAATAACACGAATTTTGTGAAATTTACAAATTTTCTTTAAAGCAAGTAAGTTGCATATTACTCGATTCAAAGCAAGTAAGTTGCATATTACTTGGGAAAAAAACTTAGCTGAAGCTCGTTTATTTACTAAATAATTCGAGTATGAGCTCAAGTTCAAATATATGTTCGACTCGAGCTTGACCTGTTTCAAAATGAGCTAAATATAATCAAACAATACTAGACTTGTTTGTCTCGAATAACAAACCTAGTTAATATAGAGTATAACTTGTTGCACTCATAACATATAATAATGTATAATCAGATATAAAATTTTTGAACTTGCATATCTTCTTATCTCATTGTCGAAATGATCAGTGTAACCTCTCATTTTGAAGCTCTCGAAATGAATTATAGCATGTAAATGTTAATTTAATTAAAATATAAAAGTATTATAGTCTATTGAAACAAAATTAAAGTGATTAATATACCTTTAATTTTTAAACATTCATAACTTTTTACTCAGATATCGGATTAAGGCGTATTATATATCAAAACGAAGCTATCGACGAGAAGAATACACCTAGATAGTTCGTCAAATGAGAGAATGGGCACGTGACCCCATAGCCCCCCCCCCTCAACTCCACCCCTGATGGTGGTGGTCGGGGATGTCGCTCACGGCTCTGCTCTTCGCGGGAAGATTAGGAGAGGAGACGGTGATGTTTGTTTGACTGATGAAGAATAACGAGGGCCCTCCCCTCTATTTATAAGGTTGAAATTGAATAGGATAGGGAGGAAAAGATCGATCACGTAGCTTCCAAGTCTCAAATCCGGTTGGTTTGGATTGGTAGTAAGTTTCTTTGAATTTATCTAAAAAAAGAAGATAAATCTTGGGGAAGAAGGAAAAGGTAAAAGAAACGGGAAATTCCACCTCCCTTTTTTGTTCTAGCGTTGTCTATCAAAAAGAGGTGGCCTCTTAATAGAGGTAATTTGGGCCACTTCCTCTTGGGCTCAATCTTTTGGGCTGGAATCCAAATACCCGAATTTGGGTTGAAAATAGGCCCCTTTATTGGGTTTCCTTTTGTAGAAATGAAATATGTATTTGACTATATTTTATATATATATATATATGGATCTATATATCATATTAGCAGAAAGAAATATTATTTAATTTAACTTTATAAATTAAATAGAAAGAATGTTTAGAGAATAATATTAGAATAGTATAATTATTCTAATTTATATTATATATCTTATGTGAATTTATTAGTTTCCCAAATTCACATTGTATAATATACATTATTTTAAAAATTATCCCAAAAATAATTTGGGGTATTTCAATTCCTGCAGAGAGGAAATGGGAGAGAAAGAGAATGCTTTTGTTGATTTCATAATGAAATGGCACAAAATAACAAACATTGCAAGCTGTGAATTGCCGATTTGCAAGGATAAGGGGATCTGCTCCCCTACTGAAATCAAAGAGAGAGAGAGAGAGAGAGGGAACAATGGAAAAAGGAAAAGAAATTAAGGAGAGGAGTGACCCCCACAATTAACAGTTTGAAATCCCGAAGAAATCAACCCGAATCAGCTCTCTAACACAATACTGACGCTAAAATATCTCAACGCTCTGTCCCAATTCCGACATTATAAAATTTATATCGAATTTGTAAATCATTATCGAAATTAAATTAATTTATCAAGACTCGGAGCTCGAAAGCGGAATTAAATTCCGTCAAAATTCAAATTCTAAAACGATGTCGGATGAATTTTTAAAATCAAAACTGGGTGCTCGAGGATGGGTTTTCTTCAAACTTCATAAACTGGATAAAATAATAATAAAATAATATATAAAATATATTTGGTCTTTACAATTTTTTTATATTGATATAATCAATTCAATTTTTTAATATTTGAAATTATAGGGGAAATATAATAGTTATGAAAAAAGTGATGAGATAGATTATTGAAAAATCTGACCATTATGGAGAGTGATAAATAAATTGGGGAGGGTTGAAAATAAAATTAATAAAAGTGAGGTGGATGAATGAGAAAAGGAGAAAAAGTTTGAGAACCTGACTATTGGGATTCAACAATCTATAGGGAATCAATATAGTGCCCTAAATCAAATACAAATGTGCATTTTTAGACTCAAACAACTTTATATCTAGATTTCTCACTCAAAGTGACCATGAGAGTTGCCTAACTATGTGTTAACGTATAATCAGGGACGGAACTGGGGTGGTTGGTGAATGCTACAGCCCACCCCAATCTACTAGTAATATATATAATATAGGTTTAATTATATCACATTGTTTGAATGACCCAACTGGTTGAGAGTGAAGAGGGGAGCGTTGTAGCCCTAGGTTCGATCCCTCATCTCCTTCAATTTTTCGTGGCTTCTGCTGCCCACTACCACTGTACACTTCCATGAGAAAATTTGCCAAATCGGCCAATTTTTTTGTCTTTATTGGGGGAGTGTCCACCAAGGCCATTAACCTAGGTTTTTGTCCATCTCTATTTTTTTGGACAAAATTACCCTCCTCACATCTAAACCTAATCTCAAATCGAACTCTCGCTCTCTTCCTCGTCTTTTCACCATTGCTCAAATCTCTCTCTCACTATCTCGCTCGCCCTTCCTTCCTTGCCCTTGTTCCTTCTCTCCCCACCTACGAGTCGCACTGTTGCACCATCGTGGCTCCGAAGAGAACTCCGATTCAATGGTGGAACTCCGATTCCTTGCTTCCTCTTCCTTCCTTGCTGAATCCAAGGTCCCCGGTGGCGCTGGTGTGGAAATCCTCAATGTTGAAGAAGGCGGCGAGGAGATCCGGCTCGAATCCGATCTGTGCATTATTCGAATCCGAGGAGATTTGCCTGAAGAACCGCTGACAACAACAGATCTGTGTCCACCGGTCGACGGCCGCACTACTGCAACAGATCCGTCGCCTCCAATGGTCGATCTGGTCGTCCTCCTCGATCCGATCGGAGATAGGAGATAGGACTGCCTCGTTTCAGCAAGTCCTCTCCCATGGCGCTCTCTCTCTCCGAGTTATGGACGCCGATTTAGAGGTGAAGACAATGCTGAACTTCGCGACCCCGGATCCGATCGAAGCTTTTCAGCAATGGCTGCCAACGACGTCTAGTACAAGGCGAAGAGGACAGGGCTTTCATGGAGACGAGGCGTCGACGACGGCGGGGGATAGGTTTCCGCAGTCGAAGCTTCTACTGAAATTGTTGTTGGCGTCTCCTTGCCCTTGTGGATTACTGTATGTTCAATTGGTTTTGAGATTGATGTTGGCTTATATTGAGTTTATACTTCCATTTCTTGACAAACAAGATGAAACACTTATAATTTATATTGCAGACAAGAAAACTACTGAAATTGTTGTTGGCTTTATTTTGCTGAAATTTGTGTTTCAGTGGTTGTGCATGAATCAAAGTAGTGGCGACCTATTTGAGAACCTTGCTTTAAATCTCCGTTAAAAGCCTCTTAATTCAATTGTAGAGCGATGTGCTTACGCGCAAATACGTGGGTTCGAATCTCGCATAGGCTAAATTTTATGATAGTGCTGAAATTGTTGCTGAAATCTCTTAAATTGCTTAAATGGTTGTTATAATTTCTGAAATTGGGGTTGAAATTGGGCAAATTCGGTTCCAGCAACTCCGGTTGCAGCAACTCATATTTCAACAACTCCGATTTCAGCAACCCTGATTTCAGCAACTCGGTTTCAGCAAACACGGTGGGGTGGATGGAAAATATGAAAATTCTAGAAATCACCCCACTTCCATTTGGTGGTGGCCCAATCATTTGCAACCATGGAGAGAAATCACACAAACTAGCCATTAATTTTTTTTACATCGATTAATTTTATCTTGGTATTTTATATATATATAACTTAAAGAATATTTGATAAATAATTAATTCTATTATTGTTAATTTAAATATAGATAAAAAAAATATGTAATTTTTAACTCAATAGATATAGTGATAGACGGTTAAAAAAAATTAAAATTATATCCAGCCTAACATGCCTTCTTGAGGAATGTTTAAATTCTGTAATTTATTCAACAATTATGTCTATTATGAAATAAAGACAAAATAAGCCCTAGTTGACTAGTTGAGATTGGAGACAAGATTATGTACGTTGGAAAGTCCGAGTACGATTCCTTCCTGCATTGGAAGCCGATTTATCTGGTTCGTAACTATCGAACCACGAGAAACTAACTAACAAGTGGAAAAATAATAATTAAAGGTTTTTTTTCTTTGAAAAAGAAATAATTTAAAATTTCCGACGGTAATAAAATCTGGGAAATCGAGAGACCGAAGGGAATCAGCTGACAGACTGTCAATCTATCATTATACAACCAGAAATAAAGTAAATACAAAAAGAAAAAACCCAAATACAAGATAAAATAAAGCAAACACAAAAAGAAAAACTCAAATACTCGTACAAGAGATCTCAACGAAACACATAAGACCGGCATAAAAACAGGGTTTGTAACACTTAACCCTGTGAATTTCTCATTTTCATTGCTGAGCTAAAAAACTCTTCTATGGCCCTAACAGACGACCCTTTATAGAACTATATGTTAATAATTGACCAAGCTGTAGTCTGTAGCTTCCCAATTCAGCTGTTACATTTACAGTTAGAGATTGAGCCGTATAACCGAGCTTATATCTTTGGGCTTCTAGTCACTGGGCTTAGCTCCTTCTCCTAATGTGTATAAAAGGAGAAGTAAGGTTCAGTTTCGTTGTAAAAAACACATTACATTTTCTGTTCCACACAATCAATAGATTCAAGAACCATTTTCATCGTCTTCAATCTCTAGTCACCAGATTTTCGATTGTACGATCCTTGGGGATCTTTATGGTATCAGAGCGTAGGTGGTGATTCAGAGATTGATGTCGAGGATGGAGAAGACAGCACAAGCCGTCGCACAGCAGATCGCACAAATCAATGGAGCTTCGCAGGGGGATCCACTGACGCTTGCCAATTCGGATTCGCCTGGACATTCGCTAACCAATTTCCAGTTTGACGGAAGCAATTTCATTGCTTGGAGCAAGCAGGTTCGAATGGCACTTGCGGCAAAGATGAAGCTGGGATTTGTTGATGGAACGATTCTGAAACCAGGAGGGGAATCGGGGGATCTGCAGAGATGGCTTAGGTGCGACCAGATGGTAGGATGCTGGATCTTGAATTCTATGTCCACTGATCTTGGAAATTCGTTCATACATGCGAATTCCGCAAGAGAATTGTGGATGGAAATCGTGGAGAGGTATAGTCAAAGCAACGCGCCGGTGATTTACAGAGTGAGGCAAGAAATGATGAGGTTGACACAAGGAGATCTGAGCGTCACGACATACTACACCAAGCTCAAGAAATGTTGGGATGAGATTCAGAGCTTGAATGGTGTTCCACAGTGCTCATGTGGATCTATGGACAAGTGTGTATGTGGAGTTCTCACGCGTTTTCTTGAATTGGAAAATCAGGAGCGTGTGATGCAGTTTCTTGTGAGTCTGAATGGGGAATTCGAGGCCATTCGAAGCCAAATCTTGGCCATGGATCCCTTACCCCCAATCAACAAAGCTTTTCATCTTGTAGCTCAAGTGGAAACGCAGAAGCAGATCACTAGCAAAGTGGTTGATGGAGCTGGATTCTTTGTGAATTCAGTAAATCAAAGGGGTAGCTCGTCTACTGGTTCTACCAAGAAAGAGCAGAAAGATCAGAGAAAGCCGAGATCTGGAGAGGAAAGAAGGTGCAGTCACTGCAACCTGAAGGGGCATCCATCTGATCAATGCTATGAGGTGATTGGGTACCCAGACTGGTACAAGGGCAACCGAAACAAAAGGGGAATGAAGATGGCAGCGAATGTGGTGAATGATCAAGAAGGATTGACAACACCACTGGAGTATGAGGACAGTGCAAACAATGGCAAGATAAATGGGATTGATCCAGAACTTGTGCAAGCAGTATGCCAAGAGATGATGAAGGCGTTCAAAGGAAAAGGAATAGCAAGTGCAAATTTCGCGGGATTTGCAAGTAATTCACTCACTTCTTTAAATTCAATTGAATTAAGTAAAGATGAGTGGATATTAGACACGGGGGCAACAGACCACATGACCCCACACCTGGATTCATTGATGAATGTGAGAAATCTGTGCTTGCCTATTCGTGTTAAATTACCTGATGGAACAATACAGAAAGTTGATAAGGTGGGATCAGTTCGAATTGGAAATGATTTTGTGATTAGGGATGTACTGCATTTGCCTCAGTTTAAGTTCAATTTGCTTTCAGTGAGGAGGGTTATAGTGCAGAAACGAGTTTTAGCCGTATTTGATGAGGATCATTGTGAATTTCAGGACCGAGTGAGTAAGGTTGTGATTGCCATTGGAAGAGAGCTTGGAGGACTATATACAATGAACACAAAGGAGGCTCAAGAGGTTGCTGATAAGAAGAATACTACTGAGTTTAGGAATATCAAATGTTCATTTTCAGTTTTCAGTGACAGTAGTTTGCTACATAACAGACTTGGTCACATGTCATTTCATAGCATGAAACATGTGCCAGGATGTAATAATGTAGGTAATCCAGACAGCTATGTGTGTGAGGCTTGCTCTGTTGCAAAATTCCACAAACTTCCTTTTCAGAAAAGTCTTAATAGAAGTGAATGTTTGTTTGATATAATACATTTTGATCTTTGGGGACCCTATGGGGTAGCAAATGTGAATGGAGAACATTACTTCTATACAATAGTGGATGACAAGAGCAGGGCTACTTGGACATACCTTCTTCATGATAAAACACAGGTGATTGGTGTTTTAAGAAGGTTCATTGCCATGACCAGAAATCAGTTTGGGAAGGTACCCAAAGTTGTGAGGTCAGATAATGGGACTGAGATATGCAATGATGAGTGCTCCAAGATGTTTGCTGATATGGGGATTATTCACCAGAAGTCAATGCCTTATAGGCCTCAGCAAAACGGAGTTGTAGAAAGGAAGCATAGGCACTTGTTAGAGACAGCAAGAGCATTAAGATGTCATGCAGGTTTGCCCAAGAGATTCTGGGGTGAGTGCATTTTATCAGCTACATACCTGATAAACAAAATGCCTCTTGCAAGCATCAACTGGAAGACACCTTTTGAATTGCTGTTTGGTAGGGTGCCTAACTATGAGAATCTAAGGGTAATTGGTTGCCTAGGATATGCATATGCCACACAAAGAGGGACGGACAGGAGCTATTTTATAGCAGGGACGTGAAATTTTATGAGAATATATTCCCTTTCAAAAGTCCAGCAGCCCAGTTAGACATTCCTCATAGAGTTGAGGAGGATACAGAAGCTGATATGTCAAAGGACAGTCTTAGCAGTGACAGCTCAGAAATGCATCAGCTTGAAGAAAACTCAGTTGATAGAGAGGTTCATGAAAGTAATGAGCCAGCAGAAAATGGTTTCAGAAGGTCCTCAAGGATGAGAGCCTTACCACCATGGACATCAGATTTTGTCATGACAGCAATCCATGATCAGGAATCCATCAGTCATGCTGCTTTTATGGCCCAAGTTGGGAAAATTCATGAACCAATACGATATTCAGAAGCTAAAGGGAATCCCCACTGGGAGGAGGCTATGAGCAAAGAAATTCAGGCATTGGAAGACAATGGCACCTGGGAATTGGTTGAGCTACCTGCTGAGCACAAAGCTATAGGCTCTAAGTGGGTATTTAAAGTGAAATACAACCCTGATGGCTCTATTGACAGATACAAGGCCAGGCTAGTAGTCAAGGGGTTTAATCAAAAGCTTGGGAAGGATTACAAGCATACTTTCAGTCCAGTAGCAAAGTTTCCAACAGTCAGAGTTGTAATTGCTTTAGCTACAGCAAAGCAGTGGCCCTTATTTCAGTTAGACGTTAATAATGCGTTTCTACATGGGTTTATAGATGAAGAAATATACATGAAACCTCCTGAGGGTTATGAGGTTGCAAAGAGTGATATGGTTTGTTGCTTAAAACGTTCATTATATGGACTCAAACAAGCATCACGCCAATGGAATCATGAGCCGACAGGTTTCTTAGTGAGTTTGGGTTATACTCAATCGACAAATGACTATTCATTGTTTGTAAGATCAGTAGTTGGTTCATTTACAGCAGTATTAGTCTACGTTGATGACATGTTACTAACTGGTGACAATGTGGAGGAGCTGGATAGAGTGAAACAAGCCATTCATCATCGATTCACTATCAAGGATCTTGGATTGGCCAAGTATTTCCTTGGTGTTGAAATTCAGAGGTCTGAAATTGGGACCTATTTGAGTCAAAAGAAATACATTTCAGACATTTTAAAAAGCACAGGGATGGTAGACTGCAAGGTTGCTGAGGCCCCTTTAGCCACAGGATTAAGGTTGAGTACTGACAGTGGAGAAGTGTTGCCAGATGCAGAAAATTACAGGTGTATAGTGGGTAAGCTCTTGTACTTAGCTCTCACACGTCCTGACATCTCATATGCGGTTCAGCACTTGTCTCAATTTGTGTCATGTCCAAGGCTACCCCATCAGCAAGCAGTGAATCATGTACTACGTTACCTGAAGGGCACCATGACTAAAGGAATTTTCTTTCCCGTGCAATCTGATCTGAAGATTGTGGGGTTCTCAAATGCAGACTGGGGATCCTGTTTGAGTACAAGGAGGTCATTGTCTGGATATTGCGTTTTTTTGGGACATGCTCTTGTATCATGGAAGACAAAAAAGCAAGCAACCGTTTCCAGATCTTCCACAGAAGCTGAATACAGGAGTATGGCATACACAACAGCTGAATTGATGTGGCTGAGTTACTTGTGTCATGATCTGGAAATTCCAGTGCAACCTCCCATTACCTTATTTTGTGATAATAAGGCTGCACAACAGATAGCTGCCAACCCTTGTTTTCATGAAAGAACAAAACACCTTGATATTGATTGTCATTTCACAAGGGAAAAAGTTCAGAATGGGTTTCTGCAGACAGCATACATCAACACAAAGCTCCAGCTAGCAGATCTCATGACCAAAGCCCTTTCAAGTGCCCAGCATGAATGTCTTAGTGTCAAGTTGGGTCTTACAGAAGTTCCAACTTGAGGGGAGGGTATAGAACTATATGTTAATAATTGACCAAGTTGTAGTCTGTAGCTTCCCAATTCAGCTGTTACATTTACAGTTAGAGATTGGGCCGTATAACCTTATATCTTTGGGCTTCTAGTCACTGGGCTTAGCTCCTTCTCCTAATGTGTATAAAAGGAGAAGTAAGGTTTAGTTTCGTTGTAAAAAACACATTACATTTTCTGTTCCACACAATCAATAGATTCAAGAACCATTTTCATCGTCTTCAATCTCTAGTCACCAGATTTTCGATTGTATGATCCTTGGGGATCTTTACCCTTCATCTTTCTTTGCATCTGCAACAATCTTCTGCACCTTGGAAGCTCTCATCTTCATTTCCATGGCTCCTCCGTCGTCGCCCATCACCATCTCTATCTTCCTCCTAATGTCCTCACACTTCACATTATCATTGCTATTACCCCTGGCCAACTCCACAGCTATCCCAAGCTCTCCCTCCAACAGCTTCACATTGTAGAACTGCTCGGTTGCCATCGGCCAAGCGATGATCGGCACCCCATAGCTCATCGCTTCGAGAGTCGAGTTCCACCCGCAATGGCTCAAGAACGCGCCGGTCGACCCATGTGATAGGATCTCCACTTGGGGCGCCCATTTCCTCACTACCAGCCCTCTCCCTTCAATCCGACCCGATCAATCTCCTCCACGGTGTTGAACAAAGCAGCATCTGCATTCATCCATTCGGGAAGCAATTTCTTCTGGAAAATCGACCATTTATCGGTGCCATCGGCTGCAGCCATGGATGGTAGCAGTTGGGTGATATGGACCTTCCCGCCCTCGGGAAAATCGGCCATGTCGAACTCCTCAGCGCCCTCCACCTTCCAGTGGGGAACATTGGAGGCCAAGGAGTAGTAGCACGCCCAACCTAAGCCGCTAGTGCAGGCAAAGATGGAGTGGAAGATGCCGAATTCATGGGCGACACGGCCTGCCCAAGCAAAGAACATGTCAGTGATGATGCATAGTGGGCGGCAAGGGCTATCTTCTAGGATTATTTCATCTAGCAGCTTCCGAAGTTCAGGCTCGAGGGCGAAGGAGGCTTCCATGAGGCGGAAGAGGAGGCTATAAGGGAGACCATCGGTGTTTTCAGTGTTGGGAGGGAGGCCGTGGCGGGTGCTGTCGAAGGCGATGGACCGGAGGCGGATGCCGGAGTTGGGAGGGAGGGAGGCTTGGAGGTTGTTGATGTTGAGAGGTGTGTTTATGAGTGTGATTTGGTAATTTTTTGTCCTCTCTATGTCAAGAGCTAAGGCGAGGAATGGAAGGATGTGGCCTTGAGCCATGAATGGTAACATCAAAACATGCTCTCGTCTTTCTTTATCCATTTCCATTGCAATATGCAAGAGAAGGAAGAGGAAAATGGGATGATATGCTTTTTCATGGAGAGTTTATGAAGAAATTTGGGTTATATATATATATAGTTTTTATTGTGTTGAATACGTGACTTCCATTTATTGGCGGTGTATAATACACAATATACACTGAGTGTATCACTGTCCCATCTAAATGCGGTAATCCACGTTAAACAATTAAAGTGCAAAGCAAACAGGCACGTAATCACGTTCAACCATGTCTTCCAAAATGGCCGGAGTATTACTTAGTTTTATTACCACGAGGTGCACGTTAAATATTATTTTATAAATCTATATAGGGTGTGTATGGATGCAATTTTAGTAGGTAATAAACTAGTAAAATTGGGGGTTGAAAATTTTAACATTGTATGGGGAGGGGTTATTTAGTAGATTTTAGTTTATTTGGGGGTTTAAAAAATAAGCTACTTGTGATAGCTTTTTGGGAGTTCATGTGGTTTATTTGATTTGAAAATACCATAATACCCCTAATAATAACAAAACAAACTACCCTTTTTACAAATAAACTGTTGTTCACCCTATACGGAGTTTATATTTTTTCATAAATTTTTAACTACTTTTTACCAACAGTTTATAAATTTTACCCTATTTATAATTTTAGTCAGTTTATTAACTCCGTCCCATACGAACCCATAGTATCGTAATTTAGAAGATTTTTGATAGAGTTCAAATTGTTTGTCTTCGTACGTGTCCTTTTCTCCCGTCTTTCCTCAAAATCTTTCTATTTTCTTTTTTCGGTTACTATTTAATTTTAATTTTAATTTACTTTTTTTTAATTAGGACTTGTGAGAGGGGGACAGAGAAGGGGGATAGAGGATAATCAGGATATGACTCCCTTTTGATGATGTGTAAACACCTCCTTAATTTAATATTTTTCAACTAATCACAATTTTCTATTATTATTTCTTTTTCTTTTTCTCTTCATCTCTTTCTTACATTTACATTTTTTTCCTTTTTATTTTTTATCCATTTACTAATCATTGGGTTTAATTCAAACATTGAATTAAGTCTAATGTCTACTATTAATTCTATATAATACTATATAATGTCGTAATTTAGAAGATTTTTTGATGATGAGTCAACATCTTCTTAATTTAAGTTTTTTCAACTAATCATAATTTTCTCTTATTATGTCTTTTCCTTTTTCTCTTCCTCTCTTTCATATATTTACATTTTTTTCCCTTTTATTTTTACCCATTTACTAACATTGGGTTTAATTCAAAACATTGAATATTAAATCTAATGTCTACTATTAATTATATACAATTCTATATTCTATATGTAATATCTTAACGTTTCGGCTATATACACCACAAATCCCCACGTCCTTAGGGACGTGCAAGTGGGGTGAGAGCCACCCGAAGCGGGACGTGCTTGCACGTTTTTTTTTTTTTTAATAACGTGCTTGCACGTCCTTAAGGACGTGCAGTTTTGCACGTCCCTAAGCACGCGCTGCACGTCCCTAAGGACGTGCAAGCCCGGTTTCTAAAAGGCGAAGAGGACGTGCGTCTTCGTCTTCCTTCCTTCTTCCTCCTCTGAAACCATAGCGAGAGCGAGAGAGCCCGGCCTTCGTCTTCCTTCCTTCTTCCTTCGTCTTCCTCCCTTCTTCCTCCTTCTTCCTTCTTCCTTCTTCCTTCTTCCTTCCTTCTTCCTTCTTCCTTCTTCTTCGTCTTCCTTCCTTCTTCCTCCTCTGAGACCGAGAGAGAGAGAGAGAGAGAGAGAGAGAGACCCAGAGAGAGAGAGAGAGATGGAGACAGAAAGAGAGAGAGAGCTCGAGGCGGCGGTGGCGGCCTTGGAGGCGGAGGCGACAGCGATGGAGGCGGTGGCGGTGGCGGTGGAGCCGGTGGCGGTGGAGCCGGTGGCGTAGGGGCTGGAGGTGCTGGCGGCTGCGGCGGCGGAGGAGGTTGGTGGTGGTGGGGCGGCGGCTGGCGCCGGCGATGGAGCCCCAACAATGGCCGAGGAGGAGGGTGGTGGTGGTGGGGCGGCGTCTGGCGCCAGCGACGGAGGCCGAGCAGTTACATTTCTTTCTTTTTTTTTTCTTATTATTTCTTTTTCTTTTTCTCTTTATCTCTTTCATACATTTACATTTCTTTCTTTTTTTTACCTATTTACTAACCATTGGGTTTAATTTAAAATATTGAATTAAATCTAATGTTTACTATTAATATATATTATAATAATAATCTATATCAATATAATATGTTAGTTTAAAAACCTTTTGATGAAATCTAACTTTATGGTAAATATTTTTACCATTTTCTTAGAGATTTCAAGTCTACCTTCATTATGTTATCCTAGCTTTTATTAATATTTTACAATATTAATTTGTTATGTTATTAAAAATCGCGTCATGATGCGAGAACTGTACTAGTTGAATATTAAATTTCCAATTATCCTATGTTTCATGATAATATAAATACATATTTTTTTCTTAAATGTTTTGTTGTGGAAAATAAATATATAATATACATTTGTGGAAAAATAATTTAGTAACTTATTTGTTTATTTATTATTAACAAAATCATCTTTATAAGAGATCCTCCTTATTTCACGTGTAAATTAACATTTGATAACAAATTTTTATTTTTCATAATTAAAAAATTATATATTTTTAATCATAAATTATAATGTTCTCATAAGAACTACCAATAACTAATTTAGAGAGATGCAGGGAAGGAATTTAATTAAAGGCGCTGATTTTTGTTGGTTTTTTTTTTTTAATTGGAAATGTGCTGATTTTTTTGGTAATAAAAAAATGTGCTTATTTTTTTTTGCTGATTTTGAATTTTTTTTTTATCAGAAAGGTGCTGATTTTTTTTAATTGAAAAAGTGTAGCGGGATGGAGGGAGTCTTAGCAGCCCGTTGTCAATTAGAGGGATTGAGGAAGTCAGTTGTCAGCATAAAAATTTCAACTAAGCAATCCGTTGTCAATATAAATTTTTAACTAATTTAGAAGGATTGAAGGGAGGAAGCGGACATCAGTTTAGAGGTGACCAATTAACAATTAATTGATAAATCTTGGATGATGGAAATTTAATTGATTAGGTCCTATTAAATGAACATTTATATTTTTCTTGCATGATTTTACCTTTAATTTTAGCTTAAATCTATATAATATATCTATCTATCTATCTACGTCACCCTGTCTGAGAGCCGAAACAAGACGAAGACCTTGAAGACGATATTGGTAAGGGAGTGGGAGAATACGAGCATGTGCA
Organism: Persicaria maculosa; assembly: GCA_963922045.1. Lineage (NCBI taxonomy): Eukaryota > Viridiplantae > Streptophyta > Magnoliopsida > Caryophyllales > Polygonaceae > Persicaria > Persicaria maculosa. The sequence continues at coordinate 68,550,824 of OY998254.1, forward strand.
TCCAAAAGTGTGTGTATGTTATTCTGTAAATTAAGCTTCCAAATGTGTTTGTTAATTGACATGTTTATAGTATTAACCATACTATATGTTTATGTATTGTTATGCCTAATGTAATCTAGATGCATATGTATTAGGGGCTTTGGATGTTTGGATGATTAGGCTAGCACTTAGGACCAGGATCTAAAGTGGCTCAAGCTAGGTTCAAGTGGTAGAGACTCGGTCAAGTCCAAGGGTTCCATGGCACCAAGACTAACTTGAAGTGGTTCTATGTCCAAAGCTGAAGCTGGAGATGTACGTCGGCCCATCTCTGTAGCATAGGCCCAACTCTCTGCTCTCTCGGCCCATCTGTTTCTGAAGGCTTCCAACGGCTCTATTAAGCCCATGCCCTTGCTTACTGAAACGATGCGTTTCCTTTAGTTAGGGCTCGGGTATATAGACTCGCTTTTGGAAACCCTAAAGGGTTGAGAGCTTCATTTCATCACTTCCGCTTCTGAAAGAGAGAGAGAGAGAGAGAGAGAGAGAGAGAGAGAGAGAGAGAGAGAGAAACCTTAGAGGCGACTCGACGATCCACGACGACGCTTGCTGTTCCATACTCCGATGAGCTTGATTCTCAAGCTCCTGACGTGATCCAAGGAATCCGAGCTCAACATAGGAAGGAGAAGCTGCTTGGTGCTCAACCTCAGCTCTTCACCGACTTCTGTTCATCTTCTTCTTCTCAGATGGAGTGAAAGGGAGTATCTGTTCCTATTCTCCGAGTTTCTCCTTGATTACCTGCTTGCTTGAGCCGCTAGATCTAGGGTTACTTACTAGCTTGTCTATCATTTGTATCCATGTCCTGTATTCGATCATACTTAGTGGGTTCATGGGTTTGAGTCTCTCCCTCTTGAGGCTCCGCAGAGTAGGGTAACCGAACTGCGTCATCAATCCTTGTGTTCTCTCTCGCTTTTGTTTATCTGTGCTTAGCTCTCCATTATACTTGTTCTAGGGTTTAGATCCGAAATCTGGTTTTAACAAAGTGGTATCAGAGCTTGATTGTCACTTTTCTTCCTTTCTCCCGTCTCTGTAGACGTGGGAAATAGATCTGGGGGCGTGGACATTGGGCAGGCCGCATATAGTGTCCACCGGCCAGGCGCTGTTCCTCTCCCGTCCGACGTACCACACTGTTTTTTCAAAACTTATCTGTTTTAAAACGTTTTCTCTGTGTTTATGTGTTAGTTTCACTATCTGTTGACTTATTTACTGCTGTTAAGCTTCAGTTGAACAAACTAACTCTAGTTTTTCTTCTTGTCTCAGGTACCATGGCAGATTCTTACGTCAAAATCAAGCCATTTGATGGCAAGATAGATTTTGCTATGTGGCAGGTCAAGATGAAAGCCATCTTGATCAAGGAAAAATACTGGAGAGCTGTTTCACCAGCTACTCCACCAGCAACTCCAACGGGAGACCCTTCAGTACAAACACCACCCATCACACCTGTAGTACCACCAGTTCCCCCAAAAATGTCGGAACAAGCCCATGCTGAAATCATGCTAAGGTTAACTGATGATGTGGCCAGACAGGTAGTAAAGGTAGATGACCCCAGGGCCCTTTGGTTAGCCCTGGAGGATTTATTTCTTGCTAAATCTCCGGCCAGTCGCATCTCTCTGCTGTGTAGGCTCTTTACTTTTAAAATGGATATCTCTGTTTCACTCACTGATAATCTGGATAAATTTTTAAAAATGACACAAGATCTAGAGAGATGTGATGACAGCATTAAGGATTCTCATAAAGCCATTTTGTTATTAAACTCATTGCCCTCACAATTTGACCACTTTAAGGATGTCATTCAGTTCTCAAGAGAGCCTCTCACTAAGGAACGCATAGTGGAGACTATCTCTGAGAAGAATGAGATGCTCAAAGTGTTCAAATCCAAACATGGTGTCAAGTCTGACACCTCTGAGAAATCTGAGCTTTTGTTTGCTAAAACAAACAAGCCAAAGGGCAATAAGTATAAAAACAAAAAGAAAAAGGAAGATGAAAATTCAAATGCTCCTAATCCTGAATCCAGTTCAAAGGTACCCAAGGATTCCAAGTGCAATTATTGTGGACACCTTGGACACTGGATAAAGGACTACAGGAAGAAAAAGAGGGCTGATGAAAATAAACTCAAGAATTCTATGTCTGTTTCTTTGCTTGAGTCTGATGTTGGTAACTATCCTAATGAACTTTTCATGTGTATTTCAGATGATAGTGATCCATCCTCCTGGATTCTTGACTCTGGCTGCACCATACATGCCACCCCAACCAAAGCTTGCTTTGATAACCTTGATTAGAGTAGGAGAGGGGTGGTCAAACTTGGTGACCACCACTCTCTTGCCATCAAGGGGGTGGGGGATGTATCACTGAAAATGTTTGATGGGAATGTTATCACTCTTAAAGATGTTAAGTGGGTGCTTGAATTAAGGAGGAGTCTTATGTCTGAGTCTGTCTTTGATTGCATGAACTATGACATCACCACTAGTAATGGCATTAAAAGAGTTCTCTGGAATGGAAAATGCATTGTCAAGACCATTAGAAAGAAGAGCTTATATCATGTTATTACTCCTGAAAATGAATGCAATCTTCTTGCTAACTCTGCATATATGACCTCTCATTTAACAAAACTGTGGCATCTTAGGCTTGGTCATATTGGAAATAAAGGTCTTTATTATCTACATAAGCATGGTTTGTTATCTGAAAAACCTACTGACTTGTCTTTCTGTGAGAACTCTGTGTTTGGGAAGGCTACTAAACAGGTATTCCCATAGTCCTTGTACACAACCAACAAGCCCCTTGAGTATGTTCATTCAGATCTATGGGGGCCTGCACAGGTGGATACAATTGGTGGGAAGAGATACTTTATATCATTCATTGATCACTTCTCCAGGAAAGTTGGTTCACTTTGCTAAAAACAAAAGATGAAGCTTTTCAGGCTTTCAAAACCTGGAAAACTAAAGTGGAGCTTCAAACTGGTAACAAACTTCTATGATTCAAAACTGATAATGGACTTGAGTTTTGCAATAATGCCTTTGATGAGTTTTGCAGGGAGAATGGCATCAGAAGGCAACTCACAGTGTTTGGCACCCCTTAGCAGAATGGTACTGCTGAGAGGATGAACAGGACACTGTTAGAGAAGGCCAGATGTCTTCTCTTCACAGTAGGAATGAAGCACACTCTCTGGGGAGAAGCTGTTGTCACTTCAGCATACCTAATCAACAGATCCCCCTCCTATGTAATTGGCTTCAAAACTCCACAAGCGCTGTGGATTGGTAAGAAACCCAGCTTGACATACTTGAAACCCTTTGGTTGCACAGCTTATGCTGAAGTCTCTCAAGGCAAGCTGCAACCTAGGGCCCTCAAAGGTGTCATGCTTGGGTATCCAGAAGGAGTCAAAGGCTATAAGATCCTCCTAATTCAACCTGGAGGATACAAAGTCATTGTCTCTCGAAATGTTACCTTTAATGAATCTGAATTTCATTTTAAAAGTGTTCTAACACCTAGAAATGAGAATACAGGTAACTCTGATCAGACTTCAAAGTTCTTTGCACCAGATGACCAGCTGCTGTCATCTACCACCTCTGAAGAAGGAGATGATGAGTTTGACATAGGCTATGTTCCAACTCATTACAAATCTCCTCCTGCAAACCAAGCAATCCCAGTTGATGCTCCAGTTCAGCAAACACAACAATTAGGAGGAGAAAATCAAGAAGAGCCACAACCTGAAGGAAATGAAGAGAACACAACTCAAGGAGTACCTCTAAACCCACAATCTACTTCTGAATCTCCCATTTCTTCTTCTTCTGGGCCTTCTATGTCTGAGCATGCTGCTTCTTCTTCCTCTTCTGCTCAATCTGTGCCTCTTGTTGATAATTCTGTGCTGCATGACTATCAACTTGCTAGAGATAGGAGTCCTAGAACTAGAATTCCTAATAGAAGGTATACAGATGATATTAATATTGTTGAGTTTGCTTACATTGCTTCTGAGATTGTCAAAAATATTATTCCTGAGACTTTTGAATCTGCTATGAGATCCCCTGATTCTGTGAAATGGTTTAAAGCTATGCTTGAAGAACTTGAGTCTATGAAAGTTAACAACACTTGGATTTTAGTTCCTAAACCTGAGCATGCTAAAACTATTGACTGTAAGTGGGTTTTTAAAGTCAAAGAAGGGATAAAACCTGATGAACCACCTAAGTATAAAGCTAGACTTGTAGCAAAAGGTTTTAATCAAAGAGAAGGGTTACATTATAATGACATATTTGCTCCAGTTGTTAAATACAAAACCCTTAGATTACTTCTTGCTATTGCTACTGTCTTTGATTGGGAACTTGAACAAATGGATGTTAAGACTGCCTTTCTTCATGATGATCTGGATGAAACTATTTTCATGAGACAACCTAAAGGATTCACTGATAAAAACAAACCAAATCATGTATGTCTATTGAAAAAGTCTATTTATGGTCTTAAACAGTCTCCAAGACAATGGAACATAAAATTTGACTCATGCATGAGATCTCTTGGTTTTATTAGAAGTGAATATGATTCCTGCTTATATATCAAAGGTGTTACTACTAAATTTCCATTATTTATCCTGCTTTATGTGGATGACATTCTCCTTGTCTGTGCATCTATTAGAATCATTTATGACACCAAAAGAAATTTACTGAATCACTTTGATATGAAGGACCTTGGCCATGTCAAGAGAATTCTAGGGGTCATGATCCTTAGGGATAGACCCAAGAGGAAACTTATGCTTTCCCAGGTTGATTATATTGAAAAAGTTCTCAAAAGATTTAGCATGTTTGATTCTAAATCCTCACATATACCCTTAGGAGGGCATCTTGAGCTAAGCAAGGCTCAATGCCCTAAAACTGAACATGAAAAGAAAAACATGTCTGATGTTCCCTATGATGTTGCTGTTGGTTCAATCATGTATGCCATGCTATGTACTAGGCCTGATCTAGCTTTTGTCATTAGTGTTCTTAGCAGATACATGTCCAATCCTGGAATGCCACGCTGGAATGCTATGAAATATTTGCTTAAATATTTAAATGGCACTAAACATCTTGGCCTTGTGTATTCAGGCTATGCACCTGCTGGTGATCTCCAAGGGTATGTGGACTCTGACTATGCCAGCAATAAGGATACAAGGAAGTCCACCACTGCCTATTACTTCACCTGGGCAGGCAACTGCATATCCTGGAAGTCTCAACAACAATCTATGGTTGCCTTATCCTCAACTGAAGCTGAATACATGGTAGCAACTGAAGTTGCAAAGGAAGCTATCTGGTTGAAAGTCATTCTTGGAGAGATTTTCAGACAGAAGTTTGTACATGTTATAAACATGGATAGCCAAAGTGCTTTGTATCTGTGTAAAGACCCTATGTATCATGAGAAAACCAAGCACATAGATGTTAGGTTTCACTTCATCAGACACAGGGTCGAAGACAAAGCTCTGGACGTCAAGAAGATCAAGGGAGAACTCAACCCAGCTGACTTTGGCACGAAGATAGTTCCTTCCATCAAGTTCTACTATTGCAGGAACTTTCTTCATATACTTGATGTTCACTAACCATGCAGGTACACGAACCGAGGACGGACGGATCGAAGTCTTAAACTCATTTCCACTATTTAAATGATCGAATACCACATATGGTGGCTATATTAGCAGGGCAAATTGTTATGCCTAATGTAATCTAGATGCATATGTATTAGGGGCTTTGGATGTTTGGATGATTAGGCTAGCACTTAGGACCAGGATCTAAAGTGGCTCAAGCTAGGTTCAAGTGGTAGAGACTCGGTCAAGTCCAAGGGTTCCATGGCGCCAAGACTAACTTGAAGTGGTTCTATGTCCAAAGCTGAAGCTGGAGACGTCGGCCCATCTCTGTAGCTTAGGCCCAACTCTCTGCTCTCTCGGCCCATCTGTTTCTGAAGGCTTCCAACGGCTCTATTAAGCCCATGCCCTTGCTTACTGAAACGATGCGTTTCCTTTAGTTAGGGCTGGGGTATATAGCCTCGCTTTTGGAAACCCTAAAGGGTTGAGAGCTTCATTTCATCGCTTCCGCTTCTGAAAGAAAGAGAGAGAGAGAGAGAGAGAGAGAGAGAGAGAGGGAGAGAGAGAGAGAGAAACCTTAGAGGCGACTCGACGATCCACGGCGACGCTTGCTGTTCCATACTCCGATGAGCTTGATTCTCAAGCTCCTGACGTGATCCAAGGAATCCGAGCTCAACATAGGAAGGAGAAGCTGCTTGGTGCTCAACCTCGGCTCTTCACCGGCTTATGTTCATCTTCGTCTTCTCAGATGGAGTGAAAGGGAGTATCTGTTCCTATTCTTCGAGTTTCTCCTTGATTACCTGCTTGCTTGAGCCGCTAGATCTAGGGTTACTTACTAGCTTGTCTATCATCTGTATCCATGTCCTGTATTCGATCATACTTAATGGATTCATGGGTTTGAGTCTCTCCTTCTTGAGGCTCCGCAGAGTAGGGTAACCGAACTGCGTCATCAATCCTTGTGTTCTCTCTCGCTTTCGTTTATTTGTGCTTAGCTCTCCATTATACCTGTTCTAGGGTTTAGATCCAAAATTTGGTTTTAACATGTATATACTAGTGTAGGCACGGCATTTTCATCTATTTCAATTTGAAATTCATTTTATATATCTATATAGTAATATATTAATATATACTTGTTTACAACAAAATATGTATAAGTGTTTTTTTTGAATTTATAAATTAGTTGGAAAGAGATACAATCACTGTTCCAAAAAAAGGCTTGGGCCTCCCTCACCTTCAATACCCTCCACCAATTGTGCTAACAAAGCAACATGTACAATTTACTACCTATATTATCTATATTAATTTTAAAATTCAGTGAGCTATACCCTAGGTCCGTCTCCGGCAAAGGTGGGGCGGCCGCGTACACGCGCCCCACCTTGGGCCGTGTTGTGAGAAGGAAATCAAGTATGAAATATAATAAAATAGATCAAACCAGATTTAGGCCCACGCAAATAATTACAAGACTCCTCCAATGTAGTAATGGGAAGTCAGGATCGAATCCACGAGGAAGCGTGTCAGCGGATCCTAGGCAGCTGTAAATCTCACAGGAAAAGCAAGCAGAAAAGACAGAAACAAAGAAACAACGAAAGAAAGACAAACGAAAGCAAGAAATAAAAGCAAAACAGAAACTAACTCGATCTCGACAAGCACAGTACTCGAGATAGACTAACAATAGCCGACACAGAAACTAAAAATCGACGACAGAAGCAGAAAATCAACTCGACCTAGACAAGACCCAACTCGAGATCGACTAAAGCCTACTCGATCTCGACAAGCCACTGCTCTATATCGACTAAAACTCAGAAACTTCAGATTGCAGATTTCGAACACAGAATTCAGAATTCGACAGAAATAAACTCAATATATGAAAAAACTTCCAAAGCCAGGGTATCAACACCACAACGACAACCATGCAAAGTAACACATAAAGCATAAAAGATTATGCTTTCCATCAAAATAACTTTCGTTACTAACAAATAGGAATATAGAGGCTTTCGCATAAACCCTAATTATTACTAACCCTTTTCACATAATTAATCCAAGTTGCATTAAGATCACTTTCGCTTCAATAATACAAACAAGGATCACCTTCAACTCTCGCAAAAGAATCATGCTCATAGGGATAGAAGAAGAATCGCATAACAAAATTGTACCTTTACCGCATCACCTTTCATGGCCACCGTCGGGCTAACCCCAGCCCCAGAAGTGGGTGGACTACTCGCTCTTCATCATCAAGAAAGACATCAAATAACAAAAGAAACTAACTTGCATTGATTTAAATAAAGAAAGCTTACAACCAACAAGACAAATCCGCTTTCGCCTTTCCACCTTGCTTGCCACAAACTCTTTCTCTCTCTACTCCTACTTACTTGAATGGAATTGAATTGGAATAAGATGCTAAATGCTCAGCCCCTAAGGCTTTATTTATAGCCTTCAATTCCTTGCTAATCAAGGATAGAAGATATCTATCTATATCTAAAACGCTTAAAAGATAAATAAATGTATTTTAAGAATTAAATCTATAAAGGGGAAATTAAATCTAAATAGGTAAAATATCTTCTTGTTGATAGATCTTGTCTTCCAAGGATAGTTGTTGATAGATGTAGGATAGACTCGGCCATCTCGGATTCCTTCGGCTGCAAGGACTCCCACAGCGCGTAGGACTGCTCAAATCGCGTAACGCGGCTTCTGACGCGGCTCCTCGATCTCGACAAGAGTTACTCGAGATAGAGTAGGATTCGTCATCGACCATGGCTGGCTGGGCGTCTCGGGTAGCTCTGCTCGATCAAGCTCGGATCTTGGCATCTGGCTCCTCGAGATCGAGTAAACAACTCGAGATCGAGTTGGGTGTAGTCGAGGATGGCTGGCCTGATGTTGTCGAGGAGCTGGTGCTCGTCATGGCTCGGACTGGCGCCATGGTGGTCTTCGATCTCGACAAGTCTCCTCGAGATCGAGTAGGCTTCTGGAGTCGGGTTGCTCTGGCTCAGTTTCTCGATCAGTGCTTAGTCGACAAAGCCTGTGCTCGGACACCTTCGTCTAGATCGAGTAGGTTTACTCTAGATCGAGTAAAGCTGGGCTCCTAGCTTGATTCGACTGGTTCCGCTGCTTCTTGGCCTTGGACTTCTGTAGTTGATTTCCGAGCTTTTCCGACCTTTCTCAAAACTGCTGTAATTTGCCTTGAATTCTGCGAAATTAAACAGAAACTGGTGTAGTTTCCATAATTTGGCAAATAAACATAAACTACATAGATTCTGTACTATCTTAGCCCAAATGCTTGAAATGTATGCAGAAAACGATATAAAAAGTTACTGTAAAACATGGCAGATTCAGCTTACAACAAACACCCCATACTTAAGCTTGCTTGTCCTCAAGCAATACTTTTATTTGTCATTCAGGGGAAGAAATCAAAACTCTCAACATATTAGATTCATTCTCATATGTCCCTGCAGTCAATTACCATCCTCGAAAAGGTACTAGTGTCACAAATCCATGCATGTGCAATAAAAAGCAACATCTACTCACAAAAGGAGGGTAATGCAAAAACAATTCATGTGACAAAGCACCATTAATAATCAAGAGGACTTTAATTTAAGCTCAAATAAGGAGTAGATTGGTAAAAGGCTAAAGGTGGGCAGTTTTTTTTTTTTTGGCAATGTGGTGCTATATAATCCGGGGAAATGGAGTATTTCCAAACTGAATTTCATACCAAATTCTTTCTCATAAGATTCATCACCTTTCATAATGCTTTTTTCAATAATAATGCTTTTACCTCTCTAACCTTAGCACTGCCTTCTCGCGAGTCGCAAACATGGGTGTCATGAATGGCCCCGGATACTTAGTGCGTCAGATTCCTCACCTGGTGTCCCATCTCGCCAAACTATTATCTCAACGAGCAGGGTCGATCTTTGATCGGATTTTCTTTCACTCATTAAATTTTCCATATATTTCAAACAATCCTTCCAAACTCCAAATAATGATAACACAAACACCATATAACATCTCCATAATGTAACATCATTCTCAACATAATCCCCGGATAGGAAATAAGGTAAAGAATGGGTAATATTTGGATCATGTGGAGCAATATATGAAATAAGGCATAATATGGCTTTTGTGATGCATAAGCATAGGTATGGCAAGGGAATATAAACATATGAGCATTATATGGAATTATAAAGTCCTCCATCATCTTATCATGCAACATGTCAAAAGCAATATCATATTTTACCTCCTTTCATGGTTTTCATAAAAATATGCACTTCATTGTGACTTCCCTTTACTAGGCAATTTAATGTTATATCTCTAATGAATCCAATTTTGCATCGTCGAGTTCAATATAAGCTTCCATGATATTATCAAAAATTTCAATGGGGGTTATTTTTCTCAAAATTTGGAAAACATGCATATAAGCATATAAATCAATAATGCATTCCAAAATAGCCATGTAGCAATTCAAAGAAATAAATTCTAAATATGCACACATAATATCAAATATGGCAAATATGCATAAAGTAAGCCCTTCCCCCACCCCATACTTAAACATTACACTGTCCTCACTGTATAAAAACAAGGGTAAAGAAAGAAACTCACTAGACAGGTGTGCAGGGCCTCTCAATTTTGAATAAAAGGAACCGCCTGGGCCGAGTCTGAATAAAGCTTATCCATGGACCTGAAAAGTGCAGAAGACATATACCTATAATAGAAAAACTAAAAGTGTTCAAAACCAAAAACAAACAAAACAATGTCCAAAAAGTCCCAAAAATAAATGTCTATTTACAAGCTCTAGATTTTATAGTCGCTAGGCCGACTTCTCCATTAAGCTCAAGGTGGCCTCTGCAGAGCCCATGTAGCTTGGGCTTCGAATAGGACTCCATTCTTGTCCATCAGCTGCAATCCTCCAGAATGGATCTTGTTCACCACGAAAGGCCCCATCCTCTTCTTGTTGAATTTGTTAGGGAACCAATGATCTTTTGATTTAGAGACATAGAGCTTGTCTCCAACTTCATACTCCTTGGGCTCATCCTTGGATATCCTACATAAGCGCACATACCAAGGCAAACCTCTCCCATGTATAGATAGATCTTTAATGGAAATAGGAGAAGAAAGATCCATACCTTGGTTTACCTTCGCAGAGACGGAATCGGGGACCACAGTGTTTGGTCGATCTCGAGTAGGGGTACTCGATCTCGACGAGTTTTCAGGTTCTGGTGGTGAGCTGGTCGAGGATGCAGGAGCTGGGGAAGCTTGGTTGATCTCGACTAAGGTGGTCGATCTCGAGGACAGTCCAACTTCTGGTGGCTTCAGTGTCGAGGAAGGCGAAGTCGAGGCAGTATAGTGGTGGTCGATCTCGAGTACAGTACTCGATCTCGAGGAGCCTTGGCCGTCTGGTGCTTCAGTCTGGCTGCTCGACGATGCTGGTGCTGGTGGAGGTTTCTGGTTTTGGTCGATATCGACCACAGTTCTTGATATCGAGGAATCTTGGTCGACTTTGACCCCATACTTGGTTCCTGTCAAGGCATCCGAAAAATAGTTAGTCCATAACGACGTACCTTGGTCTGTGTCGATTGGATTCTCTGTATCTTCCTTTAGGATTGCCATGATCTTCTCCACCTGGGCCTCCATATCCCTCTTTTCCAGCTCCTCAGGGGTCATATTTCTTACTGGGGTTCCCCGCATGTGATGTAGCCAGCTGAGATAGATTTTACCTCTTCCATGGGACTTGTATGCCTTTCAGTTTTATTAAAAAAAATACTCAATTACCTCATCGCTGATGTTGAAAGTGAGCACTCCTTTCCTCACGTTTATGTTGGCATCCACCGTCGCCAAGAAGGGTCTTCCTAGAATAATTGGACAAGCAGGGTCCTCTTGCATATCAACAACTAAGAAATCAGCAGGGACAAAGAATTTATCTACTTGTACTGGCACATTGTCCACCATGCCTGTTGGAATGACCACTGTGTTATTGGCCATGTAAAGTCTAGCATCCACAGGCTTTAGGGCACCTATCTTAATCTTGGACCAAATTGTTAAAGGCATTATACTCACACTAGCTCCAAGATCACATAAGGCATTAATTTTGTATGGACCAAATCCAATGGATATAGCAAACTTACCTGGATCTGGCCTCTTCTCTAGTATGTCCAAATGGCTGCACTCCTCTGTAATTTCAGCCATTGATCTCTTTTTGCTCAGAATCTCCTTCAGGAACTTGACATAGGATGGCATTTCATTGAGAGCTTTTGTGAAGGGGATGGTGACATTGAGCTTCTGAAGCATCTTGTTGAAGCGCTGGAATTTCTTCTCTGCTGGGTCCTTTGGAGATTTTGTGGGGAAAGGCAGCTTCTTTTTCTGATTCGGAGCCAGAACAGACGTCGGACTTGCTGCAGTTTTCTCGATCTCATCCTGCCCTTCCTCGATCTCGATCACGCCTTCCTCGATCTCGACCACCGTAGTCGACTTTGAGTTGCTGTGTAGTGCAGACGAGGGTTTCTGTATTTTCTCCTCGAGATCGAGATGGCCCTTCTCGAGATCGACCAAGTTCTTATCGACGTCGACTAGCTGCTGGTCGACTTGCTGGTCTCCTTCGTTCTGCTGCTTTCCGACCTCTAGCTCTTGCAGTTGATGGCCGCTTCTGAGTTTAACAGCAGTGATATGTCCAGTCTTCCCCTTTGGATTTGGTTCTGAAGATCCAGGGAGCGAACCTGACTGTCTGGGGATTCCTGCTGCTAGCTGGCCTATCTGTGTATCAACTGATTTTCGCCATATATCAATTTCCCCAAGCCTAGAGTTGATACCTTGCATCTGAGTGTAGACGGAGTTGAAGGACTGTTTGGTTTCTGAGTGATTCCTCCGTATTTCCTCCAGGACTGTCTGTATATCATCCCTTTTCTGGTCTCTTTCCGGATGTCCTGGAGCTTTGTAGGGCGGGGGGTTCCTAGGGGCACCTTGGTTCCATTGTGGTTGCTGAAACCTTTGGTCCCCCATGTAGCGATTGGGACCCCCTGCATAAGCTGCCTCTTCGTGGTGCTCTGCCAGCCTGACTTGCTCTGTGTGTGGGCACTCAGTAGTGGTGTGCCGCTGCGATCCGAATTCAATGCAAGGCTGGTTGACAGAAAGATACTTTACTTGCTTAAGGAGCTTCTTGTTCTGATCTCTGTAGTACTGCTCCCTTACATCAGGATCAATCTCTTTAGGGGGCTCATAGAGGGGCATGGATGGTGCTGACCTGGCGTAGGGGTTCTCTTCATAGTTTGCAGTAGACCCATACTTGTTGTCATAGTTAGTGAGCTTGTCGAGCACACCCCATGCGTCTATTGGTGACATCGTCAGATACTCATAGCGAGTATACTGGTTGATCCTGTCCTTAGTGACTTGGTCAAGAGAGTTGAAGAAGATCTCCTGAATGACGTAGGGTGGATGTCCATGAGTAGGGCAAGATCGTAGCAGTTCCTTATATCTTTCCCATCCTCTTGCTAGCGGCTCCCCAGGCTTCTGTTTGAAAGTTATGGTCTTCTGGCGGAGGAGTGTTGTCTTTGCAGGAGGGAAGAATTTGTTCAGAAACTCTTGCTCTATTTGGGCCCATGTTGTGAGTGATCTTGGTTTCAGCCCTTCAAGCCACTTCAGTGCAGGTCCAGCAAGAGACCAGCGAAAAGCCTTCATCTTGTTATATTCCAAAGTTGTACCTTCAGCAAGAGTACGTCACATGTCAGAAAAATTTATAATATGTTCAAGAGGACACTCATTAAACCTACCAAAAAGGCATTATTTTTAAGCTCTATAAGAAATTGAGTGCGAATTTCAAAAGAGTTTTCAGGGATAAGAATCGCCGATTCAGGCACGACGAGAGTTGGGTGCATATAATCCTCTACCGTGGTTGGGTACTGGGCGAGCTCATCCTCCGCTTGTTCCCTTGCTGATTTCTCAGTGGCGATAGCAGCATCTTTAGCGGCTAGTTCCCTTGTAAGCCTCGCAATTAGCTGTTCTTGTGTCTCAGCGGCTGCCATGGCTCTTTGTAGTTTAGCTCTGATGTGTAGGAGGCGTTCCAAATCGTCTAAGCCGTCAAACTCAGGTGGTTGACCAGAACGGCGCATACACCTGTAAAGTAACTCAAAGAAAAAGTGAGATCTAACTACCTAAGGCGCGAATGATAGCTTCCCCGGCAACGGCGCCAATTTGTTGTGAGGAGGAAATCAAGTATGAAATATAATAAAATAGATCAAACCAGATTTAGGCCCACGCAAATAATTACAAGACTCCTCCAATGTAGTAATGGGAAGTCAGGATCGAATCCACGAGGAAGTGTGTCAGCGGATCCTAGGCAGCTGTAAATCTCACAGGAAAAGCAAGCAAAAAAGACAGAAACAAAGAAACAATGAAAGAAAGACAAACGAAAGCAAGAAATAAAAGCAAAACAGAAACTAACTCGATCTCGACAAGCACAGTACTCGAGATCGACTAACAACAGCCGATACAGAAACTAAAAATCGATGACAGAAGCAGAAACTCAACTCGACCTAGACAAGACCCAACTCGAGATCGACTAAAGCCTACTCGATCTCGACAAGCCACTGCTCTATCTCGACTAAAACTCAGAAACTTCAGATTGCAGATTTCGAACACAGAATTCAGAATTCGACAGAAATAAACTCAATATATGAAAAAACTTCCAAAGCCAGGGTATCAACACCACAACGACAACCATGCAAAGTAACACATAAAGGCATAAAAGATTATGCTTTCCATCAAAATAACTTTCGTTACTAACAAATAGGAATATAGAGGCTTTCGCATAAACCTTAATTGTTACTAACCCTTTTCACATAATTAATCCAAGTTGCATTAAGATCACTTTCGCTTCAATAATACAAATAAGGATCACCTTCAACTCTTGCAAAAGAATCATTCTCATAGGGATAGAAGAAGAATCGCATAATAAGATTGTACCTTTACCGCATCACCTTACATGGCCACCGTCGGGCTAACCCCAGCCCCAGAAGTGGGTGGACTACTCGCTCTTCATCATCAAGAAAGACATCAAATAACAAAAGAAACTAACTTGCATTGATTTAAATAAAGAAAGCTTACAACCAACAAGACAAATCCGCTTTCGCCTTTCCACCTTGCTTGCCACAAACTCTCTCTCTCTACTCCTACTTACTTGAATGGAATTGAATTGGAATAAGATGCTAAATGCTCAGCTTCTAAGGCTTTATTTATAGCCTTCTATTCCTTGCTAATCAAGGATAGAAGATATCTATCTATATCTAAAACGCTTAAAAGATAAATAAATGTATTTTAAGAATTAAATCTATAAAAGGGAAATTAAATCTAAATAGGTAAAATATCTTCTTGTTGATAGATCTTGTCTTCCATGGATAGTTGTTGATAGATGTAGGATAGACTCGACCATCTCGGATTCCTTCGGCTCCAAGGACTCCCACAGCCCGTAGGACTGCTCAAATCGCGTAACGCGGCTTCGGACGCGGCTCCTCGATCTCGACAAGAGTTACTCGAGATAGAGTAGGATTCGTCATCGACCATGGCTGGCTGGGCGTCTCGGGTAGCTCTGCTCGATCAAGCTCGGATCTTGGCTCCTGGCTCCTCGAGATCGAGTAAACAACTCGAGATCGAGTTGGGTGTAGTCGAGGATGGCTGGCCTGATGTTGTCGAGGAGCTGGTGCTCGTCATGGCTGGGACTGGCGCCATGGTGGTCTTCGATCTCGACAAGGCTCCTCGAGATCAAGTAGGCTTCTGGAGTCGGGTTGCTCTGGCTCAGTTTCTCGATCAGTGCTTAGTCGACAAAGCCTGTGCTCGGACACCTTCGTCTAGATCGAGTAGGTTTACTCTAGATCGAGTAAAGCTGGGCTCCTAGCTTGATTCGAATGGTTCCACTGCTTCTTGGCCTTGGACTTCTGTAGTTGATTTCTGAGCTTTTCCGACCTTTCTCAAAACTGCTGTAATTTGCCTCGAATTCTGCGAAATTAAACAGAAACTGGTGTAGATTCCATAATTTGGCAAATAAACATAAACTACATAGATTCTGTACTATCTTAGCCCAAATGCATGAAATGTATGCAGAAAACAATATAAAAAGTTACTGTAAAACATGGCAGATTCAGCTTACAACAGGCCGCCCCTGTGCACAACGTACTCTTATATTTGCACGACAAAATATTAAAAAAAACTAGACTTGGGTCATATTTGCACAACTTACGGTTATATCTGCACAACATACTCTTATATTTGCACGACAAAAAAAAAAACTTGGGTCATATTTGCACAACTTACGGTTATATTTGCACAACGTACTCTAATATTTACACGATAAAATGTTAAAAAAAACTAGACTTGGGTCATATTTGTACAACTTACGGTTAAATTTGTACAATGTACTCTTATATTTGCACGATAAAATGTTAAAAAAAAAAAAATGAGACTGGGGTCATATTTGCACAACATACGGTTATATTTGCAAATGCACAACTACTCTTATTTTTACATGACAAAATGTAAAAAAAAAAAAGAAAAAGAAAAAGGAAAAAGAGTGAGTCTATATGCAAGATGGAGACTCCACCAATTTGTTCCAAAGTGTGGACATTTCACCAATTGAGACAACTTTTTTGGACATTTTACAAACTCCCTTGTTTCATCTATAAAAAAAAAAAAGTAATTTTATGAAATTAGAACATAAATTAAGAGTTTACCAAAAAAAAAAGAACATAAATTAAGAAACTCAATCAAAACTACTAAATAAAGAAGCAATTTTAAGAAATTAATATTAAAAAAATCAAAATTGATAATTCTTTTTTATTGAACTTTTAGAAAAATCGAATTACATATATACACTCGCTTCATCTATAAAAAAGAGCCCACCTTATGAAGTTATCACATAGTCAACCACTAAGATAGATGGCATCAAGTACTTAAATTAAGTTGATTCTCTAGTTCTACGTTACCCACGAGAAAATAAATTTAATAAATGTTTAGAAATATTGGGTAGTACTGTATTAAATATTTGTCCCAATAAATCTTAAATTTTATTGAAAAAGTTGCAAACTGGTTCTTTTCTTCCCATCCAGACACATGCCATATATATACATACACGGACCAATATTGAAACAGCAAATATCATGGGACAAAATTTTAAAAGAGAACGACAGCAGGGAATTATCATAAGACAATTAAAAAAAATCATAAGACAATTAAAAAAAATTATAAGACAATTAAATTAATAATGTGAGCTGAATAAAAAAAATACATATACCCTACATGGCTACTCAGGAAAAAAATATATAACCTGCATTAAAAAATACATATTTAGTCAATTACGTGAGAAAATGAAACAAAAATACCACTTCGCTGAGGCATTGAGACACTTTAAAAAAAAAATTGTTTGAGAGGAAAAAAAAACCTTATTGATAAAAATCGATAATAATAAATGAATCGGATGAAAATTGACTAACATCAAGTTTCATAATTTGAAAAAAGAAAAGTAAAACAAGAAGGTGTGTATCGAGGCGACTCCGCATTACGGAAATTTTCTTGGAGGTTCGTCTTCACTGTCCACAGGACTCCTGATGTACCGCTGGCCAGCAGTGTCATTTCTTGATTGTGCTTGGCGTCGGCTCTTGTCTACATTGTCTCCAACTTGGTGGGCTTAGTTCGCTCGTTCGACTACTGTTGCGTGTCTCTCTCCGCTTGTACTGCACTTCTTTTATGTTATATTTTCTATTTCTTTGTTGTATGTTTACACGGCTTGCCGTTTGCCGAAGTTGTCGGCCTCTCGAGGTCCGGACATGTCCGGCCTCGAATTATTTCCTTATAAAAAAAAAAAGGTGTCCTTTGTACTGAGAAACTCATTCATTCATCAATAAAAAAAATACAGCTCTATCCTAAGCGCTCTCATACTCTCTCTTTCTCTATTCTGTTAGGCAAACAACTATTTAAGAGCTTAACAATTGGTATCAGGTGCTAACGATCTCGACGATGGCGGAGGTTACGTGCTTCAAGGTGACGAAGAAGGTGGACTCTCAACTGCAACAACTTCAGCAATTCACAACGACGACACACGAGCGATTGATGGAGACGATTCAGAAACAAGAGACGAGCAGTGCCAAATCCTCCAAGAGCAACAACAGACGATCATTGACATGAAGAAATCATCAGAGGAATTTCAAACTCGGATGGATCAATCCATTGCACAGATCGGTGAATGGATGTGAGTCTTTGCTCAGAAAGCAGCACCACATGCCAATTTCGGAGAAGCGACATTTGATCAGTGATAATGCACATTTCTAATGGGCATTATAGGGTAGTTTAGATGCATTTGCATTGTATAATATGCATGTTTAGTGTCAACTTAGATTAAACTCTTTTCGTGGAAAAGTTCGGAATCTACGCTATTTCGGTTGAATTGTGCAGAATCGTAGATCCGACATGGTGGAAAGCAAATGAAAGGTGAACAACATGTCAAAGTGAAGTCAAGAAAGCAAGCTAAGGAAAGAAAGAAAAGAGGCAAGAAAGAACGAGGGAAGAATGAAGAGAAAACAAGCTTTTGGGCATCTGTCGCTGCCAGCGAATGGGATCTCGCTGCCAGCGAATGGGATCTCGCTGCCAGCGAGTGGAGTCAGTGGGAGCATGTCCAGGAGCCAGCATGTCTCGCTGCCAGCAAATGGAATCTCGCTGCGAGCGAGTGGAGTCAACGGGAGGATGCCCTGGAGCCAGCATGTCTCGCTGACAGCGAATGGAAACTCGCTACCAGCGAGTCGAGTCAACCCAGAGTCAACGAGCAAGCAACATGAGTCGCTGCCAACGAATGGTGACTCGCTGTCAGCGAATGGAGTCGCTTCAGCGGACGACCGGATTCGCTGCTGCGGATGTAAGCTTTTGCGGCAACGAATGGAGGCTCTCGCGGCAGCGGCTGGGTGGATTCGCGGAAGCAGAAATGAAGGAACCGAAGAATCTTGGAAAAAATTCTAAGGCATTGACATTCGCTGCTAGCGAGTATAGTAGCGAGGTGGTAGCGAAAATCCAACAGTAGCTAGATTAAGGCCATTCGCTGCTAGCGGAAATTCTCGCTGCCAGCGAAATCCGACGCTGAACTAAATTTGAAAATTCTATCTTCTATCTAGTTTGTTTAGGAAGCTTCTATCTAATTTAGCTATCTTTTACCATGTTTATGCAAGACTTTAGGCTTATAAATAGGATGTTTTAGGATTAGTTTTCTAGGGAAGGATTCAAGTAGAGCAATCACCATTGAAGAGAAGAAAGTTTAGGTAAGCCATGTTTGACTAATTTTCTAGTTTCCGCCTACACTTTTGAGACTTGGTTGGTGGTTTGTGAGTTTCTAATTAAAGTTATTTTTCCTCTTTAATTCTTTCAACTTCTTTGTGTGATATTGATTATGTTATTGATGTTATCTTGATTAGCTACCATGATAATATTGATTTCATCCTAGGATTTAATACTTTCGTATTTGTGTTATCTCCGTAGTAGCACGCATAAGATTGTGGATTCCATGTTTAAAGCATGATTATGTAGGGAGTTGACATATATCTTAAACATTGATTTACCGTGTCTAATTGGTGTTATTTATATGCTCAAGTTCTTGGGACATTGTGCTATCTCTTTGTTAAATCTTGACCGTGTTAAGGTTGCATTGAGGTGTAAGGGATTAATTGGACTCGTAGGACTTTTAATCTACTTAAACCAAGACAGGAGGAATTCGTAGGAATGAAAAACGATAATAACTTGAAAAGGATTCGATGACCAATAAAACCAACAAAAGTCGAGAACTTGTAGGTGGAAACGCTTTTCTTCTATCTTTTATTTGCTTTTGTCAATATTATTTTCGTTTATTTTCATTCATAAAAATCTTTTCTTGTTATATTGATAAATACACAATATTTAGAAATACTTGATTCTCTAGGGTTCGACCCCTTACTTGCATACTATACTAGTTTGTTTGTTTGGGATTTATTTTTTATGAGGTGAATCAACGACTTTCCCTCCGTCAAAATTGGCGCCGTTGCCGGGAAATCAAGTTTATTTCTTTGTTTTGTGTATTTATTAATTTTTGTGTATATATCTATCCCCATCGTTGACCTATCTTACGGTTCACGACACTTCGTTACTAATTATTTGCAATGGAGTTGGAGTTATGGCAACACCAGGGAGAATACTTTCACCATTACCTCGCAAGAGTGCAAGATTTAGTGGACGGCCGTGCTTCACGGGCTATCCAAGATGATTTGATAAAACGAGTACTTTGTGTTCAAGATGGCATGCTTCCCGAGATACGAGAATTCGCCCAATCTTTGAAAGAGGAAGGCTTTTACGGTTTGGATTGGCCGGAATTGTGGGATCTTTTCCTTTGCGTGGGTGACATGGCGAAGGTGGAAGAAGACTACAAGTTGGCATTCATACCTTTACCTTTCAAACCAATGACGGGCGAGATACATGAGGGAAGCCAAGATACAAACACCAATGGTTCAATTGAAGATGGAGAAGGGAGCCCGATGCCCCTTGACATGGAGTCTCATGAGTGCACGCGTGAGGAACCATGTATTTTGGCACCTACTCTACCTATTGAAATCATCCCTAACTCATCAATTAAGGAACCAAGTCCAGAGCCGATTTCTGTGGCTCCCAAGCAAGGTAATGATATTTCTTACACTTTTGTGGATTATGGTGAATATGTAGATCCTTGAGAGCATTACTTCAACAAGCCACCAACGGAACTATGTTGTTGGTACTACATACCCTCAGCGGGAAGTCATGCTCGAGCATATGAAGATTTGGAGACCTTCTTCAACATCACATCTTTTGACTTCGGCTTCTTCATATGTGGTGCTCGCCTACCTAGATGGTGTGCACCGGAGTTTGATTTGCTAAAGAGGGCGTTGGCGATGTCCGAGTGAGTCTTGAACACAAGGACGAATAAACCGTTGAGTCTATGACGATAAACAATGACGCTTCTCGGGAGGAAACCCGAGGTAAGTTTTCCTAAATTAGTTATTTCAATTCCTAGTTAGTTAATTAGTTTTGTTGTTTAATAAATTAGAAATTTCCTAATTATTTTATATGGTAGATAGATGTTTTCGGAATATTTTTGGAGCTAACCATGCAGGAAAAAAAAAGAGAAAAGAAAACGATCGGAGAACAGAGATTTGTGCTAAATTCGCTGCCAGCGAGTACAACCACCCAGATGACATAGGAGCTGATTTCATCCGCTACCAGCGAACCAAAACTCGCTTCCAGCGAATTCAGCAGCGATGCCCAGTGTCTGAAGCTAGCACTAGCCACGCTCGCGGCCTGATCAATCGCGCTCGCGGCTCATGCTCAGTCTTCGTCCATTGTCGTCACCGTTGATCTTATTCATTCTTCGTCATCTTCATTCATCGGTGCTCGTGGTTCGTCCGTCGTCGCCGGTGTTGTTCTTCATCGTTCTTCTTCCAAGCTTCTTCATCTTTGCAATTGAATTTTTTTCCACAATGTGAGTTATTCTTTGGCCATTTTCTCTCATATTTTTATGATTTATTGTCTTTGATTTTCATTGAGGACAATGAAGAATTTATGTGTGGGGGAGGGTTGCATTCATATATTCATGCATTCATATTTATTTATTTTTCGTTACGCATTCATGTTTATTTTTTGTTATTTTATTGCATTAGAAAAAAGAAAAAATTGGAAAAAATTCAAAAATCCAAAAATATCATGCATTGCATGTATGTTTTATTCAAATACCCATCTTGCCTTAGTTTGTCCTATATTTTATTTTTATGAGTTTTACCATATATGTTCCATGATATGATTGAATTGGCTAACCTTGTCACATACTTGAAATGATTTTTTTGGGAGCATGACTTCTTAGTTCAATTGAGCAAGTATGATTCTTAGTCTTGGGCATTATTGAAATCCAACAAAAATATTGTCCTAGTGAGAAATTTTGGCCTTATAGGGATTTTCATCATATTTATTCCCTTTTGTTTTCTTGTGTGACATTATACTCTCCTTATGCAATTACCTCTTGAGATTGACATTGTTATCTATATTTGAGGCCGAATTTATATGTCTATTGCTTATGAGTTTCAAATGATAGAGGCATGATTTTCTTACCCATATTATTATCCATATTCACCCTACATATGTGTCATTCGCTTTTAGCCAAATTTGAGCCTTAGCCTTTTCTTTGAAGCTCCACAAAATTTATCCTAGCCGATGATAAGCCTTACCCTATCCGGGAATTAGGATTAGAGTTGGTGAATGATTGATCTAGTTGAGTGGAAAAGAAATATTGTTAAGAGAGTTACAAGTTTTGGATGATTATGTAAATTTGGTTTTATTCATCACATTGCGCATTATTGTATTTTTGGCTCTAGAAAAAAAAATTGAAAAAAGAAGGAAAAAAAACTGAAAGAAAAAGTGAAAAAGAAAGAAAAGAAAAGGAAAAAAAGAGCATGAATAAGAGCCTTTTATTTTATCATGTATGTGAGAGTTGGAAAAAATGTATGGTTAAGAGAAAGTTCTTTTGTTGAGTGTTTTGAGAGTGAATGTTTGAGTTATTTTGGTTTTGGAAGTATTTGTTTTTTAGTATTCTTCCGGTTGTTCTTAGGGATCCCTTTTTCCCGGATTTTTAGCACCACAAGCCTAAATATTTTCCTACCTTAATTCCTTACCCCCCATTACAACCTTGATAAAAGACCTCTTGATGTTTCTCATAAGTGATGGCATCCACGGTGGAAAATATGTGATATATGTGACAATTTCTATGTAGCTTTTTGCATTTTGGATCGAGTCAAGAGATTACATTGTTAAGCCAAAACACATGAGAGTGAGAGTAAACACAGCATCCTGGTGAGGTTGGATGAGATGTGCCTTATTTTGAATCGTTCATATACTTGCTAGGATGTTAGCTTTCATGTTCATGGCTCCTCCACTTTGATGTTGCTTTTGACAAGGTTAGTGCTTGAAGATTATATGTGTGGGATGATGGTTTTGCTCTTCTTTATTTTGCATTGCTTGAGAACAAGCAAAAGGTTAAGTGTGGGGGAGTTTGATAATGCACATTTCTAATGGGCATTATAGGGTAGTTTAGATGCATTTGCATTGTAGAATATACATGTTTAGTGTCAACTTAGATTAAACTCTTTTCGTGGCAAAGTTCGGAATCTAAGCTATTTCGGTTGAATTGTGCAGAATCGTAGATCCGACATGGTGGAAAGCAAATGAAAGGTGAACAACATGTCCAAGTGAAGTCAAGAAAGCAAGCTAAGGAAAGAAAGAAAAGAGGCAAGAAAGAACGAGGGAAGAATGAAGAGAAAACAAGCCTCTGGGCATCTGTCGCTGCCAGCGAATGGGATCTCGCTGCCAGCGAGTGGAGTCAGTGGGAGCATGTCCAAGAGCCAGCACGTCTCGCTGCCAGTGAATGGAATCTCATTGCCAGCGAGTGGAGTCAACGGGAGGATGCCCTGGACTCCTGGAGCCAGCATGTCTCACTGACAGCAAATGGAAACTCGCTGCCAACGAGTCGAGTCAACCCAGAGTCAATGAGCAAGCAACATGAGTCGCTGCCAACGAATGGTGACTCACTGCCAGCGAATGGAGTCGCTTCAGCGGACGACCGGATTCGCTGCATCGGATGTAAGCTTTCGCGGCAGCGAATGGAGGCTCTCGCGGCAGCGGCTGGGTGGATTCGCGGAAGCGGAAACAAAGGAACTGAAGAATCTTGGAAAAATTTCTAAGGCATGGACATTCGCTACTAGCGAGTATGGTAGCGAGGTGGTAGCGAAAATCCAAGAGTAGCTAGATTAAGGCCATTTGCTGCTAGCGGAAATTCTCGTTGCCAGCGAAATCCGACACTGAACTAAATTTGGAAAGTCTATCTTCTATCTAGTTTGTTTAGGAAGTTTCTATATAATTTATCTATCTTTTACCATGTTTATGAAAGACTTTAGGCTTATAAATAGGATATTTTAGGATTAGTTTTCTAGGGAAGGATTCAAGTAGAGCAATCACCATTGAAGAGAAGAAAGTTTAGGTAAGCCATGTTTGGCTAATTTTCTAGTTTCCGCCTACACTTTCGAGACTTGGTTGGTGATTTGTGAGTTTCTAATTAAAGTTATTTTTCCTCTTTAATTCTTTCAACTTCTTTGTGTGATATTGATGTTATCTTGATTAGCTACCATGATAATATTGATTTCATTCTAGGATTTAATACTTTCGTATTTGTGTTATCTCCGTAGTAGCACACATAAGATTGTGGATTCCGTGTTTGAAGCATGATTATGTAGGGAGTTGACATATATCTTAAACATTGATTTACCGTGTTTAATTGGTGTTATTTATATGCTCAAGCTCTTGGGACATTGTGCTATCTCTTTGTTAAATCTTGACCGTATTAAGGTTGCATTGAGGTGTAAGGGATTAATTGGACTCGTAGGACTTTTAATCTACTTAAACCAAGACGGGAGGAATTCGTAGGAAACGATAATAACTTGAAAAGGATTCGATGACCAATAAAACCAACCAAAGTCGAGAACTTGTAGGTGGAAACGCTTTGGGATTCAGGAGCATCAGGAGGTGGAGCTCGCAGCAATGTATATGCAAGATCGTGCCGATACATGGGGTCCATGGGTACCTTATGCAACGAAGGGGAGTTATTTGGAAGGAAATGAGTGAGGCTCTATGTTTCAGATTCGGGGAGAAGCAAGGAGTGGACATAGTGGAGGAATTCAACAAGCTGAGCCAATCTTTTGCTCTTGAAGCATACAACGAAAAGTTTGAGGAATTGCGAGCAGGTATGCTGTCATACAATCCACATCTCCCTGAAAACTATTTCATGATGAGTTACATTAGCGGATTAAAGGCAGAGATCAATCCCCTAGTGAAACTGGGCCAACCAAAGGATTTAGCAGAGGGCTTAGAATTAGCTAGATTGCACAATGATGCAATGCAAGCCTTGGTCAGGATTAGCAAGACTCCATGGAAATCGGGAATGAGTGGAAATCAAGAAGGATCTCGAGGAAGCTTGAATGGAGTCAAACCTCTAGGAGAGTTCAAGAAGGGGTTGTGCTTTTGCTGTGGAGAGAAGTATTTTGTGGGACATAGATGCAATACTTCCTCTGTTAAGCAGATGTTTGCTCTGGATCCGGATATGGTTGGAGAGGAAGATTCAGTGGATAATCTTGCTCCAACAGAAGATAATATGGTAGAGGAACAAGAGGGATTAGTTCGAGCCCTTACTGGAAATGGAGTTGATACATCGATCATAGTCAAGGGCTATGTGGGAGACAGTCTGATCAACGTGTTGATTAACAGTGGATCAACCCACAACTTCGTTGATCCTATGATTGCAAAGGAGGCAGGGTTCAAACTGTCATCGGCTAATCTGATGATAGTCGAAAGGCTTAACAAAGGGAAATTGTTTTGTCGACAAGAATACAAGGACTTCAAATGGGTAATGCAGGGAGGGAATTACTCATTTGACATAAGGGCTTTGAAGATAGGAGAATTTGAGCTTTTTTTGGGAGTTAACTGGATGAAGAATTACAATCCTGTGCAATTCGATTACAACAAGATCACTATTGGTTTCTCTAAGGACATAAAGAGGGTGGAATTGCAAGGGATTATAGATGATGACAAGAAAGCAGTGGTGAGACACATTACAGGGAAGGAACTGCAAGGGTTGGAAACGGATAGTGAATTGGCCATAGTGACAGAGGTGGCTCAGACATTTCAATTGTCTGCTTAAGAAGACAAAACACCTGTAGAAGTGCAGGAGGTGTTAAAGCAGTTTGAAGACGTCTTTGCTGAGCCTAAGCACCTACCTCCTAAAAGTGGGTGTGAGCATAACATACCTCTAAAGCCAGGTACTCAGTCCATTTGTTCCAAACTATACCGCTATCCTCATGGGCAAAAGGACGAGAATGAGAAACAGATGAAAGAAATGTTGAATTCCAGTCTCATTAGGAATAGTCATAGCCTCTTTGCCTCACCAACGTTTCTTGTTAAGAAGAAAGATGGAACATGGCGGTTCTGTGTAAACTATAGAAAATTGAATGATGCGACGATCAAGGATAAGTATCTTATTCCAAACATTGACGAGCTACTAGACGAGCTCCATGGGGAATCAGTTTTCTCAAAACTAGATCTGCGTGCGGGTTATCATCAAGTCCGAGTGGCTGATTGTGACATTCATAAGACTGCCTTTCGAACTCACAATGGGCATTATGAGTTCAATGTGATGCCTTTTGGATTAACAAACGCACCAGCTACATTCTAGTCCTTAATGAATGTTGTATTTTCTTAGTATATGAGAAAGTATGTGCTTGTGTTCTTTGACGACATCCTCATCTATAGCACTTGTTTGACAAACCATGTGAGTCATTTGATGAAGGTACTTGAGAGCATGAGGAAGCACCAGTTGTATGCCAAACTATCTAAGTGTAGTTTTGCCATGTCTAGAGTCGAGTACTTGGGACATGTTATTTCTGCTGAGGGAGTAGCCACTGAGCAGTCCAAGATTGAAGCTATAGTGAAATGGCCAACCCCTAGGAATGAGAAAGAATTGAGGAGTTTCCTAGGCCCAGTTGGTTACTATAGGGGTTTCATCAGAAATTTTGGGACCATCTGTAAACCATTGACCGATCTGTTGAAGAAGGAAGCCTTTCAGTGGGGCGTAGCTAGCAGTAATGCTTTTCACCAAATTAGAAGAGTATTGTCTTGCCCACCAGTACTGGCCCTCCCAGACTTTTCCCTTCCATTTAAGATCGAGGCCGACGCATGTGAGGAAGGCATTGGGGCGGTTCTTATGCAGTAGGGCATGCCTCTAGCTTCCATCAGTAAAGCCCTCAACGGGCAACATCTTTTATTATTGTCCACTTATGAAAAGGAGCTTTTGGCAATTCTGTATGCAATAGAGAAATGGAGCAATTGCCTGGAGCCTAATCATTTTGTTATCATCACAGATCACCAAAGCCTCAAGCACTTGCTAGATCAGCAGGTTACTACTCACCTTCAGAAAAAGGCAATTCGGAAACTACTTAGATTGTCTTATTCAATCCAGTACAGAATGGGCAAATGCAACTATGCCGCTGATGCTCTATCTAGAAGAGGGGTACCCATGGAGCACGTACAATGGAGAGTTCGTGCTTTGCTTTGGTAAAAATCAGACCGGCATGGATTCAGGAGGTGACAGATATATATATGATTGGTGATGCTGAGATTGAAAATTTAGTTCCACGAGCAGCTATTGACCCCTCCTCTTGGGTTGCTCAAAATGTGGCCCGGCCCAAAAACCGACCCATAACCGAACCGAAAATCTTGGTTTTGGGCCGACCCGCTATGTAACGGTTCGGGCTTCGGTTCTTGAAAATCTGAAATTCGGTTTCGAGCCGATAACCGTAACCGAACCGAAATTTTCGGTTTCGGCCCGAAAAAACCGTTTTTTATTTTAAAATAAATAAAAACCTAGTTTCCTAACTTTGCTGTTTAGCCCGTGTCCCGTGAGTCCCTTTCTTTCTCTTTCAATTTTTCAAACTTCAGCGTTCAGCCCAACGAGAGTGCGAGACGCGTTGCTCCAAGCGTTGCCTCCAGCCTCCTCTCTCGCACCCGGCTCCCTCTCCCGCAGCCCCTACCAGGGGCCGGCGTTGCCTTACCTCCCTCTCCAGCAACCGCCTCTCGCAGTAGCCTCACAACCACAATAAAGCCGAAAGCAGTAGCAGGAGTGAAGGTGTCCGATTTCTTCTTCTTTTTTTGGCAAAATTTCACATTTTCTTTGTGTTAATCTACTTCTATTATCAATAGTTTGTTCTATTATAGTTGTAATTTCAGATTTGTAAATCAATTTGTGAATGTTGTGAAGCTTTTAGAAATTTAGGGTTTATGAGAAATTTAAGCTTTTAGAAATCTACTTCAATTTTTAAGTTATGAGAAATTTAAGGTTTATATTTTTAGTCTTTTATATAAGCGTCAAACAAGATTATTTTTTGACATATAACCACTGTAGGGATATTCGGTTTTTTCTGGCCAAAACCCGAAAAAACCGTAACCGAATAGTCGGTCTTCGGTTCGGGCTTCGGGTTGTCCCTCCCAAAAAATCGGGTCGCCGGTTCTGGCCCGACCCATTTGGATCGGTTCGGGTCCGTCCCGTTGAGCAACCTTACCCTCCTCTCATTTCAAATGGCAAGGAGAGGTTTTGCGATACAAAGGCAGGATAATGATTGGGCATAACCTGGAGTTGAGAATTAGAATTGCCACTGCCTTCCATTATGAGGCCATAGGTGGACATTCAGGGGTACGAGCCACTTATCATCAGATAAAGGCGCTATTCTATTGGACCCAACTAAAGCCATTCATCAAAAATTTTGTCAAAGAATGTGATATTTGCCAGCGTCACAAGCATGAAACAGTGGCATATCTAGGTCTCTTTGAACCTCTCCCAATTCCTGAAGCTCCCTTGCATTCGATTCGTATGGACTTTGCGGAAGGATTGCTCAAGTCATGAGGTTTTGATGTGATTCTGGTGGTGGTAGACAGGCTTACCAAGTACAGCCATTTCATCTTGCTAAGTCACCCGTTCTCTGCGACCCAGGTAGCCCAGCTTTTCATGGATAATGTTTACGAACTCCATGGCTTGCCTCGAGATATTGTGTCGAATAGGGACAAGGTTTTCACAAGCCATTTATGGAAGGAGTTGTTCACGAAAATGGGTACTTCGCTGAAGCTATCCACTACGTATCATCCACAAACAGAATGAGGAAATCAGTGCCTGGAAGCTTATTTAAGGTGCACGACTTCAGCGATGCCAAAGCACTAGGCGAGGTGGGTTACCTTGGCAGAATGGTGGTAAAACTCGTCTTACCATTCGGCTATGAAAATGTCACCGTTCCAAGCTTTTTATGGATATCAACCACCTAAGCTAGGCCTGGGGGCGAGAAGCATGACCACAGTGTCAATAGAGGACTGGTTGCAGGAAAGGGAAAACACACTTGGAATATTGAAATCAGGCTTAGTCATGGCACAAGAGAGGATGAATTTTTTTGTAGATGCTAAACGAGCTGAGAGGGTGCTGCATGAAGGAGATATGATATATCTTAAATTGCATCCATACAGGCAAACATCCTTGGCCCTTCGAAAGTGCTTGAAGTTGAGTGCGAAATACTATGAGCCTTTTGAGGTGATCAAAAGAATTGGGGAAGCAGCTTACAAACTTTCATTGCCACCTTCATCAAAGTTGCATCCATTGTTTCATATCTCTCAGTTGAAGAAGCGAATTGGTTCCTCTGTCACAACTCAATCGGAATTGCCGGCTATAGATGATTCAAGCTCTTTCATTGTGGCTTCTGATGCAATTTTGGAGACCAGAGTCTATCACTTGGCAAACAGCGAACCAGTGGTAAAGTGGTTAGTCAAGTGGGTTATCTTGCCAGCGGAGGAAGCAACGTGGGAACTGGCCGGACACATTTTGCATTAGTTTCCTGAATTCTCAATGAATTAGACCTTGTGGGCAAGGTCTTTGTAAGGAGGGGAGTGATGTTAGGATATGTATATAAGGTGTCCTTTATACTGAGAAACTCATTTATTCATCAATTAAAAATACAGTTCTATCCTAAATGCTCTCATACTCTCTCTTTCTCTATTTTGTTAGGCAACCAACTACTTAGGATCTTAACAGTATAATATATAAAATTTTAAGCCTGGCAATAAAAAACAATACTCTGTAATATGTAATATTCATACTTTTTTTTATATAAGGAAATAAATTCGATTATCTAGACAAGTCTAGAGAAACCGAGAGTCCGAACAATTCGGAAGATGGACTAACCATCATGTACAATCAAAAATAGGGCTGAAAATCACCCGTGGGTGACCGACTCACCCGACCCACCAGACCCGATTATACGGGTGAAAACCCAAAAAAAAACGGGTGATGGATGAGTGATGGGTGGGTGAAACGGGTGATGGGTGATATGTTTTTTCACTCATTATCCGACCCATCACCCGACCCATTACCCGACCCGCTTAACCACCCGCCAACCCACCCGATTATTTTTAAAATAATCCTAGTTTATATAAAAAAAAATATAGCTTAACATGACTACATATTTTTAGTTTTTCTAATTCTAGCTTCTCTATTCTCTAATTGTTTTTGTGCCAAAAAAAATCTAAACGAATACAAACTTATTTTTATTTAACCTCACATCACATCTTTTAAAAAAATTATTTTATTTGTTTTGCATACAATACTAGAGAGTATCACATCGCATCGTTTATTTCCAATCGGAGGGAGTATTACATAAATTAGAGATATTTTTATGTAATTTTCTTAAGCTGGATAATTTATTTTTCATTTTTTTAAATTTACCCTTTACGTAATTCGAATAAAAAAACTATTTTAATATTGTTTTGGATGTTGTTTGTGTGTTCTTTTTAAAATACATTAATTGAAAAGAGAAAACGCTCTCTCTTTCAAAAAAGAAAACCCTCAAAACCTAACCCACAAAATCTAATCCTAGCCTACCTGCTCTTCCACCTACAGCCGCCGCCACTCTTGGAGGTATTCCCCAACAGCCGGTATGGCTGCACCGTCCTCGACCCTCCTCCTCAACATTGTTGCCCCTCCTTCTACCTCTCGAGTTAGTCAGATCCCATCCGAGCCCCCATCGTCGCCGTTGCTTCCTACTCAGTCAGCCTTGTGCGACTGCCCCCACCGCCCCTTATTTCCCACCGTCCTTGCGTCACCCTGACCGCGTGTGGTGGAGATTCACTCTATTCCAAAACCAAAAAACCCCCAAAAAACCAACCCAAATACAAACCCAATCCAAACTCAAACCCTAGATCTAGCAGCCTTTGGCTTAATCTCCATTGTACGGTGCAGATCCCCCCATTTCCGTGGTGGTCTTCCCTAGGATCATGGTCGTGGTGGGCCACTTTGGCGCCGGTGTGTCGACCTTCGTCGGTTTCCTGGCGGCTTGGGCCTCCCTGTCCATCCGGTGCCCTCCTCCTCAACCCTTGCTCCACCCTCGCCCTCCCCTCTTGACGAAACTCGCTATTAAAGTTCCCACTTGCGATGGGACCCAAGGGTCCATCTTCAGGGACCCAGCACCTTATCCACGAGCTTACCTAACCCGCACCGATAACATCGGTGCGACCCAACCTGTGCCACGGACGGGGCGTAGATGGCGGGGTCTCCCTTGACCTCCTTTTTTATGGAGTTTCGCCGACATTCTTGAGGAAGACTTTACTACCTACCGCGAATTGTAGTCTCTATTGCGGTTGTCGCGGCCACAAGTTCCTCTTTCGAGACTTAAGGCTTATGGCAGTCAGCTCTCTTTCTGACGCGGGTGCTTACGTTTGACCCCCGCGGAGCGTTGTGAAACTTCTTGGTTCCCCTACTATGGTTTTGGAACTTCTAATCTTCTTTCATCCGCTCTATTTTGATTTCTCTCCTTTGCCAAAAAGTTCTCTTACTGATTGGGTTCTTGACACTTGTCAATTTTTTCGTGACACGTGTCCCCTCCGTGGGTTGTGGGCATGTTGGACACGTAGCCCCCCCCCCCCTTTTTTTCTTGTCCGCGATCGGATGGTGTATCCTCTTCTCGGGGTTTTAGCTCTTTCAAGGAGTCAGTCGCTTCTCGAGAGCTATTTTTTAACAGTGGATAATCTTTAATTCAATATTCTTTTTACTTCAGAGGATATTTCCAACTGGTTTCGTCACAACTCATCGGGTTGGGCCGAATCCACGTGGATTTGACGCAATCTGGCATCTCGATCTTCGCGGAAATATCTCGGTTACGATTGTGTCCTTTATTATCTTAGGCCTTGGAAGTGGGCTGGGGTTTCAACCCAATAAGGCCTGCCTCTGCCCAATTGTTTAGGGAAGTTTAAAGGTCGGTAATTTCTTTATAAATTACCCCGTTCTGTTTTTACTCGTCATTTGCTTTCTCTTTTTCTTGGAGCTTTCATTTTTACCGCTTCTCGCCTCTCGATGGTGTTCATCCATCGACTGCCCTTCTCCGGTAGAGTTTTCTGGTGGTGTTCTTGTTCTTCAAGTATTTTTCCTTATGTTCTTTGCTCTTGTTCTTGAGTTCCTCAAGATCTTCAAATTTTTATTTCCTCTTGTTCTCTCTTCCTTAGATCGAACTAGGCTTGGTTCTATGGATTTGTTTTTTCCTACTACTGATATATATTTTGATCCACGTGCATAGATCTTTACTTAGTTTTTTCTTTAGTTCTTTGAGCATGGCTAGTTCTAGGGGAGAGTATGACGCTCTGGATGAGTTTGAGAGGGAGGAAGGGTGGAGAGCTGATTCACCGTCGACTTCCCGCCCACGTCCCTCTGCCGTGGTTTTGGAGTCGTCTTCTTCTCCTTCTTCAGAGAGTTCGACCTCTGAGTTTGAAGGTTCCTCTTTAGAGTCATCTTCTTCGTAAGCGGAGGTCACTCTAGACCGCGCGGGACCTTCTGGGAGTCCAATAAAGGTGAGAAGATGTCGAAAGCGCACTGACCCTGATTATTATTCTTCTCCTTACTTGGTTTCTTCTTCTTCTAAAGGTGGCGAGGGAAGTGGCGCTTCTTCAGACGCAGATGATTCGGGGCTTTGCTCTTCTCTCGACGCGGGCATACCCTATATTTCTCACTGATAAGGCATATTTTGATAGGCATTATAGAGTAGTTTTAGTTGCATTTCATAGATATTTGGTTATGTTTCAGAGTTAATTGCATATTATGTTCTTTTAGTGGTAGAGTTCGGAAACTACGCTATTTTATTGGATTTATGTAGATTCGTAGTCCCGATATGGTGAGGAGCATGGGAAGAGACCGAAAGAGGATGTCCAAAGAGCATGGAACAAGCCAAGGAAGGGTTAGAAGGCGATTTGGGAAGCTAAGGAGCACAAGAACATGAGAGAAAACAGAGGACGTGGAGAAATCCCATGTTTAAGGTTCTAAGAAGTTGGAAAAGAGCTTTCCAACGCATATTCATATGCGTCAATCGGAGGAACCAAGACTCCAGAAAGTGCATTACAAGTTCAGTCTGTCGAAGCTATCAGCACTGCATAAGCAGTGCCCGTCGTCCCCATCAGTTCCGGATATGCGCAAGCGGCCCAACTTCTACCTTTGTGGAAACTCTTTCTATCTAGTCTATGGTTTTTGGCTGACGGTTTGAGCCTTATATTAAACCTATTTTCATTATTCATTCATAATCTAACATTAACATTCAGCCACTTTTCCCTATTCAATTAGATTTGTTTTGTTTTGTTTTCCATTCAAGAGAAGGAATTTAGGTAAGCTATGCTTGGCTAATTCTGTGTTGTTTTCATCTACACTTTCAAGACTTGGTTGGTTGTTTGTGAGTTTCCAATTATGTATTATTTCTCTCTTTAATATCTTTCGATTTCCCTTGTGATTATTGATGATATTATTGTGATTGATCACCATGATAATATCTTGCTAGGCATTTGTTCTTTCGTCATTGAATGAATTCCGTAGTAGCATGCTTAGGATTGTGAGAACCTTCGTTTGATCATGACTAAGTAGGGATTTCGACATATGTCTTAAATATCGTTACCTTGCATACTTGGGGTTATTCATATGCCTAGATTCTTAGGAACTTGTGCTATCTTTATGTTAAATATTTGTCCGTGCTTAGGTTGCGTAAGGGATTAATTGTGCTCTTTGTGTTTTAATTTATTCAAACTAAGATGGAAGGAATTCATAGAGAACACTTTAATTGGATTCAACGACCAATGATGCCAACCAATGTCGAGGATTTGTGGATGAAAACATCTCTTTTATCTATCCATTGCATTAGTTTAAATTAATCTTTTATTTACTTTATTCCCATATTTTGCCTTTCAATCAATAAATATACAATTCTTGGAAATACTTGTTTCTCTCTAGGATCGACCCCTTACTTGCCTCCTATACTAGTTTGTTTGTTTGGGAATGATTTTGATAAGGGAAATCAACGACTTTCCCTCCGTCACTCATCCATCAGTCAGTGGTCAGGATTCTGATTTGGCTTGGGTCCCTTATGCGAAGTCTCCGGTTGGTGCCGGGGAGATTCCTCTTAAGATTCGGTCCAAAGAAAATCTTGGCGACCTGGACACCCCTACTTATGATCTTCGGGA
The DNA here is from genome assembly GCA_963922045.1 of Persicaria maculosa. Lineage (NCBI taxonomy): Eukaryota > Viridiplantae > Streptophyta > Magnoliopsida > Caryophyllales > Polygonaceae > Persicaria > Persicaria maculosa. The sequence goes on from OY998254.1 coordinate 68,584,524, forward strand.
TCTATCTTCTTGTTCATTCCACGAGGATTTCTCCAGCCGCGGTCCACAACCTCGTCCCTAGGTGATCTCAAAGAGATTTCGGCCGCGTCGGTCTCCCAATGAAAGAGTGAGGGGATGCACGACTTTGTTGGATCTGGCCAACCTTGAGGTGGTTTCTCAGATCTTCCCAGCCATTTGGGTTGGAGCTTTGTCTTCCCGTTGGAAGGGTTAGTTGTTTGGATGCTTATGAAGACTGCTTGGTCGTGTATGCCGCGAGTTTTTCCCAAGGGTTTCGCCTTCCTCTCCACCCTTTCTTCGTGTAGTTTCTGGGTGAGCATAATTTGAGCCCTGCGCAGGTTGCCCCTAATTGTTGGATGGTCTTCACTAGCTTTCTCATGAGATGCTTGGAGATTGGTGTCTCCCCGTCCTTGGAGTTAATGTTCAACATCTTTTCTATGAAGAAGCACCCTCAGGATTCAAGGTTTTATCAGTACAATTTAAGTTGTGGTTATATAGAGAGGCTTTCCAGCAAGCCGAACTGGAAACACAAATGGTTCCTTGTCCGCGACAAGAATGGAGAGAGTTTGAATTTCAGGACCGTTCCAGGATGGTTCTGCGCTGTGAAAATGCCGGTAGTGGCTAGGCTCAAAACGTTCAAAAAGTCTTTTTCTCACGAACCTAAGTTTTCCTAGCGATCTATGATTTTTGCCCTTCGGCTTCAGATGGTAGGGTTAACCTTACCTCATCCGCGTCTAGGTGTTGCTTTAGTTTGGATTATCACTTCATAGTTTTCTTTTCTTAGATCTACTTCCCTTCGCACAGTTCATTTTACTAGTGTATCTGTTATATCATGTCGTTGCTTATCTTTCTATTGTCTTTCTTTGCAGAAAAAATGGACCTCGAGTCTTTGCTTAACCGCCACAAAGCAAAGGGTGGAGAGAGAAAGAAAAGTGCGGTTGCGCGCGTGCCTTCTCACACTCCTGTCGCGCCGTTGATCGTGGAGGTAGAAGAGGATAGGGAGGTCGGAACCAACGTTGAGGAGACCTCCTCAGCCCGCGATCTCCATGAAAAGCACTCCCGTTCCTTTGACCCTCATAATCCAAGGAAGAAGAAAAAGGTTAGCAATGTCGCGGGCGGGTCCGATGTTAGGGGAAAGGAAACGCCCCTCTTTCTTCAAGGTGATGCTACCCTCCCTGTCTACCGCATCCCGGGTTTTGGGATGGATGAGCTCGTTCGGTTTAAATTTCTCGTGAAGCTCGCGCGTAACGAGCAAGCCTATTTGCAACGTTTGTGATCTCGGGATTTTTCGAATGAGTTTGACCGGATAACCCAGTAGGTGAGTCAGGGTTATCGCGTTTTATTTGCATATAAATTTTTTCTTTTCTTTAACTTAGTTTTTTCACGTATTTCATAGTTGAGGGCAATCCAAACCGACACAGAGCGACGCCTGGTCTGCCAAGGCACAACGATTTCTAAGAAAGATGCTGAGATCAAGGAATTGCACCATCACGTGCGGACCTTGGGCAACACGGTTGGGGATCCTACTTCTGTTGAGAAGTTCAAGAAGTGATTTGTAGATCTTCACAAGAAGATGAAAGAAGTCACGGAGCAAGCGGCGGTTTTAACCAACGAACGGGATGCAGCTAGGTCCGCTTTAGACGCTTCTCGTGTTCAAGTCGATGAGCTCAAGTCGGCAATCGATCAGTTGAAACCAGCTCCGCTCAAGCCAAGCTTCTATCCACAAGTGGGAAGAGGATTATTCGATTCTCCGAGAGGAGCATAGTATTTTGAAGCAGGACTTGGAGGCGGGCCACGCGGCCCAATCTCGGTCAACTCATGACCTCGCACTTCAATGGCTTCAAACACCCGAGGGCATGGGGTATTTGTCCTCGGAGTTGATCAAGACCGACGATGGAATCTCCTTCTTCTCATCCACCGCCAAGGCCTGCCTGAAGTCACCAGAGGGCGACGGGATTTTGAAGGACAAATTTTTTAGTTATTTCCAAAAGCGAATGACAGCAGGGATCAACCAGAGTGTGACGCGCTCTGCTTCCAACCCTGGGGTCCCCCTGGAGAAGTTCAAAGCCGGTTTGAAGATTGAAGACTAGGGGCTCACGAAAGAGAAGATGGTCGTGGATGAGTCAGAGGGCGAGGATGAAGAGACTGTTGATGATGAGGAGACGTCTACTCACGCGGGATGAAATCTTTACTTTTCTTCTTGTGGATAGGAATTTATTGTTTTAAGGAATGGGGTGTAATTTTGGGATATATTTGCTATTGGAATTTCTTTAAATAGTGTTTTGCTGCGGCTAGATCCGATCTGCCGCTTTCTTTTCATTAAATATTTTGCTTGTCACTGGTTTTGTTCAGATGGGCTCAAAGTTTTCCAAGTGTGCGAGTAGGTTCTAAGTGTAAAAGGTCTTTTTGCTTCACTTGACGATCGCCCTCGGGTCCCAACCTATCTATGTTATGTCTTCTGCTCTTTTTATCATTGCCTTCGCGACATTTTGAGTTCTTGAACTACATGTTGTTTTCGTGACCATGGCGCTCGGGAGTCCAAACCCTTGGGCCTTTTCCAAGTTATGGAAAACATTGAGCAATTATTTTGACTTGTAAGATTTTCCTTTTGGCCGGTCTTCCGTTGTGTAGGGGAAAATTGGTTTACTCGGTATCTGAGTTTTCTCCTTTTTTCGCCCTTTTTTCTTCCTGCTTGCAGGTGCTTCCCTTTCAGTTTGAGGCTGAGTATTGATCAGCGGTACCAGAGAGGGTTTCCCTGTCTTCCTACTTAGTACAAGATTTTCAAGTGATGGTGAGCCGGAGTGAGGATGGTCTTCTTCAGCTTGATCGCGGACTTTCGCCTTTGTTTTAGATTTCCCCGTCCGACATGACGTCTCTTTTATTCGTGCTTTTGTTTTCGAGGTTTCGTTTTATGTATCTTCGACTTTGGCCTTTGTTTTGCTTGCGTGTGAATTCTTGTTGAGTTTTAATCTAGCTTTCGAACGCTTCGTATCGACGTGAAGCATTTCGTTTACAAAACAAAAGCCTTGTGAGTGGAACGGGGGAACTTTATTTAATACTCCCTCCGTTAATTAAAACATGTCATTTTAGACATTTGCACATTTTTTAAGAAAGCAAATAAAACAAAACAAAAATACACTTATACCCATAATTATTACTTTACTTTTCCACTTTATTGAAAACTACAACTAACAAATCCCTAATCATTACAAGGGCAATTTTGGAAAGTGAACACCAAAATACCTAAAACGACATGTTTTTCTTAACAAGATTTTACTTCTAAAATGACATGTTTATCTTAACGGAGGGAGTAAAACATAAGACGGGCAATGGTTGGTTGAGGTTAAGGCTTGCGTCAAACCAAGGTTTATGATTAGTACCGTCTCCGCGGCTATATATTACATCAGTTTTCTGACTCCGAGTACTCTAGTCGCGTGTTGCTTCACTGTTGTAGTCGCTATCGAGGTTTACCACGTGAACTTCAAAGATATAGTCCCCTTGGTTTACGAAGATCAGTGCTGACCCGACGCAGACTCTATTTGCTCGAGTGAATTCATGTCATCCCTACGTTAACCAGAAAAGCTCATCTTGGTCTCTTTCGACCCTGAAGTCGTGGTCCTGGTTAGAACGAGACCAGAGGACGGCCAAGTTGTGGGTGTCCTCTTCAAGCAGCACATACATTAAAGGGAGTCGGAGTATTTAGAGATGCTTCTCTCTCAGGATGACCCTATAAAAGGCTTTTGGTGGCTCTCCAAGTTCCATTTTTTGGTTATCTTGGTTGTTCAAAGTCCATGGGTTTTTATACTCCCATGGGGTGGTTTATGCTTTGTTTTCATCGCCCACCACCACGTTTTAATCTTTGTTTTTTTGTTAGCATTGCCTCACGAACCGTCCTTTTCCATTCATCGACCATAGATTCTTCCCTCTTAGGTCATGTCGTTCAAGGTGGCCTTGCATGGTCTTGTTCTGCCTTGGAGCGCATATTAGGTTGGGCCTTGTTCTTTCCTTTTTCTGGTTCTCTGATGGTGATGACTTGTCTGTGTCTGACATGACTTATCTCTGCCCGGTTGGGTGTTGTTGCATGAGGATGGTCAAGTATGAAATAAATATAAAATATAGATCAGACTGACTTCCCTGTCTCAGCAAATAAATACAAGACTTCCTCCCGTTGTAGTAGAAGGTTGTCAGGATCGATCCTAGAGGAAGCACGTCAGCGGATCTCAGGCAACGGAAAGATCTCAACAAAATCGACCAGAAGATTCCTCGATATCGAGTAAAGTACTCAAAATCGACTAACTTGTCGAGTAAAACAGAAAGCAAAAACGAAACAGAAAACAAAAACCAACAGAAACTACTCGACTTCGACAAACTTTCCTCGATATCGACAAGAATTCCTCGATGTCGACAAAACTTCCCCGAGATCGAGTAAGCAACAAAAACTTAAATCGCAACTTTTCGCAAGACAGAACACGAATTTCTATGAAATAAATCAATAAACTAAAGGACTTCCAAGATCAGGGTTTCAACACCACAACGATAACCATGAAAAATAACACATAAAGGCATAAAAGATCATGCTTTTCAATCAAATAACTTTCGTTATTAACAAATAGGAATGTAGAGGCTTTCGCATAAACCCTAATTGTTACTAACCCTTTTCACATAATTAACCCAAGTTGTATTAAGTTTACTTTCGCTTCAATAACACAAACAAGATCACCTTCAATTTTCGCAAAAGAATCAAGCTTATTGGGATAGAAGACGAATTACATAAAAAGATCAAACCTTTACCGCATCATCTCACATGGCTACCATCAGGCTCACCCCGACCCTAGAAGTGGGTGGACTACTCGCTCTTCATCATAAATAGATTCATCAATAATAAAAGGAAATAACTTTGCATTAATAATAAAACTAAAAAGAAAGCTTACAACCGAACAAGCCAAATCCGCTCTCGCCATAAGCTCTCTCTCTCTCTCTCTCTCTCTCTCTCTCTCCACTTACTACCTCTTCTCCTTCTCTAGATTTGAATTAATGGAAATCATCCCCTAAGGCTTTATTTATAGGCTTCCTTCCCTCTCTAATTAGGAAAGAATTACCTATCTATATCTATATATATCTATCTAAATTATTAAGATAAAACATGGTAATAAATAAATAAATCTCTAAAAGAAATTATATCTAATGTAGGTAAATATCTTCTCCTCTTGATAGCTCTTGATAGATCTTGATAGAATTTGATCTCGAAAATATCTCCATTGGACTCGGGATAGAACCTTAACAAGACTCGGATAACTCGACGTCGGCCACTGGGGATTTCCTCGATATCGAGTAGAATTGCTCGATATCGACTAGCACTTTTCTCGTCTTCTGCTCAGCAACTCGATTCCGGCCTCCAGAAGCAAAGTCGACTTGAGTTTTTCCTCGATATCGAGTAGAGGTCCTCGATATCGACTAACATGTTCAGCTCCCAGCTTCACTTGTCGACTCCGGGGTCTCTGACTCGATATGGCTTACTCGATATCCAGTAAAACAACTCGATATCGACTAGCTTCATCAGCTCTGCTCGATTCTTGGTTGTCCGAGTGGAAATCGACTTGACCTTACTCGATATCGACTTGCAGTACTCGATATTGAGTTGTGTGTTTTGACTCGGTTTTCTCCTTTCCAGCTCGATTTGTCCTGGTTCCGCTGCTCCTTGACCTCGGACTTCTGTAGTTGACTTCGAGCTTTTCTCCCTTTCTCTGAATTGCTGTAATTGCTTCGATTTCTGTGAAATTAAACAAAAACTGGTGTAGATTCCATAATTTGGCAAATAAGCATAAACTACATAGATTCTATACTATTCTAACTCAAATGTATGAAATGCATGCAGAAAACGATATAAAAGATAGTATAAAACATGGCAAATTAGGCTCACATCATTGGGTTGGTGTCAGGTGTAGCTCATGCCAACCTAGGGCAGGGTTGTAATCTTTTTATATCATGGATCGTCTCAACCCTCTTAAAGTCGCCAGGGTTTTAAATGCGAGGCTCCACTATCATTCCATCTATCACTTTCAGAGCTAGCATGACCGCTCCTGGAGAAGATCGATGGGCCTTTTTTTAGGGGATCGATTTTCCGGAGCAGATGTATCGCATGGTAACCCTCTGGCTTCTTTCTCAATTTTGGCTCTTTAACTCGTTTTTCCATAGCTTATAGTTGGCTTTGTGTTCTTGTCTGGTGGTAGCTCTTGCCGCTATGTTTTGAGGATGAATATGAGGGCGCCATTCCTAAACAAGTTTTGATGTCTTCTCATTTACTGAGGGACTTCCCGGTTCATGTTGAGAGGTGGGATTATGGCTTGTTTTACCTGGGCCGCAGATGGAACGATTTTGCTGAGTCGAATTGTTTTGCCATCGGTTCATCCATGTTATTTATTCACAACAACAACGCTCGTTTCGAGGTTCAAGTTTCAGATTTGGATGAAGGTGAGGGAAGCTTGGGTCGCGTCGAGCCTACTACCGAGAATCTTGTTACGAATGGGTTTTACCCTTGACTAGCCCTTGACATGCGTTCAGGGCCTTGGTGATCTTTGGCAAATGTTTAGACTTCGTTTCGTTTTGCACTATCGTGTACGCGCTCTGCACTTCTGTATTTGTGTTTTGTCTAGACTCTTTCCTTTTCTTTTAATTTCCTTTGAGGTTTTTTTGCCTGGTAATTTGGTTCTAAGAAACTCGGGCTATGATCTGAGGCCTATCGCAGGGTCAAGCTTCGGCATTTAAGGTTTTAAGAAATAAATGTCTCCGAGAGGCTCGGGCTGCGATCAGAGGCCTGACACGGAGCCAAGCTCAATCGTCTTATGGCTTAGATAATCATCTCCGAGAGGCTTGGGCTGCGACCGAAGGCCTGACGCGGAGCCAAACTCCAACGTCTTAGGACTTATATGATCGTCTCCGAGAGGCTCGGGTTGCGATCGGAGGCATAAAGCCGAGCCAAGCTCCAGCGTCTTAGGAATTATAATCGTCTCCGAGAAGTTTGGGCTGCGATCGGAGGCCTGATGCAGAGCCAAGATCCAGCGTCTGAGGACTTATATAATCGTATCCGAGAGGCTCGGGCTGCGATCGAAGGCCTGACGCGGAGCCAAGCTCCAGCGTATGAGGACTTATATAATCGTATCCGAGAGGCTCGGGTTGCCATTGGAGGCCTGACGTGGATCCGAGAAGTTTGGGCTGCGATCGGAGGCCTGATGCAGAGCCAAGATCCAGCGTTTGAGGACTTATATAATCGTATCCGAGAGGCTCGGGCTGCGATCGAAGGCCTGACGCGAAGCCAAGCTCCAGCGTCTGGGGACTTATATAATCGTATCCGAGAGGCTCGGGTTGCCATCGGAGGCCTGGCGTGGATCCAAGCTCCAGCGTCTTAGGACTTTTATAATCGTCTCTAAGAGGTTCGGGCTGTGATCAGAGGCCTGACGCGGAGCTAAGCTCCAGCATGTTAAGACTTATATAATCCTCTTCGAGAGGCTCGGGTTGCGAACGGAGGCCTAACGCAGAGCCAAGATCCAGCATCTTAGGACTTATATAATTGTCTCCGATAGGCTCGGGCTGCAATCGGAGGCCTGACGCGGGGCCAATGCTTCAGCGTTTGAGGACTTATATAATCGTCTCCGAGAGGTTCGGGCTGCGATCAGAGGCCTGGCGCGGAGTCAAGCTCCAGCGTCTTAGGACTTATATAATCGTCTCTGAGAGGCTCAGGCTGTGATCGGAGGCCTGGCGTGGAGCCAAGCTCCAGCGTCTCAGGATTTTTTCGAAGTGATCTCTTTATAAAAAAGCGCCCACTAACCACTTGTGGTAGTTCTGCGGGGGCGACTTCATGAATTTATTCAACTACTTCACATTATTACACGTAGTATTTCTTTAGATTCTCCGCGTTCCAAGTCTTGTTTAAAGTTACTCCTTCCTGATTCCGAAGCTTGTACGCCCCAGCATTGATAACAATGGCCACGACGTATGGCCCTTCCCGGTTGGCATCAAGTTTTCCTCCGGTTTGCACTTGGTGGAGTACCATATCTCCCTTTGGGGATGTCGTGGTTGTACCCGTCTGTCGCGGTATCTAGCCAATTATCTCTTATACTCTTGTTCCTTTAGGACGGCTATTATTCTACGTTCTTCTCAAAGGTGCATTTCCATCTCGAGCGCCTCATCATTGTCTTCTGGTCTATATGCAAGGAGACGTGCGGATGGGACCAATCTTTCAATTGGTATTACCACATCTACCCCATAAACCAATGAGGAATGAGTTTCGCTTGTTGAAGGAGTTGGCAGAGGTCCTGTAAGACAATAACACCATAGGCAAGAGCTCATCTCATCGACCCTTGGCGTTGTTTCCCAGATTTTTTCGTATGCCATGCAGTTTTTGACGATTGGTGGTCTCAGCTTGGCTGTTCGTCTAAGGGTGATCTACGGATGAAAACTTGAGATTGATGTTGAGGCCGGCATAGAAATCCCTAATGGATTTGCAGTCGTGCTGGGGGATGTGATTTGTGATTATCGCGTTTGGGACTTCAAATCGACATACCAAATATTTCCATAAGATTTTTTTTACTTTCTCCACGGTTATTAGTCCCATGGCCTCTGCTTCGATCCATTTAGTGAAGTAGTTCACCACCATTAGCACATATTTCAGTTGTCCAGGAGCAGTAGGAAAATGGCCTAAAATGTCCATCCCTCACACAGAGAAGGGACATGCTCCATATATGCCTTTCATCGGTTCCACGGGCTGATGCCCAAAATTCTCATGTCTCTGACATGCGTCACATTTTTTAATGAATGCTTGGACATCTTGCTTCATAGTGGGCCAGTAGTAACCCATCCTCATTGCTTTGGTGGCTAGGGCTCTCTATCCCCGATGGTGTGCACACACACCCGTGTGCAGTTCTTCCATAATAACTCTGCTTTCCTCTGTGGAAACGCATAGCAAATCTGGAAGGCAAAGCCCTCTCTTATAAAGTTTTCCTTCACGAATGGTGAAGCTGGCGGCCTTGGTGACGATCTGTTTAGCCTCATCTTTTTCAGAAGAGAGAATCCCTTTTCCCAAATACTCCGCGAGCGGGGACCTCAAATCCCCATTCTCCCTTGTTTGGACAAAGAATACTTCTTGGATAAGCCTGCGATGGTCTTGTCTTTCAAAGACAACTTCGTCCCCTACTTCAGTTGGCATAATCGCTCCCATCCGCGCCAAAGCATCGGCCTGTTGATTTTCATCCTTGGGGACTGCGGTCAAACTGAAATCCATGAAGGCTTTCTTCAAATCCTGAATCTTCATCAAGTAGTCCGACATCAAGCCTGGTCTCTCCTCATACTCTCCGACAAGTTATTGTGACATGACTTCAGAGTCAGTGTAGCCAGTGATCTATCTTGCGCCGCAGATTAAAGCAATCTCGAGGCCTGCTACTAGAGCTTCATATTCAGCTTCATTGTTTGTGGCTTGGAAAGCCAACTTATAAGCATAATTCAAGTGCTGCCCTTCCAAGGTTGTAAGAGTGACCCCGGCTCCACAACCATCCTTGTTGGTAGCTCCATTGGCCCCGAGGACCCACACACTCTCTTTCGCCTGGTCACCCCCTTCAAAGCTGGTTTCACAAATGAAGTCAGCCAAGGTTTGTGCCAGTGCTGCTCTGCGCGGGGCATATTCGACCTCGAATTCTGTCAGCTCCACGACCCATTTCGTCATCCGTCCCGAGAGGCAAGGGGAATGTAGAATTTGTCTTAGTGGAAGATCTGTCAATACCCTAATGGCGTGGTCTTGGAAGTAGGGTCGTAACCTTCGGGTCGCGAAGACCAAACATAGGATCATCTTCTCAATGGGTTCATAACGCGTCTCGACGTCTTGTAAAACTCTATTAATGTAGTACACAGGGTGCTTTTCCTTGGGAGTGAGAACCGCACTGATGGTTACACTTCTTACTGCTATGTAAAAATGTAGGGTTTCATGCTTCTCTTGCTGGTGAAGAGTTGAGAGTTCTGACATGTAGTGTTTCAGTTCCTCAAATGCATGTTGTAGTTATGGAGTCCAATGAATCTGTCCCTTCTTCTTGAGGAGTGAGAAGAAGGGTAGGGATATGTCCGCGAGACATGAGCAGAACCTGCTTAGATAATTTAATTACTACTTCATTCAAAGACTGGACCTCTCTTACCGTCCGCAGAGGTTGCAAATTTTGAACATCTGAGATTTTCTCGGGATTAACATATATCTCGCGATGGCTGACCATAAAGCCCAGGAATTTTCCCGAATCAACTCCAAAGACACATTTCTCCGCGTTGAGGCTCAAACCCCCTCATCGTAGGGAATCAAAAGTCTCTTGTAGATCTGCAGCGTGATTTTTCTGCCTTTCTACTCTTTACTACAATGTCATCAATATATGTCGATATGTTCCTATCTGTTTCGGTCAACTGCCCTCTGAAAAGTGGCTCCAGAGTTCCTTAGCCCAAAGGGCATAACCTGATAGCAAAATATCCCTTGATCCGTGATGAACGTTGTGGCTTTTTTATCAAGCAGGTCCAGGCAAATCTTGTTGTATCCTGAATACGCGTCCAGGAAGCTGAGAACTTCATTCTCTGCGGTCCCATCAACCAGTTCATCGATGGACGGTAAAGGGTAGCTGTCTTTTGAGCACGATTTGTTGAGATTTGAAAAATCGACATACATCCGCCATTTCCCATTTGACTTCTTTACCAATGCCACATTTGACAACCAATCAGAATTCTCCACTTCTTCGATGAAGCCGGCGTCGAGCAATTTCTCAGTTTCTTCCTTAGTTGCTGCTACTTTTTCGGGGGCCATCTTCCACTTCTTCTGCGCGACAGGTCTTACGCAGTGTCGTATCCTGAGGGTGTGCATGATGACCGAAGAGGGTACCCCGAGCAGTTCTCGTGGGGTCATGTGAAGATGTCCCTTGATCTGGCTATTATTTCTAGTACTCGCTCTTTCTCCACCGATCCCAGGGTTTGTCCCAAGTAAATTTTTTCCTCGGGGTTGGAGAAAGGTTCATTTATAGATTTCTCATCCGCGGTCGGAATCTCCCTTTTCGCCGGTCTTACTTCGAGTTTGGCCTCCGCGATCCTAATAGGGACATTGTCCCCTACTTCTGAGTCTATTGGCAGCTCTTCTTCTGGGCTCTGAACCGTGCTTTGGGCTTGTTCTTCGATACACATTACTTCTTTTTTCTTCTTCATTGAGGTTTGGTAGCAGCTCCGGCTCTCAGGTTGTTGTCCGCGGACCTCTCTTACCAATCCTCTAAGTAGAGGAAACTTTCCGACGAAATGATAAATAGAAATAATCATCTAGAACTTGTAGAGTGAGACCCTTTCCATGAGTGCATTGTATACAGTTGGGATCCTGACTACAATAAAAACGATGCTCTTCACGTGTCGCCTCGGTGCAGTCCCCTGAACGACTGTCAAATCTATGGTTCTTGTTACCTATACTTCATCCCTGGAAAAAGCGACTAGAGTTCCCGAGTACGGCCTGAGTGTTGTTGCGGATATCGTTAGTTAGGTAAAGGCTTCCCACGAGAGGATGCCCACCGATGATCCCGTGTCTATTAATACCCTCTTGACTATCTGGGTGGCGATCTGGGCATGGATGACCAATGGATCCAATTGGGGCATCCTGACTTCTTCTGCTTCCTCCACGGAGAACATGATTTCGGTATGGGATAACAGAGATATCCTTCTACTTGTCGCGGACGGGGGTTGCTTCCCTTCTCGCTCGTAGTTATTTCTTTCTTACTTGCTTGACCCCGAAATGGAGAGACCTCCGACCAAGGTATTGATGAATCCCTTAGGTTCAAGGATTTGGCCTTCCTCTGGCCTTCTGGCCTCTTCATCGTCTCTGGGCGCTTGATTAACCGACCCTTGCATGATGGGAAACTTGTTGTGTCGGCCTCCACGCCATCTTCGACCTCTGCCCCTCCCCCGATTATATGGATAGTATTCTTTTTGCTGATTTTGAGGTTCCTGGTTTCTTTCTTGTTGGTGTGGTGGGTCCTCTGCCCGCGGTCTGTAGTCATCCCAGAACGGCTTCCTCTCGCGTCGGTCACTCCGATGCGGTTGATATTCCGCGGTAGTCATCTTTTTTAGGATGGTACATCCGTGGATGGTCCATACTTCGCCTTTGATCATCATCTCTTTGTCGCGACCCTTGAGCCCTTTCAGAATTCATATGTACTCCATCATGTCGCGAGGGGGGATCTCTTCCTGTTGACTGTTGCTTGGGCGGCTTGGCTTCTCCTTTATCTTTTTTGAATTTTCCAGCAATCTTTCCGAAAAAACCTTGATTGTCGGTGTTTGCCGTTGAGCCAGATGCGCTGCCTCTTCCACCTCGATCTGTCGCGACACTAGGTCCTTCAAATCATCATAGTTCCCAGGTTTCTTTCGGAACAAATAGGTCTTGAAGTCTCCTTCTGCAAGGTTTCCCATGAGGATGATGGTTGCAGATTCATGCTTGAAGTTTGGGATATGTACTACTACACTGGTAAACCGGGCGAAGAAATGGCCCGGAGTCTCGTCTAATCCATGTTTCATTGAATTTAAATCCAACATGGTCTTCTTTCACGAGCGAGCACTTCCAAAATGGGATTTAAAAATGCGGGTTAGCTGAACAAAGCTGGCCACCGAATTTTTAGGCAAGTTGGTGAACCGGGTGAGAGCTATCCTTGTCAAAGTGGAGGGGAAAGTTCGGCACATTATGGCGTTATTGTATTCGTTGATCCTCATGCCCGCCACGAAATGGCACAGATGACCTTCTGGGTCCGTCGTCCCATCATACTTCAGCAAGTTTACATCTCTCCGCCGCTTTGGGACTTGGGCACCACATACATCTTTGGTGAAAATGGAGGGCAATGTTTCTAAATCGTCGACCCTCATGTTGGCGGAATCGGATTTGGTGGAGGTGGAGACGTCGGATTACCGCTCCCCTCGGCGATGCTTGCTCGCATGTTGTTCCCTCTCCTCCGGTTGCTGGGACTGGTGTGGGGGGACCCCCTGGCCGCGGAATCCGTAGTATGGATTTCCATAAGCATTGGCTTGGCAATTATACATGGTGTAGGGTTGTCCGTACGCGTCGTATTGATACCCCTGATAGGTGGATCCTTGCTGATAAACATGTGGTCCGCTGTAGTCGTAGTACACTAGTACAAAAAAGCACATTAAGAGCGGTTTTTTATTGGGAAGCATAGCGGTTTTCAAAGCGTTGTTAACTGAAGCGCTGATAACACTATTGAAAGCGGTATTTAAAAAGCGTTGTTAGAAAATACAAGCACAACGCTTTTTTTAAACAACCGCTATCTAATATAATTTTATAAAAAAATAGAAATAAATACGTATTGCTGCTGTTTAATAGGGACGGTTTTCTTTTTGTAGTTGTGCAGTACCCCCCACCTCTACCTACAATAACCATATCTAATCCCACTTTGATATGGGTATATCCATTAACATATCCACTACCTTACTCATAAACTCCATCAAACATTCAAAGGTTGTATATCATTCGAGATAAATTACCTAGTAGTACATTAACTTATAAAAAAAATGGAACTGAAGAAATTGTACAACAAATCAACGAAAATCAGTCTACTTTATTGACAAAATCAGCCATATATAACTTCAACTGTACAAAACACAATCAAATACAAACCTAGAAAATCAAAAATCCTAAAATAAAAATCCTTAATTCGATCTGTTGGGAGCCTGGCTTGTTTGTACACTGGCTGGATGCGGAAGAGGTCGGCGCAGATGGAAGGAAAAGAAGCATCCGAGATTGTAGAGGTGGTGGCAGGTGCAGGCGACGTCGGCGCTGATGGAAGGAGGAGCCGAGGAGGAGGCGGTGGAAGGTGTTGAAGATGGATCTGTTGGGAGCCCAGCTCATTGGTACACCGACCGGAAATGGAAGAGGCCGGCGCGGATGGAAGGAGGAGGAGGAGGAGCCGAGATTGTAGAGGCGGTGGTAGGTGCAGGTGGCGTCGGCACGGATGGTAGGAGAAGCCGAGGAGGCGGCGACGGAAGGTGTTAAAGATAGATCTGTTGGGAGCCTGGTGATGTCCACTAAAGGGACCATGTCTTTATATACATTTTAGCTCCTTATTCTATATACTTTGCATGTTTCGGGCTGGGAATATGTCAAATTTATGTAGTATATGTTTATTTGCAAGGAATAGAGGTCTACATAAGTTTTGGTTTAATATTGCAAAATTTGGAGCCATTCCGAGACGAAACCAAAAGACAGGATTCTACTCGACTTCGACCAGGCCCTACTCGAAGTCGACTACAGCTGAAGCAGACTTGATCGAGGACGAAAGAAGAAGACAACTCGAGTTCAACATGTACTCGACGTCGACCACACCTTACTCGACGTTGACCAGGACTGAACCGCACACAAGCTCAAGGAAGAGAAGCAGATCGAGAAGCAGCGAAGAGTACTCGAAGTCGAGTACACCCTACTCGACGTCAACCAGGCTTGGTCGAAGTCGACTACGCTATTTTGGGCCGAGGACGAGTTGGGCCATTCCGAGCATATGTGGACAACTTGGGCATGAAGCAAGGCTGGATCCATCATGTTCTATCAAGATCTATCCATGGAGAGAAGGATTTTATCCACATGAAGATATTTAGTTATTTTCCTTATTAGATAAATGTTCCTTTTTATTAAAGTTTTATCTTTAGATATAGATAGAATTTCCTTCCTTGATTAGCAAGGATTGAAAGCCTATAAATAAAGCCTATAGGGCTGATTTTTATGATTTCTGGAGGAGGAGAAGAGAGGTAGAGAGAGAGAGAGAGAGTGGAGGCCGAGTGAAGTTGTGAAGCAAGAACGGAATTGGCTTCGCTTGGCTGTAAGCTCTACTTTATTTTAGTAATGCAAGTTTATTTCCTTTTATTATTGATGTCTTTCCTTGCGATGAAGAGCGACTAGTCCACCCACTTCTAGGGTCGGGGCGAGCCCGACGATAGCCAAGCGTGTTTGAGGTAAAGATCCGACCTTTATCATGTTTTGAGCGTCTACTGCCCTTTTATATGTTTATTACCTATTTAATAGAGATCCATGTTAACAACTTGGATTATAAACATAAAATTGGTAGATACAATTACGGTTTCTTGAAAGAGTTGTCTAATTGTTGGAAAAGGCGAAAGCTTGATCCTTCGATGCGATTTGCATGATTATCATTATTTATCTTACCTTATGCATGTTTGGTTATCGTTGTTGCAAACCCCGATCTTGGAAGTCTTTTTCATACATTGTTTAAAGTTCGAGATTTGCATTCGTTTAAGTTACTGTTTCTACTCGACTTCGACTAGACCCTAGTCGACGTCGACCACTGACTTTCGATCGAGCGAGATCACTGTAGTTTCTGTCTCTGCAGTACTCGACAGGCTACTCGACTACGACCAACCTACTCGACGTCGAGTAAGGCTAGTCGACGTCGACCACCACCCAGTGTCTCCTGTTGCTCGGATTTGACTGTACTGACCCCTGTCGACTACCACCTAGTCGAGGCCGAGTACCACTGTGGTCGATCACCACCCGTGAGATTCTTCCGCTGACCAGCTTCCTCGTAGATCGATATTGACTTCCCACTGCTACATCGGGAGGAAGTCTTGTAATCATTTGCGTGGGCACGAATCTGGTTTGATTTATATTTTTATATTTTGAACTCGATTTCCTCTCTACAACACCTGGCTCGTTGGTACACCAGTCGGAAGTGGAAGAGGCCCTTAACTCTAAATTTCGACCGAGATTTGGGGTCCATTGAAAGCGGCCTAGCTTGGCGGCGCCGGACCGAAGATGGAGACCAGAGGATCTGGTGGGAGGCCTGGCATAACAATGGTTAGGGAGGAAAATTTGGAAGGTGAATGAGGCATTTGTAAAGAATGGGAAATGGAAGAAGGTGGAGAAGGCGTTTTAGCTTATAGGTTTTTATTTTCCAGAGCAGGCGCTTTAGCTTTTAGGCTTTTCTTTTCTTTTCTTTTTTTTTTACTAAATTTAACTATCAATGCCAACGCTTTATTTAGATAAACACTATCCTTCTTCTATATGCATAGCGGTTTTCTTTTAAAACCGATGTTAGATGTAGTCAATTGCGGTTATTTCATAAAAGTGATGTGCTTCCCATTGATTAACAGCATTTTTTAATAAACGCTTTCAAATTTCCGCTGTTAATCTACACATTTGTACTAGTGGTAATAATGATGTTCCTGCCCCGGCTGGTGGTAATGGGGTTGTTCATGTGGGACTTCATACTGTGGGTAGATAAGAGGTATGTAAGCTTCTTTGTACGGGACATGGTATTGGTAGACCAGCGGAACGTGCGGCGTCTCCCATGCATTCCTCTAAGCGTCTTGCTGGTAAGAGGTTGGGGGATACATGCTTGAGGCTTCGTGTTCGATGTTGACACTTTGACTCATTGCATCTAAGGCGTCGCTTTGAAACATGCACATCGTTTTTGCTGCAAAATTACCCTTGGTGAGGGACCGTCATGATGATCTTCTAGCTAATCGATTATGTCCGCGTGTCGACGCGGTCTCCCTTTTGCCTCATAGAGTGGGGAGTTTGATTTTTTCTTTCTTAAGAATTTTATTGGGAACCCCTTAGTGTGAGAGGGTTCCCACATATGGTGCCAGTGACGAAACTCTCTATTAAAGTTCCCAGTTGCGGTGTGACCTAAGGGTCGGTCTTCAAGGACCCAGCGCATTATCCACGGGCTTACCTGACCCGCACCGATTAACATCGGCGTGGCCCAACTTGTGCTGCGGACGGGGCGTAGGTGGCGAGGTCTCCCTTGACCCCCCCCCCCCCCCAATGGAGTTTCGTCGACATTCTTGAGGAAGAGTTTACTACCTGCCGCGGATTGTAGTCTCTATTGCGGTTGTCGCGGCCACGAGTTCCTCTTCCGAGATCTAAGGCTTCTGCCAGTCAGCTCTCTTTCAGACACGGGTGCTTACATTTGACCCCCGCAGAACGTTGTGAAACTTCTTGGTTCCCCTGCTATGGTTTCGGAACTTCTAATCTTCTTTCATCCGCTCTATTTTGATTTCTCTCTTTTGCCAAAAAGTCCTCTTATAGATTGGGTTCTTTCGGCTTTTATAGCGATTGGGGGCGTGTCTCTGATCTTGACACTTGATTATTTTTTCGTGACACGTGTCCCCTCCGTGGGTTGTGGGCATGTAGGACACGTAGCCCCCTCCCCCCTTCTTGTCCGCGACCGGATGGGGTATTCTTTGCTTAGGGTTTTAGCTCTTTGGAGGAGTTAGATGCTTCTCGAGATCTATTTTTTTACCGCGGATAATCTTCAATTTAATATTCTTTTTTCTTCGGTGGATATTTCCAACCTGTTTCGTCACCTCCGACCACCAACTCCCTTCATCGCCAACCCTTCTTCCTCTTCCCAACTCATCCCTCGGTTGTTTCCGATGAGGCTCTGGTGTCTTCATCGCCGCCCTCTTCCTCTGGCCAAATTTTGTGATTAGAAGAAAAAAACCTTAGCCCACCAGATTATAATCGTTCTAACCCTAAACCTAAAATTTCAAACAAAATTCATCCACAATATTTCAAAATCTCAAAGTTTCGAGCCCGAGTCATCACATGCATAACAAGACTTATGAGCAATGGTGAAATTTGGTGGTCCACTCGGTGTATTTGGCTCTCCCGAGCCTGGGCCCTATGGATCGACGCATTCCACTTTTTTCCATTCCGAAACCAACCAGGATGCAAACTTTGAATCAACCTCAAAGATAAAGTTTATCTTGCATGCATGCCGTCACACGGACCAGATCTCAAGAAGCTTTTTGTGCTCTACTTTTCAAGATGTTTTTAACTTTAAATTTATGTAATGGATGTAATGGTAATCTTAGATTATTATTATTTTCTTTTTATTGGTGACCCTCTGCGTATGGTCTTTCAAGCCATCTTTTGATGGCTTCAAGATCGCTTTGTCGATCTACTACCCACTATAAACAAAAAAAATGGTGGTGTGAGTATATAAAAGTGAGAGATCTCATTAATCCCCTCATTCCTTCCTCTTAAGTAAATCTGGGCAAACGCGGGTTTGGGCCAGGCTTGAGCCGGGCTTTATCCAAGATTTTGTCACGTTGTTGCGAGTGCGGGCCGAGCTAAGCCCGCTTAACAGGTTGAAAGTTGTGAACCCGTCTGTGAATACGGGTGCGGGTAACACGTGAGTACCCGCAAACCTAATCAATTTTTCTTATTAAAGTTATATTAAGCCTATTGTGATCAATTTTAATATATTAAAATGAATACATATATAGTTATTGTTTTTATTTTTTAAAATGAACAATTAATGTTATTTATATATAACATATATAGCTACTATATATTAAAATGAATACATGCATACATATATATAGAGTTATTGTATGTATATATATAGAGAGAGTTATTGTATGTATGTATATATTACATGTTTTTTTAAATGAACAATTAATATTATTTATGATATATATATATATATATATATATATATATATATATATATATATATTAATTTTAATAAAAAAAAAGGTGGATACCCGTTACGGGCTTAGCGGCCCGTAACGAGTTAATTGATATGTCCAATCCAGCACTCGATGTGGGTATGGGTTGGGCCTAGCTAGGCTTTTTTCCATGTCCAAGCCCACATGCGTTTGCCCAGGTCTACTATTAACCCACCCCATAGGGGCAAAAAATTAAGAATATTAAAATTTGAGTTATTTAATTTAGTTTTTCCTTTAATTATCTTTTACATAGTTGAGATTATAAAGGGTGATTGATAACCCGTGGGCTGAAGCCCAATAGTGCATGTTACCAAGAACAAGGCCCAATATCTCTGAACAATCAATACTTGTACATAAGATGGTTTACAACCAATTTGGCCTAATTGAGATTATTACATGTAAAATGGCCCCAAATCACTCTAACTACCGTGTATTTCCTTTGGATCCCATTGAATTTTTTTAGAAATTCGATAGTTAAAGTTGAGAAAATTTCAACCGTTGATTTTAAAATCAATAGACGGTTAATCCTCCTTCCTCCTTTTCCTCATAAGATGTCAAAATTAAAGCATGCAAACTGTTGATTCGTGGTTTTCGGCCTCTCGATTTATCATGTCTGGTAAATATCGAACGAGTCTAGTGAGAATGTTGACACCTAATAAAATAGGGGCCTCTATTTGTCTTTTTATTTTAAGATGAAATTTTATATTATATATATTTTTTTAAAAAAATTTATATGATTATGGATTTAAAAGGAGTTACCACATTTTAGAATGGATGATGAAATAACGTGACCTTATAGGCTATGATAAATTTCTTTTCTTTTTTTCTTTTTTTTTTTATGTGAAAGTTAAACTATACTCTCTCTGTTCTAAAATATAAGTCGTTTTGTCTTAGTGACACATTTTTGAAAGAGTTAAAAACTATATAAAATATTAACTTTTTTTATTAATTTTTAAAAATAATATTATATCATTTATTTTCGCTCATACTTTTTAATTAAAAAAAAAACATTTTTTATTTTTTATTAATAAATATAAAATTAATTAAAATTTTGATATTTTATATAATTTTTATTTTAAAAAATCTTATAGTAAACGACTTATTTCGTTCATCAGACGAAATTGCTTAGGATTGGTGGGATTGAAGAATCTGAAAACGGCAGACGAAACGCAGTCTCAGAGGGGCTTGACCACTACCCGATACCCAGATGGGATCCCCAATACCCATCTCTTTCTTCACGAGCCTCCCCACAAATCTTAGTTCTCAGATCTCACTCACGGGCTTCCTCTTACTTCAACTTGAATATACAGTAGATCTGTCAATCAGGTCCTTCGGTTCGGGTTCGGGTTCGGATCGAGTCACTTTGGATCTCGGGTAAAATGGGTTCCGAATAAAACGGGTTCCGGGTATTTTCGGTTGACTCGAACCCGGATTTGACCGGGTTTCGGGTCCTTTTGGGTTTGTCAATTTTTTCTTTTGTAAATTAAAAAAATAATGATTTGATAATTTTGCGATAAATTTTAATTATATATAAAAAAATTTAATTATATATGATTATAAATCAACCGGGTCAATCGGGTTACCGGGTCAATCGAGTCAAAATTACCGGGTCAAAAAAAAATCTGGGTCAAAATTTTCGGATTCGGGTCGGAAAATTTTCGGACGTTCGGGTCGGGTCGCCGGATCGAGTTGTGTTTTGACAGGTCTAATATACATCCATTGATACATGCTATGCTAATCTCATACCATTTTTGTTCTTGTCTAAGTTAAAAAAGATATCCTATCTAGAGCTGACAAAATCTAAGCCAACTCAATTAGATCAAAAATCCAATCCAAATCTCTTCATCGAAAATTTTAACTCAAGACACCGACACGATTCGAGGTTACCCAATGCCTAAACTAATACGAATCGATTACTTTAGACTATAATACGATTCGATAATGACCCAACTCAATATTTGTTAAATTACGATGGGTCATATGACGTGGAGGTCACACGTCCAAACACACCTGCGCTAACCAAGCCGAGTAGGGTTCCATCCTAAAACTAGTTGTCATTAAGAGGAGTAACTCACCCACTTATGTATAATGCAACTGTCTGACTACGTATTATTTGTCAGTTGCACTTGCTGACTCAATGTATTAAGGTTGGCCAGCCAGCTAGACTAGAAATCCAAACCGCACCCAACCGAACCGAGCTCTTATACCGGGTTAAATTACGGTGGGTCATACTGCATGGGGGTCGCACGCCTAAGCATACATGCGCTAACCAAATCAAGTCAAATACACAAGCCGAGTGAGATTCCATCGTAAAACCAATTAACTTCCTACTTATTTACAAGACTTAAATTCATTATATGCAGTACTATCCCATATCACACATTCTCAACAATATTGACTTTATCGAGACACTCAAATAGTAAAAGGGACATGATCCGAATCGCACACCTCTCGATCTATATCTCTCTCTCGAGCTAAGTTGTGTCTTTTACTCCATCACGGACCACTACCTGACAACACCCCCACATGTTTTCATCATTAATTCCACAAACACACCAAAGTTTTAACATTCAAAATGAAAAATCTTCAACCTTACTCTAACAAGCTAGTGTTATCTATAAAATCTAAGCGATACCACACCAACACACCTACATTATTCATTCTCCAATGATACCACTCGCATTCGTCCTCCTCGTGCTCGTTTCGAATTCACTTCCATCTATATGCAGGGCCCAGGCCCCTGCCTACGCCTGCGACGTCACCGCTAATGCGTCCTTGGCATCGCTCGGATTCTGCCAAGCGTCGTTGAGGATCAATGTCAGGGTTGCTGACCTTGTCAAGCGGCTCACATTGGAGGAGAAAGTCAAGTTCTTAGTGAGCGGGGCGGCTCCCGTGCCCAGGCTCGGGATACCTAAGTACGAGTGGTGGTCCGAGGCCTTGCACGGGGTTTCCTACGTTGGGCCCGGTACTCGGTTCTCGAGCCTTGTCCCGGGCGCCACCAGCTTCCCGCAGGTCATCACCACGGCTGCCTCTTTCAACTCCTCCCTCTTTGAAGCCATTGGAAAGGTGCACTCATATTATCCTAGTTATGTACTGTAACATTTTTTATTTCGGTTTCACCTTTACAAATCTTGTTATATCATATGCAATCTAACAAAGTATCTATACTGGTTCTACTCGTCGATAGCTTCGTTTTGATTTGTTATAATATTCGAGTAAAAAGTTATAAACGTTTAAAATTAAACACAATTAATTATTTGAAATGTCTTTTAATAAACCACAATGCTTTTATATTTTACCTAAATTGATATTTCAATAATATAATTCAGCCGGCCTAATAGATTCGAAAGAAGAGGTTATATTATATTACTAAATTCAACCATTAGATAAGAAATTATGCAAGTTTAAATTTTTTGTATATCTTGTTGTACGCTATATTGTATGCTAAGAGTACTACAAATTATATATATTGACTCATTTGGGTTCAAATGGTATCTTTTTAGAGAAAAATGATGTTATAGACGGAAACGACATCGTTTTATTCGTTTTAAAGAGAAAAATATACAGTAATTTGAACTAAAATGTTATCGTTTTGAATTAAAACGGTTCATTTTGAGCAAAAATAACATTATTTTGAAATAAAAAAATATTTTTTTGTATCGAAGAGAGACTGAAAAATTTGTACAAAATTACTTTCCCTCCCATTCGATAAGTTTCTGTCTCTTTATATGTTACCTATGTTATCTACTAGTAATAATATAAAATAAAATAGACTTCAAAATGACATGAATTAATGTTATAAGGTGGTTTCGACGGAAGCAAGAGCGATGTACAATGTGGGCTTGGCAGGGCTAACCTTTTGGTCACCAAACGTGAACATCTTCCGGGACCCGAGGTGGGGCCGGGGGCAGGAGACACCGGGGGAGGACCCCCTCCTCTCCGGCAAGTACGCCGCCTCCTACGTAAGGGGCCTCCAGCGCAGCGATGATGGCGACCCTCACAAGCTTAAGGTCGCCTCTTGCTGCAAGCACTACACCGCCTATGACTTGGACAACTGGAAGGGCGTCGATCGCTTCCACTTCAACGCTCTCGTAAGTAATCCCTTCGGTCTATTTAATTTCTTTTCAGCCCAATGTTATACTATCTCAACGATGTATGTATGTACGTATGTATGTAGGTGTCGCAACAAGACCTAGACGACACATTCCAACCACCGTTCAAAAGCTGCGTGGTGGACGGGAAAGTAGCAAGCGTGATGTGCTCTTACAACCAAGTTAACGGCAAGCCTACCTGCGCCGACCCTAACCTACTCTCCGGCATCGTTAGGAGAAAATGGAAGCTCAACGGGTACTATATATACATACATACCTACATAGATATGTTCTTATAATAAGCCTTATAGTATCAATTTGATGGAATGGAATGCAGGTATATAGTAACGGATTGTGATTCCGTCGATGTGCTCTTCAATTCGCAACACTATACCAAGACTCCGGAAGAGGCAGCTGCCGAGGCCATATTAGCAGGTGTGTCGCAAATACATCGTATATTTTTATATTATAAGATCGGGATTTGATTTTAATGTTTGAGAGCTTTTGATTTAGGTGTGGACCTAAATTGTGGATCCTTCCTTGCCCAACACACCGAGGCTGCGGTGAAAATGGGGCTATTGCAAGAGTCAACGGTGAACAAGGCCATCTCCAACAACTTCGCCACGTTGATGAGGTTGGGCTTCTTTGATGGCAATCCAAAGAAGAGGATGTATGGCAATTTGGGCCCAAAAGATGTGTGTACGCTGGCCCATCAAAAGCTTGCCTTAGAAGCCGCCCGGCAGGGCATCGTCCTCCTCAAGAACGTCGGCGCCACCCTTCCATTCTCGGCCACCACCATCAAGTCGCTCGCGGTCATTGGACCCAATGCCAATGTCACAAAGACCATGATTGGTAACTATGAAGGTATGTATATAGGGTGCGTTATATGCTTATAATTAAGGTCAATGTTAAGTTATTAAAACTATAAGAAAGTAACATGTTTCTTGGATAGGCACACCTTGCAAGTACACAACGCCATTGCAAGGCCTATCATCCTACACATCAACCGCCTACTTTCCCGGTTGTGCTAACGTGGCGTGTGTGGCTGCCCAAGTAAGCGATGCTGCCACACTGGCATCCATTTCGGATGCAACCATACTCATTATGGGGATTGATCAATCGATTGAGGCAGAGGGACGAGACAGGCTTGATCTCTTGCTTCCTGGCCAACAACAACTTCTTATCAACGCAGTTGCCAACGCTTCCAAAGGGCCGGTGGTGCTCGTGATCATGTCCGGTGGTGGGTTTGACATAACGTTGGCTAAGAATAGTGATAAGATTAAGTCCATTCTTTGGGTTGGGTATCCTGGTGAGGCTGGTGGAGCTGCCCTAGCTGATATCGTCTTCGGTGCTTACAATCCATGTAAGTTTGTGTGTATCATATGTGTAACAACTCACAAGTGTATCTATGTTTTTGATGTTATAAGAGGATCTGGCTCTTTGTTTGTAGGTGGAAGGCTTCCCATGACATGGTACCCTCAAACCTATGTAGACAAGATTCCAATGACAGACATGAACATGAGACCGAACCCTAAAACTGGCTACCCAGGAAGAACCTATAGGTTTTACAGAGGGGAAACCGTCTATAGATTTGGAGATGGCCTAAGCTACACTGAGTTCAACCACCATCTAGTGCAAGTGCCACACGAGTTGTTGATCCCCTTAGCCAAAGACCACCCTTGTCGATCCTACAAGTGTGAGTCTCTCGACATCTTGGAAGAGGGCTTGTGTCAGAGTTACGCATTTGACATACACATGAAGGTAAGGAACGACGGAGTTATGCAAGGAAGGAACATTATCTTCCTCTACTACAAGCCACCTAGGGTGCACAATGCACCTATGAAGCACTTGATAGGGTTTGAGAAAGTGAACTTGGGTGCAAAGGAAGAGGCCCTAGTCAAGTTTCAAGTGGATGGGTGTAGGGATTTAAGTTTGGTTGATGAGGTTGGGAATAGAAAGATTGCATTGGGACTCCATGAGCTACAAATTGGGAATTTGAAGCACACATTTCATGTTAGGATATGATCTAATTCATCCATAATTATGATCAAATTGGTTAATTGGGGTTTTAATTGCAACTTGTTAGGATATTAAGGTGAGGAGGAACTAAGAAATTTCTCCCAATTCATTAGAGCTAGGGAGGTGCAAGATTGTCTCTAAGATTTATCTCAAATGTTAATGGGAAAAAAAATCCAAGCAATTTTATATTATTATATTTGCTATATTTAATTATAAAAATTGATCCTCAAGCATTTTAAAACATAAGGGTTGATTGAACCACACCTTTTCATGTGATTGTTTGTAGGATGAAAGTGGGATAAAAAGGACTCCTTTTTCCCTTGATTTAGGTAATTATTGATAGAGAGAGGAATATCTTTATTGCTTAAAGAGGACTATAGTAAAGCAAAATTTTGTTTGAGGTGAAATCTTATGATCTAAAACAAAGGAAAAATTGTCAAAAGTGTGTCCCCTTACAAAAGTTGTTTTTCTTAAAACTCATATGTCCAAATAACAACTATGAAGGAATTGTAAATGGATGAAACTATAAAACTATACAAAATATATTATAACACTTGAAAATTATTTATTAAATTAATTTAATACTTCATTGAGTATTAACTACATTTGTTAATAAAAAGTGTCATTTTACAAATTGAAATAAGACAGAAAAAACAAAGTTTTAGTTTATATAAGATTTGATCATGACATTTAAGTGATACTTTACCTATAAAGTTTCAGTTTTCCTTTTTTTTTTCATAAAAATATTATTGAAATTGAAAAAAGACAGAAAAAATAAAATTCCCAAATTTCAGAAGAAAATCAGAGACATGTAAGAACTAGGAAGACGAAGGTGACTACTTTCCATTTTTCGCTTTCTGAAAAAAAAAAGAAAAAAAAAACTTTTCCTGCGATTGGGTGCGGTGAGGCATATCGGAGAGCGAAATCCGGAGGTAAACGGCAAAGTTCCTTGACGTCACCATTAACCACTCTTGGCCAGGACCTCCCCACGCTCCAAATTCCCCTCCTTTGCTACTCATCAACCTCACTTGATCCAAAACACAAACCCAGTTGGGGAAAAAAGAAAGGGAAATATATTTGGTGGCTCTTCGTGTAAAATAATAAATTAATATTAAATAATCGAGGAAAAGGAGCAAAATTTACTGAAATTCGAGAGTTGGGGGTGGGGGGTTTGACCAGAAATCCTCTTACGCCAAACAACGAGCTGCCGCAAGGGGGTGTTGAACGTGGATCAAAACCTAAACACCATCTCCCCAATTCAACAAAAATCTGGGGGTCGAAGAAGGTAGATTCGGTGATCTGAGTTGGTCTTCACCAATTAGACTTCATCAATTCGGCGAACCATGGAGGATCTGAATTCGTATTAGCTGGTTTCTGCTCGGCGTGGTTGGGAGAGTTCACAATGGGGCGAGGGTTCCTCCTGATTGTTATAGGTGTGTTTAATTACTTCTTGACCGTGTGCGGCAATGGCGAAGGTGTGTAGCTCTTTCATTGTCAAATCTATGTATTGATTTCTCATCAATTGCAGCTGATTTTTTTTCCAGAAGTAAAGTTGATTTGATTTGATCCTTTGATGTTTGTGTAAATTTGATGAATCGGATGTTGATTGGTGTACTTAGAGCGTTTTTAGGGCTTCCTTTCTTGCTGGCAAGCTTGCCTGATGTTTAGGAAATTAGATGGCTCAATTTAGGTTTGAATCCAATAATAAAATTGCTGAGCTGGTTTTTGAGATACAGCTTTGCACTTGCCCATTCACCTCCCACCCCTCTTTTTCTTAAATGAGGTGTTAAGTTATTTGCTGACAAGATTGTTATAGCTTGAAGTTGACATGATACCATCCATGGATCATGATAGGACCACTTGTCAATTGCAAATGACGTCTAAATCTCCCTCTTTTGTTAATATCATCAATGTGGGGATCTTTTTGGTAATGTTGTTGTTGGTATTGAAATTCATTGCAATTCCCTTAATGGCTGCTGCTGCTAGGTAACTCTTTTGTCTCTGTTAAAGGAATCCTATGCACTGATTACCAGCTAGCTTGTTCTTGTAGGTTCCCGTTGTAATTAACGGCATTACTGAAGAGGGCTTTTTCTATGTAGTTATTCTGTTAAGGATCACAGGGTAGCATGTCCTTGTAGTTAGTTAGACAATATAATTGACGGAAACTAGAATGAAGCCCTTATTGACTTAAAACTCGGAAAATTTTCATCTTCCCTTTTCAGTTACTGACAGGTGTGTTCCTGCTACAAGTCCTTATGGCTGCTTCTTGCTTGTGAGACAGGTGATGCTTTGGCAGCTTTAAAGACCAGTTTATCTGATCCTAATAACGTTTTGACAAGTTGGGATCCTACCCTTGTCAACCCCTGCACATGGTTCCATGTTACTTGCAACAATGATAATAGCGTTACACGAGTGTAAGTTAATTACTTCGTTAATGGAGTACAATTCTGATACTCCTAGCTTATCTTGTTTGTGATTATAACTTGAACACACATGTACATGATCAGTGATCTTGGCAATGCAAATCTTTCTGGTCAGCTTGTTTCTCAACTTGGTCAGCTTCCAAACTTGCAGTACCTGTAAGTTGGACTCTTTTTTTTTTTTTTTCCTTTTTCTGTCTGGTTCTTTCTTTCCTCCATATGGCTAGAAAATGCTTTTTACATTTTTGGAATAAAGAGAAAATGGATTTTCATGCACGAAGAGTTCGAGATCCCACCATTTCCTTAAAGCCCCATAACTTTTTGGGGGCTATTGATCACATGGAACTGCTAACTTTCCGCTCTTATCTTTCACTGTGGAATATTGCTTATGACTTGGTTATTGTGTTTTTATTTCAGCTATTCTTCTTTTTTTAGTTATGTTCTCTATGATGTTTTTGGCTGTCAGCTTATTGAAGTTCGTCTTATCTTATACGTAGTATTTATTTTGCAGGGAACTTTATAGCAATAACATAAGTGGGAAAGTACCACCTGAGCTAGGGAATTTGACAAACTTGGTGAGCTTGGATCTCTACCTGAACAACCTAGATGGTCCTATTCCAGATACGTTGGGCAAGCTTTCAAAACTGCGTTTCTTGTACGAAAACCCTCTCTTCTCCTTTTAGTCTGATTTGATGCATCTGTTTTTGGGTCTCTACCTGATGCTTTACTTACTCATTCTTTATCTACCTATTTCTCCATCATATTGTGATCAATGTTTTGTTACACACTCACATATGTGACACTTTTTAATGCATCATGTAGTGTTTATGTGTTTTAAGCTTATGCATTTCTAGGTGACATATAAGTTGGTGATTTGGGTAAATAAATTAAAATATGCATCATAGTATTAAATTCAATTGTTCATGTTATTTGTTCTTTTATCATGAAAACTTGTTTATCTTAAGACGCATAGGCTTTGCTTTGTTGTGAGGCTTTGCTTGATTGTGAAATATCTTATATTTGGTCTGTGCTTAGTCTGTCAGTATAGACTTCCAGTTGGTTGTTACATGATTGGGCTGGACTTGCATATTACAGGTTGATGTCTCTTTTCTGATTTCACACTGTTGATTTGTGAAGTTGGGCATATCATGGATGTGTGATTAATGCTCTTGAGTCTTGAGTTGACTAATTATACAAGAGAGCTACTATTTTTGCAAGAGAACCTGTTTGGAAACCATTAGTGATTGGTATCAAACCCTCGTCCAATATCATATAAGAATTGTCTACTGAAGTTATCTCTCATGTAAACGGCTGGCATAATCGCCTTGTAAATCCAAGTGAGCACCTCAATAATCAGACCAGAAACTGTTTACAGAAATGAATTTCACGTATAAGGATGATTGATTGTGCTGCTACTGCAGTATTAAAGTATTGCAAGCTCATAAATCTCTCTTGTGGAATTTGGTTCCAACAATAATGAATTTTCTGTAATTGATGGGTGGGGTTTTACATATTTGATATAATATACTGTAATTACGTGAAGTCTAACACCTATTTCTGTGGCATTTCTATGAGGGTAGGCGTCTCAACAACAATTCTTTGTCAGGGACAATACCCATGTCTCTAACAACTATTAGTGCTCTGCAAGTTCTGTGAGTACTGGACCTTGCCTCATTCCTCTCTTTCACATGCCTTTTCTTTTCCATCAAATTTCAGTTTTAGAGTGAATATTTGGGGCTAGTTTCCTGAGTAATCCTTTCCAAAATATGTAATTTCTTTTGATATTATGAGTGCAGGGATCTGTCAAACAACCAACTATCAGGAACTGTTCCTGTCAATGGCTCCTTTTCACTTTTTACCCCCATCAGGTCATTGCTGTGCTCTATGCTTTCAGTTCTCACAGTAATTTTCATACTTGGAGCAATTTTCAATCTGTTTTATCTTGCAGTTTTGCTGGTAACTCCAAATTGAAAATGCCCCCATCAGCTCCATCAGCCCCACTTTCTCCAGCAGCAACATCTTCTTCTCAAGGTTTGAAATCTCTGAAATTTTGATGTGATCGAGGGTTAAGTGTTCTACTCTAAAAAAATCTGTTTTTTTTTTTTTTTACTTCCAAACATTGCTTTTGCCCTCACGGCATTGGTTCCCAAAACATCCCCTGTTGATTTATTGCCTTAACAGTAGATTTATAATAAATTTCAAGTACATCAAATGCTCAAAGTGGACACGTCTTTATTTCATATTTGAATTTCTTTGCAAAATTATTACTATTAATTTCGTTGATTTCTTTTGGATCGGTGGTAAACTGGTAATATAAGCATCAGGTTATTTATGCTTCTGGTCCTTGAATTCCTTGCCATGTCTTAGTTTCTTGTATATCTTTAATTGTTGTAGTGGGAAATGGTGCTACTGGAGCCATTGCTGGAGGTGTTGCTGCTGGTGCTGCTTTGTTGTTTGCAATACCTGCAATAGCTCTTGCTTTGTGGCGAAAAAAGAAACCTCAAGATCATTTCTTTGATGTACCAGGTTTGTAGATTCTAGATACAAAAGAACCACTGATTGGCCATTGGCTTCAAATTTCGCAATTCTTTTTAGTAGACATATGATTGTGTTTTAAACGGTTTGTTGCCAGCTGAGGAAGATCCTGAAGTTCACTTGGGACAGCTTAAAAGGTTTTCCCTCAGAGAACTGCAGGTTGCATCAGACAACTTCAGCCACAAAAATATCTTGGGTAGAGGTGGGTTTGGTAAAGTTTACAAAGGACGTTTGGCTGATGGTACTCTAGTGGCAGTCAAGAGACTCAAAGAGGAGCGTACTCAAGGTGGAGAGCTCCAATTTCAGACTGAAGTAGAAATGATTAGTATGGCTGTTCATCGCAATTTACTTCGTCTGCGAGGGTTTTGCATGACCCCCACTGAGAGGTTACTTGTATACCCATACATGGCTAACGGGAGTGTTGCTTCATGTTTGAGAGGTACTGCTGCTTCTCTCTGTTGATTTCTCATATCTTTCCCAATTTTTTCCTTTTCCAATAATACATTTGGCCGGAATTTGGAACAGCGTATTTCCTAAGGTAGCTGTGGTGAGGGAAGGAGAAAACTTATGTTGCTCTTTGTTCCCTTTGAATATTTTAGCAGTCTATGTTTGAACCCTGGGCACTGTTTTCGGCTTAAAATATTATATTCTTATTTCTTTTATTGCAGAACGCCAAGAATCACAACCTCCTCTAGACTGGCCAAAACGAAAGCGTATTGCACTAGGTTCTGCTAGGGGTCTAGCTTATTTGCATGATCACTGTGACCCCAAGATTATTCACCGTGATGTAAAAGCAGCAAACATCTTGTTGGATGAGGAGTTTGAAGCAGTTGTCGGAGATTTTGGCTTGGCCAAACTGATGGACTACAAAGATACTCATGTTACTACAGCAGTTCGTGGTACAATCGGTCATATTGCACCAGAGTACCTTTCAACAGGAAAATCTTCTGAAAAAACTGATGTTTTTGGCTATGGTGTCATGCTTCTGGAATTGATAACTGGTCAACGAGCATTTGATCTTGCTCGGCTTGCCAATGATGATGATGTCATGCTGCTTGATTGGGTATGCTCATAACTTTCAGACTTTTTTCAGTTTATATTGCTTGATCATGTGCTGGGTCCTTTCCCTTTTAAAATTCGCGCCACTGGTTATGCTCTTGAATTTTCTACATACCAACAGCATCCGATGTGCCATTAATCGCAGATTGATTCATACTGAAATTAGTTAAATATTTTTGAACTATTTTCCTTTTTCTGTGTGTGAATTCACAAAGACTGACATACGATGAATGCACTGGATATATGTCTTACTAAATCATTATTTATCATGGTGGAATTCTCTTCAAAACTGCAGGTCAAGGGACTTCTCAAGGACAGGAAACTGGAAATGCTGGTAGACGCGGATTTACAGGGGAACTATATCCAGGAAGAGGTGGAACAGCTCATCCAGGTTGCTCTACTCTGCACTCAGAGCTCTGCGATGGAACGGCCAAAGATGTCTGAGGTGGTGAGGATGCTCGAGGGTGATGGTCTGGCCGAGAGGTGGGAAGAATGGCAAAAAGATGAGATGTTCCGCCAAGATTTCAACCATACCAACCACTCCAATGCTGATTGGATCCTCGACTCCACTTCGAACCTCCGACCTGATGAATTGTCAGGTCCGAGATAACATGTTTATGGCTCAGATCTTGGTAGGCTGTATAAACCAAGACATACCCTCTTTTCCCCCTTTCTAGAACAAAAGTGGGCTTTGTCCAAATTTGTGCATAGGAAATTTTCTTTTATTTTTGTTCAATTTAATCTGGGAGTGGTTGATCTTAGTGTGGTTTGTAATGCTGGTAAAGGCTGCAATTTTCCATCTTGTAATTCATGGTGCTGATTGCAGGGGAGAAACATTGGAAGTAATTAGCACCACAAATATTGTTGTTTGTATTTGTATCATTGTATGTACCAATTAGGCAGTGCTTCTTTTTTTACTTGGAATTAATTTTACTCTTCTTTCAGTGATCTTTTTTATGAACTGATGGATTTGTTTCTTACTTGAAGCAAGAAAATTGCTTTTTTTGCAAGTACAATTGAGCCAGTTTCTTGGGTGCAATTTCTCTATGAATTTCGTCTCATTCGACAAGATAAAATTGCTCTTTCATAGTGCCTGCAATCATGTATAGGCATTGGGCAAATGGAATGAGCATGTAGAGACAAACCAAGCTAAGCACCAATTGCTTGATTAAAAGACCATTCATGATTCATGTGATGCCATGAAACATTGCTGTCATGGAAGAAGCTTTACACATACCAGTACAGGGACCCCCATGACTTAGTTTTTGATAGGAAAATGGTCTCAAAAGCCAAAAGTCTGCAAGTAAGAAAGGTCTGTAAACCTACCTAGTTATTACTCATTGAAACATCAGTATACAACTAGGAGAGACTACAGTGTTGGTTGCTTCATGTGGTCCTTGTGCAAAATTTCGGTCACCGAAAAATGTGTTCATCCCCATTTTCTAATAGCACTCGTGGTCTGGTGTAATGTGTTGATTGCTGCTAACATCGGACTTTTATAGCCCGTAATGGTATGAAGTTAGGCGAACCCTTTAATTCGAGCAAACTACCAAGATTTCCAAGAGGATGAGTGAAAAAAAAAACTAGATAAAATACAGGGATTGGTGACAAGTCAAGACCATAAGAAAGAGACAGGATCTTGGGCTACTGGAAACCCATTTATTGCAC
Organism: Persicaria maculosa; assembly: GCA_963922045.1. Taxonomy (NCBI): domain Eukaryota; kingdom Viridiplantae; phylum Streptophyta; class Magnoliopsida; order Caryophyllales; family Polygonaceae; genus Persicaria; species Persicaria maculosa. The sequence goes on from OY998254.1 coordinate 68,616,841, forward strand.
TGCCTCTTTAACTGTAAACTTTTACCCTTCTTCTGCTTTCTCCATTGCTTACCAAGTTTGCCTTTCATCAAACCTTGACATGCCCTTCTTCCCCTACATAAATTTCGCTCCTCGATCTTAGTCAATCCCAATCACACCAAAACATCATCGATGTCCTAAGGGATCGAGCAAAGCGCAGGAGTAGTACTGAAGTCCGTTGGGACTCGTGAACCAATTGGCTTTGGTCTCTTCACATCTACGCCCCGCAAGTGCAACTAGTCTTTAGACTAGCACATAAAACAGTTGGCAATATATACTAAGGCTTGTTCCTTCGTATTATCAATGGGAGACTCTTTGGTCTCTCATCAGAAAGGCCTCGTACGAACTAAAAGATCGGAACCTAAACATCTAAATACATAGGAAACAATTCCTAATGTATCAGGTTGGATGGGACTTGATCTAGTGCAGGAGAGGCCCATATCTAATCATAAAAGCACAAAACCAACAATTTGGGCATCAATATACAGAGACACAGAGCAAACAGAACATGTAATAAAGGACATGCTCTATTAACTATGAACGAGGAGCACTTATTTGATGTGGGGGTGGTTTAATGTGACTTTTGTGGGGGACGCTTTTTGGGGAGGAGGAAACGCCAGTGTGTGTGCTGGAATCCGCCATTAATGAAGCTGGAGCCACTGATGGAGATGCCTTTCATTTGATACCCTTCACAAACGGAATTATGCAAATTTCAAAACCCCCCTTTCACGGCTCCGGAAACAGATTCCCCCCTTTGTACTTACTCTCCTGCACTCCCAATAGTGCCATTTGTAGCTCTTGCAGAGCTTTGGTTTTCCAGTTTGCCATTGCATCAATATCAATCAAACGTTACAAGAAATTTCTTTTTTCTTTTTAAAAAAAAAACAAAGATTCAAGTTGTTGACAAAGACCTGGGAGAGGATGTGTGTCCCCCCAAGCCATGAGAGTGCATTAAGGTAAACAGTAGTTGTAAAAACAAACACGCAATAACAATAAAAGATTCTCAGTTGATAGATAATTTTACTACTCACCTTCTTTTTCAAATGTTGTTGTAACATTTTGAACTTGGGATATCGTTGAGATGTACATAGAAAGTGTCGTATCAAAAGTTTGAACAACACAAGCCTAAGAGTATCCACAAAGGAGACACCCTCCTAGAAACAATAGGCAAAAGATGAGAAACTCTCCTGACACCCGAGTGGGATCACCTATTCCTTACCCTTGAATTTCTCTCCCATTCCCCAAAATAGAAAAAAAAAGGAGAAATAATTAAAATTTGAAATAAAAAAAGAAAAATGGTAAAAGGTGGAAAATCTGTGAAAGGGTACAGAGAGACAATGAAGAAAGTGTGACAGCATATCCCTTCTGCCTGACACCTAGGGATGGAAATCATCCATGGACACCCGCTCCACCCGTTTCACCCGACCCAAAAAAATGGATGAAAACCCGATTTAAATGGATGAATAAATGGGTGGTGGACTAATGGATGATGTATCGGATCGGATCGGATTCGGGTGAAGGGGTCTCCGATCCACCATCCGATCTGTCACCCGATCCACCTACCCGATCCGCCTCACCCGAATATTTACTATTTATTTTTATTATATTTTTCCTTATCTTTTTTTTTCCTTTATCATTTTTTTCCGTATTATCCTTTTTCCTTAATTATATTTATATTTTTCTTATCTAATACAATACTTATCTATTAAGCTAATGTTATACTAATTAAAAACTCTAATTGTCTTCCCACCTATACGGTATAAAATAAAATAAAAACATTTATTTTATTAATTTGCTATCACGTATATACTCTCACTCATGAGAGTACTGTTTTTTATTTTACGAATTTCAATTGTTTCTTTCTAAGTACAGTATTAAATTTGAACTTATTACTATATAAGTTATTTTGTGGTATTTTTTATGATTTAAAGATATTGATATGATATATAAGAAATTCTAGGTTACTAAATCATATTACATTTTATATGTTATTAAGTCTTACGAGAAGTGGTTTTTATATATGTTTTGCAATTTACGGACGGAAAATTGCATGAAATTGTTCATCCGCTTATTTCACCCGATCCATCCGATTACCCGTGGATGACGGATGGATCGGATATGGATAATATATTTAATGGATGATGGATGGATTGGGTGGAGCAAAATAACTAGTGGATCGGGTGATAGACTCCCTCCATCCACCCATAACCCGATCCATTTGACACCCAGACTGCACAACTCCACCTTCTTCTGACTTTTTTTTTCTTAAAAAAAAATCTAAGGACACCTACAAAATAAGCTTTGTGGGTGCTCTAATAAATAAGTTGGTGGACTATTTATTCGATTGATACTGAATGGTTAGCATGGTAGTAGCATCTCCAACAGTTTCTCCATTTTGGGATTTTGGAGAATTTTAAGGTGTTTTTTGGTTTAACAGATTCTCCATCACATTCTCCAAAATGGATAAGCAGCAAAAAAAAAATAGAGAGAATTTCCTAAATCTACAGCATTTTCCAAACTAAATGATTATTCAAATCTTCAAAATAGGAAACTGTTAGAGTTAAAACAAAAATAATTTAAAGAATATGTATTTTGTTTCTTTATTTTGGGAGAATTTTAAGGAAACAGTTGGAGATGATCTAAGAAATAAGAATAGTGATCGAAAATTTCAAACAGGATTCAGTATATTTATATTTTAGGATTTTAAAACAGGTGTGTACGTACGACTTTAATATGGTATCAGAGTCATTATACTTTGAATCAAGTACCACATCAACCTATTCAATGAATCAAAAACTCAACAAGAATGTTGATTACACAAGGTGGCACACTTGATCCCCAAATTTGTACGGACACACACATATCCAAATTCTGCGGGGCCCACCAGCACCACCAGTTAGCTACGTCATAAATAGTACATTGTTCCCACTTCCTCATTTCCTCTCCTCTTTCACACTCCCAAACATCTCCTATCTAAGCTTTGGTTGTTACCTTTGCCATATCTCCCTCCCTTTGGTGGGTTTGCCTAACAAATCACAAATGGGCAAGCACAACAACGGCTACAAGAAGGCGGCGATGATGAGGGGGATGTGCCACTCTCCCAGCGCCACCGCCGTCTGCTCCTCCAACGGAGTTCGCTCCGTGATCGTTCCTAGACCCGGCCCTGCCAATGCCAAGTACTCACGCCTCGTCGAGCCCTCCTCGAACCGCCCTCCCCGCTCGGTTTTGCTGTCGTCTACCATCGCTAGAACCCGGCCCCCGCTCCCTCCCCAGGCTCCCACCTTGCCTAAACCGGTTGGAATTCAGCCGCACCAGCTGCAGCTTGTGCCCTTGACCCCTTCCACTGTCTTTCAAGTATGTATGTTGTGCTTAGTTAGGAACAATTTATTAATGTATTTGTATTGTAAATGTACAATTTGTTGACAAGTTTGTGTTTGTGATTTTGTGTAGGTGGTTGTGTTGAGAGTTTCTCTACATTGTCAAGGGTGTGCTGGTAAACTGAAGAAGCACTTGTCCAAAATGGAAGGTACCATTGTCTCTTTCTTCATGTTCTTATTTGTTGTAACTTTTTTCATCTATCTTTTTAACTAGATTAAGAAATCAAATTAAAAAAGATTTTAAATGCATAGATCTTATGAAAACCATTGATTGAAAAAATTAAAATTTGAAAATCTTTTAAAATCTGGTCTCTTTAAAAGTATATATTAGAAAAATCTGGTCCCTTTCTCATGCATTGTTTGGTTTAGATACTTGAAAACTCACTCTCGATTTAGTCGGGGAAAAAGAGTGTACAATAGGACCTTCCAGACCCTGCTCTAAGCGTGTGTTGCTTCCAATATACTGAACTTGTTGTTGTTGTATCTTTTACAGCAGTAGGTCTATAGTCTATACCCATATTATGACCATGTGTGTTGCTTTTAAGTCCTTTTTATTGGTGCGATGTTTGATATGAAAATGTCCTTTCCACATCAACTATAAAATATTAAAAATGATGGAGTTATAGGAAAGGTTGAAACTATACATAATAGTTTAAGTTTTGTGTTAAGTTGGTGGATCCCGACCTTATCATAATTTAAAAAAAAAAATCGATGTAACCAGACATGTATTTTCCCACATTAACGGTCCGTAAGATATGTCACATTTAGTTGAGATACCAAAAGTTGCAAGTTTTGAAGGCCAGGAGTTGCACATATGTCAAGCATGTATGTGCAACAAGAAATGGCCAAAATGACATTAATGGGGTTTATGGGGCTGCTGGAAGTAACTATGCATCTACAAGCTAACCTATAGTTTTGCACGTATGAATCAATGCAATCATGTTTATAGTATAACTTAGTGGGGGTCCTGTATTAATGATTGTAAGGTTATTCAATACGCTAGCAATTGCTTGTGTGATTAGCTTAGTGTTAACAGCTATTGATTGATGGTGGTTTTAATTTTAATCACAACCAGGTGTGACATCTTTCAGCATAGACCTGGAAACAAAGAGGGTCACCGTAATGGGTCACATTACCCCAAATGGTGTCTTGGAGAGCATCTCAAAGGTGAAGAGGGCTGAGTTATGGACCTCTTGTTGACTCCCTCGCCTTCGTTAGTTCGCTGCATTGTTTGATGTCCGGTGTTGTCGAATGAGGCATTGATGATGAGCCTTTTTAAACTACGTCTGCAGTTCCACGTGTGTTGTCCTGATCCGATCAAAGTAATTCGATACAAAGCTCGCTTGGTTTGGTTTGGGTTTGCGAATTGCGATTATGACTTAGAAATGTGATCAACTTTATAATTTCTACAGCAAAAGAAGTATCATGAAAGACGAAAAGATCTAAGCCCTAACTCGTCGGGAAGCTTTAAGCTTAGGAGAAACATCTGTATCTTACCCCCCAAAATATAAGGTATGGAAGGAAAAGTTTAAACCAGGAAGCAAGATGGAGAGGTGCACAAAAAGAGGGCCTTCAATGTTCGAAGCTGGCGAACTCATCCTCTTTCTATGTTCGAACAGCATCACTTGAATCCGCACTTGCAACAAATCGCCCTACAAAGTGACCGTAAACAAAACTGATTGAAGTAGCTTGCAGATGAAGAGCAAAAGAAAGCAAATTAGACATCACTTGATTCAACTAGGTACACGAAATCTGCTAAGCGATTTCAATTGCCTCTGAAGTCAATACGACGACTCCTGAAACTGTTCATGTGCTGACAAGCACTAGAACCACAACAGATGACCATTTCATATGCTGACAAATATAATGAGTAATGTTCATGACAGTATAAAATGTTCCTAAACTACAATGATGTGTCGCTGTCATTCTCCTTCATTAGCCGAGGTAAAAATCACTCGCGTGGCCAATGAACTCGTGACTTCGGTTGGATACAATGCTTCACATTCGCGCAAGCAAATAATATATGCAGGAAACAGCAAGCTGTGCAGAAAACCAAAATCCGAGTGTATGAACGATGAATGTAGGCTGATTAGAGATTACCTTCATCCGGAGGCGTTGATCAGAATCAACCATCCTTACTTGGCAGCTGTCTTGTTGGAGCTGAGGCGGGTTCTTCGCTTATCCTTGTATCGCTGAACGCTGGCTTTCCTCACCCCGTCATTCTCCCCGAAAAGATCAATCTTCGCCAATCTTGTCTGTGCATTCCCCAATCCATATAACAAACAGTGTGAACAAGCAGATTATCCACAAATACTCTTCATGGTCCAACCATTTGGAAAAATGACATAAACACCACTTGTACAACTATTGCAACCCGAAAAATGTACTATTATCTTTTTGGTACAATTCGTCGATTGGTCCCTAAACTTTAGAAAACGTTATCGACGCCAAATATACAGGGGCTCGTAGGTAACTTTCTCAAAAATCAGGAGCTTCAATTCAATTGTCATAAACAAATTTCAAAGGCACATTTACAAAAAAAATTCAATATTTAGACAAGGTAATATTATGCATTCTCTATTTTCATTTCCACTATTCCACCACTAAATAATCACAAATTTAATTTTACTCCAATCTTTTTCAATGACTACTTGACCAAAAAAAAAAAATCACACTTGCAAGTTGTAAGCCCTTGACAAAAAAAAAAAAATCCCCTTTAATAAGAAATAAACAAATCCTTATAAATACTGGACCATCTAATATAATACTATCTCCATTATTTTTTAGAAGTCATTTACACACTTATTTTAAAGGCTAGAAACTATATAAAATATTAATTTTTATTACATTCTTTTTAATACTACAATTTCCTACAAGTATATTACTAATATGTATGAAATTCGGATAAAAATATAATACTACCTCCGTCCAAAAATACATTGCCTTTAGACTAACTTCAATGGTTAAGTGTGCAAATGTACATATTTGCACAAAATGTTTGAAAATGCACATCACTTTTTGATGTTTTACTCCATTGGATAAATGTGCATTTTATACACACATATCTCTAAGTAAATATGATTAAATTAAAAAGGAAAAGAAAAAACTTAAAAACAACCAATAGCAATGACTTTACTTTATTGAAAAGTGATGAAAAGTTTTTGCACATGGGGAGGTGATGTGCTTATATTTGAGCACTTTGTGTGCAAATGTGCACATTTTAAACACTCAAAAGTAACCATTGGAGCACAATTTGCATTAAAATGTGCATATTTAAACATTTGCACCATACCATTGGAGTTAGTCTTACTATTTACGCACGCTTTTTTAAGAAGGTAAAAACTATATAAAATATTAACTTTTTTATTAATTTTTTTTAATAATTACAAACTTATAATAAGTTTGTAATTATTAAAAAAAAATTAATAAAAAAGTTAATATTTTATATACTCCCTCCGTATCGCAATACTTGTTGTTTTAGCTCTATGCACACTTATTAATAAAACCTATCTTTACTTTACTTTTATAGCTTAAAATACCTAAAAAGACTAATTATTACCTATAAAAAAAGCAATCATTACCTATAAAGACAATAATTATAGTTAAAACAACCAGTTTTTTGATACAACTTTAACACTCTAAAACAACAAGTATTGCGATACGGAGGGAGTAGTTTTTAACTCTAAAAAAGCGTGCATTAATAGTAAAAGTCCATATATTTTTGGACGGAGGAGTAATAAGTATTGTATGAAATTATTTTAAAATTTTAATATTCTAAATAGTTTTTAAATTCTTAAATAAATGTGTATGAATAGTAAACGAGTGCTAGTATAATATTTATAAATTGTCTTTTTCGTTTTAATTTATGCTTACATATATTACTAGTCGTATAATTTGATTAGGCATTTGTAAACAGTACAGTATGAGACAGCAGCCACTTACCCGGACGTCGCTCCCACTCAGTTCCGAAGCCGGAGAATCGTCGGAGAACGGCGAACCGCGGTCCGACCAAGCACTCAACACCTCGTCGAGATTTAGCTTCAGCTGAATCCGGCAATCGGAAATGCTTGGCGCATTCGCCTCCGGCACCTTTTTCTTCTTCTTGCAACTAGTCTTCTTCTTCTCGACGGCGGGCTGCCTCGGCGAAATCGCCTCGACGTCAACCGTCATCATCGCCGGATACCTACACCACTCTCTGTTTGGTGGATTTCGCAACGCCCTCACCTCCCTGGGCATGCCGAACCCAAAATCGAATCTTCCGCCCGGTAACCCTAACCCTAACCCCATCGGTAGCCCGTAGCATAAATTGCGTGCCTGCTGGTGTTGATTGTCATCGCGATTGTCGCCTCCCACCGTCAGATTCCCCATTATACCGTCAATTCCTCCCAATTCCTCGTCGAGAATCGATTCCGTCTCGAAATCGTCATCTTCTCGAAACGCGTTCTCCTCCATCGGGCTGCGACATGGCTTCTCGCTTGAGGAATCGCTGTAATTGCTACAACTGCTACCACTAATGAATCCCAATCTGCGCTCCAGAGGCTTCTCGGGGAGAGACAAGGGGAGGAGAAGCTCCTCTTCAATGGCGGAATTCAACCAGCCATTCGCATCAATCGGCTTTGCGAACTTGAACGATGGGGGTTTGGCAAGGTCCTTTGGGGAGAAGAGGTTAGGGTACGCAGTGGAGAGCAACGCCGCTGCCTCGTTGTATGTCTGGTTGGGGCGTTTCCGGGGTGTCCGGGGTTTTCTCGTGCAGATGGAGAGTGGCGGGGAAAGGTAGTTGCTTGATTCAGATATGGTGGAATTAGGGGAAGATGAAGACGAAGAGGAAGAATACGGAGACGCTCTGATTGAAGCAGATGCCGATTTGAGATGCTCAATCTCAAGGTCGAATCCATAAGTGGCGGCAGCAGCAGCGGCGGCGGCTGTGTTTCGCCCGGCTCCCACTAGGTAAGAACTCATTTTCGGTTCAGAAATTACAAAATTCATTATAGAAATTGGGAATTTATAGTTGAGAAATTGAAGGGGTTTAAGCCTTAAATCTAGCCAAAGATGGGATCTTTAGGTGGTCTTAAACCCTTGAAAGTTGAAAAGCTTAAACCTCCCAAGTCCTGACAAACACAGAGAGAGAGGGGCACCACACAGACCACAGAAACACACAGACAACCGGTGGACAGCAAGATAAAGGTGAAAACTAAAAAACAGCTGAAATTGGCAATTGGGATTTGGGAAATGGAAACAGTTGACAAGAAAACGCAGAAAATGGAATAAATCAAATACCCTTTATGGTGTGGGAAGCGTGAATTGAGTTACAGTAGGTCACACGAGCTGAACCTGAGGCGGATTGAGAAAGAGGAAAGAGGGTACGTGTTGGCCTCTGTTGGGTGATGAATACTGATAGAGTGATAGTGATGAGAACGAGAGAAACAGAGCAAGGGAGAACTGTGACTGTAAGTGTTTGGATTCATCACCCAATTTGGGGATAATTGGACCACTTTTCTATCTCTGAGTCTGAGTCCACTGTATATTCCGCAATCTTCCTCCATCACCATTGACAATCAATTATTTCTCATATCATTTTACCATCATACCCTCTGTCATTGGATAAATTACATAAAATCAACCATCAAATTAGGTGAGTATTTACAAAAACAATTCATATTAATGGGATAAATTACATAAAATCAATTTATAAAAACTATTCATATTAATGAGAGTTGTACAAAAATCATCCAACTTTTTTTTTTTTAATGATAAGTAAATCTGAAAAAAAGAGACGGAGATATGGATCGAACATGAAACCTCCTAACTTCCCTTGCTCTATATCACTGAGCCACCTTGTCAGGGACAACAAGCCTATAATGTTCAAATCGGGTGCATCAAATAAGAACTATCTCACATTCTCACCTGATTGAAAATTTTGTCAGTTTTTATTTTTTATTTATAACCATTCAATCATTCATTCATGTATTTTACACAAGTCTCCACTCTCCACCCACCTAAATCCAATGACCTAACGTCTCAACTCCTAACACACAACCTAACCTCTTAACTCCTAACACCTGCCTGCCACTGGAGTATAATAGAAATTTTCCTTTAGTGATGAGGTTTGAGTTTGAGCAAATTCCTATAAATTTATCCTTAATTCTTTATTACTCCGTACTTGTGAAACCGGAATCTTTACGCTTTCAATGCATAATAATTATAATATATTAAATATAAATATTTTAATTTAATAATATTTGGTTAACATTTAAATCAGCAGTTTGTCCTTAATTCTTTATTTCTTTTGTTTTTAACATTTAAATTAGCAGTTTTTGTGTTGTGTGCCCTAATGACATAGGATAATGGTAAACATTTAAATTACTAGCAGTTTGTGTGTTGTGTGCCTAAAGGTCCCCGATTCGAACCCTGAATAACCGCTATATTTACCAAATTCAAGATATAGAATAATGATATTTATTGTGAAAGAAAATCATAAAAGAAAATAGGTGAATTCGATAATCTAATTTAAAAATAATTAAATCGGATATATTTAGATTTTTTTTTATCAATTTAATTTTTTAAGGATATAAGATAAAAAAAAACCGTTAAATCAATAGCGTAAATAAACTTTACCGATCATGTGATACAAAATACAGTAGAAAATTTATACGGAGTATATTTTGAAGCTTGAAGTGAGATTTGAGGTAACATTTCATAGGAAGGATTGGAGAAAAGATATTGTAATACGGTGAGATGTCAAGTCACAATTGGATTAGTTGGATTCTTTAGGGGTGAGGTCGACACTTTCCCGTTGGTTGCCGTCGTTTTTTTGGAGTTGGAACTCATTTCAATGATTTTGATATCTGTCAATTTGTTTTTTGGTTGGTTTTCCATTTTGGGTGGTAGGAGGATATCCAACGTAGACCTATTTTGGTTCAACCAATACTTTATTTGTTGATTATTTTCCAAAATCATGATGATTATCTAAATTAAGGTTCAATGTGTCTGCTGTGTTCTATATATACTTCACGGAAATTACCATATCAACCACGTACCAATCATAAACCGACTATGTTGGTAACCATATTTGTGTTAACCATCGTGGTGGTAACCACGTGAATGTGGTACGGTAATGGTAATGAAATCTGAATACCATGGTTACCATGGTTACCGAGTATATATATAAATTTTTTTATTTAATGTTTTATTGTTATGACCTTTGAGTTTTAAGTTTTAAATTTATATTTTGTGTTTTGATTTTGACCTAAATTGTTAGGTCATTTTTATTTTTTCTACTAGAAACAATAGGAATATTTTGAATGTTTGAAGATTTTGAACTTGTTTTGTTTGAACTTACAGGAACATTTTGAATGTTTAAACAATTGAAATTTATTTGTTTTTTGAAGACTTTGAACTTGGTTGGATTGAATTGGTTTGTAATTTAGGTTGTGAACTTGATTTATTTGAACTTTTAAAAGATGGTAACCATATTATTTTTTAATTTGTAACAATATTTTTTTTGTTCGATAAATTTGATAACCGCCGAAAGGTAGCCAATGGGTTTCAAAAAAATACAAACAAAATTAAAGCTTGGTAACCATGATAATGTATCAATGGTAACCACAAATCGTGGTTACCACATATGCGGTAACCACGACTTGTGGTTGGTACGTGGTTTGAAAGTTTGCGTACCACCAGTTTTTGGTTGGTACGTGGTAATCACCATTTTTTTGTGGTAACCGTACCATGCCAACCCTACTTCTATGATTTTAATTTGGGCTAGTTCATCATGTTGTTATCCTTTTACATGTGTGTGTTTATTTATTTGTTGTTCTATTCAGGGCCGGTCCTACGGTTGTAGAGGCCTTGTTCTATGATCAAAATTAGGCCCCGTTGGATTTGGCCCTTTGACCTTCGATTTTCGTTTACAATTGGTAGCATATATTAGAATAGAAGAAAGGGAAGAACAGAGGATGGGATGAAAGGGAAACTTGTGTGGAAGGAGATATAAAGAATTAAGAGTGAAATAATGCCGTTTTGAAAATCACCACTACAGAAATCTAAACTAGGAGATGGCTTGAAGCTTGAAGGCTATGGCGGCCGGCGGAAGTTCTGAGAAGCGGCGAGAGTCTGATGGGATTGGAAAAAATGAAGTGGACATTTTTTCTTTAATTACCGTGCTCTTCTCTTTCTCTTTTGATAAAAAAAATTAGGTTAAAAAAAATAAGGAGAATGGCTATATACATACCAGCCCAATACTATGGGGCCCCAAATATTTTGGGGGCCCTGTGCAATCGGGCCATGTGTTCCGCCCTTGGGCCGGGCCTGGTTCTATTGACATGGAATATTTGTTGTTCAGGCAGTGGTGGATACAGGGGTGGGTTTGTGTGGGTTCAAGCCCACCCCAAATCCAAAAAATATGTATGAAATGGTGTTAGTTGGGATAAAGAACACATAAAGTTCTTTGGTCCAGGGCTTCTTTTAAAGCTGTTTTTCTTGAAATTTGCCCACCCACCCTAGTTTGAACCTTGGCAGCAGCACATCCCTTCTCATTTTTTCCCCACCCCAAGATTATTTCTGGCTCTGCTACTGTGTTCAGGTTAGATACATATATGTATACGTCTCGACCTATATTCTTCATTTTGACAAGGCATACTGGTTTGTTGTTGTTGTTACCGTGGGTCGTGGACATATTCTTTGGAATTATGCAATTGAGTAATAAAATGCATCAGCCAAGCTCAGATCTGATAAAATGGAAAACCTCCATTGGAGAATTCGAGTTCTGGATTTCAGAAGAAGAGAAAGAGTTTGTTACAATTTCTAACTGCATTTCCCGCCTTATAAAAGCAGCTATGCTATGATGGTGAAATGTCGAAATTGCCCTTGCTGTATGTTGTGCTCTCTTTAGCTCACACACTTGCATACACGAGATGTGAGGAGTTTGTGCTTTGCATCCCTCACATACATGTACATACTTACTCACATACCCCCCTCAAGCCGAGCCTAGAGCATGAAGAACTAGGCCAAGCTTGGCTCGGAAAAAATCATGTTGTTTAGCTCCAAGAGCTTTAGTGAAGATATCAGCTACTTGAAGAGAAGTTGGGACGTGTACTGTATTGATGAAGCCAGCAGACACCATCTCTCGAATAAAATGGGCATCAATTCTCACATGTTTGGTGCGCTCATGGAAGATAGGATTGAGAGCCAACTGCTGGGCTGATTTGTTATCACAATATAGAGGAACAGGAAGTGAAATGTGTATAGCAATGTCAGCTAGAATACCCTGCATCCACACCAGCTCACTAGCCACATAAGACATAGCCCTGTACTCACTTTCTGTTGAGGATTTGGACACTACTTTATGTTTCTTGGTCTTCCAAGATACCAAGGAGGAACCAAGATACACATAGTACCCAGATAGGGAGCGTCCAGTGTCCAAGCAGTTGCCCCAATCAGCATCAGTAAATGCTTGAACTTGTAAAGAGGACTGGGAAGAGTAAGAGAGAGCAAGATTGAATGTGCCTTTGAGATATCTGAGGAGATATATGAGAACATCCCAGTGTGGTTTCAATGGGTGTTGGAGGAACTGACTGAGTTATTGGACAGTGTAAGATATGTCTGGTCGAGTGAGTGTAAGGTAGAGTAGTCTCCTAACTAATCTTCTGGCTTTGGAATGGGTTCACCTATGCTTGCAGACAATTTAATCCCATGCTGCATAGGAAAAAAGGCTTCCTTGCACCCATCCATCTGTGCATCAGTAAGAATGTCCAACACATACTTCCTTTGGTTCAACAAGATGCCTGCAGAAGATCTTGATATTTCCTTGAGATCTTTGATGGTGAATTGTTTGTGCAAGGCAGTTTTGGTATTCTCAATTTCAGTGCTGGAACTCCCCATGATTAATATATCATCAACATAGACAAGGGCTATAGTTAGATGGTTTTCTGACTTCTTAACAAACAGAGAGAAATCATGTGAAGACTGAGCATATCCTAATGTGGTCATGAACTTTGTGAGTTCATGATTCCATTGACGACTGGCTTGCTTTAGCCCATATAGAGATCTACTCAGCTTACAAACACTTCCATTTGCCACTTTATATCCAGGAGGGGGATTCATGTAGACTTCTTCTTCTAAGTATCCATGCAAAAAAGCATTATTGACATCCAATTGGTGTAACATCCAACCTCTACAAGCAGCAATGGCAAGCAAAATTCTCACTGTCGATAGCTTAGCAACAAGTGAGAATGTTTCTTTGTAATCTCTGTCCTTTACCTAATTGTAGCCCTTTGCTACCAATCTTGCCTTATACCTCTCAACTGTCCCATCAGGCCTGTACTTGACTTTGAATATCCACTTACACCCTATTGGTTTCTTTCCTGGTGGGAGATCAGTGACCTCCCAAGTGTGTTTATCTGTGAGTGCCACCAGTTCCTTCTCCATGGCAGTTTCCCATTCAGGAATTCCCTTTGCTTGAGAGTAAGAATTAGGTTAAAAAATAGAACAAGCATTGACCAGGGAATGAACATAATCTTGGGAAAGGTGAGAAAGATTAGTGATGGCAAAAACAGCAAAGGAGTCAGATTGAGATGAATCAGGGCTACCTCTAATTGGAAGGTGGGAATAGGCAAAGTCATTGAGTCTAGCAGGCCTAGATATATGCCTTCTTAGATTCATATGAGGAATGGGAGATGGAGAGGATTCAGGTTTTGGAGCAGGAGGAGTTGATTGTGAAGATGAGGAAGAATCTGAAACCTGCAGGTCATCTAGTGAATGAGAGAAAGTAGGAGAGTTATTTGGATGTAACTCATTTGTGTGAGGAGTTGATTGAGATGAAGAAGGAGAGTTGGATGTAGAACTGCTATGGACTGGTATTCATTCATCCTCAAAATCTGAGAATTCCATGGTATATATGTCAATAGGTTGAATCTGATGTTGCACCTTTGCAGTTTCCTTGAAGGGGAATACTTGTTCCTCGAATTTCACATGTCTGCTAATGACAACATCCCTTTTATCAAGACCATACAACTTATATGCCTTCTGATTTGGAGGATAGCCAAGGAAAATGCATCTTTTAGCCACAGTTCCCGGCTTATCTCTATGACCATTTGGTTGGACAGCATAGCATATGCAACCAATGATCCTTAGCTGGTCATAGCTAGGTGTGGTATGATAGAGGATTTCAAATGGAGATTTCCATTTCAAGATAGGAGTGGGCATCTTGTTAATGAGGTGAGTGGCACCAAGGACACAGTCTCCCCAAAATCTCAAAGGTAGATCAGCCTGCATCCTGATGGCTCTAGCAGTTTCTAAAAGGTGCCTATGCTTCTCTACTCTTCCATTCTGTTCATGAACACCTGGAGCAGCTCTCTGGTAAATAATTCCTCTAGATTCAAACAAATCTCTGCAACCTCTCTGAGTAAACTCAGTCCCATTATCAGTTCTGACTATCTTAACAGATACCTTGAACTGATTCTCTACCATGTTGAGAAAGGTTGTAACCAACCTTAGCACTTGCATCTTATCTTGCATTAAATAAACCCAAGTGCATCTAGAACAGTCATCTAAGATGGTGAAGAAATATTTTGCCCCACACATAGCTGGGACTCTATAGGGTCCCCAAACATCAATATGTAAAAGATGGAATATACAATCAGCAATGGATACACTCCTATCAAACTGTAACTTGTGTGCTTTGGTCATGGCACACACATCACAATGTAATGTCTGAGAATCAATATCAGTATAACCAAGCACATGTTGAAGTTTAGAAAAAGAAATATGGCCCAATCTGGCATGCATCAACAGCATGTTATTACAACTCACATTGTTCAAAGAAGCAAAATACTGTGACTGAGGCTGCACCTTCACTCCAGTCCTCAGCACATATAGTCCCTTGTCCTCATGACCTTTAGCAACGATCCTTCTAGTTGTAAGGTCCTGTAACCAACATCCCATACTGTCAAAATTGAACCTCAAGTGCTGCTTAACTAGACATTTTGAAACAGAAAGCAAATTGTGCCTAAACTGAGACACCAGCAGCACATGATTCAATACTAATTCAGAGTTCAATCTGATTGTACCAAACTGTGTGACTGTAATGCATTTTCCATCAGGCAAACCAAGTTTGATTGCATTCTTGAAGTCAAAAACTTCTGAAAAAATCTGGCAATCAAAGGCAATATGATCTGTGGCTCCAGAATCTACAATCCACAGATCATGTTGTGACTTATTTACTCCAATAAGAAAGGAAGAACTTAGGGTACCTGCAAAGTGCACCATGGTCTGATTGTCAGTGCTATTAACACTCTCCACCTGAGATTTCCCTTTCATCAATTTCAAAACTTCCTGACACACAGCATGGACCACTGCTTGATCAGGTTTGCTGGTGTTATAACCATCTTCCTCAAAGGGACTCTCCTGTTGTGTAGAGTCAATCTGTGCTGCAAACTTCCCACTTGGTCTAGGCTTCCCATCATCCTTAGGTCCCCTAAACCACTCAGGGTACCCTATGAGCTTGAAACAAAATTCCTTGGTATGGCCTCTCTCACCACAATGACCACATTTTCTTTCAAGCTTTGCCTTTTTGTAGTCTCTATAACTCTACTCACTGTTCTTATCATAATACTTTGACTGCTCACCAGTTCTGAAGTCTCTGTACCCCTTAGCAGCATTTGCCTCACTATCCAGTTGATAGTTTCTATCAATTTGTCCAAATCTGTCTTGAGAGAATCTGTCAAATTGTCTTGATACATTCAAGGCATTTTGTTCACCTTGAATTGCATTGGTAACTCCCTTGGATCTTTCTATCTGTGTAGCCATTTGAAATGCTTTATTAATCCATGGCATAGGATCCTTAGATAGTATGTTGCTCCTCAGATTCTCATAAACATCATTCAACCCCATCAGAAATTGCATGACCTTTTCTTTCTTCTCTCGATCAACAATTCTTTTCAGTAAAGCACAGCTACAACCATTTATTCCTCCACAATTGCATACAGGAACTGCATCCAGTGACTTCAGTTCATCCCAGATCTTGCTCAATTTTCCAAAATAAGCCCCTACAGACAGGTTATCTTGTCTGAGATTGGCTAGATCCCTACGCAACTGATACACTAAAGGATCATTGGACTCAAAGAACCTTTCCTTGACTTCATCCCACAGTTCTCTTGCTGTTTCAACATACATGAGACTCTCTGCTACCTCTCTAGTCATCGAATTAAATAGCCAACACATCACCATCTGATCTGCTCGTATCCAGTTTTCGAAATCATCACTTCCTTCTAATGGTTTCACACAGCTCCCAGTTATGAATCCGAGCTTGACTTTAGCTCCTAGTGCCATCTTGACACCTCTACTCCAACTTGTAAAGTTGGCTCCATTGAAGAGATTCGATACTAAAACCATCCCTAGATGGTCCGAATTTGACAGGAGTAAAGGATTCACATGAGCATTTGACATACCTTGCATCATATCCCCAAAATGAATCCCTGGATTTGGAATATTCCAGCCTCTGCCGACGCCTGAGCCTGGTGCGGGAGGAGTGAGAAAAGTTCCCCTTCCTTGTCCATTGTGGTCGCCTCCAACACGAGATGTTTGTCCTGCTCCTCTTCCAACCATGTCGATTTCAGCAACTTCAGATCTCACCGGATTCTCAGCAAATCGTAACACGATCTCCGAAAATAACCCCAAAGCTTCGAGAAAAAAACAGAAAACCAAAGCAAACACCAGCAACGATACAGATCGTAACTCACAGCTCTGATACCATTTGGAATTATGCAATTGAGTAATAAAATGCATCAACCAAGCTCAGATCTGATAAAATGGAAAACCTCCATTGGAGAATTCGAGTTCTGGATTTCAGAAGAAGAAAAAGAGTTTGTTACAATTTCTAACTGCATTTCCCGCCTTATAAAGGCAGCTGTGCTATGATGGTGAAATGTCGAAATTGCCCTTGCTGTATGTTGTGCTCTCTTCAGCTCACACACTTGCATACACGAGATGTGAGGAGTTTGTGCTTTGCATCCCTCACATACATGTACATACTTACTCACATATTCAATTGATGTTCTTATCGTATATAGGCTAATTTACAGTTGTGTTAGGTAGAGTTAATTAATCCATTATGTCTGTTCGGGGGTGAAATTTCACGACAAACATATTCAATCAAAATTACATATTTATTCAAAAAAAAGTGTATCGAGTTATTGTATACATATCAAACAAATGTATTACAATTTGGGGGCATTCTATATATCTTACAAAACTTGATACAAGTGGAGAAACCTAATACGTTGAACGAGTGTCCAGAGCTCACCAACTTCTACAAAAAGTCGCTTGTGGAAGTTCCAAATGCAGCCTCTTTGCAGGCCTTCGTAAGCAAAGGCTCGAGCTGAAAAGAAAGAGAATAAACAATAATGTTATCTATACATGGCATATAAAAAATGCAACTCAAATGGGCTGAGAATACAACCCTTAATAAATTCATAGAAAGGCTTAAAAGGCCTGGAAAAACCAGCCCAAATTCAGGCTATGACAGCTATGAAAGAGAAAAAAAAACACGTTGAAAAATATTTTCAACTGCTCTACTCATCTACTGCACAGTTATGCAGTTACTTCTGCAGTTTTACTATAAGAAAAAAACTGTATGAAGGAAGGAAAGTGGGGGAGTGGGTTGAGGCTAGGTAACTGCTCCCATTACTCCCTATAAAAAGCTAAGGTGGGGCATCAGTTTTTGGTTTTACTGGACACAGAGAGAGTAAAAAAAGAAAGTATTGAGGAATAAAATCTAATCACCCAAATGTTCAATTTAGGGTTAAGTTTTGAAAGAAAAACGAAAGAGAAGGAGAGTACAAACGCACCTAATCAGTCCCAAAGTGCTGAGATTGTGTGCCTCCCTTCCTCAATTGCTCTAACCCAAAACGCCCAAAGTCACAGATTCTACAAAATAAACCTTCGAAAATAAACGCTTGATTGGAAGTAGATGTAAGAGAGAACTTGAAATTCGGAGTTCAAACCATCAAAATCTCAAACCAAATAGCAAATTGGGACTAAAATTTGCAAGCCAACAGAGAAAAAAAAAACCCTAAAACATACCTAGTTGGAAGCGTCTAGGATTGGGAGGTGTCTGATTGGTGCCTCGTTGTTGAAGCTCGATCCTCCGCTCCAGCCCCCTCTGTCTCAACTTCCAATTGCCCAGAGCCGGCGCTTCAGGCTTGGTGTCGCAGCCCCTTCGATCAATCGCCGGCGTTTCTTTTGTCGCTTGAAGGAAGATGAACAGAAGATGAAAGACGTGTTTTTTTTTGGCGTTGGGAAAATACGCTGGTTTGTTTTTTGTGTGATTGGGCCGGTTAAGCAGCAACTAGACACTTTGGGTTGAAGCCTTTTAATCAAATAATCAAAAGCAAGACATGAAATTTTCAAATTGGTTTCAATACAGGCCATCATCTACACTGTACACATATAATATATATTATATGTACGGCATGAAATTTTTCTAATTGGGTTTAATTATGAAATTAACCCACTAAAATATAAGAATTATAATTGGCACATATTAAGAATTCGAGTTTAATAAAAAATATATATAATTAAACTCGTCTAATATTCTTCACCAATTAATTCTAGTGGGTCAATCTCAAACCGGCTTCAATAAAAAATGGAGTCAAAATTTCAAATCGAGTTTCACAAAATAAACTTGATTTTTTTTTAAAAAAAGAACTACATAAGATTTGATCCCGTTCAAACGGGTATGTAGGAAGCTTGACATAAAGCTACGAGCTCGTCGAGTTCAATCCCGATCTTCAAACGATCAAACTTTTAAAACCAAATCAAGCTTGGTTTCCGTTCAGAACTACGTATAGACTTGATACTCTTTTACGAGCTACGTAGGAAATTCGGTATAAAATTTTAAATACGCCGAATTCAGTCACCGGTTACAAATTAAATCAAATTTGTTCAAAATAAAAAGAACTACCTAAAGACTTGATGCCGTAAAAACGGCTACGTAGGTAACCCGATATTAAATCTCAAAATATGTCGGGTACAGTCGCTAATCCCTAAATTCACTTTTAAGATGAAAATGGGGTTAAAATTAAATCTAAATTAAATACACATGATTTTCCGTGTAAGTGATAGTCGTTAAGTCGAGAAACCCTTCCAAGAAGGTGTGCTCGATTTATTCGGGTGATACACGAGAAAATCTCATGCATATGATAGTGTGATTTATGTTAGGGCTACCCCTCCGAGAAGGTGGGTCCCAATACGATCCAATGATGCATGAAAACCTTTAAGGGGGTAAAACACACAAACTCAAACACTCTGAACTACGTAAGGCTTGATTCTCGTCCAAGAGATACGTAGGCAACCCGTTAAAATTCGGGTGCAGCCCAAATCACCAAAACCACTCAAATCTTGGTATCGATACGACTTCGAATCAAGAGGATAACCAAAAGGGGTCGAACTCAAATATTACAAATTAAATAAAATGTGTTGTACAATTATATCGCGCATTTTTGTTCAACATATTTTTGGCACGTACGGTGGGACCTTTTTTGCCTTTTCATCTCTCAGTTTTATTCGATACTAATATTTATCTATTTATTTTGTGTTGCAAGGAAAATGGCACCAATCGCGACTGTGAACTTTGATGAGCTACCGGCCACTTTCATGGTGAAGGGGGGTCGTTGGATCAAGAGACGATCGTTCGAAGTTCGCTTTGAGGTTAGTAGGGATTCCATCACTGCGGAGATCCCAGTCAAGAATGTTTTCAGGGATCTGCCAGCTCCGGAGGATGAGAAAATTACCAACCCGGTGATTAGGTTTCCACAACCAGCCTCAAGCAAAGAGAGCATGAAGCTTAAAGGGTTCGCGAGTCACGGGGGCAAGAAAGCTAAGCCTGTGAAGCTTGATGAAAAGAAAGTTGAGAACCTATCAACTAGCAACAGACTTGTACTCCGTAAGGGTGCGAGCAATGTTGCCGGTCCAAGCGGTACAAAGCCTGGAGAAGGAGTTGTTCGAGGACCCATCATTCAAGTCATAAGAAAGAATGTTGGGGCGAATGTGATTCCGGCCGTGCAATCTGTACCCATGGCCAAGAGGGCAAGCAAGCCCAAGAGAAGGAGGGGGCGAAAATGCGGCTCTCGGCGTGGGAAAATCGGGGCCCTTCGTAGGTTAGCTCAATCTCCCGCGTTGGAGCAAGCCAACGCCATTTTATGGAAGGCTGCCAAAGACCTCCTTGAGGCAAACAAGGCTATCATCGCACCTCAAACTGCGAGCTCAAGCCATATTTTCTTTGGTTCAATTCCTTGCGATATGAACCATGTGGAACAAGTCATGGTTACCTCCTATTCGGAGGAGGAGGTCGAAGAAGAATCTGTAAAAAAAAGAGATCGGAAAGCCAAAGCTTCGAGGGTCAAAGTGTTGAAGCCTACAGAGCCTCAGAAGGATGTCCAAGCATCTTTTAAAGCTCATGACAAAGGGAAGAACATAGTGGTGCCAAGAAAAGCTACCTCACTCCCTATTTATATGGAGGGGTACGAGGGGCCAATGACAAGGTCAAGGTCTAAGACCACGTCATATGCCGGTGCAGTTACTCGTTCACCAAGTCCGCCAGCTATAACAAAAAAGAAACAAAGCTCTCCCTTATATGGAGATTCGGATTCGTTGTTTCATGAGGATGAGTTTCCGACGGCAATTGTTAGCGGTATCGGATCAAATGATGGGTCCGAGGAGGAAGTTGAAAGCATGTCGATGCTAGTGACTGGAGCCTCAACCGTTGAAGAACAACTTCAGGAATTGCAGAGAAAACTGGAAGAAAGAGATGCTCAAATACAACTCCTTATGGATCAAATGCAACAGCAGAATACCGAAAACATGCAAGAGCAAAGGCGAGAGGAAAGTAGCTCCTCTATCTCACCTCAAGAGATAAAGGATTTAATTGCTCAAGGGATTCGGGAGTTTAAAATCTCCCAAAGTCCGCCAGTGATTGGCTATAGAAAGCCATACCCTACGGATTATGATGCAATTCCTTTCCCTCCGCATTATCAAAGGCCGACTTTTGATAAATTTGACGGCATTCATGGTTCACCTCATGAGCATCTAGCTCATTTTTATTCCGCGTGCGGAGAAACTGCTTTAAGCGATCAATTGTTGATAAGACAGTTCGTCCAATCTTTAAGAAGATCTGCGTTTACATGGTATACGCAGCTTCAGCCAGAGTCGATCCATACTTGGGATGACCTACAAAAGGAGTTTTTGGCCCAATTTGTGAGCTCAAAGGCCAAAGTTTCCATCATGGATCTTGCAAATGCTCATCAAAGGCCAAATGAATCTGCAAATGATTTCATTGCAAGGTGGAGAAGTTTGCGACTTCAATGCCCGGAAAAATTGAGTGAAGAAGCATGTGTGCAAATGTGCACTAACAACTTGATTCCCGAGCTAGCGGTGCATGTAGGCAGTGCAGAACCTAAAGCTTTCGATGCTTTAGTATCGAAGGCCTGCAATGTTGAGCGTCAATTGGCTCGGCGTAAAATCGGGGCGAGTCGGCCTCAAGTTAACGAAGTAAGGAAAGATGAGGGTAGAAAACCCGCGAAAAAAGGAGAATCGATGGCTACCTTCATTAAGCCCCAAGGAAAACCCTCCGGGAGTACTTCTATGGCAAATGAGAAAGGTCAGGCTAAAGAGACTACTAAAAGGCTAACTCTCGAGGAGAGAAAGCAAAAGAAATACCCCTTTGATGATGAAGATGTAAGGGGTATATTCAGCGAGTTGATAAAGGAGAAAATGATATCTCTCCCGGAGTCAAAGAGGCCAAATGAAGTCAACAAAACGGGTGATCCGAGGTATTGCCCTTATCACCGTATTGTTAGTCATCCAATTGAAAACTGCTATGTTTTCAAAGACATTGTCGAGAGGATGATCAACAAGGGTGAGATTGAAATCGAGGGAGTAAGCTCTAAAAACCAAACCGCTTCGTCAAATCCTATATCGGTAGCGGAAGAAGTAGAGAGCAACCCTTCGTTGGAGGTTGTCAAAGAGGATGTCATTCCTACAGTATCATTGCCTCCGAAGGCCGTCCCCGTGCAGTTTCAAATGCGCAATGAGTTGCGTACTGTATGGGCCTATCCGGATATGCCAAGAGACGGGCCAGGTGGCATGTCTTTATATGACGTATTGATGCAAACAAACGTCGAAGAATCGCTTCCACCGGATGGTGAGGGTGAGAATGGTTCCAATTGGCAGGTTTGTGTAAGTCGGAAAAGGTCTCCCTCAAAGACCACCCGACGAGCAGGACCTACGGGCTTTAGGATGATCGGTAGGAAGCCCGAAAAGAAAAATAAGAAGAAGAAAAACAAGAAGAAGGGTAAGAAGAATAAGAAGCCCGAAAGTAAGTCCGACGAAGAGTATACTCAACCCGGACGTAAAATGTTCACTCTTATGGATTACATTCCAAAAGAGTTCTTGGAGGATGACTCTTCCGATGAAGAATTGTTTCGAGAAGGTGAAGTTGTCGATGATTCTTCCGATGAAGAATGATTTTGGGAAGGTAAAGTCGTCCAGTGTTGCATGACCTCATGGGCCGACATGGTCGAGGAAGAAGAGGTCGATGGTGGTGGAGGAGATGGGTGAATATTGAATATGGGGGTTTGTGGGAAATTGGGAATGGATGATTCCTTAGGTATTTTGGGAGGGATGAAAGTGGATGAAAAATGGGAATGGGAAGATTACCAGGAATGATTTCGATTCCCAATTTTGACATACCAAACACAAAAATGGTAATCATCCATTCCCATTCCCATCCCCATTTTCATTGGATACCAAACAAGCCCTAAATGAGTTATCCAATATCCGATGAGGTTAAAGAGTTACGTGTTAAGCGCCCCTAAGAGCATGTTCATTCGTGATCCCGAATCCGGGCCCTTAACTTATTTTTCCTCTGCCATATTAGTTTAAAGGCCACATTCCAACTTTTTATTATTTGCACCCTCATTCGTGAGCTCGACTCTCGGGCCCTTAAGTTACTTTTTACTATTTACCTTTTGGGGTTTTTTTGTTAAGTGTCCTTTTGGTGCCCAAATTTTAAGCCCTAGGACAAAAGGGTTGAAATATTATGTGAGTGTCCATTTTTTCCAATTTTGCCCCTACCTTTATTTCTTCCTCTTCCCCAAATTAAAACAGATCTGGAAAAAATTGGAGCCGGATGCGGTCGATCCTCGCTCGCTGCACACCATCTCCCACCTCCTGCCTCCCGCCTCCTCGCTGCACACCTCCGTCGACCGCCCCTCTCTCCGCCGCCGACGAGCTCTTCCAGATCCGAATAAATCCGATCGGTCGGCAATGCAATGGAAGGAGAATCACCGCCATCGCTTGACCTCCTCTCCGTTCGACCCTAAATCCAAGCCTTCTATCCGCTCAATCACGTTCTACATCTATCAAGGATGGTTTTCGTGCAAAAACCCCTCTCAAATTTATACAAAATCGCTAACCGCCATTGTTGGACACCTTGGAGCTTCGTGAAACACCCGCTTAGCAGCCACTGTTCAAGCATTCGTCGCGGTGTGTAAGATCATCCTTCGACAAAATCAACACAATGAGACTGAAGTAGAGATTGCACTCGTCGGTTTGATAGGTCATACGCGTCAAACGGAGCTCTGTGTAAGGAGAACGAGCCGTCGGAAGATCGGCGAAAATCATTGTTGAAGCTGCTCGAGATGGGGGAAGAAGAAGAGTAATTACGCCAAACCTCCCAAACTTTCTGTTTTTTATAAAATATGCCCCTATGTTAATTTCTAAAATTTCAGAAATCATCCCGCAGTTATAGAAGTTGTTCTAACTCGCATAATCTCCGTTAAAAAATTAAAAAATGTAACTATTATTGTCACCATGATAAAAATAAAGTCATAGATATTGTCACCACTATAAAAACGTGGTCATAGACACTGTAATAAAAAAAGAAATCTTATAGGGGCTAATGAGAAACCAAAATGCATGTGGTGACAGTTCTCCTATAACATATGAATGGTTAAGAGGGCCATAGATGCTGTAACCAAAATAAAAATAGGATCATAGACACTGTAACCACTATAAAAACACGGTCAAATACACTGTAATCAAAAGGAAAACCCTATAGACGATGTAACCAAAATAAAAACAGCTTTATAGACATTATCTCTACTATGAAAAAAGGTTTATAGACACTGTAATCAAAAGAAAATCCTAGGAAAAGGGATGCACAAACCCTATAGGGGCTAATGAGAAGCCAAAATACACGTGGTGACAGTTCTTCTCTAATTTCTAATTTCTAGTTTTTTAGATTTTTTTAAATTAGTGTCACCACAATAAAAAAAATTAAAAATGTAACTACTATTGTAACCACTATAAAAAAAATAAAGTCATAGATACTGTCACCACTATAAAAACATGGTCATAGATACTGTAATCAAAGGGAAATCATATCATAAAGGAAGAACAAGCCCTATAGGGACTAATGAGAAGCCAAAATAAATGTGATGATAATTCTCCTCTAATACATGAATGGGTAAGAGGGTCATAGACACTGTAATCAAAATAAAAACAGTGTCATAGCCACTGTCACTACTATAAAAACAAAGTCATAGACACTGTAATCAAAAGAAAAACCCTATAGACGTTCTAACCAAAATAAAAACAGTTTTATAGACATTGTCACCACTATGAAAAAAGGTTCATAGACATTGTAATCAAAGGAAAATCCTAGGAAAAGGGAAGCACAAACCCTATAGGGGCTAATGAGAAGCCAAAATACATGTGGTGACAATTCTTCTCTAATTTCTAGTTTTTTAGATTTTTTTTAAATTAGTGTCACCACAATAAAAAAAAATTAAAAATGTAACTACTATTGTAACCACTATAGAAAAAATAAAGTCATAGATACTATCACCACTATAAAAACATGGTCATAGACACTGTAATCAAAGAGAAATCATATCATAAAGGAAGAACAAACCCTATAGTGACTAAGGAGAAGCCAAAATAAATGTGATGACAGTTCTCCTCTAATACATTAATGGGTAAGAGGGTCATAGACACTGTAATAAAAATAAAAACAGTGTCATAGCCACTGTCACCATTATAAAAACAAAGTCATAGACATTGTAATCAAAAGGAAAACTCTATAGACGCTGTAACAAAAATAAAAACAACTTTATAGACACTGTCACCACTATGAAAAAAGGTTCATAGACACTGTAATCAAAGGAAAACCCTAGGAAAAGGGAAGCATAAACCCTAAATGGGCTAATGAGAAGCCAAAAGAACATGTGATGTACATTATGGTTTAGGGTTTAGGGTTAAGTCTTTAGGGTTTAGGGCCAATGCCCTAAACCCTAAACCCTAAAATGTTAAGTACAGTACGTCGTTAAGAGATGATTGTTGTCATCAATTGGAAAACCCTAGGACAAGGTAAGCACAAACCCTAAAAAGGCTAATGAGAAGCCAAAAGACATTAGGTGGGCAGTTCTCCTTCAATATATGAATGGGTAAGAAAGCCATTGACACTGTCACCACTATAAAAACCGGGTCATAGACACTGTAATCAAAGGTCATAGACACTTTCACTCAAAATACATGTGGTTACAAGGTCATAGACATTGTCAACACTATGAAACAAGGGGCATAGGAACTGTCACCACTATGAAAAAAAGATCATAGACATTGTAATCAAAGGAAACCCTATAGACGTTGTAACCAAAATAAAAATAGGACTATAGACACTGTCATCACTAAAGAAAAACCTTACGACACGGGAGGCACAAACCCTATATGGGCTAATGAGAAGCCAAAATACATGTGGGGACAAAGACACTGTAATCAAAGGAAAACCCTACGACACGGGAGACATAAACCCTATAGGGGCTAATGAGAAGCCAAAATACATGTGGGGACAGTTATCCTCTAATATATGAACGGGTAAGAGAGTCATAGATGTTGTAACCAAAATAAAAACAGGGTCATAGACACTGTCACCACTATAAAAACAAGGTCATATACACTGTAACCACTATAAAAACAGGGTCATAGACACTGTAACCAAACTAGGACAATTTGCATCACTCAAACTAAATGTCTAGAATACCTTAGATGAATTCCAGTATAAAAATAACTCACTTTGGTGAATACACATCATTCATGTATTCCACTGAATGAAACACTAGCTATGTACACAAAGTAGCAATATATTCCACTAAATTAAAATCGGTTCTTCAACTCAAATGAAATGAATTTTGATGAAATGAATTTTCATAAGCTGATGCATCAACAACAGAAGCTGTAAAGTAACAAATCGGTAATATCAGATTCCAATTCCAATTCCAACTGTAGTGTAACAAATCGGCATCAGATTCCAATTCCAATTCCAATTTTCATAGTGCTAAAATTAAACGCAAATCTATGATTCTTTGCTTAAATCCACTCCAACACCGACCCACACGCCGACGAAGACGCCGACGAAGATTACGCCGACCTCGCCTTCATCCTCGGCCCCTTCTTCTTCCTCCAACCTCTCTCCGCCGGGACCTCCTCCTTCACCACCACCATCTCTTCTCCTCCTATAAAAATAGAAATGGGAAGAAGACGGTGGCAGAATCGGTACATTGTCAGAGAAGAGGACGGCGGAATCGGTTGCCGGAGAGGTGGACGGCGAAATCTCGGTCAGACGGCCTAGAGATTGGATGGTGGCGGTTGGGAGTTCAGATTGAACGACCGAGAACAGTAAAGGGGATTGGAACGGCTGTGAAGAGGAAGAACGAGAGATAAGAGTAAAATTAAAACAGGGGTAAACTTGGTATTATGAAAATTTTTTGGCCATTTACTAGCAAAGGAAAGTTTTTAGGACATTTAGCCTTTGGACCAAATTACTTCTTACCTTTTTCAATTACTCAATTATTATTATTATTATTTGATAATAATAATATCATTATACAATTTCATAATAATAATAATAATAAATTTATTATTATTATTATTATTATTATTATTATTATTATTATTATTATTATTATGCAAAATGGGTATTGCAAAATGCAAGGTTGACACTTTTTTTTCAAGGTAAAATTGCAGGAAATATCCCCAACTTTGGGGATAGTTGCGCTAAACACCCTGAACTTTTCAAATTTCGTGTAATATCCTATACTTTAGGGTAAGTTGCTTTCGGTATCCTCACACCCCCCATCGATGAAAAAAATCTGGCTATAGAGGATGACATGGCATATTTGGTGTAATTAGGGGTGGGCATGGGACGGGACGGGATTGAGGTAATCCCGCGTCCCGTACCGCGTATTTTTTGCGTGACGGGATTGATTTTTTTTTAAAATCCCGTCGGGTCTTATCCCTCGTAGAATGGGATTTGTCCCTCGTAAAGAAAATAAAAAATAATCCAATTAACTTAGAAAGGTGGAAATTACTAATCCCATTACAAATTAAAGTATATATATTATATACAGTAGACTATCAAGTTCTCCAGACAATTAAAGTATGTATATTACATACAGTAACCACTAACCAGTATCACTCCCAAGTATATATTACATACAGTAACCACGGCCAAGTAAGTGCAACGGTAATTAAGTCTATTTTTATTTCTTATATGTTTTTAATGTTTTATTATTATTTAAAATTTAGATTTAAATAAATGTTAAGGTACGCATAATATAAATATATTCTTATATGTTTTTATTAATTTTAATTATATATATAAATATATATAATTTTATATATGTGCGGGACTGGACAGGAATGGAACGGGATTGAAAATTTTCCATGTCAACCTCTATGGCCAGATTTTTTCATCGATGGGGATGTGGGGATACCGAAAGCTACTTACACTAAAGTATAGGATATTACACGAAATTTAAAAAGTTCAGGGTGTTTAGCGCAACTACCCCCAAAGTTGGGGATATTTCCTGCAATTTTACCTATTTTCAACAGCTAATATATGGGTATTAGTTAATTGATTTTTTTTCTTTCCGAACATATGCAATATGGATGTCTATAGATAAATAAAATTAAATTACGTTCAGAGATTATTTTTATTATTTTTTTCAATTTCATAAAATGTAGAAAAATTGATTTTAAAAAATATATATACTAGAATGCCACATGGCTTCTAGCCATTGGTCCACGTGGCCGCTTGTGTATGATTTTTTTCAAGCACTAGGCACGTGCTCCTCTTGCTTTCTTGATTCAAGCATTATGTCGGGCTTGTATATAAGGGGTTGATGGAAAGGGCCCTTAGTTTTCCTTCTTTTTTTCCCCGCTGGCAGCTTTAAGAGCCCGAAAGTCACCAATGGGCATGCTCTGGGTAGAGTTTGGGTGGAGTTTAGGAAAAAACTCTACCATAGAGTTGAGAGAATCTCAACCACTGATTTTAAAATCAGTGGTTAAAAATCCCCCCCTCCTTTCCCTCCCCCCACCACCATCCTCAATTTTTTTTATTTTTTTCTTTTCTTTTAATTTTTGTGAGAGGAAAAGGAAACTCTACTTGGTAGAGTTTCCCTTAAACTCCACCGAAACAGGATCCGCATGCTCTAACCACATCTCCATTTTATAGTTTTTTGTAACATAACAATGTTTTTAGTGATAACTGATTAATCACTCAATAATGTTATAAAAAAACATCAATGATTATCAATTCAATCTCTCAATAACCCTTCTAACTTTCTTCTCGACCGACTTGACAATCTTGTCAAGTTTGATCCCAATCTTCAATAATCCCAACTCAAAAATATCTACACCTCAAAACCAAGAGGCAAAAGCTGTATATATATTTCTCCCATAAAAAAGCTAAAAGCTGATGATATAATATTGTAATCAATTAAAGTAGAAATGATTTGGTGAATCTTGTTAAAGGTTCCATCATTAAGAATCACCCTCTTTTTAGCTCGGTACATAAGTGAAAGCTTTATCGACTTAAACTTGGAGTTCCTTGTGTCACCAACTTCCTCGTCTCATTTACTCTTTCTTTCCCCCATTGGCTTTCATGTCCTTGAGGAGCCGCCCTAGGTTTCTCTTTCTTTTATTGATCGAAGACGACTTTAGGGAAGGGTTATATTACTCTGTTGTTATATAATTCAGTTTCGTTTTATCTACTTGGGACCTTCAAGTCTTTGTTTACCAAAAAAATATATCAAAAAGAATAGGGAGGAAGAAGATTTTGGAAGGGATTGTGCTATATGCACTCCAACAGTCGGAATTGATCTGTTTCACCATCATGACGATATTTGTCCAATAATCATTACGAGTTGTAACAAATTATAGGCAAAATTAATTAAAATAATCCAATATTTGGAGGGATGTAAAAAATATCCTCACATTTCAATCGTAAGAAAAATAACCCAATCTTTGGAAGATGTGGTAACAAATTATCCTGATTGTTTTTACGACTATAAATAGGTAAAATTGCAGGAAATATCCCCAACTTTGGGGATAGTTGCGCTAAACACCCTGAACTTTTCAAATTTCGTGTAATATCCTATACTTTAGGGTAAGTTGCTTTCGGTATCCTCACACCCCCCATCGATGAAAAAAATCTGGCTATAGAGGATGACATGGCATATTTGGTGTAATTAGGGGTGGGCATGGGACGGGACGGGATTGAGGTAATCCCGCGTCCCGTACCGCGTATTTTTTGCGTGACGGGATTGATTTTTTTTTAAAATCCCGTCGGGTCTTATCCCTCGTAGAATGGGATTTGTCCCTCGTAAAGAAAATAAAAAATAATCCAATTAACTTAGAAAGGTGGAAATTACTAATCCCATTACAAATTAAAGTATATATATTATATACAGTAGACTATCAAGTTCTCCAGACAATTAAAGTATGTATATTACATACAGTAACCACTAACCAGTATCACTCCCAAGTATATATTACATACAGTAACCACGGCCAAGTAAGTGCAACGGTAATTAAGTCTATTTTTATTTCTTATATGTTTTTAATGTTTTATTATTATTTAAAATTTAGATTTAAATAAATGTTAAGGTACGCATAATATAAATATATTCTTATATGTTTTTATTAATTTTAATTATATATATAAATATATATAATTTTATATATGTGCGGGACTGGACAGGAATGGAACGGGATTGAAAATTTTCCATGTCAACCTCTATGGCCAGATTTTTTCATCGATGGGGATGTGGGGATACCGAAAGCTACTTACACTAAAGTATAGGATATTACACGAAATTTAAAAAGTTCAGGGTGTTTAGCGCAACTACCCCCAAAGTTGGGGATATTTCCTGCAATTTTACCCTATAAATATGGGCAAAACGATGAAATATAATTAACGACATCAAGATTTTGGTGAATTTTGGATGATATTGACTTGTTTTAATGAGACTGAGATCATTTAATCAAAATTTTATGTCATTGTTTTATCCCAATTTATGGTTGGAAAAATGAGTTGGGAAGTATTCTTACCATCTCCCCCAAAGGCCGGGTTATTTTTCTTATAGTTGAAAGGTGGTGATATTTTTTTAACACCCCTTCAAAGGTTGGTTATTTTAATTAGTTTCACCAAAAATATATGGATAGATATAGGATCCGTCCTTTATAAAAAATTACTAAAATTTTAAAAAGGACAGAGCAAGGATCCGTCCTAATAAACTTTTAAAAAACGAAAGAAATAGAGAACACTTGTGAAAAAAAAAAGAACAAGGGCGGATCATGTATATTAAAAAAAGTAATTTTTGCCAAATGCCCCTTGAGGTTAAGGCTAATTCGCGTGGTGTAAGAAAGTTTGACATATTCCGCCAGATGCCCCTAAGGTTTCCATTTTTTTTGTCAAATACCGCTGAGGTTTTCAAATTTTCACCAAATTTCACTTTGTCGAATTTGTTAACGTTTTTTTATTGAAAATAAAAAGAAAAGAAAATATTATTTCATCATTATTTTTGTGAGGTATTATTTAATTATGGTAATTAAATTATCTAATACGGAGTATTATTTACACAATACCATTTCATGTTACATTTTTTAACCAATGAGATTAATTCTAAACTTTTTTTGATAAATTTAAAATTAACAACAC
This sequence comes from Persicaria maculosa, assembly GCA_963922045.1. Taxonomy (NCBI): domain Eukaryota; kingdom Viridiplantae; phylum Streptophyta; class Magnoliopsida; order Caryophyllales; family Polygonaceae; genus Persicaria; species Persicaria maculosa. The sequence goes on from OY998254.1 coordinate 68,648,290, forward strand.
AATATTATTTCATTATGTATTAATTACATGATAACATTTCATGCTATTTTTTTTAAACAATGGGATTAATTCAAAACTTTATTTTTTAAAAAAATACATAGTTCCAAATATACGAATTCTTTTTATTTTTCCAGGGCAATCAGTCTCTCTCTTTGTGTGTGTATATATATATATATAATGAAAACTATTTTTCATATACAATAATCTTAATTTTTGGAATTTTATTCAATCACCCTAATCTACATAAATTTTCAAATAATAATATATATAAACATTTTTTAACCAATGAGATTTATCTATTCTAATTATTAAATGATAAATTATTTTGCGTAGATGACATAATCATTTTAATATTATAATTTCCTCCCAATCAACTGAATCGATCTAGAAAAAAAAATCAAACTAATGAAATTTGTACACGTTTCTCTAATCAATCTAATAATATCTAAATATTAAATAATAAGCATTTTTATTAGGTGTTATAACCACATTTATTTTAGGATTTTAACCCAATCAACATATTTTACTTAAATCTTAAACTCGTGTAATTTTTACACATTTTTCATAAATATTTTTTTTTTTTACTTAATTATCAAATCTTTTGTTTTTTGTATTTTACGTTAACGTTCAATAATATTTTATTTAAATTTACCATAGTAATTTTTTTATACTTACAAAATTTTATTTTTATTGTCTAAAAAGAAAAATATGCACCATGTTGCGGGAATTGTACTAGTTTTCAACTTAAATGTTAACAAAGTCAACAGAGGGAAATTTGGCGAAAAAATGAAAACCTCAGGGGCATTTGGCAAAAAAAAATAAAAACCTCAGGACATTTGTCAAAATATGTCAAACTTTCGTACACCACGCGAATTAACCTTAACCTCAGGGGCATTTGGCGAAAATTCGGTTAAAAAAAGCAAGAAACATAAAGAATGAAATAAGATAACAAAAAAAAAGAACGGATTTCAGATCCGTCCTATAAAATCCCAGAATATGGATGGATCCTTAGAGCATCTCCCATGGTAGGATAAAAAATAGGATTTGGCCTATTTTTACTCCCACCATAGGCTATTTTTTACTTTATCCAAATTGTTTTGGCCTACTTCTAAACTTGAAGGCCAAATTTGGCTTCACATTTTAGAAGGCTAAATGTGTATCTCACTTTTTATTCTTATTATTTATATTTAAAGGTTTGACATTTATATAATTATGTAAACAATTCATCTAATCATGTTCAAACTACCTTAATTATGATTTTTATCAAAACAAAACCTTTAGCATTGTAAATATATTGACAAGTTCTCCAATAGGACCATAATATTTGACATGTTTGGATTATCTTTGCATAAATAGTATTTAAGAATCGTGAGGTATGAAAGAAATGGTAAAATGTACAATATTTTATAGAAAATTTTGGGATTTTAACCTGTAATATGTTACAAGGAACACAAATACGTAGTATAACTGTAATAATAATATACTCCGTATTGTATAATGTATAACTAATGTAATATAATTATGAATTTTATAATAATAAAAGTGATATCATTTTAAGGGTATTTACCCGATATTTTATGAAAATATTGTTTTAATAAAAGCCACCCTTGATATAAATACCTAGTTGGACCAATAGTATTTAAAAAAAAAACAAAGTAGAAAAAATGAAACTATAAATTATTGAAGTGTATTAAAGCCTAAAACTAAAAAAAATTGGTTAATACCATTTATCAAATATTAAAATGCATCAAATACACAAATATTTTTGATGAAATATGAAATTTTTAGGGTAATTGAATTGATTTTTAGCCTATAATTTTTGGCTTAGGAGGCTAATCACAAATTTTGATAGTAGGCCAAATGAGCATCTTTTATGGAATATACTATTGAATTAATTTGTTAAACCGGACATTTTTTAGGCCTTTATTAGGGGAGTGTCCACCAAGCCCATCAAATTATGTTTTTGTCCATCCCTAATTTTCTGGACAAAATTGCTCTCATGAGAGATCTAAATCTCCTTGATTCCGTCATGCTCATCGACTGTATCTTCACACAGATTGTAGTTCATCGTCGTTCTTCATATCTCAGATCTCGCTCTCTTCCTCATCGTTCTTCATCGGTGCTTCATCCGACCTCCGCCTCCACTTCATCGCTACAAAGCCCGGCGATGCGAACGTGGTGGGGTTTAGATCTGATGTCGCCCATCGACAAAGCTTCTCCGCCTCTGCTCCTCCACGATTCCGCCGATTCAGATATGTGATTCCGTCATGTATCCAGTGCATCCCACACGTTCTTGGATAGCGAGAGTGACACACCACCAGTTCTAAGCGAGCGAGGAAGAACAAAGAGAGCGCTTGCTGATGCCGCACACTGTCGAAGGCAGTAGCGCCGACATGGTGCCGCAGGTGTCAACGCTGGAGCTCGTCCTCCTCTGTGAAGCCCGAGCACCAAGTCTTCAATTTCAGCACTTCTCTCCACTCTCTCCCAGGCCCCAAGGTTCCCTTCTCCTGTGTAATGTTGGCTGATTTCAGCAATTCGATTTTGAGTTTTCATTAATGTTGGATGATTTTCTGAAATTGAAAGAAGAAGCTTTTGCGATTCAGAGCTTGCAATTTCACTCCCCAATCTGAATTAGCAGTGCAATATGAATTACCAGTGCAATCTTAATTTTTGCTTAAATCCTTTAATTTTTTAAAATTGGTGTTCCGATTTGTTGAAATCTCTTAATTGTAGCTTAAATCTTTAATTTGCTGAAATTGGTGTTCCGATTTTCCCAATTTTACTCCCCAAAACATGCAACTTTAATAATGGATGAAAAGCTTGAGCTGATATGTGTTTGTTGAAATTGTTGCTGAAATTTCTCAATTTCCTGAAATTGATGTCGCTGAAATCTCTTAACTTGCTAAAATTGTTGTTGTAACTGCTGAAATTTGTGTTGAAATTGGACAAATTCGGTTTCAGCAACTCTGGTTTCATCGGTTTCATCAAACACGGTGAACATTTTTAGCAAATATGAATAGGTTGGTGAACAAAATGTTAATAAAGGCTAAAAATATGGACATTCTAGTAAACACCCATATACTATTTTGGTAGGCTATTTTCTTATACTATTATAATCTTCGGTGGAAGATGGCCTTAAACTACTTGCAACGCAGAGCCGCTCGGATCAAAACAAGGCGCCAGCTCAGCAAAAGTGGAAAGAGGGAGGAGAGAGAAATTTTGATTCGAGGGAGAAGTTGCTTAATTTTTTTTTATTAGGTAAGAATTCGAATTTGCCGATGCGCTATCCGATAGCATCCTTTCGGATGTGGTCAAGAAAACCTGGATCAGTAAGCAGTTCTGGGTTTCTGGTAGAACAGGTCATTCGTGTAATAAAATCGGCCACCTGATTACCTTTGTGAAGTATGTGAAAGAATCTCACTTCGCGAAACCCACGGAGTAGGCAAGATATTTCTGACATTATCATTTCGATTTTCCACGGGCACTTCATCCCATGCTTAAGATAATTTATAATAATTAAGGAATCCCCTTCAATTATGAGTCTATTGGAACGCAACTCAATTGCTTTCTTTATACCTAAATGTAATGCCCGAGCCTCCAAAGACAGGGCCGACTATATTCCCAATCGTCTCTACCCCTGCTGTAATTGGGGCACCTTCCCAATCTCGGATAACAAAACCAGCTGAGCTGTTGCGTCTGTCCGGTGCTGAGCCATCAAAATTTAGTTTCAGGAATCTCGATGGGGTTTTTTTCCATTTCTGATTTGTCCTTTTTCGTTTTATAGTCCTTGTTATCATACCGTTTGTCCTTTTCGTCAGTAGAGTCTCTATTGGCCCGAAGCCAGTTGATCATATGCGTTTCACAGTTTGGTCATAACTGTCGATTGATAGTTGTTTCTGTCTGAAAACCACTTGGTTCCTAGTGAGCCAGGCCACCCACCAACTAAAGGTCATTTCTTGTTTCTGTTTCCCATTCAAGTTTTCGGCTATTATATTCATAATAGGTTTAATCTTTCTTGATGTACTCCCTCCGTTCTTTTTTATTTGACATTTTACTATTCCGACACGTTTTTTAAGGTACTAAAAACTATACAAAATATTTATTTTTTTAATAATTTTTTTAAATAATTTCATACTTATTAGTAGTAAGTATAATATGATTAAAAAAGATTGAATAAAAAATTAATATTTTATATAATTTTTAACTTTCTAAAAAAACGTGCAGATTTGAAAAAGACAAATATTAAGGAACGGAGGGAGTATGTAATGTGTCTATCACTATCTTTTGGATGTTTTTGTCAATCTTTCTAAAGAACGTACTGTATTTACATTCCAAGAAGATATGGGTTGTGTCTTTTTCATGGTGATTACAGATTGGACAATAAGGGGGTATGGAGACTCCACGTTTAGATAGCAGTGCCGCAGTTGGTAGTCATTCTTGAGCAACTTTCCATAAGAAATTCTTTACTTTCGGGGAGACGTCAGTTTTCCAAATCCAATTACCGTCATCCGGTTGCAGTTCAGTGTTGTTCGTGACTAGCTTATACGCACTGGTAGTCGAGAACCACCCTTTCTTGTCCGACCACCAATATAGACGGTCTTCCAATGGTACTGATGGCACATGAATATGTGCTATTTGCTCCACTACATTACTCGGGAGGACATTTCCTAGCTTTTGGATATTCCAGTTTCCATTATTTGTATATTTATCCACTGTTTCATTTATGTCTATATTGTTTGGCAGAGTACAATATTGTAATAGAGGAGGAAGATTATTCCACCTCTCTTGCCAGAACTTAATTGTTTTTCCGTTGCCTATTGCCCACATTAGTCCCGACTTAAATATTGGGAGCAACTTTCGCAACTGGGACCATTGCCACGAGGCATTCCCTCTTTCCTCATAATTTAGGCTGTGATCTGTTTTCAAATATTTGTGTTGTATGATTCTAACTCAAATGTTGTCAGGTTCCGCCATGATTTTTCATAACAGTTTTAACTGTAACGCCTCATTCATGTCATGAGTTTTCTGGATACCCATTCCTCCTGCCACTTTTGGTCTACATACCCTGACCCAGCTAATAAGAGGTTTATGCAATCTATCTTTGTCCCTGAAGAAAGACCTATTAATTTGGTCTAATTGTTTATGTATTTGCGGCGGTAACATAAAGCTTTGCATATCATAGAGTGGTTTAGACGACAAATTTATATTGATCAGTGTTGCTCTTCCTTGTTGTGGCAGAGAATTAGCTCGCCACTTTGAGAGCTGATTTGATGTGTTGGTTATTATTTCTTCAAATGTTGTTTTGTTTACCCAAGGGAGAAGTTTTTTTTTATCAGGTAATAATTCGGGTGGAGTAATCCTATCCGATAGCATCCTTGCGGATGAGGTCTTGGAGACCTGTATCAATGTTGATGTCGAGGCCCCTGGCAGTGCGGCAAATGTGTGCAACCTTATCAGCCACTCTGTTGCCATTTCGGGGCACGTGAGAGAAGGAGACTTCTCTCACACTCGACAACATTGTTTTAATATCGGACCGAATCATCCTCTTTTTTATTTTTTTGCTAGCCAATGGTTGTACGCCACATGGCAGAGGTTTTTAATTAAATTAAAACCCCCATTTATTCGTTAAATAAATTATTTAAAAAAAAAACAAAAATTAATTTTGAATATGATTTATTTTTCTTTATCCAATGACACCCATTTTGCATATGTTTGAGAAAAAAAATTTCGCTAACTTTACCATATGTTAAATATTTATAGTCACATAAACAACATTAGCTTAAATCAACATAAACTTACACCATAAAAATACATAAATTTGAACATTAAATAAACTCCGAGAGACGAGTATGCATAATTGACTCAAGGCCGACTTGATTGAACATATATGGCAGAAATTTGGCACTCCCAAAGATGACTTTTAATTTTATTGTATGAGTATGTGTTGTTTCAAATTTAATACGGAGTATGTTGTTTGCAAGTTTAAGTTGTGTAATTTTTTTGGGGTGTCTTTCAGTGTATCAAGTTAATAAAATATTTCTAAATTTAATTGTGTGCCTTTTTATTTTAATGATACATATTAATATTAATAATATCATTAACAAAAAATTTTAAGTAAAATAAATCAACATTCAGCTTAATAAAAAAATGTGAAGTGAAATAGGAGTCGCGCGACTCTCTGTTATGAATGAAAAATGTAAAAAACTGAGAGCTAAAGTGACCGGAGTTTAGAGTAATGTGACTCTCTGTTGCACATGATCTTATGGGTGAAACTGATCCTAAATCCGTCCGTGTAGAGTGCATATAGCACATGGACCGGGTACATATAGCCACCCTCTTAATTGCAATTGAGGACCACTGATATAGATATTTGCAATCAAGACCCGAAGGATAAAGCAGAGAACACAAAGGAAAGGAGGAGGAGGTCTTCTAGGGGTTTTGGACATATATCGGCCCCCGAAACTGCTACCTTCTCTCACTTCATCAATGGCGGCCACCGCTGAACCACCGGAGAACGGCTCTAACAAAGCACCGCATTCGACCACCGATGCTCTTGCGGCAGATACAGGCGGTACAGGAGAGGCAGAGCAGCATTCAATTGCAAACCCTAATCCTGCACCGGAGGTGGAAAAGTGGCCCGGCTGGCCCGGACATTGCGTTTTCAGGCCGATTGTCCCTGTTGCGAAAGTCGGGAGCATTATCGGACGCAAGGGTGATCTGATTAAGAAGTTGTGCGAAGAGACCCGCGCTCGAGTCCGCGTCCTCGATGGCGCCGTCGGCACCTCTGATCGTATTGTTAGTTTCTCTCCTTGATCGATATTATGTTTCTTATGTTTATCTTTCTCTGTTTCTTAAATAATTAAGCATCTGAGATGTTTCAGTTTCTCAATTCACACTAGCTCCATCGGATGACCCTGATTAGGTTGTTTCTGGATATGTTTCTCGAATCTCCACCTATGCTATTTAAAAAGATGAGCTTTTGAAATTGTTCACAAGTTTAATTTTGATTCTAGCATCCTTGATCCAGAACATGCTATCTTTTTGGTCAAGCTCATAGCTGCTACCATTGTTCTAAGTTGATCTTCTTACACTGAGCATGTTTCTTCAGGCCCTTTAATCATTAGATTTGAGTCTTACTGTAATCAGCTTGAGGCTTAACTGTGAGATTCACAAGAAATTCGATATGGACTTGTTGCTGTCAGTTCTCAAAACTTTATAGTTGTAGTTTTTTCCTGTATCCCTTTTGTAGTCTGATTGTTGGCTTCCAATTTTAATCTTTTCTTTCTTTCTGTTGGTCATCTGTTTTTTATTTCCAGGTACTAATATCTGGCAAGGAAGAGCCAGAGGCACCATTATCTCCTGCAATGGTTGCTGTGATAAGGGTTTTTAAACGTGTTAATGGAATACCTGAGAATGATGGTGAAGGGGGTTTGTCTGGACCTGCAGGAGCTGCACCTTGCTCAACTAAATTATTAGTTGCATCTTCACAGGCTGTTAACTTGATAGGAAAACAGGGATCCGTGATCAAATCGATACAGGAGAGCAGTGGGGCATCTGTGCGAGTTCTGTCTGCAGGTAATTAACTTGTTCATCTACTCGTTTTGCAGAGGTACCAATAATATATATGCATTTTGACAATTCTAAGAGTTTTAAGATTATATTGCCTTGTTGATTGGTCTTTAATCCTTTGGAGCCACGAGTTATCTTATAATGATCCTTACTCCTCACTTCCTCAGCCTTTAATTTATCCTAATCAAGTTCCGTGAAGATCCTTAATCCTTAACCTTTGATTTATACTAGTAAGTCTTGAACTTATGTAATATGTTGCAAATTCGGTCCTTCCATCAACTTCTTGGTAATACATCGTTAAATGTTTTGTGTGAACCTTTATTGGCTGTGCCTTCATGGTCTTTACCTATAATCTATTTTTGAAGACATATAACTTCTAATTTGTACCAATAAGTCTTGAACTTATGGAAAGTGTTGCAAAGTTGGTCCTTTGGTCCATTTTCCGTTAGTACACCATTATATGTTTTGCATGAACCTTTATTGGGTGTATTATGTGGTCCTTACCTTTATTTTGTTCTAAGGCGTTTAAGAGTATGTAAATGGGAAATTAATGGAAGACCAATTCAGCAACATTTTTCTTTCTTTGTTTTCTTTATTTGCCTTTTGAGTTTTGGCAGATGTAGGTCTATGTTTCTTATGCTTGTTGGAAAAGAAATTCATTGCAATTGTATAGCCCTATTTATTCGATCTATAAGATAAAATATAAAAAACTGCTTCTGTAAGTGTGTGGAGACGTGGAGTGTCCCAAAACTCCCTTCTAAACAGATTTCGTACAATTATCTAACAGAGCACTTTTCTATCCTAAATTACCCCAACTGATTAATGTTTCTCAATGGTGTGGGGGACAAGACTGTTGAATTAATAGTGGAATAAGTAGCCTCTGAGAGTTTACCGGTTATTTATTTATATGGGGGATTTGATCCCAAGTTTTATTAGCTTTCTACCATTAGGTGCTTTTAGCAAATTATTAGTACTCAATATAAATGCTTGCTTGTAAATTGGTTTCTTCCATTTGTTTGCCTGGTATTGTTTCTGTTGGTTTATCTGTTTGTTTAGAGCACCTGGAGGAAACCATTTCCAGTTTATGACAGTCTATTTGGCTTTACTATTACTTGATGAGGTTCTTGTTTACTTTCCAACTTCTAGGTTTTTTTTAGAATTTGAAGGTATAATTGTTTTATTCATGTCCTTTCCAGATGAGACACCATCTTATGCTGCATCAGATGAGAAGATTGTTGAGATACATGGAGAGGTATTGAAGGTTATAAAAGCATTGGAAGCAGTAATTGGACACCTAAGGAAGTTTTTGGTGGATCCTTCTGTTCTTCCCTTGTTTGAGAAGACTGTAAGTTCAGTTATGGTCAGTACATTTGCTCTTTAGTAGCTCCATTCTGTTATATATTTGCTCACAGGGCACAACTGTGTCTTTTCTCAGAATAACTCAACAGTATCACAAGATCGCCAAATTGAATCTTCCCTTATGTCTTCCCAAACTGGAATTGGCGCTGATTTCCCACTTTCATTAAAAAGGGAGACTTTATATCTAGATCGTGAGAGTCAGCTAGAATCCCGATTTGCTGCTCCGGGACTTCCGGCATATGGTCAGGATCCAGGGTTATCATCTTTGCGTTCTTTTGGGGTTGGTCGTCCGGGGGGCCCAATTGTTACACAGGTTTGTGAAGAAAAATATACTTTGATTGATTGATTTTAGGTTGCTCATTTACACTTCAAACTTCTGTCTGGTATGTATGTTTTTATTCAATATATGTAGCTGTGGCTATGAGAGCTGTGATCAGCCTCTGAAATTCAAAGAGAGAACCAGTGAGTGAAGTTGAATGCTTTAGTTGCTTATCCTAGTCCAGGACTGATTCTCATAGGGCATCAGAAGAATATTTTTGCCCTTTTCAAACAGCCACCCATAAATTGTTTTTATTCCCAAAATAATTTGGGAAAGGTTTGGTTGGGGATGTATTCTGCAGTCTGAGTTTCATGCAAAGGTTTTGATGGTTGCACCTTGGTGAGTTTTGAACTTAAGTGGGTTGACAGCTCTTGTTTTCTGAATGTTCCCCCTCCTTCCCCTTCTGTAGAGTAGGTCTTTCCCTCACTAAGACCAAAGTAACCAAAAAGCAACAACCTTTATCAGTAAGGAGGCAACCCCTCAAAAAACCCCAGACAAAGCACAGGCAAATTTTCAAATTTCCTACAATCATATACATGCATCACGAAGGGAAAGCATTTATAAATCCTTAGAAGGTTACACAAGCATGAGCAGAGCCATCTCCAATTTTCCATACTTGCATTTCTTTAGGGAGTAGTTCCACCGTCAAGGCCATTTCCATACTACTATGCAGTTTATTTTCTTCCACTTTTGATTCATATGGCCAATACTTTCTTGTTTATTCTGCATGTTGTGGCTCTTATGGTCTTTCTTCAAAATGTAGTGAGATTGGTTGTCAATGATGTGTATTGCTTGTTTCATTGTTGTGTTTTTTGCATTTTTATACAGGTTGCGCAGACAATGCAGATTCCTTTGGCATATGCTGAGGACATAATTGGGACTGCTGGGTCAAATATTGCATATATTCGTCAGAGTAGCGGGGCAACAATCACTGTTCAGGAGAGTAGGGGACTACCGGATGAAATTACTGTGGAAATTAAAGGCACGACTCAACAAGTGCAAGCTGCTCAACAACTGATTCAGGTGTGCAAGATTTTCTATATTTATGGTTGTTTCTGGGTATTATCCTGTTATTATGCTCCTTCTACTTTGAGTAGGTAAAGCCACCTATTTGATTGCATAGTGTATATTTGCTTTTGTCAATTTAGGCCATGTTTGTTTGAGTAGTAGAGAATAGAAGAGGAAGGAATAAAATTGTGTAAAATTTGTATGATCATCACTTTTTTGTGAATCTAGAGAAGGGGAGAGGGAAATGGTTAGAGAATCCTAGGGATATGGTTACCTCATATTAGGTAATCAAATAGGGGGAAAAAAATAAATTTTGTATGGAAAATGAGGAAAGGAGAGTAATTGTTAGAATATTGATAAGTGAATGTTAACTTAAAAATGGACTAGATTCGGAAGGTTAACCATTACCATTCCTTACCTAAAAACAAACGAGGGTTAATCTCTCTTCTGCCCATGGAAGTATGGAACATAGATTCAGAGCTGAGGGGAAAATATTCCACCATGGATCTGCTATCATTAAACAGTCGCCTTGGAGAAGTAGGAAACAATGGAAGGGAGACGTCTTTAGCCAATTTTGCGTGTTAGAAATCCTATCGTGAAGTTTAATGGGTATCGATAATCAATACCATGGGAAGTTTAGTGATGCGAAAGGAACATGGATGGTGCAGTCTAGCGAGCGCTGGGTCTTGATTTTCGTCATGAAACTGGGGCGTGTGTTTAGCATCTAATGACAGTTCTACTTGTTTACAGGACTTCATCAACAATCATAAAGAACCGTTTAGCAGCAGCTATGACAAAATCGACACTGGTTACAGACAGCCATATGGTCAGTTGAGCGGCAGCACCAATTATGCATCATCATCTCTGCCCTCACAGCCTTATGGTGGTGGAACCATAGGTGGTGGTACCATTGGTGGTGGTGCCTATGGTTCATCTGGCGCTGGTGGTTACACTAGTTATAGGCTTTAAACATCGGTATTCTTCGAACGCTCTTGCTATGGTTCACGTTAAGAGAGCCTAGGCTGTTGCCATTTACCTGTATGACCCAAAACAGTTGAATGCTGTGCTTGTACCATCCTAGTTAAGATAACGGATTTTTTTATGCTCTGCTCTCGACAACTGTTTTACATTGTTGTTGTATTGACTTGGATTTCCAATTTTCAGATTTGAGTTATTTTAATTATTACTCTTAAAAGACATTATGTTTTTATTCATTTTTTTTTTAAAAAATTGTCAATCTAAACGTAATTATTGACTAAAATTTGGGGAACTCAACAAGAGTTTTGTAAATTTGACCCAATATAAACAAAAACGAGGAATAATTATAAACTTGAAAGCAAAAACTGTTTGCTTAAGATAATTTATGTATGTTTAAATTCATTTGAGTTCAATATAAATTTATTGTAAATTGTATTAATTTAACACCCACTATTATAAATAAAGTTTTTTATATTTTAAATTCATGTTATTTTAAACATATTGTAAATTGAATTCTTATAAAATATTTTATTTTAATCATAATGTAAATGCAAATTGTGTGTTAATCAAACAATTATAGTGTCATTGTCGAAATCAAACACACCGTTGAGCTCGTTAAGATGAGGAAGAAGGGCGCCTTTTGTTGGCGCGCTTTTTGGGGGGAACGGCGGGTGTACAAACCGCCACATCAAATTTCAATGGCGGTGCGACTTGCAGCGACACCGTCGAAGCGTCGACACACAAAAGTTGTTTCATTTTCTAAATCCATCCATCTCTGAATCCCCCATCGCCGTTCCTTCTCCCCTCCCTCTCTTCTCTTCCTTTGCGATCATCAGATCTGATTTGAATGGGATTGCGAGAGGCCGTTGGCGCTCTCAAGGACTCTACCACCGTTAAAATCGCCAAAGTTAACAGCGACTTTAAGGTATCTTCCTCGTTCTATATCTCTCTCTGTCGATCGATCGATCGATCGATATCTGAAACGTCTGTTATTTGTAGGATTTGGATATCGCCATTGTTAAGGCCACCAATCACATAGAAGCTCCTCCCAAGGAACGCCATGTCCGAAGTAAAAATCTTTCAATTTCTTTATGCTTTCATCGTCTTTTTAGGTTTTGTGCTAATGCGAATTGGAATTTCTCTTTTGTTGCCAAAATCACTTCGATCTTGTTGGATCCCTTTATGCGAAATTGATTTTGATCGGATTAGGTTTTTAATTTTTGTCAGAAATATTTGCGGCAACATCGGTGGTTCGACCCCGTGCGGATGTGGCTTACTGCATTCATGCTCTCGCAAAGAGATTGGCCAAGACAAACAATTGGATTGTAAATATCCTCTCTCCTGACTTTCAAGTTTCATTTACATCATTATCATCCATGGGAAGAGATGCACTGTCAGGATTAAGATTTTCAATGAATTTTTATGCTTGTCTAACTACTAAAACGGATGCATTTTTTCCATTGAGCTTCAGTACACTTAGCTAGGCCCGGTCATATAGTATCAGGCTTCAGAGATATGCTTATATGCAGGATTAAAATGCACACTTGATCTCCAACTAGTACTTAATGGTATCCTCTCTTGGCTTCTATATTGCTACAGGTGGCCATAAAGGTATTGATAATTTTTCATAGGACGCTTAGAGAGGGCAACCCTACCTTCAGAGAGCTGCTTATGCACTACTCGCGCAAGGGACACATTCTTCATCTTGCTAGCTTTAAGGATGACTCTGGCCGTCATGGTAATTCTTGCTTTATGCGCCGATAGGCTTATCATTGCCATTTGCAAAATCCACAAACTTAACCAGTATCTTGAAGAGTTTAGCTTTATGTAGCTTGGGATTGTTCGGCATGGGTCTGTGAGTATGCATTGTACCTTGAAGAAAGAATCGCTTGTTTTAGGGTCTTGAAGTTCGACATTGAGTCTGAGCACTTGACTAGATCCTCCTCTGACGCATCCAAGGTCTGGCCAGGATATGCCCTTATACTCGACTACTTTTTACTTATGAATTTGAATTATTATGATAATGTTGATCCCAAATAGCTGGTTGCTGTGAAAGGTACATAGTAAGACTCGTTTATTGAGTGCCAAGGAATTGTTGGAACAATTGCCTGCACTACAACAGCTTCTTTTCCGCCTTATTTGTTGTGAGGTAAAGACTGATGGACATACATTGTTTGCTGATTTTTTGTGGCTTTTTGTGGCCTCTGACATGTTGACCAATTGCAGCCAAAAGGACTAGCTTGCACCAATTATCTCATACAATATTCGTTAACTTTGGTATGGAAACCATCCTCTCATTCTGCAACAGTTTTTCTAATGCTACTACTTAAGTAATTTTCCTGGACTACATTTAATATACACATTGTTCATGTAGGTTCTGAAAGAGAGCTTTAAGGTATATTGTGCCATCAACGATGGGATAATCAATCTTGTTGATGTGGTAAGACGTCTTTGTGCTGTAGATCATATCTTGGCTAAGCATTCTGAAGAACTACCTTAGATCTTTTTAATAAACCATATTAAGCTAATTATTTCTTTTACAATTTCACGCTTTCAAAGTATTTTGGGATGGTTAGACACGATGCGATTAAAGCACTTGGCATTTATAAAAGAGCTGGCCTACAGGTATGATTGGATATTTGTTATGTGCAGGCAGAATCCCATATTCCCATCTTTACAGACATATGCATACAAGTTTTATCGCTTTTATTTGTTACGTGCAGGCAGAATCCCTTGCAGACTTTTATGATTTCTGCAAGCATTTGGCACTTGCAAGAAATTTCCAGTTTCCAGCATTGAGACAGCCGCCCCCTTCCTTTCTTGCTACCATGGAAGAGTACGTAAAAGAAGCACCGCAGACAGGATCAGAGAAGAAACAACTGGTGAGGTGTCTGATTTAATGACCATTGTTTATGTTAACCACTGGATTTTCCAGAGCAACGGGTTTAGCATTGTTCATGTTATGTACAGGATCATCCAGTGAGGGATGATATAGAAGAAACTGCTCAAGAGGGGAAATACCAACTTGATCTTGAGGAAGAGGAAGAAGCTAAAAATGGGCAAAAGGAGCCAGCATCATTGATAGAGTGTGAACCTCCTCCGCTTATATCAGCAGATGAACTTCTTGTATGATTTTCCTATCTGAAGTTCACACTCATATCAATGTTGGTCTCATTTTGATGAGTAATCTTTGATTATTTTCATACAGGGATTAAATGATTTTGATCTGAAAGCTGCAGAGATAGAAGAAAGCAATGCGCCAACTGTTGCTATCGCTTCAAAAGGTATCCGCCAACTTCCATTAGACCTCCTCTCAATTTAGAAAATGAAGGATATTTAAGCTGCAGAGATTTGTTTCTAACCCTTGAAGATTGTATGATAAATTGATAACCTTTTAACTAAGTAATGTAAATGTGATCCATATTATAGTTAAAGAGTATAGAAAGATACAAAATGCACAAGTTCCTGCATTTTTAACTAAATATTTATTATATTTCATATGAGATTGCATGATCTCATATTTTGGAGAATCATACAGGAAATGATCCACAAATTTCAAATACTGGATTTTGTGATGTTGGCGGAACAGGATGGGAGGTGGCCCTTGTTACAGCACCAGGAGACAACACTGGCCCTGCCACAAAAAACAATTTAGTATGTTTCTTCGCTATTTGGCATCCCAACTTCAGTCGAACCAAGAAGAAATGTCATAAGTTCATCATCCATGAAAAATTATGATACAATTTTCTGCAGGTTTCTCAGAAACTAGAATTACCATGAATCTGTACTAGTAAGGTGCATAAGTGAATTCATGACATAGCAAAATTTTGACCCCTTTTTTATGGTTTCATCCTCCATCAAATTTAATTTCTGATCTATTCACTTGCATTAGGTATGCAGTTTTGGAAAATTGCATTTCAAGCTCTTGATATGCAATTATAAATACCAGGGGATTCTACATAGCTTGTTATTTATGACTTGCATCT
The DNA here is from genome assembly GCA_963922045.1 of Persicaria maculosa. Classification (NCBI taxonomy): domain Eukaryota; kingdom Viridiplantae; phylum Streptophyta; class Magnoliopsida; order Caryophyllales; family Polygonaceae; genus Persicaria; species Persicaria maculosa. Next base: position 68,663,509 of record OY998254.1, read on the forward strand.
CCTTTGATCTTCTCAGGGTGGTGGGTTTAATTTTAACAAGCCATTGCTCGACAGCTTGTACCAGGAAGATGCTGCAAGGAGACAAACACAAATGCAAATACAACAACAACAACAAACACAAATGCAAATGCAAATGCAAAATGCAGGATATGGATATGGAATGACAATGCAAAATTCATTTGGGCAGCAACAGGGTCCTTTGGTGTTGTCCTACGGCATTTCACCTCCTACGAATGTGCAGATGGCTACGCTTTCACTGCAACCGCAAATGTTCCAACAGCAACAGATGTTTCAACAGCCGTTTCAACAGTATCCGTTCCAGCAGCTGCCTCAAAACACGAATATGATGTATTATCAAAGCCCTTCCCAGTATCCTCAACAGCAAATGCTTGGCATGAATCCATCAAATCCATTTGCAGATCCATCCAATATGACACCACAACGTGCAAACCTTGGTATACCAACAGCAACAACAACTACCCAGTCTGCATTGAATCATGACCAATCAACTTTAATGTAAATTGAGAATGTTGTACAGTCAATCAAACCTAAATGAATGCACTTCTTCCACTGCAGTACAAGTAATTGTCTCGGAGAATTTGAATTCAAACTATGTATAACAGGCATTAAGTCATTTCTTAATCAAGACAGAACAGGTAAAGGCCAGGCCTTGTAATAACACAAGTAAACTGTTTAGCTTGGCTACTTTGAGTATTTAAGCAAGTCTGGTTCACAGCCAAGGTATTGGAATGGGAACTTCGGGTGGTGGTGAGGGGCCGACGAATCCATCTCAGCAACAGTCTGTGGTGGCATCGTCAAGAGCTTGTCCAAGAAAAACCAGTCACCACTGAACTTGTGGTGATCGGAAGCCGGTTGGGCCAACGTAGCTCCAGGAGAGGTGAGCCTCAGCAGGTTCTGGGAGCATTCAAGATCAACTGTGTTCATTGACATCGGAGAAAGGAATGTGGAGACCGGAGGTGGCATGGCCGAGTCAGGGCTCGAAAGATGCGGCAGATTCATTGAGCCATCATAGGGATATCCACCATAGATCATGGAGTGTTGCTGAAAGCTTTGCTTGGCCATGACAGGATTGTTACTGTTAGAGCTGCTCCCTACTGATGACCTTGTATGGCTGAAGAAGTGTTGTTGGCCGGCTTCTTCTTCGACGTCTACCGCTGCCTGAAAGCCTGTAGTGTGATTCTTCTTCTTGAACACTCTGCAGATGACCCATCCGTCTTCTTGCTGCAACAATCCGACCTCAAACACTTTCATTCCACATCAAATATAAACACTAAAAAATGAATATTGGAATTGGAAGTACCTGGATGTCTGGAGAATCTTCATCAAGGCGGTACTCATGCATGATCCAATCGGTCTTCTGTCCATGAGGAGCGCGGCCAATGTAGAAGACGAGGGTCTTCCTCATCCCGATCCGTTTGCCATTGGTGAGGAAGATGGGCTTGTCCCTCCCAGTGGCCTTCCAGAACCCGGCTGCAGTGGCTCGATTCGTGCGGGTTCCGGTTGGATACTTCTTGTCCTTGTGGCTGAAGAAGTACCATTCACTCTGAGGACCACTCCCAATCCTGCACTTCTCTGCAGATTCCGGTATGAAATCAATCCATACGTTACATAATATATATATCTATATATATATAGAAAAATAGATCATATATACATAAATGAATCATATATTTAGGGCAGTTATATGAATTGAACGGCTAGAATTCTATAGAATTTCTAAAATTTCATTAAGTTAACATATTATAACTAAATAGAACTACTTAAAGCTCGAAAAAAACCCGGCTCGGACTCGTTCATTATCTAAACAAGCCAAGCTTGATCAAAATAAAAAGCTCGTAAATGAGCCAAGCTTGAACATGCCAAGCTCGGGTTTGGCTCGAATAACACCCCTACATATATTGGAATTACCTCGAAGATCCCAAGGCTCGAGTTTGTTGAGATCGACTTCACGGATGACATCGAGATCGATAGGCTCATAGTAGACCTTCTTCTTGAGGTAGTAGTAGAGAAGTTCCTCATCTGTGGGATGAAACCTAAATCCTGGAGGGACTGTCACCTGTCCATTTCCAGCTGCACCTTCCTCCTCCTGCATCATCTCCTTTCTTGAGTAACTGATCCCAATCTACAACCTGAAATCAATTCAACATATATATATGATATAGGTTAGTTAATTACAAGAACTAAGAACAATTTGAGGGTATACAAAAATGAGGTATAGTATACAAGTACATAAAATACCATATCCATATATCCTTGATGATGTAAGAAGGAAAGAAAGAAGACAGAAGTTTGAAACTGTATTTTTGGGATCAAAGTAGAACATAAAATATAAAGCATATTTATAGGGAAAGCAAAGGGCATTAATATACCTTGAAGTTGCGGTAGCTATGGAGAAAGAAGAAGAAGATAAAGATGATTGATAATGGGGGAAGCTACACAGGAGAGGAGTTATCGATCCGTGACGGTGAAGGCAGGCAAACTCTGGAGAAGAAGATAAGCCCTAAAGGTACACAAATGAGACAGACAGAGAGAGGAGACGAGAAGTGAATTTGAAGGTTTGAGAAATCCAAGCAGAGAGAGATAGAGAGAGAGTACGTTGAGGCCGAGGCGGGGAACAGAAATATAGGAATATTGATTTAATAATTAACGTGATCATCGATCACTCAATATTTTAACTGGTAATGGCTTTTATTTAACTGTTTTGTTTGACAATTAGCAACTTATGGATTACATTAACGATGCATATATATGCTTGTCGATGATCATGTAATATGTGACTATAGTTCAAACTAGAGTGCTCCTCCTATTACCAATTGATTTCAGGATAAAACCTCTGCTACAAAGAAGACTCCTTCCGTTTGTGTTCCGTATCACAACAAGCAAGTTGGAATTTCATCACACATTGATATACTGTGGGTGGTATAATAACAAAATATAGGGGTGTTATTCGAGCCGAACGAGTCGAGCGTGGTATGTTCAAGTTTGTTCATTTGTTAAACGAGCTCGAGCTGAACCAAGCCCAATTTTTAAACGAGTTTTTTTTTTGTTCAAACTCGGCTTGCTTTAGTAAATGAGCGAGCTCGAGCTGAGCTTTTTTCGAGCTTGAAGTAGTTTTACTTGGTCGTAACATATTAACTTAAAGAAAATTTTAGAAATTCCATATTATTCGAGCTATTCGTGCCTAAATCTAACGAATCTTTCAACCCAGCTTAAAATCATGTTCATGCTCGGCTTGTTTAGATAAGTGAACAAGCTCGAGTCGAGTTTTTTTCGAGTCGATCCCGAGCCGAGCTTGAGCTGTTCGATCAGCTCATATAACAGCCCTAACAAAATATAAGGAGAGAAGCTCCTACACAATGGCTTAAGATGTGAATGGTATAATAACAAAATATAAAGAGAATCTCCTACACAATTGCTTAAGATTTTGTATTAGAAGGGTGGATGGTAACTTCCGACAAAATTGACAAAAGGAGAAAGCAAATTGAGAGTGTGTATAATGTGAATGAGGAATTAACGCGGGGAAGGTTTGTTGTCAAAAACTGAAAACGGTGATCCGATCCATCTCTAATTTTCAGGATGAAAACAGGACTTTTGTTGAGGATTTGTCTGTTGAATACCAATCCCATTTCCTGATTTTCCTCTCTCTTTTTTGTTGTTGTTGTTTACACACATTTATTTACAATTTCTCTATTCGTAATTTCGTATTGATCGCCAACTTAATCCAATCTTTGTCGGTGTGAATCTATTTATACTATGTGGCAGAGCCAAAAAGTTTGGTGTAAACTAAATACACCTCAAATCCGACGTGCATAGTTGAAGTGGGTTAATTAATTTTTTTTAGCGTGCTAATTAATTGGAAAGGTCTGCACGTTAATTCCGACGTGCACTTTTGATGGGGATTTGCGGTGTATCTAACAACACCCAAAAGTTTTCAGAAGGGGACACGATCATATATGTTCGGTGTTGTATTGGATCAAAGTAATCGGCATCGATTTATTAGTTTAAAATAAAATGAAAGAGTTGAAGAAAAAAAGACTAACAAAATAAGGATAAACAATATAACAAAAATTGAGTCAATATGTAACTTATTGCATTTTGAACATGTAATAATATATAACCAAATTTTAAATTTTAAACTTACATAACTTTTTATCTAATTGTCAAAATATTTAATACAACCTTTTGTTTTGAAACTCGCTAGATGAATCATAGTATGTAAATGTCAATCTAAATAAAATATACAAATATTATAGTTTATTGAAATAATATTAAAGTGATTAATATACTTTCAATTTTCAAACATTTATAACTTTTTACTCGGATAACGGATTATGGCGTATGGTATATCAAAGTGGAGTTATCAATCAGGAGAATACATATGTTTGCCAGGTAGATGAGAGGAGAGCCATGTGAGTATGTGGCCCGTCAAGTCCCCTAGCTCCGTCGATGTATCATTGTTTTGATGAAACTAAAGGCTCACAAGTCGACAGACGGTGAACCGTCAAACATACAACATAAAATATAAAAACGGTGCAATACAAAAACTGACAAGCAAACAGACCCAGACGAACAAATGAGTCTAACCCTAAAACACAGGGGACAGCGTAGACTGAGAATCAAAGCCAAGCGTCACCGAGAAATGACACCGCTAGTCAGCGGTACATTAGGAGACTCTTTGGGCGATGAAGACAATCTTCCAATGAAATATCCATAATACGGAGTTACCTCGATGCATACAGTCATTACCACAACCAGACCCGAGATCGGACGTCAGAGCCCGCTAAAACTAGAATAAACACAACCAAAATCACCCTCGTAAGCTGCACCAGAAAACCCTAAAGGTGCAGACACATTGGATTACTATCAACGGAAATTGGAATAGTTACAGTTTGGCAACTTATAATCTTTGATTCCAAAGTTTGACAAATGAGTTATGTTTTCGATCAATGCGGTTTTAATTAATTTAGGTCTTCTAAGAAAAATATATTTAAATTGGTGGGAGGAGAAATCGAAGAGCACAGAAGATTCTATTCTATGCTGTGATGAATGCAATGCGTATATTGGGATTGGCCCCCATCAATTTCAGACTTACCCTCCTAAATTATGCATCCATTCATATTATATTTTATATATATTTTTTTAATTTTTTACTACGGTGCATTATATGTCAAAGTTGACCGTCTATAGCCTCCAAATTGATGGTCAAACACCAAAAGTGTAAAATGACGGAAATATCCCTATATGAGATAAATAATGACAGTGCAGACCACACACACCGCACATGCAAATTAATATCAAAAACTAATTACAGAAAGGGAGATAATATGGTCGCCGTCGCCTTTACGTACACTTCAATTGAATCCACCACCATCCCCGATTCCCCTAACTACAACTGTTTAGTACTACAAGCCAGTAATTTATTTATTAATTAACAAAATAAAACATAATTATTATAATAACTATATAGTTAACACGTACTTAACACCGTATTTCATTAATGGTCAATACATAACGTACGTTGCCGACTAAAGATTGAGAATCGATCGATCTGGATGGATTAAATTCTAGGATGGAATGGAAGGTCACCCATTCTGATATGGTAATTTAATAATAGTAGTATATATATTACGGATCGACTTGAAGAGTAGTTAATTATCTGGCTAATTACAATCACTTCAAACGTCTATGCATATTGTTACACCTAAGATTTTTTAGTATCTGCATTACAAAACCGGCGTAAATCTCATATCCTAAACGCATGTTCAAGGTAACGTGTTTTTGAAATCTATGCAATACGAGTAATCAATTGCACAAGTAAATCGAGAGTAAAGAGAATCGGAAAACCTCCATTGGAGGAGCTCAAGATGAGCTGTTGAAAAGTGGAGTTTGTTACAACCTCCTTCAACTGAACTCCCGCCTTATAAACCAGCTGCAAATTGAACTTGAAAAGTCTAAACTACCCTTGTTGTTATGCAGCTTACATTGTGATCAAATTGAGACATACACACACACACACTCATAGCCCCCCCTCAAGCTGAGTCTAGTGCAGGAAGAATTAGGCCAAGCTTGGCTCTAAAAAACTCATGTTGTTTGGCCCCAAGTGCTTTGGTAAAGATATCAGCCACTTGTAGAGATGTTGGCACATGGACAGTGTTGATGAACCCAGCAGCAACCATTTCTTGAATGAAATGGGAGTCAATCCTCACATGTTTTGTGCGCTCATGGAAAATGGGATTGAGAGCTAGCTGCTGGGCAGATTTATTATCACAATGCAGAGATATAGGAAGTGCAATGTCAATGCCAAAGTCAGACAAGATGCCTTGCATCGATACTAGTTCACTAGCCACATAAGACATAGCCCTGTATTCACTTTCAGTAGAGGATTTCGACACCACTTTCTGCTTCTTAGTTTTCCAAGACACCAATGATGAGCCTAAGAAAACACAATACCCAGATAAAGATCGGCTAGTGTCCAAGCAATTGCCCCAATCAGCATCAGTAAAGGCATGAACTCTGAGGGTTGAATTGGCTGAGTATGAAAGAGCATAGTTGAATGTGCCTTTGAGATACCTAAGAAGATACATCAAAACATCCCAATGGGGTTTCAAAGGAGTTTGAAGGAACTGACTTAGCTGTTGGACAGTGTAGGAAATATCAGGCCTAGTTAATGTGAGGTAGAGCAGTCTCCCAACAAGCCTTCTGTAGTCCTTAGGATTGGGAATAGGTTCACCTATGGATGCTGAGAGGTTAATTCCATGTTGCATAGGGAAAGAAGCTTCCTTGCTCCCATCCATCTGAGCATCAGTGAGTATGTCTAACACATATTTTCTTTGGTTTAAGAGAATGCCTGCAGAAGATCTGGATATTTCCATGCCAAGGAAGTATCTTGCAACTCCAAGATCCTTGATAGTAAATTGCCTGTGCAAAGCTGATTTGGTGGCTGCAATATCAGAACTTGAGCTACCCATGATAAGCATATCATCAACATAAACAAGGGCCACTGTCATATGGTTTCCTGATGTCTTGATGAACAAAGAAAAATCATGAGATGACTGACCCTAGAGAGATCATGAACTTTGTAAGCTCATGATTCCATTGTCGACTAGCTTGCTTTAACCCATATAAGGACCTAGTCAGTTTGCACACACTTCCTGTAGGAACCTTGTAGCCAGGAGGTGGGCTCATATAGACTTCCTCCTCCAAGTATCCATGCAGAAAAGCATTGTTGACATCCAATTGATGCAACTGCCATCCCTTACAAGCAGCAATAGCAAGGAAAATTCTCACTGTGGACAGTTTGGCAACAGGTGAAAATGTTTCCTTGTAGTCCCTGTCCTTAACTTGGTTGTACCCCTTAGCTACTAATCTTGCTTTGTATCTCTCAACTGTACCATCAGGTCTGTATTTGACCTTGAAGATCCATTTGCACCCAATTGATTTCTTTCCTGGAGGAAGTGCAGCAACTTCCCAAGTGTGATTGGTTGTTAGAGCATCTAATTCCTTGTTCATTGCATTTTCCCATTCAGAAATTCCCTTAGCTTGAGAATATGAGTTAGGTTCAAATATTGAGCAGGCATTGACAAGAGAGTGAACATAATCTTGTGACAAATGAGACAGATTGGTGATGGCAAAAACAACAAAGGAGTCAGACTGAGAGGAATCAGGGCTACCTCTGAGTGGGAGATGAGAATAAGAAAAATCTTTGAGTCTGGCAGGCCTGGTAATGTGTCTCCTTAGATTCAGATGAGGGGGGTCAGGAGACACAGAAATATCATGTGGCTGATTATAAGGTGTGTGAGCTGATAATGGAGGGGAGTCTGAGCAATGTGAGGTGGCAGGTGACTGAGTAACAGAAGGGGAACTATGAAGTGAAGATGGCTCAATTTGGTTGGGAGATGGTTCAATGGAAGAACTTTCAGATATTGGAAACCACTCAGTAGGAAAATCTAAGTGATCACTGGCTTGAAAATAATGTGGATGAACATGATGTTGAACTTCTGCCTTGTGTTTGAATGGAAACACATTTTCTTCAAAGGTCACATGTCTACTGATGATCACTGTCCTTTTTCCATATTATACAGCTTGTAAGCCTTCTGATTTGATGGATAGCCAAGGAAGACACACCTCCTAGCCACAATTCCCAGTTTATCCCTATAATCATTAGGTTGGACAACATAACACAGGCATCCAATGACTCTCAGTTGATCATATGTTGGAGAGGTGTGATAGAGGACTTCAAAAGGTGATTTTCAGTTTAAAGTGGGAGTAGGCATTTTATTAATAAGATGTGTTGCCCCAAGAACACAATCTCCCCAAAACTTTAAAGGTAAACCAGCATGCATCCTAATAGCCCTGGCAGTTTCTAACAGGTGTCTATGCTTTCTTTCAACTCTTCCATTTTGTTCATGCACCCCGGGAGCTGCTCTCTGATGAACAATTCCTCTTGAATCAAATAGCTCTCTGCAACCCTTTTGAGTGAACTCAGTACCATTATCAGTTCTCACTGTCTTAACAGATACCTTGAACTGATTCTCAACCATGTTAAGAAAGGAAGTAATCAATCTCAGCACCTGCATCTTATCTTGCATTAAGTAAACCCAAGTACATCTAGAGTAGTCATCTAATATAGTGAGGAAATACTTGGCCCCACACATGGCTGGGACCTTGTATGGACCCCAAACATCCAAATGCAAAAGGTGAAAAACATTCTCAGCAATAGACACACTTCTGTCAAATTGTAATTTGTGTGGCTTAGTCATGGCACAAACATCACAATGCATTGTCTGAATATCAACTGCAGTACATCCAGGAATATGCTGGAGCTTTGAAAAAGACGTATGTCCCAATCTGGCATGCATTAAAAGCATGTTATTACAACTAACATTGTTCAATGAAGAGAAAAACTGCAACTGAAGCTGTGTATTCACACCAGTCTTCAACACATATAGGCCTTTGTCTTCAAATCCTCTTGCAATGACTGCCTTAGTTGTAAGGTCCTGTAACCAACAACCCATAATATCAAAACTAAATCTCAACTGTTTTTCACACACACACACTTAGAGACAGACAACAAGTTATGTCTGAACTGAGGCACCAAAAGAACATGCTTCAGCACCAAATCAGAACTCAACTTAACTGTACCAAACTGTTTCACTGTGATGCATTTACCATCAGGTAACCCAAGTTTGATAGCAGTCTTGAAATCAAAAACCTCTGAGAAAATGTTGCAATCAAATGCAATATGATCTGTGGCCCCAGAGTCCACAATCCACAGATCATGTTGAGATTTATTCACACCAATTAGAAAAGAAGAGCTTAAGGTACCTGCAAAATGCACCATGGCCTGATTGGCAGTGCTATCAATGCTTTCCACCTGAGACTTACCCTTCATGAGCTTTAAGACTTCCTGGAACACAGCATTTACAATTGCTTGGTCAGGTTTGCTGGTGGTGTAGACATCTTCTTCAAAGGGACTCTCTTGCTATGATGACTCAAACTGAGCTGCAAACTTCCCAGTGGGCCTAGACTTCACTTCATCTTTGGGCCCTCTAAACCATTCAGGATACCCTATGATCTTGAAGCAAAACTCCTTGGTATGTCCTCTCTCACCACAATGATCACATTTCCTTTCAAGCTTAGCTTTCTTATAATCTCTATAGCTTTGTTCAGAATTCCTATCAAAATACCTTGACTGAGTCCAGTCCTATGATCTCTATATCCTTTAGCAGCATTTGCTTCACTGTCCAACTAATAACTCCTATCAGTTTGTCCAAACTTGTCCTGTGCAAATCTATCAAATTGCCTTAACACATTCAAGGCACTTTGCTCACCTTGAATGGCATTAGTAACTCCTTTAGATCTCTCTATCTGTGTAGCCATCTGAAAAGCTTTATTTAGCCCTGGCATAGGATCCTTAGACAGTATATTGCTCCTCAAATTCTAATAAACATCATTCAATCCCATCAAAAACTGCATCACCCTTGCTTTCTCTTCTCTGTCAACAATCCTTTTCAGTAATGCACAGCTACAACCATTCATACTTCCACAGTTACATATAGGAACAACATCTAGAGACTTCAGTTTATCCCAAATCTTACTTAGTTTGCCAAAGTAAGCCCCAACAGACAAATTGTCTTGTCTCAGATTTGCTAGATCCCTACGCAACTGATAAACCAAAGGATCATTAGATTCGAAGAATCTTTCCTTCACTTCATCCCAGAGTTCCTTTGATATCTCAACATACATAAGGCTTTCTGCAACCTCTCTTGTCATTGAATTAAACAGCCAACACATGACCATCTGGTCAGCTCGCATCCATTTCTCAAATTCATCACTATTTTCTAGAGGTTTAACACAACTTTCAGTTATAAATCCTAACTTGACTTTTGCTCCTAGTGCCATTTTGATACCTCTACTCCAACTTGTAAAATTGGCACCATTAAAAGGATTCGAGACTAAAACCATACCTGGATGGTCCGAGTTTGATAAGAACAAAGGATTGACATGTGCATTCGACATGCCTTGCATCATATCTCCAAACTGAATCCCTTGATTCGGCATGTTCCATCCTCTGTCAGCGCCTGAGCCCGGTGCCGGTGGAGTTAAAAATGTTCCTCGTCCTTGTCCACTGACGTCGCCTCCAACGGCAGATGATTGTCCTGCTCCTCTTCCAACCATATCGACTTCAGCAAATCCAGATCTTATCGGAATGTCACAAAAAAAAAACGAACACCAGATTCTAGATAACACCAGAACTTCGAACAACACTTGAATTTCGAAGCGAGACCAAGCACAAACCACGGATCGCGACTCAGCGCTCTGATACCATTTGAAATCTATGCAATACGATTAATCAATTGCACAAGTAAATCGAGAGTAAAGAGAATCGGAAAACCTCCATTGGAGGAGCTCAAGATGAGCTGTTGAAAAGTGGAGTTTGTTACAACCTCCTTCAACTGAACTCCCGCCTTATAAACCAGCTGCAAATTGAACTTGAAAAGTCTAAACTACCCTTGCTGTTATGCAGCTTACATTGTGATCAAATTGAGACATACACACACACACACACACTCATAGTGTTGTTGAGAGAAGGAAAGATGTGAAGAGACTAAAAGAGTCCCACATCGATAATATGAACAAAGAAGCCTTAATTAGTATATAAACTAGTGAGTTACTCCTATTGCCCATTGGTTTTAGGATGGAACCCGCTTGGCTTATGTGCTAGGCTACTAGCGCACGTGTGCACACGACCCCCGATCCTGAGTCCCAACGGACTTCATGTTGTTTTGGACGTAGTGATTTATGGTGTATTTAGTTTCCGCAACTATAAAATCCTAGACCGCTTGATTCTTTTCAAAGAAAAAAACTCTGAGCTTTTAAAGAAGCAAAGTGTTGTGGTGTTGATAGTAAATTTTGTTGGTGCATTCAGAGGCGGACCTAGGGGGGTCCTAGGGGGTCACGTGACCCCCTCCTCATCCAAAAAATTTTCTAGGTGTATTCTTCTCGTCGATAGCTTCGTTTTGATATATAATATGCCCTAATCCGACATCTGAGTAAAAAGTTATGAATGTTTGAAAATTACAGCAGTATTAATCACTTTAGTTTTATTTCAATATACTTTAATATTTTACTTAAATTGACATTCACATATTATAATTCATCTCGAGAGCTTCGAAACCATAGATTATATTACTTATTTTTTTTGAGAATATGGTAAGAAATTACGCAAGTTTAAATTTTTTTATATCTAGTTATACATTATTACATGTTAATAATGCAATGTTTATTTATTGCATTTTATATCTTTATTTTTCATTTTTTATCCTTATTTTCGTATTATATATTTGTAGTATTTTCGAAACCATAGGTTGACACTAATTTGTACTATCGATCACGTTGTGCTTTGCGATTTTTTTCTCGATCTTATTGTCGACTACTACGGTGACCCCCCCGCTAAAAACTTTCTGGGTCCGCCCCTGGGTGCATTTATCAAATTCATTAACATTGAGACGTCACTGGGGTGGAGCCTGGTCACAGGAGTGTATTATAAAAGAAAAAAAATATTTTTTTTTTTGTATTTATTTTACTAATCTTAGTTTTTTTAAAAAAAAGTATATATTAAAGTTTGTTTAAAATATTTCATAGTTTTAACTTTTTCCTCTCTTAGTTTTGTCAACTAAAAATTACTGTATGGTTTAAATCATAAATTTAAGATTTTGAAAATATATTTTCATCTAAAAAAATTTCTCATATATATGGATAAAAAAAGTCAAGCCCTCCTAAAACAATCTCGTTGTGTGGACTATTTAAGCTTTAACAGCAGAAGCATTGGCTCTCCGTTTGGGATTGGTTACAGCTGTGGAATTGAGGTGGAGCCGTGGAGAGGGATAACCTTATGGTTATCAACTCAACCAAAGAGAGTTGGAAGTGCCCTTGAAAAATTGATTTGGTGATCGCCGATATTCTTCTTTTGCTCCACTCCTTTGACTCATTTTCTATCACCCACGTTTTCCGAGAAGTCAACCAAGTGGCGGACAAAACAGCGCAGCTGAGCTTCTTGCTATCTTTCGAAATAACGCTATACTATCTAAATTCTTGCCTTGTATAAAAAAAATCCTAACTTTGCCACTGTACGACTACGTGATTGATCAAGTTAGGATATATTGGTGTTAAAAGTTATATATATATATAGGCCAATAAATTTTTTTTATTATATTATTTTGTGTTTTTATAATCCATTGAGATAATCTAATATATATTCTCAACTATTGAACAATGGACATTGGTGTCATTTTAACAAAATCACGGTCATCTTTGGAGATCGTTAAAGGAAATAAATGTAGTCCAATTATAGTTTAAGATATATTGTTAAAAAATTTAATCATTACTTCTCCTCCAAACTTTTCATACAAAATTGGTTTTGTTTCTTCCTATTTCAATCACTCATTTGAGCAACCAAGTGGTAACCACCCCATACTCCTCTAATCATTACACCTTCTATCTTATTTTTCGCACAAAAAATAGCAATCTTCTCCTATCTAGATATATTTTCCTATACAAAATTTATTTCCATTCCGTTTACTTGCGTTCTTATACCAAATGAGCCCTTGTTAGTTAGTAAATTTGTGCCTTAACAGCATGTTCGGTGCAATGTATTGATGACTCGTCAAATGAACCCTATTGAATGGACACACCGGACTATATTTCATGTTTAAAATAACATTCTTGCCAAAAGTCAAATTAAGTGCACCAAATCAATGGTAGCTGTAATGTAGCACTCGACTTGGGGTAATTCATAAGCAATTAAAGTGTGTCATTCATGTTATATATTATAAGATCTGTTTTTTACCATTTAAATTAAGTAAAGACTAAAAGATTCACTTCAAATTGAAAAGTTTTTACGAAAAAGATAACAGCACTTCATACAAATACGTTTAATTACTTGTGTTACACGAAAAGAAGAGTGAATCCACTGTAAGATGAGCTGGTTGAGCTTAATTTGATATGTCAGAATGAGGGTACACGAAAATGGGTTGGAGACTTAAGCTTGACGCCTTTAATTTGCCTCCAATAGTACTTAAACAATGCAAAACCTTCATCCTCCCATACCAAATTCCCAATCCCATCTCAGTAAAACGTGAAGACGTCTAAACAGATTAAATGAAACTTGTCAATTGAATTGGTAAAATTCAGTGCCCTTTTTTGCAGCACAAAAACATGTATGTACGTGCGATGAGGGTTTTATGCATATGAATATATGATGTAACCACCAATGTCAAGTTCACATTTCACAATTTTGAGCATGTAGCACCAACCATTACCAAGAAAGGAAATCTAGATCCTGCAAATCTTGATGATCCTTATAAAAGGGTAAAGCTCATGATCCCTCTTTCATTATAATAAGAATGCAAAAATGTGATTAGAAATGAAAAGCAACTTGATTTTATTATGTGGGGAATGGAAGACTAAATTTAGTTACAATAAGCAAAAACTATATACATATGGATTCAGGGCAGGCGACACGAAAGGATATAACCTTCACATCTCAGATAGAAGGTTGCTGATCTTTCTGAGCTCCGTGAGTGCAGACATGGCCTTGACTTGTCCTTTCTCTACAAGGACGCTCTTGGACAAGTTGTCGAGTGAGCCAGCTTGACGTAAATCTTGCTGGAACACCGACTCAATTGCCTGATACAATGTTCTCAGAGCGGTTAGTAAGTTCTGTGTGTATCAAGTATCAATCATCTATCTGTAAGAAAATTGCTACCATCAATCACTGAAGGATCCTTGTGTATACGTATGATGTATCTAATTAAGAACCATATCATAATGCTTGAGATTGCATTTTATATGTAGAAGATGGTTAAATTAGATGACAGGTATAATAAACACACCATATAAGGATGAGATCAGCCAAGGACAACAGGTCTGGGGAGTCAGGATTCCCCGAACATGTCAAGATGGTGTTTCCAATAGATACAAAGGAAACATAACCGAAATAAAATAAAACACAAACCGAGGCAAATCAAGACAAATATAGATACGGTTAAAATCAACAAAATGGATGTGGCAAAAGAATAGTCATCTACACTACAATGCTCAAAGTTCAAACCTTCCATTTGTAAGCATCAACACATCCTTATTAATCTTCCTCACATGTATCATCGTCTTATCATTTTAATAAAAAGGTGGATGTTTGTGGCGTTTAAGAAACGTATAAATATATACAGACTAACAAAGAGAAGATAAAACATGAAATAAAGAACCACATTGCATTATAAGATAGACCAGCAAATTATTGCTTCCTGAAATATCAAATTGTACCTGAATGTTTTCCAGCATGGAATGTCCAAGGTTTCTCAAAGTGCACATGAGGTTTTGCTCAGTAACATCACCCTTTACATTGACACTGCTGCAGCTATGCTCTTCAGGTTGTGCTACCATAGTGCTCCTTTGAGTTTCCTCACTTGTCAGTTTTATAATTTGAGGCTTCCCTTTATCAGAAGGCCCCTCGCCAGATGCATGGCGTCCAAGCTTCCACAACCACTGAAACTTGCCAGAAAGAGACTTTTTTTCCTTTGAAGCTGTTGCTGATAAATCTGGCGAATCAGTCATAATAGGCACGCTAGCA
Source organism: Persicaria maculosa (assembly GCA_963922045.1). NCBI lineage: Eukaryota > Viridiplantae > Streptophyta > Magnoliopsida > Caryophyllales > Polygonaceae > Persicaria > Persicaria maculosa. The sequence goes on from OY998254.1 coordinate 68,678,660, forward strand.
TCTGATGAATCAGAAATCGTAGATTGATCTTCAGGAATGCTAGGTTGATCAATGTGATTGGACTCTTCGTTTAAGTCATGAGATACAGATGAAGCAACACTACTTTTTTCTGAGTCATTCTCAAGGGAACTTGATCCCGTTGCAGGACTTCCAGGATCCGAAAACATGGTAGAGATCTCCTCACTGGAAGTGCTTTGCCCAGAGAATGTCTTTGCAATGTCAGTTGACTTTTCACTTACATCACGTACTCTCACATTAGATTCATCATGAAAAAGACCATTCTGATCCAATGACTCACTATCTTCAATCGATCCATCATGAAAAGAACCATTCTGATTAACTGAATCATTATCTCCTACGTCAACGAATTCTTCCCCTAGTTGCCGTGATAAATCTTGAAGCAGGCTTCTTCTAACTGATCTGTTTTCCTTCCTTCCATCTCTCCTTGAGGGCGAAAAGGAAGGCTCAGACTCTGGCCAGGATAACCTTGACTTTATTTTCTGTGTCCAACCCCTTCTAAGCGTAGAAGTTTGTTTCACTGCATTTTTCGCCGTCTTAAGTTCTTCTTCCTTTTGCAAATCTCTCCACTTCTCCTCCCAGTAACTCTCAGGCATTGAAACAAGAGGAGTTTTAGTCAATGCAGAATCAAAAGAAAATCTATGTCCTCTTACAACTGATGACTTTTTCTGGTCATAAGATCCAGCAACTGCACAAGAGGATGACAAATTAGCATCCAATGCAAGATCAAAAATAGATTTTGCCTTTGTTATCAGTTTGTTCAAGTCTATGCTTGCGGGAAAATTGAGCAGCCTCTGAAGACAGGAAGTTGCAATTTCTGTGGCAAGCAAGGAAGATCTCAGATTCAGAATCATGGAAACAGCCATAGCCGAGATGAATGCTCCTCTTCGAGAATTCAGGGCCCCTGGATCAACTTGGTTAGCAGTACCTAACTTGGAATTATCAAATGAAAATATCTCGTCCCATATCATCAAGAGATTGTCTAGTGAAAATTCCCGTCCAAAAAGAACTCTTAACCAACGGAGGGCAAAGTATTGAGGCTCCACTCCTAACTCAACAAGGTGACTATACAATGAGGAATCAACAACAGAAAGCAAGTGGTATAATGCTGATGAAGCCTCGATTACTGGAGCATTGCCAGGTTGGGATCCATCCCCAGTTGAGGGCGAGAAAAACTCTGCCATTACCACTGCCCCACCCACTCCACTCATCAAAGCATCAAACATGCAGTACACATCATGTTCCATAAATTTTTCTGATAACACAACGCCTAGCTCGCCTTCAGCCCCATAAGAATCACTCAACAATAAAATGGTTTGAATCTCTGGATTAAGTTCATCAAGACTGACCGCCTTTTTGGTCTTCTCTTGGAAGCCAGTGTCGTCTTCTACAAAATCTGGGGTTCTTTTGAGATCAAAATTATAGGCTAGGTCATTGTCCTGAAATAGCGCATCGTCAAACTTGTCTGTGAAGTGGGCTTCATAAAGTTTACGAGTTTCTGAAAGGTGCTGTAAATCAGCATGAATTACATATAATAGAGGAGCCAAAAGTTCATGCATTCCTGCAAATAAGAATTGAATTATAATGGATGAGGATAGGATAAACTGCCGTCAAACATAATTATGAGTAAACATATAGCAACTTACAAAATTCACACAAAATGTAGACAAGTGATCATGCATAGATGAAAAATCCATATGGACTTATCACGAGGGAAAACAGAGGGGTGCAAAATGCATAACAAAGTTTTTTTTTTTTTTTTTTGTAAACATACCACATTTATCTTGCCACGTATATCAATGTATCTGTTTATATTTATTCCCCTACTTATTCATGGTTTCTAATGTGATAAGAGTGAGCACATCTGCATTAACAACCCTCATTCTACTTCTAAAGAAAAATAAGATCACTCTTTGACTGGAAATTTAACACGAGTTTCTTAAAAGGATATTCGAACAAATGATAAACATACAACAAACAAGGAAGATCGCCACCCTAATTTCATACTGAAAAATTATCATCTATCACAGACAGGTGGTGGATTTTTACCTTGTCTATAACCATATTCTGGATGTCTGAGGCACCATAATAGCAAAATTCGTCTCAGCATGCTCTGGCATCCAGGTGTTTGGAAGTAGCTACCGTGTTCGGGATATAAACGTGACAAGTCTTGGTCCAACATTTTTTCCAGTTCAGCATTACGGAAAAAGCGACCCCACATACTGTCTGCATTAATGATTCACAAGATATAAGAAACATATCATACAAGTCGACTAAAGATCAATTCACAATCACACAATTCCGTGACTATTATTACACACTGCATACTTCAAAGTAAACAAAAAGTATTCATCCAATTTAGGGCTGTAGTTGACATACAAATGAGGCTTTTTCAAAAGTACCACATTGCACTTTCCTTTCCTCACCTCATTAAGCCTTAGCTTGTCAATGAAGCCCCTTATCTTACATGTGTTCTTTGACATTTCTCAAGTAGAATATTAGTGTGCAATGGTAGATCATGCGACCTCCATAAATAAATAAAACCAATGCACACCATATATACAAAAACAATATACCAAGGGTCCCCAACCAAGTTGCTGCTGCTATTTTCCCCAGGGGAGAAGAAAAGGCATATGCTTATGGAGGTGTCTAAATGCAAAACTAGAGAAAAGATAGGGAACAAAGAGACTTCAATGGATGTTAAGATAACTGATTAAATTCTAAGGCAAAAATAGAGAAGAAAATGCATATGCTTATGTTCCAGCTGCAAGTGAGCCAATGCCTAACAAGGATATTACAAGAAAACTAATTAAATTCTAAAACAAAACCCTCCACACTAATGAATTATACAGCTAGAGATACAAGCCCAAAGAACAAGGCATTGATCCACCAGCATTAAAAGTATGAAAAAATTGACAAAAATACTGATCCCAAAATTTTTAGTCAAATCCTCCTCCATTTGTCAATCAATTCATGATTATTAGTAATCTTACCTGGATTTTCAGAGAGTGGATTGTCCATTATTAGATTTGTAGAATTACTTCCATTTTTAGGAATATGCGAATCCATGAGAAGGCGCCTCCGCAAAACAGCATACCTATCAACCAAAATCATTTGTGAGTTAGAACAAGTACCAGCGATGATATAAGAGCAATCTTAAGCATAGATGAAATATGCAGCAGTGGAAAACTTCTGTAAGATTACCAGAGATGCCAGAAAATTAACATAGCAGTTCAAGGAACATATTTGATTTGAGAAAGCCAAACCTTGTTGAGCTCGAGACAAGAATTAAGCTGATAATTCACAACGAAAACAGGTTGTGACTAACAAAGGCAGAAGGTATTTTACCTCCGGCGATAATCAGCCGTGATACGGCGTAGGTCATCGATCGAAGCAGACCGGAAATTACATAGATTGATGCGCCACCTAACGCTCCTGAGATGCGGAAGCCTAGTCAGCAAGGAGTCAGACGCCGACAAATTCGTAGCCGCCACCGCTGGCGGCTGCAGCCGAGGCAGATCAGGCGCGGCCGGCGACATCACCAGTGGACAACAGTCAACAAAGAAAAACCTCAAACGACACCGGAGCAGAAAAAAGAATCACAATCGCACAACTGAAAACGGAATAATTATGGATAGGAGTATAGGACTATGGGAGGGAGGAAGAGGAATCAATTATTGTTACGGGGAATGGAGAAGGAGGAGAGAGGAAGAGGGCCCCGCAAACGGAAGAACGACGGGATTGAGGGAGGGAGAGATCTGAAACCATATCTCCGGTTGGGATTTTATTTGCAGGGAGGGGATGGATGAAGGAAGAGGAGATGGAATTTGCTTTGACTCTGTTTCCCAGTTTGGAGATTGCACGGTAAGTGCAGGGTAGTGTTGAGGTTTTTTCTTTTTTGAAAGGAATATTTGTGTTGAATGCTTATGCTAACCCTTTACGATATCTCGTGCTTCCTAATTCGATAATTATGTTTGTAATTATGCTGCTACATACATCAGCTCATTAATATTCCTTTACATTCAAACAAAATTTGTACTAAATAACTCCAATCGCAAATTTAACAAAATAAATGTCTCTATAACTATTGTTTTCCTAGCACTAGCTCATAGTTATAAATTTTTAGAATCACCCATTAATTCTTTTTTTTTTTATCACTTATAATTACAAACCTTTGAAATCAGCAAGTGTAGATGTAGTAGAAGAAAAATAAGTCAATATTTGTAGAGTTCAAACATGAGATTTTTCTGGGTTTTTTTATTGTTAACAAATGAGCTCTAACACTATATGTTAAGGAATTTAAGTTTTTGGTTATTTTTACTCATTATTATTACTTTCTCCGTTAATTAAAACTTAACGTCTGAATATTTTTGTACGCTATTTTAGATGTTAAAAACTATATAAAATATTAATTTTTTTTAATAATTTCATACTTATTACAATTAAGTATAAATTTATAAAAACAAATGTAAATTATTTTATATAGTTTTTGTCATTCTAAAAAAACGTGTATTAGAAACGACAAGTTTTAATTAACAAATACTCTCCGTAGGGTATTATTCTGTTTTCTCTGGGTTTTCTATTCTCTAGGCGGCTATTTAATTGTGGTTCTTAAATGAAGAATTAAAAATATAGTTCCACAAAAAAAATGAATAAATGAATAAATAAAACCGTCAAATGCACCAACATCACTCACATAATAATAATATAATAGCTAGCTGGCGGTGGAGTGGCGGGACGGTGGAAGTAGTACAGCTGAACATTTATTTTTAGCCACAGAGAGTATTTTGCATATGTCAATTGAGTAACGTTAGGTAAGTAATTTTAATTTTAATTTTAATATTAAGGAAAAAAGGATTATTATGTTACTATATGTTACAAGGTTTTTCCTATGTAATAACTCGAAAAGTTCTTTAAAAGTATAGTAGATGTCAGTAACACATTGGAGTAAAAAGGAAAAAAAAAAAAACGTTTTGGCAATGTTGCACTATAAAAGTGTAGTGCAGCAGTAATATGATAATGACAATAGGCAATTGCAAAAGATGCCATTGTAGATTGCATTGCAACAAAAGAGGGGTCCACCAATTTGATCATGTTGGAGTTCATGATTGAGATTCAATAGTTGATGCATTGTCTCTTTTTGTATTATTCAACCCAAAGGAGGGATTGGTAGCTGGAGCCTGGAGGAGGTGTTTGGTACAAAATGGTGTATTTATCAAGTGTTTGGTCCTAATCAATTTTTTCCACTTCACATCTCCAATCAGTTCAACACCAACTAACCACACATAAGACACCCTCTAATCCCCTTCTAATCTGCACCAAATCCCTTACTTGTCTCGCGACGCTTCATAAGGACCGATCACCTACTGAGTATGTTTGGGGTCAATTCTATGTTTACACATATGTATCGGAATATAATGCATCGATCTCAACCACTGGTGGGTCTTAAAATCATAACATGAGGACGAGTTTAGAGGGCCAATTTACATGGGTTTGGTCCCCGGGAAGCTTCCTCATCTCGAACGAGCTAAACTTGCAACAACAACTAGGTTGGGCCACCAAGCCAGCCAGGCTAGGAAAGGCCAGGCCAAGATTGAACCACACACTTCAATCGATCATGTGGCAGTATGATCGATCAATCCCCGACACACACATCACGGACATTTAATAACTGGACTTGCTATCTGCACGGTGCTATCTCGCCAAACGCACGGCGCGAGCACTGGCACTGACTCTCGTAGTCAACAAAGATCTGATGTGGTGCTCGTGGCGCTGCGCTCGCGGGGGGGGGGGGGGGGGTGGGGAGTGTTGTCGACACCAACAGGAGGAGTCGACAACGGGCAACTGTGCTCGGGTGCTCATGGAGTTGTATTGTGCTCGGACAGGAGTGTTGTCAACACCGACACGAGGAGTCAGCAGAGGCTTTGCCGACTTCCGGAGTCGGAGTTGGCTAAATGACGGTATATTATATTAATTGGCGATAAATTGGTTGTGCGTTTGGCGATAACAATAACAACCCCTTAATAACAATAACATTATCTATTGACACAATTTAGTGTCCGCAAATTAAAATTAACTAGTTCTTTTCCCGAACCTTGTTCGGGTTTTTCATAATATTTTCGATCGAGTTTGACGTATTAAACAAAATATTCAACACATCAATTTTCTACTAACATATCGCTCATGCTTCTTTTCATGTTATTCTTTGAAATTTTCTTTTCTTGAGATAATCGATACTTCAAATTTGACAAAGAATAGTAAATCAGCCACTTTCACACTTCTCATAACATCCGTCCTAACTGAAGGCAAAGAAAAGAAACCTTATAGTTTTTTGCTTAAGAATATTGAGTTTGGATCCTTTATGATACTTTATCGATTACACATCATGTTACACCTTTTAAATTTGTCTAAATTATAAACCAATTTGATACAGATACCTTAAGTTTAAATGTATAAACCCTATATAGCTAAAGAATAAAATAATGATATTTAGTGTGTGCTTTTTTTAATGCCTTGGACCCTTAATTAGAAAAAAGTATTATATGTTTAATTATGAACATTAAGAGGCCATAACATTAAACTCATCAAATCACAATGATTAAATACTTTAATTGCAATGATTAAACTCATCAAATCACAATTTATAATCTTCTATAATCTTCAATTTCACAAATTTCATCAATGGAGTAAACAATTTATGCATTGTTATATATCTAAATATTTTTCCCAAAAAAATTCCAACGAAAATATATTGGAACCCTTGTCAAAGCTACAGGCTTAAATATATGATAGGTTGAGCATTGAATATTTTTGGGTTTTTTCCCAATGTATTTAATATTGAAAATCAATTTTCATAACCATAATAGATTTCACACCATGCTTGTGAAATGGGCTGCAGAAAATGAATAATTTATGTTTTCACTCATTTTAACGACCGTGTGTATTTTAATTGGAGCCAATTACTCCATTTGTCCTCTAATAGACTATTCTTTTTAGTTTTTTTTTTAAATGTTTGGTACTTGTTATTCTTTAATATTGAAACCTAATTTTCATCGTCATAATATATTTCACACCATGCCTGTGAATCAGGCTGAATAAAATGTATGTCCAATCAAGTCATACAACACAATAGCAAGCATAGTATATATCACCACATCCTGTCAGTTTCACTTTAGATCCTAAGACTATAAATAGAAATATCCTAAAATCGAGTTCCAGAGTAGAAAGCTTTTTTATATTACTTAGCAAACATCAAACAAAAGTTGTTCACAACTTGAACCACAAGCAAAATTCCACGAGTAGACAATTACCATGTATTCCTGTTCCAAGTTGAACTTGTAGTCCTAGGAGAATGTAGGCATTAGATACAAAGTGAGTATCCTTACCAAACATAATTGGTTCATAGATCACAAGTGTAGTTGAAGTACATACTTCAAACAACTAACACAACCATCGAGACATGAACTCATACAGCTCAAACAACTCCAAAATAACTGTACATATCATTATGCAAGTCTCATCTAAGAAGTAGCTAAGTCGCCCTAAAAGAGGTTGCATCACATGACAAAAAATTTAACAACACTTTATGTAGAAACATCACCCAAAATATAGACAGTACCAATACCATAACAACCCTAGAACATCCCTAAATCAGCCTTTTTCTTAAGGTGAAAATGCTGAAAATTCCAGCAACATGTTCTCCATTCACAACCCAACAGAACCAACAACAATCTGCATCAAAAGGTTCAACAACACCAGCTAGGAATTGCCACCTTCCAAACATTCAGCAAACAACACAAACCCAAAGAAATCAACCCAAAATAGCCCTTGAATCACCAATACAACAACCCAAAAACAACCATTAAGACATCAACCAAACAACTACCCAAAATGAAAATATTTAGCAGCTCAAATAGCTCCTAACTTATATGCAAAAAACCTATAAATCATCATTTGAAGTAAAAATCCATCTTTCTCATATGAGATGGTTGAAAATAATGAAGAAGAACCATAAATTAAAGGATTGTGAACAACTTTGATAAGGTTGGATGGAAAAAGGGACTCTTTTCTATATTTCAGCCGAGATGGTTGATATTGGCGAACCCCTAATAATTTATTTATAAGGTTATAGACCGAATAACATTTTAGTTTGTTGAAATAGTTTTGGGTGTCGACAATATAGTCTAAAATAGTTTCCACACTCGCATTCGATCAGGAAGGAAGGCGGGAGATGATCCCGAAAATGCATATTAAATTGACCATAAATGCTGAAAAGCTATATAAAAAAAGACATGTTAATCAGGCGTAACTTAGT